>CM070873.1:42957156-44157156 GCA_036365515.1 Torymus aiolomorphi | reverse complement strand
AAAAATAACCACAATGCATACAATATATGTGCGTGTAAAAAGCATGATTTTCGGTTTTTATGAAATTAAATTTAAATTTTATTGATGACTATATTTTCATTAAAGAATAAGATTTTGTATACTCCCTAGGTGGTTTTATGAAAAAATTATCAATTTTCATGAAATGACAAGGAAAAGTGCTTTTCTTTCCATAATAGTCTATGTTCAAAATTAAATTTTCAAAAATTGTTTTCTCTGTAGTTCACCTAGTCACCCTACTTGAAAAAAATACAAGTAAAAAACTTAAAATTTGCTTTTTCAGTAGGTATTTTTCTTTTTTCTTACTTATCTATGTTATTCAATTGCTTCCTCTTAGAGGAAGCTTTGTGATAGTAATTTTGCTTCCTCCTAGAGGAAGCTTTGTGATAGTAATTTGTTGAGTTGTTCTAAAAACATGTTATAATTGTTTTCCGAGGTGTTAGGAATCAAAATACATGGTTTTTGAAAAATGTATGGATGTGGTGTGTGCGTGCGTGCGTGCGCGCCTGGATCTCATCTTCTACTCGGTCGATTTTAACCGGACAGGTTTCATTATTTTTGTTTTTTTTTGTGTGATTGCGGGTCAAAAATCCGTTTTTTGATTGGGCTGATGCGTTTTTGTTTTATTTCGAATTTTCGATTTTCTCAAAATTGTTTTTTGCTTTTTTTTTATTGATAGGCTCGAGATATTTTAATCGAATGGGTAGCATTCGAAAGAGAATTAAAATACCTATATTTTCTAAAAAAAAAGTTTCCAGCTATCACGGTTCTTTTGTTATTAATAAAAACGTATTTTTTTTTTTTTTAAGCTTATAACTCCCAAACTAAACGGTCAATTTTTTTGAGAAAAACCATGATAATGCAGAATATAAATAGCTATAATCTGTAAAAATTTGAATTAATTCTGTTGGTTACTTTTTAGAAAAAAATTAAAAAATGAAAAAAATGAGTTTTGTATGTCCAACGATTACGGGAGTAAAATTGATTTAATCACTTCAAAATTCCTTGTAGAGGTAGATATTAGATAGTTCTTGGTCGAGTTCTTTGGGCAAAATGATTGGTCCATAAATTTCAGAGATATTTGAGGTTAAAATTTTGTTAACCTTTTTTTCAAATCGCAATTTCTCGAGAACGGCTCTATGTATCTGAATCGGATGGGTATCATTCGAAAGAGAATTAAAATACCTATATTTTCTTAAAAAAAAGTTTCTAGCTATTACGGTTCTTTTGTTATTAACTAAAACGTAAACATTGAAAAATGAAAAAAATGAGTTTTGTATGTCAACCGATTACGGGAGTAAAATTAACTTAATCGCTTCAAAATTCCTTGTAGAGATAGATTTTGAGTAGCTCTCGGTCGAGTTCTGTGGGAAAAATGATTGGTTCATAAATTTCAGAGATATTTGAGGTTAAAATTTTTTTAACCTTTTTTTCAAATCGTAATTTCTCGAGAACGGCTCTATGTATCAGCTCCATATTTATAGACAATATGATAAATGTGATATAGATAATATGTGTGCTAATTTTCATCAAAATCGAACGCTTACTTTTTGAGATATTTGATATTGAAAATTTTCGTCGTATTTTATACAAAGTCAATTTCTTCGTCGCATGATAACTAGTGAAAAAAAATTGATTTAATCATGTTGAAATTTTTGGAAATGTAGAGTTTGTATTTTTATCGTATAAGTCCTTTAGGTAAAAGAATCGTCTATTTAAGGTTAACATTTTTTATAGTTTTTTCAAAATCGTGATTTTGAAAAATCACACTTCATGTATCAGTTTTAAATTTATAGACTATTTTGTATGCGATATGTCGACGGCGGAGCGGAATAACGTCGAATTTGAAATATTAATGAATTTTTAAATCATTTTAAAACACGTAGAATGAATAACCATATATTATATTTGAACTATATACTATACATATAGGAACGATAAATTAATTTGGAGAAAGCTACGTGTCAGTGATTTGGCAACGGTTTTTTTGACTTTCATTAATTATCTGTCATTCCGCATTTATTAATCTAATACAAACACCGGACGACTGATAATTTTCAATAACTTAACGGGGTGCCATAGTCCTACCATTACCGACCGAGCAATTGGCACAGTTTCAAGCTTATTAAAAATGAAATACATAAAATCACAAAAAATCAAGAGAACACTTCGCTGCAGTTTTGAACGATCTATCACCCAGTACAAGTTTGAAGTCCAAATATAAAGTGGTTTTTGCAAAAATTTTGAACAAAACAAAATTCGGTTTCTTTCAAAGTTTTTGGAAAAAAACCACTTGATATTTCGACTTCAAACTTGTACTGGGTGATAGATCGTTTAAAACTGCAGCGGTATTCTCTTGATTTTTTTTTATTTGAAGGGGACCAAATTACAAACCTATATGTTAAACTTTATTTTAAAGCTTTGGCAGTAGTTATTTCTAAGTGATATAGTGTCAATGCATGAAAGAGTTTAATCATATGCTAAATCTATAGTTGAATTTTAGACTATCAATACCTTTTGAGAACGATATAACTTGACATTAGTCTATATTAAATAGCCCGACGGTATTATGAATTGCGTAGATGTGACGTTACTAAGTCTAACTGCTTGTTTTCTCCCTGTTAAATATTAAAGCGTGCCATTTATACCGACCACGGTCGTATACACAGGCTTCGAAACTGCCGTGGTGGGGGAAGCTCCTTTAATGAGGCTAGGTGTGTTTATCTAACTGGCCACCAGCAGTGCTTTGATCGGGTTACTCATCACCACGTGGTGACATTCACTCGCAGTCCTCGCGGGAAAATTAATTAGACTTACCTCTACAAAACATTATATAATATATTTTATACCACTTTAACCTCAAAATCACAACTTTGGTATGATTTTTCGGCGCTCGTGGTATAAAATACCGTTCGAAACGAGTGCGGAAGTTGATTATTTACTTCATGTGACTTTTCGCACTCGCTTCGCTCGTGCGAAAAACGTCACATGAAGTAAATCATCACCTTCCGCACCAGTGTCGAAATGTACTATTCAAGTGAAAAATGACATAATTTTTAAATTTTTTATTAAAATAATGAAATGAAATATATATAATGCGACAAAAAATGACTAATATTTTGTATCTATAATTTTATAAAAATTTGCAAATTAACGTTTTTAAGGCTCAAAATTTAATAACAGAAAAATGTTGAAATCATAAATTTTTAGTATAGATATAAAATTAATATAATTAATAAGTTTAACTATACCACGATGTAATTCTGAACTCGAAGGGAGGGAGGGAGGGGGGGGGGGTATTATGCCAAGATAATATATCAAAGATATTCGCTAGTATTGAATGAAGACGGGCATATAGAAGGGTTCCTCTCTTAAAAGAATGATGACGGAAATGTGAAGCCGAAATAAAACCTTTGCGATTAGTCAAGTCGGACTAAAAGGAGACCGCGATTGGTCGACGGTGACGTTAGCTTTTCGCTTAAGGTCTTAGCTGATTGGTCCAAATATAAACCACAAAGTTTGGAATTATCAAATATTTAAACTAAAAATATAAGTCATAAATAGTATTAATAACTTAAAAATTTTGTTTTGTATAACAAAAAGTATTAAAATTTTATCTGTAGTTAACAATGAAGAACTATGGATACTGTTCTGATTACAGTTAAATTTCTAATTTTTGTATTGTAGGAATAAACTAAAATCAATACAATCCAAGTCTCAATAAAAAATATTGGATAAATTTGCGGATGTTAAAAAGTAAAATAAATTTTAAAGTTATAATATTTCAATATGTTAATTGTATAGGTATAAGCAAGGTAAAGGAAGAGCGCGCGAAGTGCGCCTGAACTTGCTAGAATAACAAAAAATGTATGGTTCCTGAAAATAATAAGTACTTTTATTTCAGTACAATACTTATTAGATTACAACAGCAGAATAAATTATTTTTACATATATTAAAGCAATTGTTTCTTCTTCATAAAAATAAATATGAGAACATGAGGAGTTAACGATCATAATAAAATAGATAAGTAAAGAACAATATGAATAGAAAGAATTTTTTAAACTTTACTTAATTTAGCTAATTTTCTTTGCGTAATAGACTTCTTTTTAATTTTATTATTTTCCTGGTACGTATACTGTCTCATTCTTAAACGGACATAATATAAATATCGTTTCCACACATTTCCAACCCATTTTATGCATAAACTTTAACAAACGCAAATAAAATATTGCTTCATGAGAGCGTGGACTAAAGATTATGTTGTCAGATTGTTTTGGTTTGTACTTATGGGTCACGCGATTGCAGCGCACAGCTCCCGTGGTAGAAGCAGGAAACTTTTGATCTTCACTAAGGGAGCTTCCCCCACGACAGGAGTTTTGGGACCTGTGTATTCGCCTTGTTAAGACCAGCGTCAGCGCCCCTCGCAGCCAAAATTCGAAATGCTTATTGAAGGATAAACACAGCTGATTAGCGTGCCTGGTATACGAACCAAAGATTATTTAATTAAAAAATAAAATAAGTAGTGATCCGATGAACGTCTTAAAATCATTTATTGATTTGTCTGATATTATCAGATATATTCGCAATAGAACAAGGTCTTATGTGGAAGGTGAAAGAGTTTATAAGGCTAATCATATAATATTTTGTGGGTTAACCAAAGAAAGTAATGATTGCTCAGCAGAGATAATAGCAATGTACCTAAAAACGTCGGATTTACAAGAATCTCCTCATGAAATAAGAGTAAAGATCTCTTCAAATGTATGTGCTGATGAAAATATCATTGTGTATGCTCTTGTAAAGCTGGTATTTTGGGAAAATGCAAACACTCTGTTGCAGTTTTAATTCACCTTCACAAGTCAGTTCAAAATTATTGTTTTGTTTATTTTCTTAATGATGAGTAAATATTTAAATCATTTACTTAAAAAATGTTAATTCTTTTAAGAACTCCATCATGTATTATTCAAGATGCATCTTGCACGGATTTAAAATAACAGTGGGGTAAGCTAAAACAGACAGCTTCAAAAAAATGAAGCTGCAGAATTGAAGCATTTTTGCCACTTGAAGAAAACAGATTCCAAATTCCTCAAAGTGAAATGTTCTTGTAAACCCGACGTTTTTAGGCACAGTGCTATTATCTCTGCTGAGCAATCATTGCTTTCTTTGGCTAACCCACAAAATATTACATGATTAGCCTTATAAACTCTTTCGCCTTCCACATAAGGCCTTGTTCCATTGCCAATATATTTGATAATATCAGACAAACCAATAAATGATTTTAAGACGTTCATCGGATCACTATTTATTTTATTTTTTAATTAAATAATCTTTGGTTCGTATACCGCTCATGCTAATCAGCTGTGTTTATCCTTCAATAAGCAGTTCGAATTTTGGCTGCGAGGGGCGCTGACGCTGGTCTTAACAAGGCGAATACAACCGTGATACCGACGATAGTTTATTTAGGCGATTATCGTGGTGTACTTTGTCGACAACGCCTTCGCAAAGGTTAAGTACACCGAGTCCACCTGCCTAGCTTTATTAAGAGCGCGTTGCACAAAATTAGTGTGAGTAAATTAGTAATCACCGGTCGCCCCTTGATAAAACTGTGCTGATTGGAGACAATAAATGAAAATAGTGACTCTGATAATTTTGATGCCACAATACTATCTAGTAGTTTGGGGATCGCACCAAGAATAGAAATTGGTCTGCGTAATTCGTGACGTGATACTTATTTCCCTTTTTAAAAAGGGACTGAGTAAAAGAGATTTTCCAACTTGTTGGAAAATAGTGAGTTGTTAAAGAGTAAAAGTTGGTAAAGGCTCAGCGAGAGATGACAGGCATCTACAAAATAATAAGCCACACCGTCCGGTCCGTAATTCGGGTTGTCCTTCGCAGCAGCCAGCGAGGGTTCCCGGTCGCAGGATTCAACTATATAAGACTATTTACAATACAACGCCTAGTATGGTCGTATACATAATTATTACTAATTAGCGTCTTAAAAACCGAGCTAAAATACTCCGCAAACATGTCAACACACTTCTATCAGTGGATGCAAGACGATCTGACTAGGAGAGGTTTGGCTGAATTCCTTCAGTCTTAGACTTATTAACCCTTTCATACCGAGACCCCTTTCCCGGGGAAAAAGTGACTTTTTTTTGTATACTATAATTGTGGAGGCTTTAACTAAGATCAATCGACAGTTTTTTTCTCCGATAAGTACTATTTTCCAAGTGGGTCCTGGAGGACCCATACAACCCATACCCGCCAATAGAATTATTTTATTGAACTCGGATAGTAATAAATTCTTAGTACGTTGTCTCATTAACAAGATCTATCACTCAAAATAAAAAAAAAAATAACCATTAACCATTTTTTTATTCTAAAATAAATCATTCAAGATCCGAATTTTCGTCAAATCCCAATTTTCATTGCCGATTCCTTTTTTAATGTACTAAACGAAACGGAAGAAAACAAAAAAAATTTAATTTTAATGGCCAGAGGGGCTTCCCCTTGAATAAGAGAACACGACTAAATAAGTAGATTTAAAAAATTAGTTAATTTCAGATTTCTACAGCATCTTGAACAAAGTGGGTCCTACAGGACCCATACGGTACGAAAGGGTTAGTAAATCCCCAGAAACGTTTAAGATTTTTACCTAACGAATTTTCTGTTAGATATATAATCTCTATAGCGTGTCTTAGACTTACGTATACACAATGCGCGCATCGTTTTGAATTTGATGTAATCAGTCATGAGATTGGACGATTTCCACTTACAACTACTGCATTTCAGTGGTACACACGTGGAGTGGAGATTGACAATTTCGTAAAATTTACATAATGAAGCATCAGTTGGTCGCGTTCAGAGTAGACATCCCATTTGTTTCAGACAACATCATATTTACGCCTTCATAATCAATCGGCTCGAATAAAGTCCAATCTAGAGCAAGGAACGTCCATGCGTGACGGAATTCTTAAATGAAATTCAAAAAGTTCAGGTACGTTCCTTACGTGATGAATGTCATTGACGATGAATTCCGCGATCAAATCAGTAGGCGTGGCGAACTGGGAAGAGCAGAACATCATATCGAGGGTGTAGCCTTTAAAAGGTGTATAGGATGTACTTGATACGCTTCAAAACTTGAATAGCAGTTGGCAATAAAGTCCACTTTACTTTTATCTTCAGGCCAAGGGTTCTGTTTGTTCATAGAAGAGAGGGTCGCTGTACCATTTGATAGTTTTCAAATTAAAATCCTCCAAGATTGCGAGTTTGTAGTCCGTGTGTTTATACAGTATGTTTTCTATGACTTCACTATTCAGTTGATACCCCTCTGAGGGTAAGTCAAGAGGTAAATAAACAGCACCTATTATGACCTTCGAGCTGATACATCCAACTCGGATAAAAATTTGGTCAAGCCACTGGTCTTCAATGACTTCAAGGATAGTAAGGTGGTCCTTGATGGCGATAAGAACTCCGCTCCCTCTGATCCGATGCCTATAATTAAAATTTCTCGGGCGATCTTTTCTGAAGATGGAATAACCAGTGAGCTCTAAACTGGCATTATCTGTGAAGGTATCGAACCAGAATATCAGGAGGTTTGCACTGTAATTTAAGATTATTATTGAGTAATTTTGTTGTTGAGGCTGTGGGCATTTGAATAATATACGAGAAGCTTATGCCTTAATATTGGGAGAGGCCGTTTTTTGACGTAGATTAGGAGACTGGGTGATCCGACAAACTATCCTCATTATTAGCGGATCCAGAGTTTGCGGCTTCGATAATTCGGGGCACTCCGTTGATGTACTTGACAGTCCTTAAATGTTGGGGATGGCTGGTGTTGTGTAGTTTAACTTTGTCGTACAAATCCCTTAAGTGAGCGCCTTACATAGGAGTCTTATCCAAGGCGAGACTAATATTGTAGGTATATAACAGTCTACGGTTGCTAAAGACCCTGAGAGCTTCCACACGAGACTTCAGTCACTAAAATTGGCCGAAGATTCTTCGAGTTTGGCTTAGACTTGCCTAAACGACGCATGGTGGTACTTTCAAGATCAATATTGTTAATCTTGCCCAGCAGCGTATTTACACGTTCTCTGTCTTACGAGAATTCTGAAGATTGATTGGCTTCAGGAAGCTTAAGGTGGCTCATGCGTTTGGTGCCGTATCAAGTCGGGCCCCCGCAATTAAGGGGCTTCTTTATTATTGCCAAATTAAGTTAACGTATTTTACGTAAATTTATTGTAAATAACTTCTAAATTTTCAAACGAAAAAAAGATTTTATAAATAAGTAAAAACTTTGCTAATTTGTCGCTACATTTATATGTATGGTCTTAGTGCGCGTGCGCAGTAGCACATTTGTAACGTTTATTGTTAATATCTTTTCTGTTTGATCTTTAACCTATAATTCTGATGATGTCATTAGATTCTTCACAAAAAATCTTCAATTTCATATATTGCACATTAAAAGCTGCTTTTTACAAGTTATTACGAAGCAATAAACTGTTCATTCACATAAGGTTATGTCTTAAACGTACCTATTTATTAACTCAGTTTTTTTCGATAATTTGGATCTACAATTTTCTTTTCCGCCCTTTAACCTCAAAATGCCATCTTAAATGTCATTTTGCGGCCTCGGACGGAAAAATACGTTACTGAAACGTGGACGTAAGAGAATTTTTACCTCATGCGACGTTTTTCGGCCGAGCGAAGCGAGGTCGAAAAACGTCGCATGAGGTAAATAATCCTCTTCCGCCCGCGTTAGTAATGTACTATTTCTTACTCGCCCACCCGAAAGTACGTACTTCCGGCCCGCATCTCCGGGCCGAAAGAGAAACTTTCGCATCCTATTTTAGACCAACCGCGCGCTCTGATTGGCTGCCGAAATTTCCTGACCCGCGGCGCTTGAGCGCCCGCGCGCATGTCCGAGGAAAGATGTTTGTGCGGTGTGAAGGTTAGACACGTACGAAATAAACAGAGGAAAGTGCACGGGTGACGAGAAAAAAGAGTTAGTTGAAATAAAAAGTGGTGTTGTTTGATCGTGGTTATTGTTTTTTCCTCTTGTTTCCTACACGTACTTTCGAGTCGTGTAGAAACAATTAAGTAAACGTACGGGCGGGAGCGTCCGAGGAAAATATTCTTGTGTGGTGTGAAGGTTAGACACGTACGAAATAGACAGAGGAAAGTGCACGTGTGACGAGAAAAAAGAGTTAGTTGAAATAAAAAGTGGTGTTGTCTTTTTTTAATGAATGTGTTTCTGATGCCCGCCCCGACCAGCAAAACCTCGGCTTCACCTCGGTCTTGCAAATGTCGGGCGGGCATCAAACCATCTGTGTAACAGCGAAAGTAGCAGACGGCCAAAAAACCAGCTCTCCACGCCGGGCCGAAAGAAAAAACAGTCGGTAATATCGACCGAGCTACCCAAAGTGGCCGACAGAGGCAGTACTATCGAGCGGGCCGAAAGAAAAACTAACACTCAAACAGCTAGCAGACGATAACGCAATTTTATCAATTATTTAACAATTACAGAACGTACTTTTTCGGCCGGGGAGTAAGAAAAATAGTATACAATACTTGGACCGGAAATCCAATTTCCGGCCCACGTATCGTAATGTACTATTAGTACAGATCTAAAGTTTAATGTCTAATGAACATTTCTGTTAAGTTTAAGATCTGCTTTTTTATAAGAAATCGCATGAGCCAGCTTAAATAGTAAGAGGTGACAGGAGTGCGATAGCCTGTCCTGGATTTCAGCTGTTGTTATGGCTATAGAGCCTGTATATATTCCGAATTCTAATCTAGATTCAAGTTGACCGTAGGGACTAGCCACATAAGTGCTGTGCGGAGTATTTTTGGTCGTACTGTGCTGCACAGCACGGCCAAAAATGCTTAGCACAGCACTTATGTGGCTAGGCCCTTACTGCTAAGTTCGGGTACGATCTTGGTTTTTTCCTTGATGGATTTTATCTATTCGCATGCGGCATCCAGACTAGTATAGAGAGGGCATCAATTATACTACACTTAGCTTTTATTTCTTGCAGATCATCTCTAATATCATTCAAAGTCTAATATCATTCAAAGGCGGAAGCCATCTTCCTCAGAACAGGTCGTGCATCTGTGCACTATGAGAGGTTTTTTCTTTAGCTCAACCACTTTCATTTCCGAGGCGGTGAGGCCCGCACATTGTGCACTGGCGTGGAATAAGTCGCGATGTATAATACACGGTAGTACAACAGACGTGTTGTCGAAGCTCTTATCATACTTGGCGCATGTTGACATTTTGCGTGATGGAAACGCAGCGGTGAACGTGCACACTCAGACGACCGAGGTGATACCGATTTAGTGAGGAAATATTTGGGTAGCTGGATAATTCACGCGGGCTATAACCAAGACGTGGAAATCCAAGTTTGAAAGCCGACTGTTGCTGTTTACCAGGTCACAACAACACTGAGACTGTTGAGAGAGACGACTGATAGCATTTGATAAACGTTTAATCGACAAAGATCTCACTTTATTGTTTTTACAATTTGGCTTCGTGTGAAGTCAATGTCACTCCTACCGAGCGTCCTCAATTTTTTTCTTCGTAGAAAATGTGCTTATGTTGATCTCTCTTCTGTTCCCCCGCCGAATCAACACACCTTATGTATTAGTTGTAAGATCTTATTCGAGAGTTGAAAACGAACGATTTTACTGTAAGATTTATTAAAAACCGTTATATCACGTAGTGATGAGTTAAACGATAACGTAAAATGTCGATTCGACGGTTTTGCTTATATCTCACACAATAACCCGCTGCGTGTCCTTTTTTATAAATAGAATTTGTTTGTCAAATATTTCTTAATAATAACGTAAAATTAAAAAAAAATGTAGTACTGTTTCATTTACTTTTTTTTTCATTATTTCAATTGATTCGTGAATTCTCACAAGAGTAATCTTAAATTAAATCGCACAAACTCGAAATTTGCATAACTTGGCATTATTTTCATCTATTTAATTATCAGTGCAACCTTAAGAATTCAAATATATAAAGATCATTGAACTATTTTAACGAATTCCAAAATTTAGCAATTTAAATTTCGCCATTCATCATAATCAAAATTAATTAAGAATTTCAGGCAGTCCTGTAATTTGAATTGTTGATAAGAAAAGAGTCATACAGAAGTTAGATTTTTCTAAAGTTTCTTATTGATTCAATAATTAATTAATACATAAGTAATATCACAGACATAAAGAGATTTTCTTATAATGATGATTGTCACTTGTTGGTCCACTGCATACTTGAAGAGTTAATCAAAAGTTACATTATCTTACTGTTAGAGAAAATTAAATAGTTCGTAACTTACAGATAAAATACGCAATACAATTGGGATAAAAGAAAACTATAGGTACAGAGCAAAGTATACATATATCGATATTTTTCTACAATGTTTGCATGTTGGCCCTAATAGTGGCTAAATGAATGAAATTTTAAGACAAATCAGCGTATACGACAAACTACATGAAAATGACAATGAAAAAAAAAGAGAACGATCGCGTCGATGAAACTGAACACAAGATAAATAATATAAGTAGCGCTTAGGGAACGCGCCTTTCGTCATTACACAAATGTAATTACTGAATAAACGTACTGCACGTCTTCTCGACGGCGATGCAATACATCCTAGATTGAACTAGCAGCGTTTGACATTAACTACGAAAGTCGACTCATTTATAGATGTAGGATGAGAATTTGATGAGAAGTCTAGTAGAATGACGGGCAGGAGCCGAGCTGCGAGCGATTCGAGCAGTCTTTTATGGAGGGACTTTGATTCGATGAACGTTGGCAAGTGTGAGGCGCGCCGAGTCGCTGGCTCAACAGCTCCGGTCCTAGTTGTATTTACCTTTGATTCTCACTGAAAGAAGAAATTAAATACGTTAGATAAGTTGAGTTTGAAGAATAAATAATAAGCGAAAAAGATTTTTAGGGGTGAATTATCAACGCGATTTCTACCTTACCGACTTTATTTTTACAATCAAATAATACTTGAAAGAATTTTTAGCAATTGTACATATTTTGTTTATACCACCCTAACCTCAAAATCACAACTTTGATATGATTTTTCGGCGTCGTGGTATAAAATATGGTTCGAGACTAGTACGAAAGTAGATTTATCTATTTCCGCAAGCTTGTCGAAAAGTACTAAGAAAGTACTGATTAAGGGGCTAGCCACGTGCTGTGCTGTGCGTTCCAATTATAAAAATGGAGAAGCTTTTCTAGGTATAATGCGCCATTATAATCTATGGCCGAGTTCGTAATCCTAGACACAACCATCTTGGTTGTACATACATAGACTATAATGGCGCATGATATCTAGATGAGCTACTCGGTTGTTCAAATTGAAACGCACAGCACAGCACGGCGCAGAGCGCACAGCACAGAAATTATGTGGCTAGGTCCTAAATCGCTCGATGAATAATAACAGTTCATATTTTTAAAATTAAAAAAAATAATCAAATTACGTTATCGGTAAAGTAGGATCGATGTGAATATTACTTTAGATGTTTTTAATTAAATATTAATTGTTACAAGCCTTTTCTTGAATTCTGAGAGTCGACGTACAAAAGTAAACTTATTATCTGATTCCTAGTCAAATTTCACCACAAAATATCGTATTTTGGGGTTAATATAATATGCGACTTTGCGATTTTTCAAATTTTGTCTTTATTTTGCAATAAATTTATCTGAAATTTGGCCAGGAATTAGATAATAAGTTTGTCTTTGTGCGCCGACTCTCAGAATTCAAGAAAAAGCTTGTAACAATCAATATTTAATTAAAAATATTATGGTCGGTACGGCAGAGAACTCTGTCGGTATAATGCATTCCCTTAAAGACTTACGCGGTTTCTTACAAAACCCAAGTATCATCGTTACCCGCAAGAAATTACATTCCAATCCCGTAAAGTTTCAAATCACTAAAATGCAATTAAAAGGCTTGAGAAAAGCCCAAAAAAATTGAATTGAAATATAACGAAACGCGGAACGGTATAGACACCTGTAATGGTTCCGACATCCCCTTACGTAAACATTAGCATAGATTCATAACGGAGGGCAATGACATTCCGATTCCGCGTCTCTATCGTAATCAAATCCATTATATATTCAAAAAAATTCACGTAACTGCACTCAACACCAACTGACAAAAACTCTCCTCTCCCCAAAAAAACGAAGAAAAAAAAAAGTCCTTCAACCGCAAAGACACTTACTCTCCATGTAGAGTACACCGGCTAGCAAGCCCAGCATGAACAGAAAACTCGTCGTGCAGACGAGCACGGTGAGCTGATTCCTCGCGCACCAGGACTTCCTGCCCACGTTGGTCGGTCTTCCCAGGCCGTTGACGACGGTGAAGTGTGTGCTGCTGGCGACAGATGCCGTGTCGGGGTCCTTGGGCGCGGTGACGCGCGGTGGATGCATGGCCGCGAGGTTCGCCAGATTGGCCGCCGTCAGTAGCAGAGTGCCGGAGGTTACGCTCTCGCTCGAGCCCTGAGACGAGGTCGAGCCACGGGAGGGCGCCTCCGGTGGCTGCTTCCACGTGCCGCCGCTGCCGCCACCGCCGCCGTCACAGCTCTTGCCGTCGCTGCTGCTACGCGGCGCCACGACTAAGGACGGCCGTGGGATGTGCCAGGACGGCAGCTGTCTCGCGCTGGCGCTCTAAAAAATAACGCAGAGAGAGACACAAATGAGAGATATTATACACATAGGATTATACAGTGGGTACCCCAAAAACCGCTAATTGTGTGGTATATAGTGAAGAGAGAGGAGGGGAGGGGGGCTGTGACCCCCTTTCGCGAAAGCTTCACGCGCAGTACTGCTGTGCTATGTTGCTGCTGTTGGCTGTAGCAGCGGCTTTCACATTTTCGCGAGAGACGCGGAGAGTTGCCGAACTTGACAGTCGACAGAGAAATTCTACTAGTGTATAAGCGAGTGCGAGGGAGCGAGAGATATTGCGCGCTCGCGGCGGGGACGTGTTGCGTCACACGTGTGTATACACAGCCAGCGGCGCGAGCGAGCGAGCGAGCGCGCGGGCATTGCAATCGGGAAAGTGCCGAGAGAGGGATATAACCGGCAAGGTCGAAGAAAGGTGCGCGAACTCGCGACCACTTCGCGCGGGGCTCGTTGGTCTTTTTTTTCTTGTTTTTTTTTTAGTTCGTGGGGAAAAAAGATCCGTTTTTTTTTAGCTCGAAGGATTGATTACCGTGTTTGTCTAAAAGTTGAATAAATTATACCGCGATATGCGTGCAGAAGCGGCAGCGGCGGCAGGCGCGACCGCTGAGGAATTTCAGCCTCGTCATAATAATCGCCGGAATATATATATCTGACTCAGCTGTGCTCATCTTGCGTGCGCGAGCGAGCGAGAGAGAGAGAGACCTTCTCTAGGTCGTTCGAAGGCAGCCGGTGAGCGAGCTCGATTTGCATTTTTACGAGATTGATGGCGCTTGTGGTGCGGTTATAAGGCGCCGTGAAAAAAAATCCGTGAGTATATTTTTGCCTCTCCGCGGTCGCAAGTAGTCGCGCCGGCGCGACGGCTTTTCTGTTTGTCGACGCGGAGATTAATTTCCCGCTATACGCGCACGGAGCAGCTGTTAGTGGTATAATTAGCGGAGTATGGTTATGATAGAGCGTCTATTTTCACGCCTTTTTCGGAGGATAACACCTTGGACCGACGACGACGACGCCGCTGCCGCTGCCGCTTTATCATATACGTATATCGCGTTTATTAAACAACACGTCATGCGCGGGCTTATATAGAATTCGTGGCAATTATGTGCACGCGGAGGATAAGACACTTTTGCGGAATTATATAGTTTTCGTTATAATGTTAAACCAAAATAAGTGACGCAGGTGTGGCCTTTGTGTGACGATGGGTGGCGAAATTCTCGGTCAATTATGGCGAACAATTAAAGAAGAAAAATGTTGGGCATCGATTGCTCATAACGGATGATACGTAAAAGGAAGTCCTTAAGAGACAATTAATTAAAAGCCGAATAGCTTAATTAGTATAGACCGAATGGACAAAATATTTATCCTCTCCACATCTCTCTCTCTCTCTCTCTCTTTACGATGAACAGCATTCCTCTGTTTATTTATGTATTCGTCGACAAGCTCACTCGGTGGTATTCGAGGCTTTTTAACTATAAAAAGTTACAAAAAAAATTTCGTCGAATATAGAGACGATCGTATAGTAACTTCCGAATTCGCGGCCCAAAACGAACAAAAAAAAAAACAACTCGTGCGTAAACATCAAGCGATATATTCGAATCAAACATTCTTCAACAAATTCTCCTTTGTCTCGAGCCCAACCTTATGCACACATACACTCTCCCCGCTGCTAACAAAGCAATTTTCCAGTGTATATATATGGTATACTACGCTCGTGCACCCTTTGTCAAGTCCTTCTCCTCCTATCCGCACACGCGCGCGCATACATACAGAGCAGATGAATCCGGTGCGTTGAACCTCATCGCATATTCATGAAGAAGAAGAAGAACATTCGCAAAATAGAAGAGTTAGCGAGCGCAGGAGTATAGAAGAAGGAGAAAGACGCGCCCACCTCCGCGCGGTCAGGCACAATGTTATTGTGCTCTGGGGGGTGATGAAGAAGAAGAATAAGAAGAAGAGGTAGCAGCAGCAGCAGCACGTTGGGAATTCCCCGCTCGCGCGCGCGAGATGTGCCTAGGTAGGTATATATGTAACTGGCTAGTAACGTGAAACTGGTTTCCAGACGCCCATATATACCTCCGCGCGAGAGAATGTTTTACAAAAATGTTTGCGGAAAGCCACTCGATTTTTCTCTACAACGGGTATAGGAGCCGCTGCGCAGCGATATAACTCGCGTGTCGTCTCGTTCTCTTCCCTTTCTTTTTCTCCAACCTCTCGAAAGTATATACAAGTAGACGTTATTATTGTACAGGCCCGATCGCGGTATTTTACGTGACTTGTGACACCCAAGGTGCGAAATATGAAGCTCGCCTTTTTAAAAGCTCCCCCCCCCCTCCACCATTGCGCGAGATCGCGAATCTGACAGCTCCGATCTCTCCCGCACAAGTCAAGTCTATATACACTATACACTCTCACCGATCGGTATCTCGGCGAATTATTATATTATATATATATCGGGCATTGTGTCTACGACGACGAAGTGACAAACCAAGGCCGATTGATTGTCTTTTACAACCCTCTCTTCTCTCTCCCCTTCCCATTCGACAACAGCCTGCGATGATAATTTCGTCAAGCGCGCGCGCAGGTCTCTCTCTCTCTCTCTCTCTCTCCTATACGTGTGTATAGGTATGTGTGTGTGTGTAATGGAGATCGGCGGTGAGAGATACACGCGCCGAGCGAGCGCTCGTTCTTACGCAACGCGAGAGCACTTACATCGAGGGCGGCCTCGTCCTGTCCGTGCACCGGGACCTCCTCCACGGTTATCTTCACGTCCGACGTGTTGCTGCTCTGCACCATTGTGTGACGATATATGTATATATATCAGCTTCAACAATTTACTCTATGTAACGCGCACTATTGCTCCTCCTCCTCCTCCTCCTTGTCACTTTTTGTTGTGTATACTCTTGCGTATAGGTGTGTATATATATATATATATCTTCTCGCAACGCACTTCTCTTTCTCCAAATACGAAAGAACCGCGGCGAGGAGGGGGGGGGATCAGCTGTGTAAGTGTGTATATATATGTGTGTGTGTGTGTGTGTGTGTGTGCGGCGAACGACTAACGACCGAGAACGCGGGCGCGTGAGAGCGAACCGCGGTGCTGCCGACTGACTGGCCGCGCTGCCGGTCACGCTCGGCTTTTATATCCTCGGGTCTCCCACTCGCGCGTACCTACCTGCAGCGCTGCTCACCTCTCTCTCTACCTCGCGTCTGCGTGGGTAAGTACCGGCTGTCGCGAGCGCGCCGGTGTATGTACGCGCCGAGAGAGGAGCGTCTCTCGCGCGCGCAGCATCTTTCCTCGAGAGAGCGTCTTTTTGCTACCTACTACTTAACTGTGCCTCCCTCGATTATTGGCTCGAGAGCGTGGATTCGCTGGGGCTCGTCCCGTTGGTGTCGTTGGTTTTTGCGCGATTCCGCGAACACGGCGCTCGTTATATTATTGCTGCTGTACACCGGTGGTGCAGGTTTCTTTTTGTTTAGTTTTTTTTTTGCTTCGCATGGTGTATGTGTATGAAATTGCACGAGGCTGGTACGTGGGTGTTGAGAAGCGGGGGCAGGTGGATTATTGGAAGTGTACGTGTGATTGTGGAGAATATGACGTGGGGGACAGTTTTGTAGTAGAAATTAATGTATTTGATTGGAAGTGGGGGGGAGCAGACAGAATAGATTATGTGGTCATGAAGATTGCTGCAATTTATGTAGTCGAATTGCTCTTGTTTCGTCATCTTTACTAATATTTGTAGCAATTTTTATAATAAATTGTATAGTAATTTTCATGGAAAAGGGAAGTAGTCTATCCTTTATTTACAATCATACGGGGAAAAGTTTTTGAGTAAACTTTACTTTTTTTTATAAGAATATTAACTATTTTCCACGCAATAGCGCTAGGATAAACTCGTCATTTGCCATTTTTACATTTTAAATAATAATTTTTATGATATATATTTTTGTAGTAAATTTTAATACTGACGTTATGACATTTCAAATTACTATTTCGAAAAGTGAATTATTTGCCATGAAAATCATAAAAAATTATAATATTTAAAAAGTAAAAATCTTAACTGACGATTATGTTCGAAGTACAGTAAATTTTTTTATAGAAAAAGTATAGAGTTCACAAAGCCAAGAGATATATCTATACTTTTCGGTTTTACTTCTTTGGTAATGTAAATTTCACTCCTCTTCAATGAACACGCAATTTTTGTTTCTCTCGTCCACGGACACTTGCCCATACACACATCTATATAACATGTGCAAACACCTCGCGGTTACTTCAGCCCGCGGGCGCCTCTCGACGTAAGCGCCGAAATTCTATTATGACAGCGGGGAGAATCTTTCGGACTTTATAACGGCATTGCTTGATACTAGTGTGTGTATATATATATTATATATAAAACCACGGCGAATTGTAATACGTGCGTGTCGCAGTCCAGCACGAGAGAGAGAAAGAGAGCTAATAAGGTCAAACAGTAAAACGGAACGAGTTTAGCGCGAGGCGATATCGAGCGAGGATCGCGGGCGCTGCTAATTTCCATCATTTTTTCTCTCTCCCAATGCCTGATAACAGGCACACTATTTTTTTTTTTCTGTCCCCAGTCGCGGCGCGCATATACATTTTCATGTCAATGCAACGCTGTAATTATTACTGGCCGGTTATATAGGCGCGATTAGCATCGTTGATCATTGTGTGTGAGGTTTTTAAAGATCCTCGTTATGGATTCGATTAGCGGAGCGTGTGCGCACAAATGTAATTAATATTTTTTGATTGGAGATTGGATCGTAAGAAAGATTGGTAACGCAACTTGCCCCGAGGTCCTTACCGATAATCTTAGAAAATTCTTTTATCGTAACTGATAGTGCACCAAATGGCACATACTATTCGAAAATCCATATCACTCCACTATATACCAATACCACGACATTCATCATAAAAAAGCGACATTGTCTCGCTCCTAATTACCTCCGGCAATATTCATATAATCATTCACCGACGGCAAGAATCCAAGAGAAGAAAAAAAAAAACCGTAACACGCGCTCCGATCTTTCTCAAGTACTTCGCAAACGTCACCAGCATCGTCGTCGTCGTTTCCTCTGAATTACATCTCGAATTTTTCAACTCTCTCGTGTATATATATACCTCCAGGCTATCACAACAGCGGCAGTACGCGCACCGCTATAAAACCGTTGGGCGATTATATCGCGTAGGTATCGGAGAGACAGGCAAAATGCGAAAACTTCCTTCCCCGCGCAGCAGCAGCGCGAGGTCGCGTTGTCCGCGCGCACAGAAAACGTCATTGCGCGCACGCGCCGTGCTAATGATCTTCGGCTGCTCTCCGCGCGTACAGCGCGGCTTCAAGGCGACGAGGACTCGAGCATCTATGAGTGCATAGTAATATAGTCACGCACGCACTCCTCCTTTTGTCCAATTATCTCATATGCAATGTTGAAGGCGCGACATTTCGCCTTGCGTATCTATTGGCTGTCGCGGGACTCTTTTTTTGCAATCGGTCGGCTAATTATGAGGATGAAGACGGAGATACATGGTGTATGTGGGAACAAAGAGGCCGCGCTGGGATGCGGATTATTTTTTGTTTCTTGTTGTGGAGTGGAATAACCAAGTTTTCGGGGGAGGACTCGTGTGGTATATATGTACAATGGATTCGCGCGGCGAGGAATAATTTAAGAAACTAGTTTATGAGTGTATAGCGGTGTTATATATATACGCTATGGAATGCCGATTTTTTAGGTGGAAATCCCGGTGTACGAATTGAAATACAATATAATACATCAGAAATTTTAAGTGAATATTTGTAATGACTTATATAAAAGAAATCTTATACATTAATTATCTGAGATATATAGTGTGTATGAAAAGGAAAAATTACGAAACGACGAAAAATCTTTATTCCCTCATTAAGCGCCAGAATTTCCCACACTCGAGCCGCGTTGATTTATACCGCGTCTATCGCCATCCCACACTGTATATACACCGATCGCTCAAAAAACAAACACAAAAATTTATAACTTTTTGCCCATTCTCTGAACCTCCGCGTTCTAATCCCCCCTTCTTGATTTTTTCAAAAATCTCCTACCTACTGCCACCTGCGCACAGACAAAGGGGCTGATATATATATACTTAAGCACGCGGGCGCGTAACCGGGAATTCACGGGCAAAAAAATGATTCGTGCTCGCGTGACGTCGTCGTCGGATGCTGGATGAAATAAAGCGAAATATTTGGGCAGCAGTCGTGTGTAAGTATATATGTGTGTGTATTAGCGCGGCGCGAGTCAAGTATCTCTCATGCGGCAAGGTCGCGATACTTTCAACAGCTTCCTCATACGTCAGTATCCAGTAATCTAGATACACGCGCGTGTGCGTTTCTCTCTCTCTCTCTCAATGAGTTTCTCATCGAATTATATTCGTTTCCTATATCTCGAGCAAGGACAAAAGGGATTGGCTGCGGTGGGACTGACGCCGGCGCGACGTGGCGCATTGTGTCGTCGTCGCCGTGTGGTTTTTAATGGTAATTAGCCCGTGCACACGCGCGTATAAGATATTATCGATATACGTCATCGTGAGAGAGGTTTTTTTATTTTTGCCATTTTTCTCGTTTCTTTCTTCTCGCTTTGCAATTCTTTCGCCGCGGCCCTTTCGAGACAGTTATCCGTCTTGTGGCGTGTATTGACGCACTTGATTTTAAGCGGTGCGTTCGTTCGTCCTTTCTTTTCTTTTTCCACGTGGTGGTAACCGACGTTCGTGGTAGCGGATTTCGGCAAGTCGAACAATATATTTTGATATTTGTGTCCTGTTGGTATCTTTAAGAAGCTTTTGTACGAAGTTGGTAATTTTGTTGTTTTCGTGTTTAGAGAACGTTAATTGCTGAGAATGAACAAGAATATTTTTGAAAATTTCTCAATTTCTATATTATTATGTTATAATTGCATTTAACAAAGTGTTAAAGTGTTTATTGTTTATAATAATATGTTTCGCTCTACTTCCGTGAGCGTAAAGTAAAGTGAGTTATATGCCGCTGAATGTTTCAAACATTGTTAAAATCCTTTAGAAACTTTTTTTAACGACCTTTTATTTCAATGAACGCAAGAAACAAGGAAAATTATTTTATAATTTTTTTTTTCTCTCTATAACGAAGGCATTATTATTCACTTTTACATGCTCAAATAATTGAAATATAATTGCCTTGTTGCAAAAAGATCAGCATTTTATAATATCAATAAAAAGATAATATATATCTAAATTGCAGCAAAATCAGTAATTCAAAGTGTCCATCGTATACTCTTTATAAGGTTGTAAAACTTTTTTTTTTGTCGCGTAAAAATTTTATCACGCACTCGATATACACCCTTCGAATCAATTACCAATGCAGGTCGTCCATATTCTTTTTTTTTTTTTTATTACCTAGTTATAAAGGATAATTTTTCCCACAAGTTTAACTATCCCGCTTAATTATTCATGTGATTATAAAAAAAATTTATTGCTAATTGTATAAGTTTGCATCTCGCACAAAGCGAATCGCGAGCTTCTGTAATACCTATATCTAAATGCAAAGTCTAATTCGCGTAGTATAAATTTTTCCCGAGACGATTTTTCTTACGTATATACCGATGATATAAAAGATAAATGGAAATAGCCGCGCGTGCGCGCGTGTTTCACGCATCGATAATAATTTTGCAATGGAAATTCTGCACTTTACAAAACTTTGCGGATTCATTCACTTCATTGAATTTCATGGATATAGAAGAGAGAAAAAAAAACGAAAACACGTGCACATTAGGAGAAAAAAAAGTATATACTAAAAAATGTATATACTTGACGGGAGAGGTGTGTCATTATGTGCAGTAGGTGTGTTGCCTATATACGCTGATACAGAACGAAGTTGGCCGATCCGGAGGCCTTCAAAATTTGCATTATAATTTCTTACGTAAATGCCATGAGCAATATCATTAAATTCAATTTTCCGTTTGAGCCGATTACGCGGTGCGCGTTTTCAGCGCTTGTGATGTGTGTATATCCGCTGTATAGGACGTGCGAAGCTCATTCAGTCGGTTTCGTTTAACGTGACACTGACGGTGCATAAAATTGTCGAAATGAAAGAAGACGAAATTGATTTGTTTTTAAAATCTGCAATGGACAAACAAAAAAATTATATTAAACTATGCCTTCGTGGCACGATACACAGAAAGAAATGTTTATACAAAAATTCATATATTTTTCACGAAAAATTACTATACTGATGCTCAATCGGGCGACAAATTTGCATTCTACTTAACTTTACCAATTTTTACTATACTAGATAGCAAAGTGGAATTCACGATGAAAAAATTTTTTTCGCAACCTACAACATTACCGACACATTTACTTTCTTAGTCACTTCGCATTTATGAAACTGACTTAGAAATAATTTTTTTTATCTCTGAAAAAAAATGCGGAGACCGGGAATCGAATCTGAACCTGTAAATCCGTAAACCGCATTCTTACCGCTACGCCACGCCGCACTTTGTTAAGGCTGTACTATCGGCGTCGAATATCAGTATTACTAAAATTATTAATAATTAAATATAAAATCATATTTACTACTTTTTTTTTTAAATAAGTTTAGACAAATAAGTCAAATGAGCAATATAAGCCCCTAAAATAAGAAATCAGACGAAAATTTTTGGAGTATTTCGACTTTTAAAAATAATATGTCTTAATACATTTTTAATTTCATTTATCAAGGTGTCGCATCTTCAAATTTTATTAGATTCTTGTTTTTTGGTCTTATTTTGTCCAGGGGAGAATTATAAATAGACCCACTAACTCAAAAATAAAAAATATGTCTTACATTTTCATTAAAGTTTAGTTTTATAAAAAAGGAACTCACTTTTTAAGTTGACTGTACACTTTAAAATGTTTATTATCTTACATATAAAATTAATTTTTATTTATTTTTGAGTTAGTGGGTCTATTAATAATTCTCCCCTGGACAAAATAAGACCAAAAAAACAAGAATCGAATAAAATTTGAAGGTGCGGCACCGTGATGAATGAAATTAAAAACATATTAGAATATATGATTTTTAAAAGTCGAAATACTTCAAACAATTTTATTTTAATACATATTATACCAATAATTGGTAAAAATATACTAAATAATCTGTATAATACGAGTTTCTCACCCCATTCGTAGAAATTATAGTAATTTTTACATAAAAATGTATATGCAACATCTTTCACGTAATCCTTTTTCAAATCATTTTCGATGATTGGATAATTATACAAAAGATAACTTTGGCTACATCGAATCATTAAAGAAGGACATTACATCCGAGATTTTCTGAAAAGTTACAATCATCAATCCTATACGCTTTTCGATTATTACGCGACCATTACGCACACTTCTTTTTTCTTTTACTATGACTCTAAGGACTAAAAATATCCGTTATACCCTTATGATTCAACTTATTAATAGACAGCTTATTTTTGTACGACCAAAACACGCGAACCACGTGTACACTTCATTAGGGCCGATTAAACAAATGCAAATTAGTATTATACAGTTAGAAAAAAATCACCATCCGCTCCTACGTAGCAAACACAAAGCCGCCCAGAATTCTCTCATTGAGACTATTGAGATTGATAGGCATTCTATATACTACACAAACTTCAATCTTGGAAATCCCGAAAATCCGGTTCTGTCATCTCGCCAGCGCTCGCGTATAGGTTCGCAGACTCAAGATCAAGGCTGCGCGCACATATACGCGCGGCGTGACGTGTGATGCATGCCAGATCGGACTTTTTTTCTGCGCTACTATATACAGTTTGTTTTCTACATTCCGTATTGTTCGCGAGTTTGATATATAAAATATCGTTAATTAGATTCGTAGAAGAAGACGCGCGTGTAGAGCGAGCCGGAGATGATGCATCCCGATCCATTGTGTGCTTTTGAAGCCTTTGTTGTGACGCGCGAGTTCGAGCGTTGAATGATGGATGAAATGTGTATGTGGAAAATTGCGTGAAAACATTTTTTATGCATATGTGGTTTCGTTGAAGCTATATGCGGTTGATTTCGCATTCGGTTTTGGATGCTAGCCAGTCTGGGCTCTTCTGGACGTGGAATTTTAAATCGAAATGGGATTTTTGAGTGCCACCGCTGTTTCGGAATTCGAAGAGCCTGTCAGATCGACAGATGTAATAGTTGCAAAGCTAGCGCTTAAATCCTGGTGGAAATCCAAAACATTTTATAACTAATAACTGACTATTTTAGAAACTTGCTATAAAATGGGCATTTATCTTGTCCAATTTCTAGCTCCTTAGTTTCTAGCTTTTTAGTCTGGAAATGGCTAGTAGAAGGCTTGCTGTTATAACAAGGATTGAGAGAGGCAGAATCAGATGGAGAAATAAAAGTTTTGCTGAATTATTCATAGAAGGAGTACACCAAATGATTTTTTAGTTAATGTTATTTATTTATATTTTGGTAAGCCAGCCATCCAGTGCACTTTAATGCTCTTTCATATATATACGATAGAATTAGTAAGAAAATCAAATACGAATATTTTGTTGTTATGTCAATCTAAGAAATAGGCAAATAATGGTGGAAAAATCATTTCATCATAGCCATTAATTATTCATTTTTACTAGCTATTTTCTAATTTTTTGTCCATTTCGTATAGATGAATTTCTACAAGGGAATTATCTGCCTCATTCGTCAAAATAGGAACACGTTCTGGAACAATTTGAAATCTTAGAAAGACATATACTTTCTATAGCTTAGTCCGAAGACGCGATTTATTTTTCAAAAAAGTTTTACCTACAAAAATTCCTAATTTCTAAGCAGTTATACTTTAACCGCCTCTACAATTACACACCAAACGCATATCATTTGAATTTTCAACGACGTACCCCAGCCATCGCATCAAATTCTCGCCACCGGCATTCAGTCTTCCACTATTAGAAAGATTATTATTCCAAATTGGTGTGTACCAAAACTATTACAAATATAAGCGCATAATTTTGTTTTTCATTCCCAATCGGCTAAACTTATTCATGCCTCTCCAGCTCAATCCCGAGTATAAGTATATACATACGCAACCGCTATACGTTATAGATATGAAAGTGCGTGGCGGCGTGCGGCGCTTTGTTGTGTTTGGTGCAAAAGAGATACATACGCTGCAGTTGCGGCCGGGCTATGCGGAATGGTTCTCTTCTCCCCTACCTCCGAACCGCAGCGACGCTCTTTTCCCTCTCTCGCGCGCCTGCAATGTCTCGGTGACTTTAACGATATGGTGCGCGACATTCAGTCGGCATGCGACTGGAAAACTACTTGCGCACCGCTAGATCTTTCACCTTCTTTGCCTTATTTGATGTGTGCTGCGGCATGTCGCATTTTTCTTCTCTTTTTTTTTTTCGTTAGGTAAAAACATAATGCACGTTTGTACCGTGGATTGAAGCGGTTTTTTAATGCATACTTTTACCTTGCTGTGTATCTCACGAAAAATGAATAAGTCAAATGAATAAGTCGCTGCACACCGAACAAGGGAAAAGATTTACTGTAATGTATATTCATAGCTATCGGAGCAGTGGAATAAAATTTTCAATGCGTAATTGGAACCGGTAGGCGACTGTTCGCTTATTAATTTTTAGTGCATGTTACTTTTAGCTTTAAAATCAGATAAAGAATATATACATCGCGTTCTCTTCGGCCCGACGTATATTGGGCCTCGATTACAAATTTCCACATCGTGGTTATAGCGTTAGCCTAATTTGACTTTTTGTTTTCTTTCTTCATTTAACGTGAGAGATCTCGGCGGTATAAAATGGAATATTTAGGAAAACTTAAAAGTTAATAATGCTGGTAATTATGCAGGTGCATGAGGATTTCGACATCAGTTTATGATGGTAACTTTATGATAGGTGAATCATGACGTTGCAAATCGTTTAAAATATTTAGCATTCTAGTCGGCAGGAAAATAATGGAAAAGGTTTTCCTATTTCGTCGACTCGAACGTATTTAAATATATTTGTATATATTGTTAATGACAAAATTTTGATTAATTATAAACACGAGTTTCTTATTTAGCAATTTTCTAGTACACCTGCCGATAGTCGTATTGATATGAGGTCGAGGCAATATTTATCGAAACTCATAGTTTGACATAAAGAAGTTACGTATTAGAAACTTATTACCAGAAGTCATACGAGAGTTCGTAAAAATAGTTTATACTTACTTTCCCGGAAAGTTCTAAGATTTCAATATGAAATTTATGAAATTCCTACAGTCGATACCTGTGAAAGTATTATAAGGAATAGCCGGCGAGAAAACTAGAAAAAAAATTCCCTTCGACCAGTGATAAAGATTGCAGTGTGCATGCGAAATGTGAATGAGAATGTGCAGAGGCTCGATACAGCGATTACATTTCGATAGTTCGAAACCAGTTCAGGACTGTTCAGCCTTGAAGGCGAACGACTACGACTATCCAGAGAACTCGCTACAGAAGCATCAAGACTAAAAGTGAAAGGATTACCAGATATTTGCGCTCTACCCTGACCTACGTTAACGAATAGGGTAGGTTGTTAAAGGTGCAAGTTCAAAGTTGTAAAGGAATGTCACTGTGACTGTCACGTAACTATCAATAATTTGCCACGGGTGTGCGAATAAGGATAGTGACAAAAAAAGTAAAAGCTTTGATGAAGGAGTTTTTGTTCGATAAGAAAAACTGGGGATTTGCATTTAATAACACGGTTAAATGTGGTTTAGCGAATTTTTCAAGTAATTAGCGTTAGCTAATCGCAAGTGTGCCACATTTAAGGATAGGAATGTGATGAGTCTTCGAGAGGCGTTTTTTCTTTTAGTATCTCAACGTAAAGATCAGCACCTACGCATCGATCGTTCACATGCCATTTCACGTGTTACTTATAGTGGACCTCAAACAAAAGTGATTTTCCAGTCCTTACATAATTTTAAAGCGCTTGTTTCATTACTATTCCCTTATTGCTATTCTAGATTGTTAGATAATATTTTGAATATGAATTATATAAATATAATTAAATTACAAAAGATTTTATATTACGTAAAAAGTAAGAAAAAAAAAAAATACGTACAAAAAAACTTTCGATAAATTAATCCTCGTAGATTCATAATTTGATACATTGAATTACGCGTGCGTGTTTTGTGAATTAATAATTTTTCCAATTTTCATTTGAATATTTCGTTCGGGATTTTAACGTCTCATCGGTACTCGAGTAAATTGTAAAACACATTTCTTAATAACGACCCGGAGCAGAGTCAAGTTTACCGTGCCCTTGAAGATCAAACAGGATCTTCGTATACCACTAAGTTGACTGCGGCTTTGGCCGTTCCGGTTCTTTTTGATTTTATTGCAAACGTCATAACTAGTCGGTCAAGTGAGACAATGGAAATCGTCGAAATTTTCAACACAAACGATCGCATAGCGAATATATTAGAAAATTATCTATTAAAATATTATTATCATTAGATTGTGTTCCCTTGGCTTTGATGTATGGGGAAAATTATAAATTTTTCTTTATTTATACGATTAATTGAAATATTGGAACAAAAAAAATCTCTTTTGTAACGTCTTGATATTTCCAAATTTAATTGTTCAAACGTTTAGAACTAATCATAGCGTGCCGTTTATATAATTACATCGATAATTGAAGCTTTTCTGTGTATTTACATATGCAAATGATTTCGTCGCGGACTGTGACGTTATTTTACGAGATGTTTTCTGGTATCTAAAGATAGGTTTTGTATTCGTAATTTTATTGATGAGGCTATTTCTTGCAGCTTTTTTAGATTTGTCAGCTACCTAGTCAACAGATTTGGAAAATCCAACTGAATTCTTCTTAAAAATGTTATATTTTTGTTGTTAAATGACCTTTCATTAGTATCATGGCCAAAACCGGTTATATATTGAATACAAATTTCTTTGTCCAATCATTATTTAATATAAAAACTGAAAAATAAAACACACAAAGGATATTATGCGTTTACCATTTGAAAGTAGGATCTTGAATGTTACATACCAAAAAGGTGATTCATTAAGTCATTTTAATATTAGTTTTTTCTGACGATTAAATTTCTGATACTTTTTTTCTTTTAGAAAATATGAATTGCAAAAAGCAATGAAAAAATTATTACTAAATGGCTAGCAGATTTTACAAGTTACACAGCGTTACACAAACGTTACACATATTAAGAATTTGACTAGTTTATGACAGTTCCAATACATAGTCGTATAAATGAATAATCATATAGCAGTTAGGTAATGAGAACACGTACCATTCTTAAAATGTCTAGGTTATATAGATACATCTTTTTTATGTGTAAGTAAAGTATGTGCTATGTTTAGTGAGTATTCATATATAATTTGAAAGCTGTTCGAATTATTTCGCATTGAATTATTATTGGAAGATTTTGTCATTGATTGCGGATTAGTTATTTATTAAATTTTTTTAAAACAAGTTTGTAGCAGTGTTTACAGCTGCTTAATTTTTCTTATTAGAATATTTAAAGCTTATTTTATCCTGTATTAAATTTAAGAAAATAAGTTAACGAATGTCACGGTTATTATTAAATATGCCAATCAATTTGCTGGATGTACCGCATGTATGTTCATACCGTACAGTGTCGAAGTGAAAATAATTTTAACACTGTTTTTATTAATATAAAATAAATACGGGAAGAGAATTTTCACGTAAAAATTATCGTGACAGTTTGGTAAACCTTAAACAATTGAAGCGGATGGAAAAATTATCGTGACAGTGCCGGACTGTCACGGTAAATTTTTTCTAACTGCGTCAATAAAATTGTTCGAGTTTTACCAAACAGTCACGGTAATTTTCAGGCAAAAATTATCTCCGTGTAGTTCTGCACTATCAGGTAGCAATTAAAATTAAAACCAATTAAAGAATTGCCAAGTATATAATAAAAGAATTTTGAAATTTTTTAAATTTATTTACCTTCATAGTATTTTAGCAGCGAGTTCAATCGGGATGCACCTGGTTCAAATTCAGATTGTTTCGCAGTTTTCGGAGTACTCGTGTTGCTAATCGTGCAAGAAAATTCACTATTTCCATAACGATCGATCCCACCTGAAAAGAAAACCCCAAACAGCGTTAAAAGTTTGCAATTTTATTTGTACATTCAGCGCAAAAGTCGTGACAGCGAGTGAGAGACGTAATGCGTAAACCATCGCATAAGAGGAAAATAGCGCTATATCTCGACGTATAAGCGCACTGAACAAAAAACTAGTCATTTCGGGAATGCGTTGAAAAGGATAGAGGACATCTTAATAAGGCGCTGGAAGAGACGCTATATACAGAAAAAAAAACAAAACAAAACAAAAAAATTATTGCCAGATTTGGCGATAAAATTTTTTGTTCGCAAGTTACGATTTTATCGCTATAATGAAAACGCTACGCTGTACATACAACATAAGGACAACTTTGTTTTTTAGCATATAATTTAGCGTTTTAGTACGTTTTAATTTGACGTTGCAAAACCTTTCGTCGTTACCCCCCAACCGCGCTCACAATAACGACATCATAATAACGAAAACTATATAAGGTTCGATTAAAAAGTTTGAACAAAAATTAATGACATAATCCACTCTTACAATATACCCACTCTCCACTATTATATTGGAAAATACTTTCGAAGCCTATACAAATTACACATTAACCGTTCGCCGCAGAAAAACACTCCTCCTAAAAAAGAAGAAGAAAAAAAAAAGGACAACTTGCCCGCGACAAAATAAGCCAGCAACCACATAATATTATATACTCACACCCAATCCTGTGTACCACAACTCCTCCTGTCCCGTAAGTATACCTCGCGCGCGATCGCCAGCCTAAAACTAACCGGCAGCATAGAGCCTGTGAGGCCCCGCGCAGGTACAGGACACAGGAGGGGGCGTGTGAGATGTGCGCTTGACCGACACGTGTGCGTAATGTACATTGTCAGGGCCTAAAGCCGCGCGCGGCGAGTCAGTATTATAAAGCATGGCGTGAACGCGCGCGCGCGCATTGTTGTGTATACGAGAACGCGCGCGGGGCAGTCGCTTGTTAGGCCCAATGGTTATGGGTCTCTGGCAACCTTGTCCCAGTGGCGCTCGCTCGCAGCTCGCTCGCTCGAAGTATAGGCATAATACACTCGCGTGTGCCGAGCGGCATCCGCCTACAATTTGCCCTACTTCTGTATACTTGTACGTATGTATAACGTTAAATTGAGGAAAACTTGTCGTGGGTGTTTATTTGGCGTGGAAGAATGTATATATCGATGAGTCAAAAAGAGTGGAGAGAGAGAAGATCGGCAAGGCTCGCATATGCAGCATATCGTTGCATATATAATACATGTATAGGTACCGTGTAGACGGATAGTTATACACGCACACGTCTATACTCTCGTCGGTGCGCGTGCTGTGCTCTCCGCGCTGTTCTTAAGGACGCGTAAATTATTATGACAAGCGCGGCGATTCTCTCTCTCTCTCTCTCTCTCTCTCTCTCCCTCGTTCGCTTGCTACTAGCTCTCGAGCCTGTGAAAATTACAGGCATTAATTGTGCGTTTTCAAGGTAATACGATTCATTGTCGTTATTATCCTTCGCTATACTCTACGGCAAACATTGCGTTATTGCGTTATATAGCACCGCGACGGCGGCGGCGTTCGTCTCGCTAGCTCTAAGAAGGTGTTGACCTCAAGACGCGGCGGCGCACTCGCGTCTAAGACACGCAAATCTTTGGCGTTTCGTGTGTGCGTAATTAGTGTAGAGCCGAGAGAAAAGAAAACGCACGCATGGTGACGAGGGAGGCGAACGAGGAAAAAAAAAAACATAAATAGAATAGGGTACGATTGGGTGGAAGTGGACGATCGATATTACGTAAACCCGCAGTCGATGAACGACCGTGACGCGGACTCGTTGAAAAATTACGCGCTAGAAGGATGAGACGCATAGTATGTGCGCGCGTTGCTGATATGGTTGTGGTCCGAATTGACATTGAGTTGCGCGCGCAGCGAGTTCGGCATTTCCTCCGTGCGTATACGACCATTTTTATGTTTTTCTATACCGATATATCATGCCACTTCCCATTTTAATTATGTAACGCGCGAGCGAGCGCTCGGATAATCAGCTTCCTCCTCGCTTTAATATCTGATTATATATATTTTCGCGCGGTTATATATTATACATAACTAATGTAGAGAAGAAAAAAAAGAAAGATTCCTTCCTGTTTTTTTAACCGTAAATTATCAATCTGTTTGCCTGGGTGTTTATCTTTCTCGCTGCGGCGCGCATGTCGCATCGCAGCACACCTGTGCGTGAAGACGGATCGTGCGTACGATCTGTGTTTTACATAATATTTATCAACCGGCGTGTATAATATATATGGGAAAATCGAGGCACAACGATTATTTCGCCGAGTCATTCGGCACGCGAACTTTTATTATAAAAATTTCCCATTAAAAGCGCATTTCAACTTCTCGCGCGGCGCGTTGCTAACTATACAACTCAATGCAGGTCGATACTTACGAAACTCTTTAGCATTGTATGTACACTTTGCTTTGCTTTGCGCGCTCTCGTTGCTTACACTTGCAGCAGTCACACACAGGGCAGCCGCAGGAGAGTTGGCTGCAGTGCAGTGCGTCACGGTCTCTCTCTCTCTCACTCGCCGTTGTGTTTTTTCTTTGTTTTGTTTGATTTTTTGTTGTCGCTTCGGCGCGGCGTGGCTGCGGGACTGGCTAGTTTCAAGGTCATGATCGTCCTTGGCTTCTGATGCTAAATTTTTTTTTTTTTTTTTTTTTATTACGGAGATTCTTTAGCTCCACGCGCAAGACGCTATGTGTGTGTGTGCGTTTGCCCATAGTGCCTTGTCATTCCATCTATCGTAATATCTAATTTTCGTATTTTATGTAAACTATCGAAACTATGGAACGTGAGTTGTTATAAATGTCGGGACGAATGGGTTGCAATAACAGTTGGGCTGGGCCGATACGAAGGATAAAAAAAAACGAAATACGAACTTGAATAAACAATTACGATTTGTTCGTGTGGTATGATGAGAATGTTATACGGTGACTCCCGAAATGATTAGAGGACGGTTGAAGCGCTTTGTTGTAGGGAATATCCGGTCTATACGAGGGAAGATGATGATCCTGCGATACACACTGTACAAGGTTTTGAAAAACCATTAGGAAACAAATTCTTCTAACGGTTTTCCAAGGAACTCCCCTTGATGTGTGAGTGAGACAGCTTGTGGGTCTCTAATTACGAGTCCGCTATTCAATCTTAAGGTGATGTGATACCCACGCTATTACTCAATTCTGGATTCCCGTTTTTCTCGTTCAATTTTAAACTTTTTGAAAAAAGAAACTCTTTGACACGTTTTAAGTTTAATAAAGAACTATAACGTATCAAAGAGTTTTTTCCTTAAAATTAAAAATTGAATGAGAAAAACGAGAACCCAAATTTGAGTAATATAGCGTGGTATCGCATCACCTTAAGGCCATGTGGAGTTCAAAATCAACCCAATTTCATTATTTAATAAATTAACTTTTCAAACATTGATTTGGAAAAACACAATTTTCACGCCCCCCGTACATATAAATACTATACTCAAAAATTTTTTTCGAGCGATTCTATTAGTACTGTCATGAGATATACTCGTTGAAAAATTATGTCGGTATCACACATTCCGCTAATTTTATTACTCTAAATTGACGAGAATTATAATAACGTAAGTATGCGAACAATTACTCATAACAGTGCTCAAATTCACGAAGTAGAATTCGTATTTATATCGTATTTAAATATTCATATCTATTGGTATATCAGCTATCTACACTGCAACCTTCTATGTGAATAAATTATACATTGTAAAGCGATTATCTCGCGCGGTTTGCCCATAATTTTTTTTTAAGAAATTCACAAGAATCTCGCCAACACAATACCTCGATTGGAATAAAGAGTATGGAAAATTATATACGGAAGGAAGTGAAAAAAGTGTGGCTTACAATTTATGAAAATTAACGATAATCATTCGATTATGCGCCGAGAGTATATTACACACACACACACACACACATAAACAAGCTGACTATATAACCTTGTAACATATACGTGAATAATCCAATAAATCTTTATATTAAAGACATCGCCATTTCTAGTGCTCATCCTTTTTTAGACCTTGATGTCATATCGTCAGGGCGTAATCTCAGCATGTGTGTAGTGTATCATAACACTTGCGCCGATTAGCATCGAGTTCGGCGTTTTTAAACGACGACAAAGATTTGAGATGTTTTTTTCATTATAAACAATAATATACGTACTCTGCTTCCTTGTTAAAAAAAACCTGTGTAGATATAACTAAATGAAATGTGAAACACACTGCGAATAAAATAAAATATTCTGATTTATAATGACGGATATATACTATTTTGCATAGAATTCGGGTAGGACATCTATGCCGATTTTTAGATACAATATTTTTTCTTACCGTATATGGGAATCGTATACACATATGTACATATATATTGAATTAATATTGTTGCGAAAATTTTTATTTTTACCACTTACTTTAATCATTTTGCATTCCTCAACTCCATACATACGAACAATGCCAGATTATTTCTAAGAATTTCCAAACAACTTAAAACACTCTTCGAGCAATCCATCCAATACGTACGCAAATTTTGCAATTAATTTCGACATTCCCGACATTTGTATTTGTTCGAAAAGTTAGAAAAAAAAGAAAGAAACAAGAGAAATTTACATTATTAACACCTGACTCACATAAACAATTGTCGGGGCTTATAAAAATCTTCACGTAGCGCGTCACCAACTAATTATGCAGATTCGTACGAGCATTAATGCGAGAAAGATAATACGTGTCTGAAATTAGGTTAGGAATACGTATATAAAAGCGCGAGTAGGGATGGTAAGAAGAAACGTGAGGACATGGACACCAAGGCGCGCGCGAGGCGAGGAACATAGGCGCAGAAGAAGGCCGTTCTTTGACCTGACTTTACATATTTATAATGGCGAATTAAATAAGCTCGACGATTCACTGACCGATCCTAGTTCGCAGGATTTTCTACTAGTTCGCCATTCTTTTTTTTTTCTTCTTCTTTTAATCTAAAATTTTTGTCGATTGTTGCGAAATTATTTTTTACGTATATATACATCTGTTACGATTAGTGACCTTCGGCTGCTAAACTACTTGTATACATAAAAAAAAAGATCGATTTAGGTCAATTTTTTTTACGACTCGAAAAACATTAACGAACCCGCATCCTAATTTAGAAAACGAGAATTATATCCGTTCATTTGGCTAATAAACAAGACATTTTCACAACATTAAAAAAAAAAAAAGAAAAAAGGATGAAAAAAAAACGAATAATCCAGTTTTTTTCGAATTTCGCAAACCCCGAGCGAGCCCGAAAATTTGCATTTCGCGCTCCCATTTCAGTATGATGCAAGTGCATACAATAATAATTCGCCAAACGACGGGACTACTGACCTTTTCCCCGCGCGGGGGTCCTACAATACTCATACACACGCACTCGCGAAACGAGACGGCATTGACGTGCCGCTGCTCACGTTAGTCAAACGCGTGCGCCTGTGTGTGTAATACACACACACACATACACACGTGAGTCACGCGGCGCTGTGGCCCGCTTCTCAGGAATTTCACAAATCGTAATCGAACTCTTGTAATTTTTTCGGTCATCTCTCTGCGCCGCGCGCGCCGAGGGTTATATTACGTGACGGCTGGGATTCCGCGAACGTTTACGTCATGCGGGCGAGCGCACACATACACACTTGCACAATGATTGCCCGACGTTTCGTCTCATTCAAAAAATCTTGCATGTAGAATAGTTGGGAGACGCACGTCGATAAAATCATTTGCTAATGTTTATTGAGTGTTAAGGTTTGGGATGTATAAAACGATCGTTTTTGTTTTGGGAAGATTGTGGAGCATGTGTAATGTTTTAATTTGATGTAATTTTGAGCTTGAAAGATAATGTATACACACCGACGAAAACGGACAGGAAGAGGGAAAGAAAGAGACTCGAATAGCGTATAGCCATGATCCGTTTCCACGCATCGCTGCGCGCTCCTGCGCCTGATGGTCTTTCTTATATATAGAACTGATGAGGGCACAGTCCTGCTCGAGCGCGTTGTATGTGTATGTAATGTTGCATCTGTGTATATACGAGTCAAAATTAATAATGATGAAGGAAATTTATGATGTTTTTGACCGCTAATTTCAATATTTATTTCGAAATAATTCAGTAGCCGTTCGGGAATTCACATGTATCGTTAAGCAGTGATAATGCGAAGCCCGCAAACGCGGTATAGAATAGTGCTTTTTGTTTCTTGACGTCCCGTTCCTTTTGTCTTTTTTTTTCTGTTGTCTTACGAAAACAGAGGTCAATAGCAATTGGAGCGAGAAGTAACCGATCGCGACTGATTCGATATATAATTAACCTGTATCTATATAATCGCGTATCTATTACGGTTAAGGGCACCAATTCGTCAATACGTTGCTGTTTCTCCTGTTACGGTTGAAAGAAAATCATTTATGTAATTGAAATCACTTGTTATTACGGAATATGTTAAAACGGTATATTGTATTACAAATAATTATCTAACAAGCTTTTATAGCGAAATTCTATACTTGACCGTATACTATACGACGGGATTATTGTTCTGGAGAGCCTTGTGTTTTAATCGTCGTGAAAAAATGTAACACCTTAAGCGGCCGAGTGTTACGTAAAAAGATTATTATACTTGTTATTATAAGACGAGCCTATTAAATGTAGCTCTGTACACACAATATTCATGCACACATAATTGAGCAAATTAATAATTATTGCATTCGATGTTTTTTAAAGTTATTTCATACAAAAAAGGTAATTTGTTAGCGACAAAACCCTTGAGTTTGACAGTTTTGTAAAATGACACTCTTTTTTAATTTATCCTTTAAATCCATTACTTTTATTGCATCTTTGAGGCATTAGCAATCTAATTTATTAAAATTTAACCCATTTCTAAATCGTACCGTTCTTTTTTGTTAAATTTCAGTTAAGAGTGCCGCTGAAAGTAAGTTTCAGCGTTCGGCCGAGAGACGTTCAAGTCACGATAGCCAAGAAACACTTGAAATGTGGTGTAAAAGGTCAACCGCCCATCATTGACGGAGAGTTGCCGCACGAGGTTAAACTGGAGGAGTCCACATGGGTCATCGAAGATGGCAAGACTCTTTTAATTAACTTAGAAAAGGTTGGTAATTGAGTTTCTCTTCACGTCTTTCAAAATTCAATTTATTATATAACCAGTAGCAAGATTTCATATTGTACGATACATATTACTGAGATTTGACTAACATTATAGTATATTGTAAAAGAACTTAATATTTTTTATCAAACGTTATTATTAGCATATTATTATTAAGCTCACGTTTCGGTATGTTTGATTTGAACCGTATTTATAAACTCCAATACTATAATTGGCACTATATAAATATGCTAATAAGAAGTTCGTGACGGTATTTGTTAATTAACAGAATATGGATAAAAGTGGTCAATACTTCAGATTGAATTTGGGATGAACAAAAGATTAATACTAAAAAACGGTATTTTTATTTTAGGTAAACAAAATGCAATGGTGGCCCAACATCGTTACTAGCGATCCCGAGATTAGCACGAAAAAAATTAATCCAGAGCCAAGTAAGCTTTCTGATTTGGACGGAGAAACACGAGGACTGGTTGAAAAAATGATGTACGACCAGCGCCAAAAGGAACTTGGCCTGCCCACCTCAGAAGATCAGAAAAAACAAGATGTTATTAAAAAGTGAGTTGTACATTTAAAAAATGGGTAAAGAAAGTCGAGACTTGTATGTTTAATTGAATATTTATTTATTTTTTAATTGTAGGTTCATGGAGCAACATCCAGAAATGGACTTTTCGAAATGCAAATTTAACTAAGAATGCGCCAAGGAAAAAATTACTAGCCCATCAAAGATTTAATTGACAAATTAAAAAGAAAAGGTTGATTCATGTTTAAGTTTAAGTTTTAAAGTACTAAAGTATTTGAAAAATGTTTTATATCATTTTACCAGCTTTAGTTTTCTTTTTTTTTCAATACTCTTTTATACAATGTGTAACATAAGAGAAAATACTGTTTTTATTTGACTAAATAAAAAATAACGACTCGCAAAAGAAAAAGGGTGCTACATTCTGGTTTTAAGCAGTCTTAAGTATAAATAATCAAGTATTAAGGCTGCATGTTTTATTCGTGAATTTCATTGCACTTATATTTAATTATTTTTCTCACACTCTGAGCGCAAAATATTATTTTCTTCGCTTATGTAGAGGGAGCAAAATAGTACTTTCTCTCTCTAGCGTAGCAATACCATTATTTTGCTCCCTCTACATAGACGAAGAAAATAGTATTTAGCGCTCTTCGTATAAGAAAATAGTATGTGCAACGCGGGAGCGAATAGGGGTTTGTCGACTCGTGCACTTTGAACGCGCACTCGTCGGCAAACACCTATTTTGCTCCCTAGTTGCACAATGTACTATTACATACTTTTGTATTCCTTCTAAAGAGAGAACCAAATTTTTTATTATTTTTAATAGTTTTTGTAGTTTGTTAGTTCACTTTACTCCATAAGCATATCCTCGAGAGAACGTCTTTTCATTGTCAGTATGATAATGGACAGTGTCCATGTCCATTAAACATTATTACTTTTTCAAGAAATGATACTATCTTTTCAAGTCAAATAAGTTTACAGTATTGATATGTTAATTTTAAGAAGATTGAAAGAGTCTACAACCCATCTTTTTACAGTTTAAACCGTCGAACGGAATGCTGAATTTTTCTTATATAAAAGGGTCAGAATTATAAAATTTTGTAAAATAAGTGGACATAAAGAAATAAGTAATAAATAATTATTCATGGCTTTCAATTTTTTACAAGCTAATTTATTTCATTGTAGAAAATATATCATAAATATACTTTTATCCCAAATTTTGGGTATCACTTATTCAAATTTTTGTTTCGTCGCTTCGACAAAGTTTATGCACACACTCCTTAACGTCGATGAAGTTTGCATTATTAAAAATATTTATTTATTGTCTTTCCGAAATTCATTGTCAGTTGCCGTCTAAAACTCGTTCATTACAAAATAAATTAAAATATTTGTATAAGCTAATATTACTATTCAATATGTTATTAGAACTGGCACAAATTAAAATTTCTTATAATTTTATAAATTACGATTAATTTATGGACTTAATTAAGGCTTCAAAGGTATTGGTTATCGGTTTGCTTGATAACTTTAATTATCCAATGAACATAGTTGGATAAACGCGCGTAGATTCCGTATTTTCCACGTTTTCCACAGCCTTCGCCAAAACTGGTTATCCCGAAAATTGTCCAAGGATGATCTGGTCTCTGGGGATCTTTACATAGTAAAGGTCCTCCGCTATCGCCGGCGCACGAATCCATTCTTCCTCGACGATAACCAGCGCAAAACATGTTGCTAGTTATTTTGTAATCGACGTAGACGTTGCGACACAGTCCATCAGAAACAATTGGTATCTGAAATGATTGACGATTTAATCAATTTTGATTTGTATCAGTTTTAGAATACATCATTTCTAATGATGAAATTAAAAATTGATATCGGAATTAGAAATTTTATTTTTACCGCCGTAATATAAACCAATTTATGGTGTAATAAATTTCTAATAATGTTTTTATTATTTTTTATTCACTGATAAACGAAATAACGAAGCTCTTTACTATCGACAAATGTAGGGACTCTTTCATTTCATTTACAGTTTTAAATTTAATTACTCACGTGGAGAGAATACACTACAAGGTCTACAAGGCACAACGTAGAAAAAAGAGAAAAGAGATAAAGGAAAAGGGAATAGAAAAAAGAATAGCAGAGCTGATGAGAGAAATGGGAGAATTGAGAAGGAGAGTGAAGGAAATAGAAGGGAGATTAGAACGAGAGGTAGAGTTAATAAAGGAAATAGGGGGAGAGACAGGAGGAAGAGGAGAGAGAAAGGGAGAAAGAAGAACTAATGGATCTAAGGAGAAAAGTGGAAGAAATGGAAAAAGATTTGGAAAGATATGAGGAAAACAACAGAAAACAGTAGTGAAGAAAGAAGGCATCGGAGAATGGTGGCAGAGAGGAAGAGAAGATGGGGAAGAAATGAGGAAGAGGACACAATGATCAAAGAAGGCCAGATGGTAAAAGGGCGAGAAAACTCGTCATCAAGAGAGGAAATGAATGGGAGGATGGAAAAACGGTGGAGGAATGGTTGGAGGAGCAGGAGATAGATGAAGAATATAGAGTTGAACCGTCAAGACTAAGGAGGACAGACTGAAAAAAGTAGACCGAAGAGGAAGATTTAAAGTTAAAGATGTGATTATAGATGAAATGCTATGAAAGTTTGAAATAATATATTTTTGAATTATGATATTATATAGTTTATATTCAGATTTATATTTTTGATATTATAGTGTAAGAAATGAGAGCATATTTTGTAATATATTTTATACTTTTGCAAGTTTGATTAAAATTATTATTATTAATTTAATTACTCAGATTTATTTATATACCTTAGCTTCGTGAAGAACGTCTGTACCAAACTCATGAGAAGCATTAGATTTGCCCCAACCGATAATTGTACATAGCTGATCAGAGGGCAATTCTTGCCAGGGTGTTGGTAAACAGGCGATTCCTCTCGTATCCGAAGGAGTCAGCGTTATCGGCAAACGCAGCAGAGCTATGTCGTTGTCAACTGTGTGAGCATTGTATTTCGGATGAGTCACTGAATAATCTACCTACAAGAAAAAAAAATTTCGATGATTCTACAAACATTCCTCGGTTTGCTCGCGATTACTGCGATACTTTTGATAAATCAAGTCAATACCCTTAATTCAATTTCGGCGCCTTCCTTAATCAAGAGATTGTACTCTCCTATGCGAACAGATAGCCTTTTTCGGACGCAGTGAGCGGCGGTTAGTACCCAGCGCGGAGAAACCAAAGTACCGCCGCAAAAAGCCTCCTTGATAAATTTTAATTGGTTAATTAATATTACTTGCTTATTACGAGTGTGTTTTGGGCATTGTACTTTTAGAATGTATGAATATAAAAAAGATGAATGTGTTTTGCACTCAGTAGGAGAAGATACGTGCTGCAAATCACGTATACGTAACGAAGTATACGTCAAGTTTTGCAAGTTTTTGCGATTAGTCATTGCATTTTCATTGCTTAACTTTAAATTATGATAAAAAAAAAGCCGGTTAGAGTTTGTTTATTTTTCGGATTTTAAAGGCATTCGAAAAGTTAAACAGAATTAGTCCCCCAGTTTTTATATTGCAAAAGATTATCAGTGGAATTGATAAGAGTTCAGTTAAATGTGATTAAAAGATAAATTTTTCTATTAGCAAAATTTCCTATAATTTGGATAAATAATCGACCAACTATAAAATAAATAATTTTTCATTAATACTTACTCCATATCTGTTTAAAACTGCAACTTGCCATGGCCAGCTGCCAGGAACAGTTGGGCGTCCACCAATGATTCTAGTAAAATATGACAGTCTTGAATTCTTTTTCGCTACTCCACACTTCCAATTACTTTCTTCATTAGCAGTCGAGTTTTCAACGCCGGTTATATTAAAGTCATATTTATCTACCATCAAATCTAAAATAAATGCCTATGTTAAAATAAAGTAACTAAATTACAAATAAATATAATTAATCCTGTAGAATCTTCCGAATCCATAAAAGTATGAATGAAAAATACGTTAAAATACTACTACTACATAATTTTTCATAATATTACCATTACTAATATCTTCATAATTCTCGCGAATTTTCCGACGAATCCATTTTTGACAGTAACTTCCTTCTATATAACAATAGGCACTTTGGCGTATTACATCTCTCCAGCAAAGTCCGGGTAATTTACACCACCTAATTGATAAAACAAAAAAATTTATTAGACAACATATTGCAAAATTTAGAGTTTAAATATTCAATGGGATCGTTAAAAACAATTACTTGTGACGTTGCGTTGTACAAGATCTCGTGCATTGCGACCATTTGCTCCACTTCCCATAATGATCGCCGAACCATTTTTCATTCGTTTTCTTATTTTTCGCCCGTCCGTGGCGTGGCTTTGCCTCTTCAGGTATCTATCATAAAATTTACTATTATTACAATATTATACCAAGGCATTTTTTTACAAGAGAAAAAAGTATATATTTACTTGAACTATCCGAAAATTTTGGTTTTTTCGTCGAGTCGCTCTTTGCTGATGGTTTCTGCATGCTGTGTGACGACCTGTTCTTTCGTGTAAGCAGACTCGTTCTTCCTAAAACAAAAAAAAAAAACAAATATAGTTTTTAGTATCAATATAAATTAACAAAAAGAATGTTAAACTTTAGTATTTGAAATTGTCAGTTTCTCACCCGTATAACGGCATTGCCGCATTTCTTTTTCAAACGACATTTTTTAACTCGATTTTGAGAACAATACCTGTCGCAAACTGACCAATCGCTCCAGCCAGTGAATTGAACTAGTGACGAGTCTAAAACAATATTTGTTTTATATAAATAAGGAACAAATAAACAGCTATGAGCTAAACAGTATTATTGTTTACAAATTTAAAAAAATGTTAGAACTGCACTGTTTCTTTTTGGATTTTAATTTATATAAATCAATATTAAATGGTAATGAATGTTAGGGGCTTCAGTTTTATCATTTTAATTAGCTTTGAAATTCTCGAAAATCATTAGGATTATTCAATGGTCATAGCTGTGAAGAATATTTATTTCCTAACGATTCTTGTCTAATTTATTTAGAAAATGTAATATCCATTAAGAGATCCTAAGAAATGTATGTACAATTAAAATCAAATTGAATTCATGAAAAAATTAAATTAGATTTATCAATGATTCACATACTAATGTTCCAGGAAATTTATGTTCCAATTTGCATTTTTATAGAGGAAATTTAGTTACATAATCTGCGGTTAAAATTTTAAACTTTTCCGAATTGAATTTTTTATAATTACAAAATTTGTTAATGCAATTGTAATTTAAATTTATTATTGAGATAAAATTTTCTTCATTTTTTTTCTATAATTTTATACCTATCTCGAATTACAGCAAATGATTTTTTACAAATTTTCAGTGTCAAGTGACATTTGAATCGCTAAATTGAGTATGGATATCTATACTTTGTTGAGATATGAACTTACTATTGTATTAATAATAAACTCGAAAGGGAAATCAGAGAACCTTCGAAGCTATAAAACCACGCTTCTTATCGTCTGGATTTCGCGCGCGAAGTCTTTTATGATTTCTTGCCTTTAAATAAACATTTTATTTTACAGTGCTGATAAAAGACGTTAATGTGAAAAATTAACAAAAGATATTCAGAACTTCTTTACATTTCGTATAAATCTCTATTTTTTCATAGTTTTTTTAGACGCTTATATTTAATTTTCAATGACATTTCGTATTCTTTCGCAGTTTTTCTATTAATCGTTTATGCCATTTTGAAAGCTAAAATGGTTTAATTATAACTTACCGCTTTTTAACAAGCTGTTATTCGCACTTCGTTTTTCTTGCGCTTTAGGAAGTTGTACAAGTTTTTGCTGCGTGCCAATGGTTTTATTAGTATTCTAAAAATTAAAAGTTCGTATGTAAGCTTAATATAGTAATTTACAAATTTATATTGTACTTTGTATTGTAAGTCAATATATAATCAGTGAATTTTATTTGTCTTATGCAACTGACTGATTCATGAGATTGTTATCGCTTGTTTTTGGAACCACGTTTTTCCTTTCTTATTGTCTGGGTTGACACTTTTATCGAAGACGTACAATCTATTTACCGGCTTTTAATTTAATGTTGTTAATCGAAAAAAACTTTAAAGTGACATCGATGAAAATAGAGCCCCATTAAAGCTCAAACAGGGGAGAATAAAAATGTCAAACCTGACACTAAACGAGGAAAAACATAGTTTGCAAAACGGTCGATAAAGATCTTATTCAGTTAAAATACGATCTCTTACTTGATAGGTACATAATTACTGCAAAAGATAAATGTACGTACTTGAAATTTAAGGGAAAATTAAAGATAAATAGAATTTAAAAATCGTACATATGGTTTAATCTATATATATTAAATTATTTTTGCAATTTGTGTATGATATATATCGGAAGTATAAGATGAGCAAAGCACATTACTGTACTCAATGTAGATAAGATAAGTATATTTTGATTACTCGATTTTAAGTTTAAAATCGATAAATGAGTCACAAATGTATTAAATAACAAGTGAGGAAATCGTACACTTTTAAAATAGAATTGAAAAAAATAATATAATAATAACATAATAGTATTTTATTTTTAAATATATTTAAAATATAAAATATTTAACTAATATAATAAAAGTTTCCAAAGTCACGAATTGTAAAGTGGTAGTATTTAAATTTCTAATTTCCGAATTGCAAATGCAGTTGACGGAAAACGTAAAAACGGAGGGGCTTGTGTGATCTTTTTCGGGCCTGCTATAAAACTTAAAATTTATATGTTGCACTAACTCGGAGGTAAAACGGCGATACGAGCACTATACCTACATACATACACTCTGCACGGCGACACATTCATTTCTCCGATTAACATAAAGTTCTTTGACTCTTCACAAACAGATGGTATTTTGTCTTCGAATGCGGAGCAGTCAAAGCATCCGAATCGGAGACAAGAAATATATATATATATATACATTTGCATCCGAAAACCTATGAGCTTTCGTTGTTCAAGGCATTGTTGCTCGTGACCCGCTTCACTTTCCAATAAAAAGGACAACTGCTATCTCGTAATGAAAATATGACCTAAATTTTTCAAGATTTTTTATTTAAGCCTCTGAATGTTATGACTGTGAGAAGCGTGCGTTTTAATGTGAATCCGAAAATGACTTTCACGTACCGATTTTCTCATGGAAATTTTGCAGTTTCAGACAATTTTAGGTCTTGAAAGTGCGAATGTTAAACCTGAGGACAGATTGCGGACACTGAAATACGCGGTCGATTTATTTTTCTTTTTATCAAAATTGAGACCAAATGTTAAAATATGTATACGATCGACTGTGAATTTTTTACCGATCATCCATTGATCTATGCTCCAATTCGACGATTATAACGAAACATTCACGCACCAGGAAAACCTTTATACCCAATCCAAGCCCGTAGGTTTCCGAACCAAAGAAAACTATACAATCAAGCTCAATCAAAACAATGCCACGAGTTCAAGACCCCGCCGCGCTCTTTCAAAACACACATGTAGCAGCGCAACTACAACCGCTAAATAAAATAGAACCGCAACAACAACTGCCAATAATCTTCTTCATATCACTGTCTATACCTATATACCGCGCGCGTGTCACGTAACTTCAGCTAAAGGAGTCCGCCTCAATAATCAAACTGTTTTGCCGCACACCATCCGTCTCGTATATAAACTTCCGGCTCGCGCTCCGAAATCCGCATCAGCAACAACTAAGTATAACAAACACTACCCCGCTCGCATCGTCTTCGCTGCATCCCCGCGCGGCGATGTTTTATACGAGATAACGAAAGGATACACACGCGCGCGCGCGGCAGGAGGGAGAAAGAGAACCAGAAAGAAAGAGAGCAAGTATAAGCATAATATACACAGAGAGAGAGAGAGAGTGGCCAAGCAAGCAAGCAAGCACGCGTGCTTCAGTTGGCCGAGGCTGCTGCTGCTGCTCTCGGAATTCGGAGCTGAGCTGCTGCTGCTGCTCTGTGTGTGTCGCGCATCTGCCGCTCTCTCTCTCCCTCTCTCTCGCGGTAGGTTGTACTTAGTAGGTAGGTAGGTACAGAGCAGAGAGTAGCGCGCGCGTTACGTACTCTATTCAAGGCGAAAAAGAGGCGAGCCCCATTGACGATAGTGCCTATAAGGTATATATATGTATATATATATATATACAACATCGCTGCATGCATGCCAGACGCGAGCGCGCGTAATACAAAACCCCGCGTGCATGCAGCAGCGATATAGCGCGAAAAGCGTCACGTACGTCGCGCGTCGCGCCCGCAGAGACCGAAATATATAGAGAAAAAGAAATGCGCGCAAACGTCTCGAAGAAGGGGGTGAAAAGAGCACACGCACACATACACTATACATATATATATACACTCACGAGTAGTAGTTGGGTATCTTGTAGACGGGCGCTGCAGCGCACCAGGCAGACCGGCGAGAGAACGAGAAGGAGCAGGGCATGAACGACGAGCGCGATCATCATCCTCGGCGTGGAGGAGGAGGAGGAGGAGTCGCGCGGGCGGCCGGGCGCTCGTGGACGACGCATCGCCTCATGTTGCCGCCGCCGCCGATGCTGCTGCTGCTGCTACTCACACGTCGTCGTCGCCGCGCCGCTGCTGCTACTGCGCGCGAGAGCGAAGAAGAGCTGAGGCGCGTGTGCTGCTGCTCTTCTTTGTACGCGCGCCAAGGGACTCGACGCTGCCGCCGCCGCCGCCGCAGTTGTGATGTGTAGCCGCCTACTACACTCAGCTGTGTGCGGGCCGCGGGCATGTAGGTAGTAGCGTGTATATAGTACAGAGAGAGAAGAGCGCGGGCAAGCGCGGAGGGGCTATAAATATGCCGACGGAGGAGACGGAGTAGACGACGGGGACTCGGGGGACCCCTGAGACAGTACGTGTGTAGGTACGTGCGCGGTGCGGTATTTTGCTGTATTGAGAGAGGGATTTGGTGATTGGATATATAATGGGTGGTTCAGAGGAGTTCGATGAAAGGGGATTTTCAGTTTCGGATTGTATATGGGGACTTTTTGGGAGATCGATTGTTCCGGTTTTGGTGTGTAGCTTTCACGGAGCGGTTTTGATGTTTCAAAGCTGCCGCGTGGTTATAGGTATACTGGGACAGTTTTTTTTTGAGAATTTTGGTGCATTGTAGCGCAATTTTGTGAGGGTGGCTAATTGTTGAGTGGAATAGGTGCAATGACATTTAGGTATATAAAAATAAACCTGTTCGTTATATATTGCTGTTTAAACTTTGGTACAAGCTTCGTTTTTATTTATTTAACTCCGAAATGTTTCTTCAAAATCGGATAGTTCTATACTTTAAAACAATGATTTAAACTCGCAATTCAGTCAATATAAAGTATGATAAGGTAATATTTAAGGTCGTCAAAATTTATTTCATGTAAAACGAGCAAACTTTTAATTCGCTCAAAATGAAGAGGAAAACGAAATTATCCGGTTTTAAAGAAACTATTTTATCTCTTCCAGGTAGTTCATATCAGAAGAACATGACTAATCGCGAGCTCTTGCTAATAGTTCGCAAATGCTAAATATGCGTACCCTTATTTTGCGACGCATTGAAATTGTAACGACCGAAATTCAACACTTTTTCACAAATAGGGTAAGATAATGTTTCTTTTTCGCTATTTAAATAGTAACAATTAAGGGGTAATGTGATATATATAGGGAAACATTGCAACGCGTCTACGTGAAAAGAAACAGACGTTTACGCACAAAAAGATAATAAAGACTCCGCACACGCAGGCGCGAAATAGAGAGAACACCCCGAAATATTTGCTGCAAAGAATCAAAACACACAGATGCTTTTAACGAGGCTAAGCTGTGTTGTGGAAATTAAGGATACAAAGTTCCAAAGGAAATTTTTGCTTTTTTATAAACATGTTGTAAGAAACGAGCTAAAAAATGTTTTTTCGTTTCATAAAAGTGTGATAAGTATAGGGTATGATTTTATTATTTAAACAATTCAGTATTTCTTTGCTCGATAGAAAATTATTTTATCGGTATTTTGGTTACCGATTCAATATATTTTTACAATACTTACATTATTTGCAAAAGTCAAAAAACGTTTAAATCAAATTTTCATAGTTTGTTTATGGCTCATCATTAAAATTGATTATTGAAAAAAAATATTAAAAACATATTAAAATCTTTGCAAATAAAACAAACTATGTAAAAAATATACTCAAAAACCTGAAATTTTGTGGTACATATGCAAGGTATCTATTAAATATGGGAACCCCTGAATATCTTTGTATAGTGACGTTTTCGCTGAAAACATTAAATGGAAAAGATTTAAGATGTTGAAAAAGCTATCGGGAAGAATTTTTTGGGCCTTTGTGAGTCACAAGCTCAATTTTATAAATGGGAACCCCTATTTTTGATTCGAAATTCGTTTTTAGCGCCAAGTTTTACTTTCAGATAGATATTATTGATGGCATCCTTGAAGCGCTTTTGGGCCTTTTGGGCCCAATGTTTGTATTTTCCTGTAAACATGTGTTATTTTACATGGGTAGTGGTTTTACAGTATACTCATATTTTTGTAGTAAAAATGCAGCTGATGGTAGTAGTGAATAATGCTTGACGTATTGCATCTAATGGGCTTGGTACTGCCAGAACGGTGGATAAATTGTTAAGGATTTAAATAACAATACACCATTGAAATTGTTAACGACGTTTCGAGAATTTTAATTCCTATGACCCTCTTCAGGAATCTAATAAACAATATATTGAAATATATAATAACGAGACAATTTCGAAAATAAATTAATTAAAAAACCGTAGTAAACTTACATAAAGTATTGTAACAATACAAATAATTTTCGTCCTTATATAGTGCGCTCGTGGACAAGTATGTGTGTACAATTATAAGCTCTGCCAAACACAAGCGTATACATGGACGTCTATGTGGATAAGTGGGGCGCAATCCACCGTGCGAATTAATGCGGAAAATTCTCATATCTTAGTGAAAAACATTAAGATTAAAGACCCATAACCTGTTTTGGGTCTTACGAGACTAATATCGGTTTTTTCTTCTGTGATACGTGGTTTAGGACATAAGTCGAAAAATCAAAGTTTGTTACCCCAAACCTGATTTGGGCCTTATCAGCCCAATATCTGATTTTTTAATTGGTAAGTAGCTTTAGGAAGTAAGAATAAGTTCCAAAACCACTTATCACTGAAAATGACAAACTGTTGTGAGAAAAAAGAGATATTGGGTCCGTAAGACCCGCAACAGGTTTTGGGGCCCTAATCTTAATGTTTTTGACAAAAATATATGAATATGCTGTAAAACCACTACCCACGTAAAATAACACATTTTTACAGCAAAATACAAACATTGGGTCCAAAAGGTCCAAAAACGGACCAAGGATGCCATCAATAATACTTATCTGAACGTGAAATTTGGCGCTGAAAACGAATTTGGAGTAAAAAATAGGGGTTCTCCCATTTATAAAATTGAGCTTGGGACTTATAAAGGCCCGAAAGTTTAGTAGGTTCCAAAAGTGGCCATTCTTCCTGATGGCTTTTTCAAAAGCTTAAATCTTACCCATTTAGTGTTCAGCGAAAACGTCACTATAAAAAGATATTCAGAGGTTCCCATATTTAATAGACAGCTTGTTTGTTTGCTTGAGATCCGCTGTGGTACATATATAAAGTACCAGTTGCGGAACAGGTCCCAATGGATGGAACAGTTTTTTAATATTCTTGTTTATAAAAATTGAAAGCAAATTACTTTACGAAAAAAATAGTTTTCATTACGTTTTCATTCACCGTTTCTCGGCCTAAAAAGAAGTCTTAAAGTGACTTTTTTTTTACTACGGGAAAAAAAAATACTTGTTTGCCAGGCGGGCGCAAAAGCATCTTTAGGTAGATACTTTTGCGCCCGCTGCTCTAAAACTGCGTACAATCGCAAAAATTAAACTTGATCCCATATAAATTTGTGCATGCATGTTTTTATGACTTTTTTTATTCAGAGATAAATCCAAATAATTTTAAGAAAGAAAAGAAAATTGAATTAATTTTTTTTTATTTAATCTTAGTATGCGAAACTAATTAAAAATTAGTTGAACATTTTTTGTTTCAAAAATTTTTTTCACCGTTACAAACTTCCTCTTTGAGGAAGCAAAATCAATTAAGGTCTCTTTTTAGGCTCAAAAACCCCGAAAATCAATACATGTGTCACAAAAAATATGGTGTGCATAGTTTTAAACCTAAAAAAGGGCCTAAAGTAACCGTTTTTAGACCAGTGGGTACAAAAGTTCCGAAGCGGGTGTAAAAGTTCCACAAATTTCAATAGGTCTTTAAACACGAAAATACAAACCCGTGTCACAAAAAATATCGTGTGCACCAAGTGCTAAGTGGGCTTCTTGACCTCGTGTAAGTAGTTGCAGTACTCGTCTAGCGGCTCGCAAAATGCACTCGTCTTCGGCTCATGCTTGCTCACCTGTGACTCGTACTGCAAACTCCACATTCGGTCTAAAAAAGCCCATTTTACGCCAAATTGGTACACAATATACTATTTCACCATATCCTGGACGAAAGTACCATTTTCGCTTCCAGCCCAAAAATGCGAATGTGGGGTATGATGGGGTATGAATGGGGTATGGGTATGATAAAAAATAGTATTCGCACAACGAGAGGAAATTTGGCCAGCCCACACATCTCGTACTTCCCGTTTTACACGAACTGTGGACTGTCCAAGTTTTTTCCTCCCTAAATGTGTAATATACTATAGAAAATCACCTACAAATAATATGCGATCAAAATATAATTTTTTATTGGAATTCCCTACTTTATTGAGCTTTATTGATGAAACAAATTTAAAATTAGAACTTTTCTTCCTACTTTATTTCTATTTGTTAGTTATCATCATTTTAAGATCATTTTAATTCTCAAGTTATTAATGTTTTCGTGAGTACCTATTTTTCTTAGGTTTCGGAAAACTTTATCTTTGTCCCTGGAGCCCAATGGATAGAATCGTAAAATGCGGGTTCATTTTTTACGGACCAAAGAATGACATCTTGAAGTTTTAACTAAACCAATGATCCTGAGATGCGTTCAAACCCCGTCTTAGTCGTGTGATGGTATTTTTTTTGTGTGAACCCACATGTATCGTATGTGGATGTATCATGGGTCCTACTGCGTACCTGGGTATAGGCTTTTAAATTCGCGTTGGCATTTTTAGTTGGTTCAAGTATACAAAATATCTCACTCTATAAATAGGGATACTTCCGTTGCAGAAGTATGGATAGGTATAAAAGTTTGACACCCGCAGGATTATTGTACATCATATGACTTTTTTTATATCTTACTTATTATTTACGTGCAGCGCTGCGAGAAGTGGCACCCACCGTATGGGAGCTATTTAAATTTCCCGTACGGTGGGTGCCACTTCTGGCAGCGCTGTTTACGTGATACATTACTTTTACATAGTAAACACATTCTTACACGCCTTATATTTTCGTATAAAATAGAAATCTGTTTCATCCAGATAGCATCATAAAAATATAATTATAGATAAAGAAAAAAAAGAGTAAGTTATCATGCTGCATGAGGGATTGAGACATTTATGTACCTTATCCGTATATTGCGCTAAAGTATGATATTATGTTCACCATTTTTCAACTATACGAGAAAGATTTACGGGCGAATCGCGCACTTCATTTTTCTGGCTAGAATGCTTTCAAATCAAAATTAAAAATATAACCTTTTTTTATTGATTTAAAAGTATCAACTTTTTATACTCGATTTTTAGAGTAAATTTTAAGGTTACACTTTTAACAAAAATATAAATATATTTTTCAAAGGACCCCGCACCATTAACATTGGAAAAGTGACTGAGGTGCAATCGCTTAAAAATTTGGTGACAGAAAGTTCAAGACTTTCTAAACCAAAAATGTCCTATGAACTAAGGGTCTGGATGCCCGAAAAAAAAAGTTACCGATACCTGAAGTTTGAGAAAAATGGTCCATGCTTGACTTATAAATGAATATGTATATACATATTGTAACACACACGCATACATTGTATACATATATTAAGATAGAACATCGCAGATGTATTGAAAGAACATCGCAGATTATTGACATAATAAATTAAATAAATTAAACTTCAAAATAGAAAAGAATAACGAAAATAAAAAAAAAACACAAAAATGTCGGTAAGTCTGCGTAGTTATATAGATCAAGTGAGTGAAAATTTGATTGAACAAATTACAAGTTTTGTTGAACGTTTCATTGGGACTTCATTGTCTCTTCCACTGAAAAACCAACACATAATTGAGTGATTTGAGATTTGATTAAAGCTTTGAGAACCATATTTTACATTTACATATATAATTGTACTATAGCACAAAGTACACAATGGGATAGTTTTCCATTCAAATGGAATTTTATAATAAAACAACTTTTAAATCACCAATTTGCTCCATCAGTGATGGTTTCTCAAAGGTTTTATCATATACTTAAAGGAATAATATATTATGGTCTTTTGAAATTTTTGAATGATATGAAAGTTTAGGGACTGTCCACATAGCGTCTCATATTCCTTGTCTCTTGTCTCATGTCTCAAGTGCGAAAAAAATCGTTGTCCGCAATTTTAATAATTTCTAATCTATGGTCATTTTTTTCTGTATAATTTTCTATTGCCATAAACTATAAATGTATAAGAATTCGGATAACGATTTTTTTCGCGCTTGAAACATGAGACAAGAGACAAGGCACATGAGACACTATGTGGACAGTCCCTTATTGTTGAACAGACTTCATTTAACAAACTAATTAAAAAATGATTAGTCTTTACTGTTTATTCTTTAAGAATTCATTTTTATTTACAATTATAATATTTGATTTATTTATATTACATGTGATCTTTTTAAAATGGAAATATTTTAAAAATGATTATAAAATTCAATAATCATCAAGTTATGTCATCTATTATTAATGGTTAATAGTGTAGCAAACAATTTAATATAGAGGAATAACATCTGCTGTTCAACAGTTTTACAAGTACTCTGTAATTAGTAATCAATCATTAATAATAAATATCTGAAATTAAAACGATTGAAGAGAAAAATAAAAAAAGAAAATAATTATTTACTCAATTATTTTGCTTTCAAGTTTAACCTTTAGAGGGCTGGAAAGACAGTATACTGGCTTAACCCATGATCAACACTATACATGGTCAATCAATGATATAAGATACCTTTTTTATGCATATTCTTAGAATGATCACATACCCCATACCTCTAAAGATTAAAGAGATCTTAGAACCTATGGGAAATTGTATGTATATTTGTTAATAATTTGAATCGTTCACTATTATTTAACTCATTATAAAAAGGGATTATTGCAATCATTTTTAACAACTTGAATCCCAGATTAAAATAAGAATTAATTCAATAAAGGAATCTGTAGTTTGTTTTAAAACAGTCTTAAATTTTGAAGTATTGTGATCTTAATTCATTAAGTGTTTAACTTACATTAAAGAAGATAGTTAACTGTTAGTGTTTATCTTACAGTATAAGATATAGCTGTAGTAATTTGTGTAATAAGAAACTTTATGTAACATAAAGTGTACATTATTTATGTATTGTAACTTATTATTAAGAATTATGCAGAACTTTATTAAAAGCATTATATGATGTTTCTAAATCAAATATTAATTGTCTAACTTGAGTATCTGAAAGTTCATCTGAAGCTGACATATTATTTAAAGTTTGAAGCCATTCTGCAACTTTTTGTTTACCATCAAAATCACTTGGTAATATACTAAGTCGATTCATAGTGTCCATTAAATCCCTTAAATCTGGATGTAACTGATCCATTGCTTTTATTTCCAAACGCAATTTATCCATAATTGTAATAAATAGCGAAACAATGTCAGCTATGCATTTGGATGTGTTTCCTTTGTCATCCTTAATTGTAATTGGTCTGTCTTCTTTAATTCTTTCAAGAGCTGCTGGACAATCCAAGCGAAATGCTTTGGCAAAGGCATCAATCGTAGGAAACTGATCGCTTTGAACCTATTTTGAAATATATTAATGAATTAATGAAACAGATAAAATTGATGTGATAAATGGATAGGTAACTAACAAAATATAATACATTGTACCTGTTTGAATGCTGCTCTATATTGCACTAAAAGTTTGCTACATGCTGCTGTATATTCTTTGGGTGTAACACAATCTCGAATATAAGCCTTTTCCAAATGTTGCAAAGTATTCACTACAGCGTATAAATCAGCCTGGTTGTCATACTTTTCACGCTCTCTAGCATTTTTGTATAATTTAACTTCTTCATAGAGTTCTGGTCGATCTGACATGATTGAGATATTTTTTTACAAAAAACCTAAAATAACGAAATCATTATACTTACATAATATGATTAAAATTATAAATTTCTACATTCTTTTCTACTTTTTTTAGGTTAGTTTATTATAAGTTATATCAATTTATACAGCTAAATTGACAACTTATTTTTTCACAATAGATTCACTTGAATCGTGAATTTTTATTGAAATTATGACTGAAATATTTTATCTGTATCAGAACCGAAAGGATTGTACATGTAATTACGTACAAAACAACTTACGCGTTTGATTATTTCGTCTCGTAATCAATCGAGGATATTTCGTTGGAGCACTGGGTTGGATATTAATAAATAAAACTCTTATTTATAAACTATACATTTCTATTTTAATTAGTGCATACGCAGATGCACGAACTGACAACAAAAATTCCACTTGAGCGACTACAGTGAATCATTCAGTCTTTACCTACTTATATTATACATCATCCTGGGGCTGACTGAGTTCTATAAATCTATACTACGTGTTTGTTGACGAGTGTGTTGTGTTCTATATTGCTACATTGCTCAAATCCCGAATCCCGATAGTATCGACTATTGACCAATGGCGTGTGCGTGTACCATGAACAGAAACGGAATGAAGTACGGTGGTGGCTATCTGAAATTAGCCTTATAATTTAAAAGTATGTATATACATACTAAAGTGCTTTTACAGCTTCAAAAAAATTATTTTAAATAATTAGTAAATATATCTATTGAGTTCAAATTACAAAAATGTTACAAAGATTTTTGTTTTAAATATACAGTTTTATTTTATGAGATCATAATGTACAGTATTAACAATATAGATATATTAGAGAAAATTATAAAGTGTAATTGTGATTTATTAAAATTCACAAAGCATTTTTGCTACATTGCATAAATCATCCGGAATTTTACTATTACATCTAGTCGAATACATTTTTTCTTCAATACATAAGCAATTAAATTCATGAATAACTTTTAAATCTGAATCACATGTTTCTTCATTAACAAAACTAAAATTTTTTTCATTAACTATTGGGATTGCAACGAATCGCGTGATATGTAAAAATAATTCAATATTATCTAGAATAGTGAAAGGCTCATATACTCTTAACATTAACTTATGATTATCACTTATTAAACCAGAAATCTCAGGCACATTAAGTACGATCACAGAATGATGTGGTTTGTTTATTGAAAAATTATTCAACAGATTCATCGAGTCTTCAATTAAAACACATTTTAACAACTGAACATCATTTATCATGGCCAAATGCTCTGAGATTTGCAGAAGAATATATGGCTTTTCAGAAATATTAAATGATTTCTTATGAAATTGATGGCGTAAAAGATTTACATTTGATTTTTCTTTGGTGATTGATGTTAATACTGTATCCAATAAACTTCCTCTACAAAATTGTAAATATCATTATTAAATATGAAAAATTCTATTAAAAAATTACTAAACATAGTCTAGGTACTTACTTTTTAGCACATTTTTTCTTCTTTTTTGCACTTGCAGGTTGTACAATGTATGTTGTTTTAGTGTAATTTGTTTTTGATTCTAAAGTACTGGTGCTATCAATTTGATCTGTAGGAGTAAATATTTCTGTAAACTGCTGATTTGTATTCGACAGTGTTATAGCAGACTCTGTTATATGAATATTACTTGTATGTTCTGAAGAGTCAGATGATGGATTTGAAATGTTTTGTGATAAAACTATTTTTCTTGGTTTTTGAGGTGATTCAAGAATTAATTGTGTACTTATTTCTTCTATAAGGTCACTTGCTGTCTTATCTGTATCACTATTAATTTCTTGTACATTTATTTCTGTTGTTTTAGAATTCTCATCTTCACTGGATACGGATTCAATAAGCTGAGATGAAACTTGTTCTGAAATTTTTGGTACTTTGAAATTTGGTACTAAAAAATTTTTGGTTTCAGTGTTACTTAATAATATTCTTTTATTAAGTTTTTTATTACTAGAACTTTCCCCTGCATTATTGCTGTCTGAAATTGTAGTTGAAATTGATGAAATCTCATCAATCCTTTTCTCAAAATTTAATTGTATTTTTGGTTTCTCAGATGTATCTAATTCTTTGTTAGATCCATGAGTTCCTTGGTCATAAATTGTATTTAATTTTTTTATCACTTTAATTCGTTTTACAAGTTTTCTGCTTCCAATAATAGGAGATTTAGCTGAACGCTTTCCACCTAATATTGGTGATGTTGGAGTGATGCATAAACCTAAAGATTTTTTAATTGATTATATATAATTACAACAAATTTTACAAATATGTAGATAATAAAATATCCATTACCAACAGTATGAATATTTGTAAATTCTTGTTCATTAGGAGTAGCATTATCTTGATCAATAACTGATCTACCTTGTAACCATCGTTCAATGTATTCCCTTTTTCTTTCAGGGGTAGACATACATTTTTTAATTCCATGATCATCATCCATTTTTAGTTATTAGTTTTATGAGACAACTTTAATATATACATGTCGATCTGCGGATTATTTAATTAATAAATATATTCAAAGAATAACAAATAATTACATTGAAAAATAAGACAAATTACGTATTGATATTAATTAATAATTGTTTGTTAATTTTCAGACTAACAAGTCTAATTGTTGAGGTTATAAATAAAAATTCAATAAAAATATGCATTTTTACAATGTAATATTATTATATCTCTCGCATGCTATTTATTGTGGATACATACATTTGCTTAAATATACACGTGCTATCATGCATACATAAATATATACGTAGGTATCTAGAATATAAATTAATACATAACTCTCACGTATATTGTTACATTTCGAATTCGAATGTTTTGAATACAATTTATAATCGGCGACACTCGGGGGGGTTTGTTCCGAAATGAAAAATTTGAAAAAATGTCTTACATAAACGGAACAGATCTATATGTCTTTGTCGGGAACACACAGAACACACATATGTAGAAAGGCCCCCGAGGGTATGTTCCGATTTCCGAAATGAAAAATTTGAAAAACGTTGTTCAACCGTGCAACGTTGCATTCTACTGAGCCAATGGGTGCGTTTGAAAACATTTGGAAACGCAACAATCGAATGCACCCATTGGCTTAGTAGAATGCAACGTTGCCACACGGTTGAACAACGTTTTTCAAATTTTTCATTTCGGAAATCGGAACATACCCTCGGGGGCCTTTCTACATATGTGTGTTCTGTGTGTTCTGTGTATTCCCGACAAAGACATATAGATCTGTTCCGTTTATGTAAGACAGAGACAGACATAGAGAGAAGTTGTCTAGAACAGACAGAACACACATATGTAGAAAGGGCCCCAAGTACACGGAGGACTCAGGAGTACACATGTCAACATGTGCTCCAAAAACACATATTTCAGATTGGTCGAATGTAAGAGGATTAAGGGTGTTATCCTACGGTGTTCCGAAAAGCGAGAGCGAGAGACATTCACGGAAGAAACCTCTCTCTATATGGTTCCGTTTCGAAAAGCCATGGGATCGCACCCTGTAGGGAGAGTGTACAAACGCTACGGCTGCGGCCCCAATGGCGTTACAGTGTGTTTTCTTACGCGTGTTTAAATTGACAAGCGGAACAGGAATACGGTTCGCAGAACGCGGAATTTGAAATTTGAAAACTGTATTCGCATAAAAATTTAAGACATTGGTTAGATTCTCATATAAATATAAGTAATATCAAAGTATAAGAATTATTTTTTAATATATTTTTTAAATATTTTTATAAAGATATTATATGGTAATATAATGAGTATAATAGGTATGATACTGTGGGGGTTGCAGATGATTGTAGACTGCAACGTGGCAGAGAGTAACTTTTGATAGCAGATGTGATGTGTCGTGTACGGTGTAGGATATAGAGTTTTGCACTTACTTTCTGTATAACCTCACTTTGTCAATGTTCGGGGCTTTCTGTCAATTTTTGATGTGAAAAGTTTTTTAACAGCATAATAAAATAATGGATGTCATCGAAAGAAGAATCAATGTTATTCAAGTTTGGTTAGATTTGCTTGGAAGGTTTGAAGAGATGTTACATGAGTGTGAAAAAGCTTTGAAAATAAGGAGATGGTGGGTAAAGCCACACTTACTCTTCATGTTATTCTAAGAATTAAAAGATAAAAAACTTTTTCGCCATACTCTGGCCGAAAGTGCCACATTCCCGCCCTGCTCAAAAACGGGAATGTGGAGTTTTCTGCCCGGGTATGGGGAAAAATAGTATACACACCACGGGAGTAAAATTGGCCAGCCCCCAGCTCGTGTTTGCTACCCTTGCCTTCGGTTCGGGTGGCAATTTACACGAGCTGTGCACTGTCCAAGTTTTTTCCTCCCATGGTGCGTAATGTACTATTATAAAGTGCAAAACTCTATATACACTGTACACGGCACATCTGTCATGAAGTTACTCTCTGCTCAATCACCTGCAACCCCCCACAGTATCATACCTATTATACTCATTATATTACCATATAATATCTTTATAAAAATATTTAAAAAATATATTAAAAAATAATTCTTATACTTTGATATTACTTATATTTATATGAGAATCTAACCAATGTCTTGAATTTTTATGCGAATACAGTTTTCAAATTTCAATTTCCGTGCTCTGCGAACCGTATTCCTGTTCCGCTTGTCAATTTAAACACGCGTGCATAAACACGCGTGAAAAAACAAGCCGTAACGCCATTGGGGCCGCAGCCTACGCGACGCAACGCCACGCTACGGTTACTTGTAGAATTTGTTGTTGATTGGCTTTATGGTATTAGCTTTGTGGTGTACGAGATAAAAGTATATTAGCCAATCAGCAACAAATTCTACAAATAACCGTATGCCTCTACCACATAAGCGCGTACAACCGCGTTCGACCGCATAAGAGCGCACGCGCTCGCTTCTCTCATTGGTCGTCGAAGGCCTGAGCTCGCTCCCAACCAATGAGAGAAGCGAGCGCGTGCGCTCTTACGCGATCGAACGCGGTTGTACGCGCTTATGTGGTAGGGAGAATGTACATAAGGGAGCATGTACATAAGGGAGCATGTACATAAGCGCTGTGCTATGCAATGCTGTGCGATGCCGTATGATGCCGTTCGATGCCGTTCGATGCCGTTCGATGCCGCGCGGTGCCGCACGGATTAGTGCTGCATCCGATCCGTTGTCTAAATGGTTCAAAATAAATTGTAAGTTGTATCTCTGCATTATTTATTTAACTATTTAATTTAAATCATGCAGAGATACAACTTACAATTTATTTTGAACCATTTCGACAACGGAACGGACGCAGCACTGGCATCGCGCAGCACCGCGCGGCATCGAACGGCATCGACCGGCATCGCACGGCATCGCACGGCATCGCACAGCACAGCGCTTATGTACATGCTCCCTAAGTGCCGCGCTGGGCCCTTTCTACATATGTGTGTTCTGTCCGTTCTAGACAACTTCTCTCTATGTCTGTCTCTGTCTTACATAAACGAAACAGATCTATCTGTCTTTCTCGGGAACACACAGAACACATAGAACACACATATGTAGAAAGGCCCCTGCGCCTACGCCGCGCTGCGCTGCGCGGTTCTCTGGGGCCTTTCTACATATGTGTGTTCTGTGTGTTCCCGACAAAGACAGATAGATCTGTTCCGTTTATGTAAGACAGAGACAGACATAGAGAGAAGTTGTTTAGAACAGACAGAACACACATATGTAGAAAGGGCCAGGGGCGTCAACTTGCCTGTTGGTGAGGTCTGGATTTTTCCAGTACTATCTAAATCTAAAAAAAAAAAAAGGTCGCGAGAGGGACAAAAGTTGCATTGTGCAAGCACAGGTACTATGCGAAGTTTTTAAACTTTATTAACATAAATATAAATATATTAACAGTGTATACATCAGTCTTATTGACCCTTTACACTTGTTTTATTTTTTTTATATATTGTTGCGAACGTTGCACTTCGGATAATGTTTTGTTCAATGAATTTATTTAATAAATTCTCAATATCATCGACGTCCAGCAAGTCGTGGTAAATGTTCATTGTCGTAACATTATTTAATCTTTCTTGCTTCATGCTTTGCCTTAAATAATTTTTCAACCGTCTTAGCGTGGAGAAGGACCGTTCGTTGGTACACGAAGTCGCAGGAATAGTCAACAGAACTTTAACCAATTTGGTCATTTGTGGGAAGATCGATCGAAGGTTTGGTTTTTCTTTGAGATACATGACTACATGTTTAAATCGTAAATTTACATCAACATCGTCTTCATCTTTCCGACGAGTAACGTATCGTTGATCTGCAGATTTTTCGACTTTTTGGCTTCAGATTTCTTTTTTTCATTGGTAACTTTCTTTTTAATACAGTCTTTTAATTTATTTTTGAAAGCTTCATTATACTTTATAGTTCTTATAAGTAAATCTCTTTCATTTTGTAACTCATGCTTTTCGTGAAACTCGATTTCTGGATTGTTACTTTCAGAATATATATTGTAAAAGTGAGTTATATCCGTGGCAGATGAATCATCCTTTCCCACAATAAAATTCTCAAATTTATCCAACAAAACTAGTGTTTCATCTTCAAATCTAGTCTTTAATGAAGTAATGGTTGTGTCAATTACTTCAAAATATATTTTTCTATAAAATTCCTCTAGTGTTTCAAAATTGTGTACTGTATTATTATTTGTATACTCAAAACGTTGAGGCATTCTTCTGGATCGTCTTAGTATAGGTTCTTCAACACCATTATCTTTCGCATTTTTCGTAATATCATTCCATATATTCGTGAATATTTGTTCATCTCGCATGTTTTGAATGTTATTTATAACATCATTTACGATCTCATGAGATTCATTGATACAGAGCTGCTTTTTTTGTAATTCTGTATTTAATATTTCAATCTGTTCAAATATAATAATAATAATTGATAAGACGAAATAAAATTCAAATGATAGTAGACTTTTTAAAAAGCCACGAGCTTTCGATGATATTGCAGCGTCAACAATGGGATCATCTGCTGTTTTCTGCATAAACTCAATAGTCGATTTATAATTTTCGTTTTCAAAGACTCTTTTCAAAGCTTTAATGCGTATAGCCCACCTAAAAAATTCATAAATATGTATTGTTTATTAACAGAATAAATGACTATGTTAACAATAAACTTTAAACTTAGATAATTTTTAATTTACTAACATAAATATTATCTAGTTATTAAACCAAAATATTTTATACTGTTTTTTAGCCAAAATAAAAAAAATTAGAAAAATGTATAATTTCATTAAAGTTATTGAAATTGTTAAAAAAATTAAGAAAAAATAAACAACAATCTTGCAGAAGGTGGTGGGTTCGACCACATTTAGCATACCTCAAAGAAATATTCATAGTGCTTATAGCACTTTATTTAAATATTTTGCATTAAAGGATCATGAAGAGTTTTATAGATTTATTAACATGAGTTTTAATCAATTTCATCATTTATTTGAACTGGTTAAAGGACATCTCATTATCGCCCAATTCCATCTTATTCATCAATAGCTTCATTTTCCAATGTTCTGATCAATTTTATAATTCATAGTATATCATATCAATTGGGTCTTGTGTTTTCTTTCTCGGTTTAAAATACTTTTGTTCTTAAACTGTCCGTGATATAAACTATCCCTTCATTTATTTATCTTTTCATTTTGGAGCATATACACATCGTCCGTGATTTATAAATATCATAGACATGCAACTGCTCATTTTTTTGTAAGAATATACGAATGGAACGGAACGGCAGAGCTAAGCTTCAGGGCCCTTTCTACATATGTGTGTTCTGTCTGTTCTAGACAACTTCTCTCTATGTCTGTCTCTGTCTTACATAAACGGAACAGATCTATCTGTCTTTGTCGGGAACACACAGAACACACAGAACACACATATGTAGAAAGGCCCCAGCGCAGCGGCAGCACGGCGCAGCACGGCGCAGCACGGCGCGGTGCAGCGCAGCGCGGCGCTTACGGGCTGCCTACAACCACCGATTTTTTTTTGGCGCATGCGTAAAAATCACCAGAGGGGGTTAGGGATGTATGAAGAGCCAACTGTAAAAAATTAACCCTAAATATTGTTTTCGCTGAACACACCTAAAAAGATCAAAACATGACTACATGAGTTTCTGCTTTCTAACATTAACAAAGAGTCAAGTGTTGGAAGAAGATTAGTGATTTAGAGATTTTATTGGATAATCAAACGAACTTACCTGTAAGTGATGTTCGATTGATATTATACTTGGTGTCTCGTCCGAAGAGATCAATGGTAGTAGCGCCAGCTGCTCGGTCTTTTTCACAACTAATTTCAGTCATAGAGTATAGAAAAAACAGTTCAGGTACCGCCTCGCGCTCCACCTACGTGGGCCGCGGTGTCGTTATCCTTATTCCTTCATTACAGTTTAAAGCAATCTATAAATCGACGCTAAGAATTGATAATGGGGATAAAATGTTAGGGATTGGGTGGGTTTGATCTCTTCGGACGAGACACCAAGTATAATATCAATCGAACATCACTTACAGGTAAGTTCGTTTGATTATCCAATTATACTTCGGTGTCTCGTCCTCAAGATCAATGGTAGAACTTTACAGCTGAGGAGATTTATAGACCCTTCTTTTTTTTTTTTATTCATCATTTTGATCTACATTAAATATATTTCTCGCAAAATCCTCTCTTTCCTGAATAATCGGCCTATTGTAAAATAGGGCAAACGTTCTTGACGATGCTGTCCAACCAGCTGTCTTCCTGATTATATCTAGACTAGTACCGTTCCGAAAGGCTGCCGAGGTTGCAGCATGTCTCGTGCTGTAGGCAGAAAAAACTGTGGTATCGATGCCACTGCTATCTAGAACTATTTTTAACCAGCGACTTAGTGACTGTGCCGAACACTTAACGTGAGGTTTTTTAAAAGTAATCATAAGTTCATCAGTCTCAGATCCCCTTAGGGTTCAGTCTTTTTTATATATGCCTTTAGAGCCGATGCTATGCATAGCGAAGGACGTTCAGTGAAGAATGGTAGAACTAAGAGAGGTTGTGATCTATTGACATCTGATGTTTTTATCCTATCTGGAATCTTTATCATTATTGATTTATTGGAAAAAACTATGTTTGAAATCTTTATCTTGGTCAGAGTTTGCATTCTGTGAGCTGTTCCTAACGCAAGTAACATGGCTAATTTGAGAGTCATTTGTTTTAACGTTAACTGTTCATTTGGCAGAAAGGACTCCAAATATTGAAGGACCGGTGAAGGGTCCCAGACAAAATCATACCTTGGCTTCTGAGGCTTTAGAGTTGAGACACCCTTACCAAAACGTTTTACAACTGGATCTTTTCCAATGTCCAGATTGGTAATTAACGAAATCGCCGACCTATAGGTGTTGAAGGTACCGTATGTCCTTGTGTTAGGTAAGCATTCAGCCAGGAACTCGAGAATAGATGGCATCTGAGGTTCGAATGGTGATATTCTCTTTTTCTGACAGAAAAACCACTATAATCTTATCGGTTTTGTATACTGTTTTATAGTTGAGGCCGCCAAGGATGCCAGGAAAACGTCAATAGTTGAGTGTGGGACTCCTCTTCTCAGGAAGGCCTGGCTGACAACCTCCCTACAGCCAGGGAAAGGGACCTCCACAGTGGATGTTCCTTCCTAAAAGGAGAATTCAGAAGGTTAGAGTCCGGTGGTAAAATAAGAGGTTCAGAGACAAGTAGGTTTTTGAAGACAGGAAACCATGGTTGTGATTTCCAATAGGGTACAACCACTACACCCTCCGCCTTATCAGCTATGATCTTTTTAAGGACTCTAAGGACTAGGGCAAAAGGTGGAAAGGCGTAAAAATATTTATCTCCCCAGAAAACCGTGAACGCATCTACCACAGCAGCCTCTGGGTCTGGGAACCATGAGTAAAAAATCTTGCATTTTTTATTTGTATATGTGGCAAAGAGGTCAACCTCAAAATTGCCATACAACTTGACAATTGAGGCAAAAGCAGCTGAAGAGAGGGACCATTCGGTTTCGTGTGATTTCGAGCGTGATTCCCTGTCTGCTTCTATGTTCTCTGATGAGCTTATGTACGAGGCTAAGAGCCAGAGGTCACGACGTTCGCACCAACACCAAATTTCTTTTGCCAGGATAGCTAGCTTGGGAAACTGGATGCCACCCATCTTGTTTACGTATGCGATGGCTGTGGTATTGTCGATTCTCAGCAGAAGTTCACGGGATCTAAGGTTGGATGCAAAAGATTTTAATGCATAGAGAACAGCCCGAAGTTCCAACCAATTGATGTGCTCCAATCTTTCTTCCGCATTCCACCAACCACGAGTAGATGCTCCGGCACAGTAGGCTCCCCAGCCAGATAAGGAGGCATCTGAAAAAATTTCTAATGCATAGGTAAAACTCCTGATTGGGTTAGAGAGGTTAGGTTTATTGATGTTGATGATCCACCAATCCAGGTCACTATTAACTTCCTTTAAGACCTGCATATGCGCTTCAAAGTTGTTGTTTTGTTTAATAAGAGCTAAAAACTTTGATCTCTCCAAATCCTTAATGTAGACAGCACCATATTTCACTGCAGGGCATGCTGAAACGAGAAGGCCTACAAATTGTGCAAAATATCTAATTTTACAGGAGGGTTTACTCCTTATTTCCTCAGCAAATGATAATATTTTTTGTCGCTTTTCTCTTGGAAGGCTGATGTCCAAATTCTTGGTATTAATAATAAAACCCAGGAACTTGCAGATCTTGTTTGGTTTTAACCTAGATTTACGTGTATTTATAATAAAACCCAGGGATTCTAGGAAGGTATGGGTTATCTCTGCATTATTGGCGCACTCCTCCTTTGAATCACCTATAAGTAAAAAATCGTCGAGGTAATTTACAGATAAATAACCCTTGGACCTGAGCCAGCTTGTAACTGGTTTCATTATCTTGGTAAAGATGAAGGGAGCTGTACATAAACCAAACGGAAGAGCATTGAATTCATAAACATGCCCTTGAAAACAAAACCGCAGAAATTTCCTGTGGTCATGGTGAATAGGAATCATGAAGTAGGCATCTTCCAGATCCAAGGTAGCCAGATAACAGTCTTTCGAGATAAGTCGAATAACGGTCTTCCAATCCTCTAGTTTAAAGGATGTGATATTAATAAATTGATTTAATCTTTTTAGATTAAGAATAAATCTCTTATCTCCGTTTGGCTTATCCACAAGGAAATAGGAGGATAAGAATTGGTCTTGGCATGGATCTACTAGAGACACAACTCCTTTCTCGTTTAATTTTTCAATTTCACGATCACAGTGAATCATTTCTGTCTGTGACATTTTTGGTTCTGTAAAGACACCGCTTCCGCATGGAGGGTTAGAAAACGGTATCTTATAACCTATAAGTGACTCCAATATTAGAGTATCTGAGGTTATGTCACTCCAGGATTGGTAGGAAAAACGTAACCTTCCAGCAGTACTAACCTCTACCGGCGGGGGCGAGAGTATTGCTGGTTGGTGTGGTGACGGCTCCGTGAGGATGTGGCCCCGGGTCTCCTTGCCGCCTTCGATTGATGTTTCTGAAACGGGGCCCTGGAGTTTAAATCCCTCGGTAATAACGGCTGTCGTGGAGCATTACTTGGCTTGGGTTTTGGTTTGTACTGAGTAGGGGTGGGATTTAGCATTTCTTTGGCTGCCTTCTCTGAGGCTCTTCTTGTTTTCAGTTTTTCCCCAAAGTCTGTTCCGAGCAAATATTTGTCAGAGACACTCTCATCGATGAGTGTTTTAGCCGTCTTTGTTATTTCGGGGCCTTGCGCAACAAAGTATTTTCTTGCTTTGGAGATGCCAAAAAAGGAGTCTGCTGATAAGCGCCCAGCCTCTCCCAACATCTGAATAATATAGTCAAGGTCCAGACTTCGAGTTTGTAAATCCTTTAACTTAAGCATTTCAGTAAGGACTAAACCTAAGATATTCGTGGTGACCGCAATCTGAGCCTGTGCTGCCGTCTGATAGGTGTCTCTTTTTATAGCTGCGGTACCCATGATTGCTTTCGCCTCCGGATTCAGAATGGGAGCCGAGAGGCTCTCGCAGTTTTGTGGCCTTGGGTATTTTTTAAAAATTTCTTCTTTCTTTTCTCTCTCCATTCCTTGTTGAAAAATTTTTGGCCATTCATTCGCAACGAAAGAATGTAGCTCGGGTCCGAGTATCTCGTTATGGACGACGCCTCCTAGAAGGTTAACTGTCGCCGTGTCCAACAGTGGCTGGGACGAAGGAGGTTCATTTTCATTTGCTTCAGGCGCCCTCTTCTGCGAATCACGATGCGAGCCCGATGGTGGCAAAGATGGCGCCGGAGATCTTGACCTCCTGTAATCATTAGGATGTTTTTCAAGAGTTAAGTACTCTCCAGACTAGCTGACGGCCCTCTCGGGGAAAAAACGTTCGAGCTATCTTTGTATTTCATACCGTTGACATTTCGCGAGCGACCCTTTCAGAGTACGCACCGCGTGTCGGTTATGAATCATGGAAGAAAAAACGAACCTGTTACTTTGCGACGAGCTCCTCCGATGGCTACTGCTTCTAGTGGACTGAGATCTATCACGATAATGTGATTTCTTTGATCGTCGTTGTCTCGGGCTTCCACTTCGGGAGTGGGACCTTCGCCGTTTCCTATACCTACGCGAGGTGGATCGGCTGCGTCTCGATGAACGCGAGCTTCGAAGAGACGATCGTCCTGAACGAGAGTCACCATGTGACGCCGACGACAGGCTCTCCACCAGGCGTTTTAGATCGCGTTGTTGTTGAATTATTAGGGCCTCCATCCTGTCGAGCCGCTCCGCAGGTTCTATCTGCTGCTGAACATCAGATTCTTCAGTCATTATTATGGGTCTATCTTCCTCTGCGATGTGAACAGGACCGCACAACTAAACGTAATGAAGGAATAAGGATAACGACACCGCGGCGCACGTAGGTGGAGCGCGAGGCGGTACCTGAACTGTTTTTTCTATACTCTATGACTGAAATTAGTTGTGAAAAAGACCGAGCAGCTGGCGCTACTACCATTGATCTTGAGGACGAGACACCGAAGTATAATTATAAGAAGATTTTTCAATTAATGTAAAATGGATGATCATAATCTGGTTGTTGAAGTACTGGAAATAAGCATTAATTACCTTCGATTAATACAATTACTAAGAAATCGAAAAAAAAATTCAGAAGATGGTGGTGCAAACCATTAATTAGAAATAATTACTTAACAGGATATAGTGCTTATGAGAGAGTTTTTACGTATTTTAAGATGAATGACGAAGAAGAGTTCATGAATTTTACTAGAATGAATGTACAAGCATTTATGTATTTATGTAATTTAGTTAAAGATAGAATAACAAAATATAGTCGGAGAGTACCAATACCTCTCCAGAGTTAAGACTGTGTATAACGCTAAAGTAAGTAAATATAATAAATGCAAGTTTAGATTGAATGTTAATTTACATATATTTTTACAGCTATTTAGCACATGGCGATTGTGTACAAAAAATGCATTGTTTTATGCAATTGATGTTTCAACTATTCACCAAATCATTCCAGACTAGGTTTCAGTTTAGAAAGCAGAAACTCGTATTCTTTGATTTTTAGGTGTGTTCAACGCAAACTCAATATTTAGGGTTAATTTTTTTACGATTGGCTCTTCTTACATCACTAACCCTCTCTGGTGATTTTTGCGCATGCGCAAAAAAAATCGGTGGTTGTAGACAGGGCATTATGTACATTCTCCCGTAGAGGCAGTAGCGTTGCGTTGCGTCGCGGAGCGTCGCGTAGCGTTTATGTACACTCTCCCATACTCCCTAAGAATCAAATAAATATATTTTACGAGCGGGAAAATATGAAAAATAAAAATCTTTTCCTAAATTTGACTGTGAAAGAAATAAGTCAATTTCTCGACCTCCTAAAAACTGTTCAATGTATTATCTTAAGATATGAGACTATTTTGAAGTTGCAAATTTTTCATTAAAAATGGATCATTTTTTGAAAAATTATAATCAACAATTCACTAATAATTTATTTTCACGGTAAATAAAAGATTGTTGGGAGTTGTAATTTGTTCTTTATTACACATACTAAAAGGTTTTGTTTGGCTATTCTAATAATTGCTGCAGAAAGCAATTATAACATTCTTTATCTTATTACTCAGGCGACCTCTGTAGGGTATGAATGTCACCAGTAACTCCTAACCTTCTCCTAGATGCCTTAAGAGTGCTCTCTACCCCGATTGGAACGCCACCTACTGTCAAAAGTGTTTTTTGTTAATTAAAAAAATTTGGGGCAATATTAACGTAAAAATAAAGTTTTCCCACGTGTAATTAGTATTAAAGACACGATTAAAAGAGTTTTCCCAAATTAAATTCTATTAATAAATCTGTATTTTGTAGAGAAAAATTTGGAGTCATTTTCAGAAATGTCCACTGAACGTTTGAATTTTCTCTACAAAATACAAGTTCATTTATTCATTTAAATTCATGAAACTTGTTTAAAAGTAATCCTTATTAACTTTTACACGTGGGAAAATTGAGTTATGATTAATTTAAAATTTGTAAGTACACTTAAATTAATGAAAATACGTAAATTAAGTCATGGGGGCGCTGCGATCTATTCCGGAGTTGGGGTTTAGGTAGAGAGCACTCTTAAGATATTAGATTGCAAGGGTGCGCTCCCATTCGTTACGGAAAAACTTACGGAATCGTAAAATCGTAATGGCGGTGATGCGAAATTTAAAATGTGTTAACTACATGATTAAATAAGATGTAGTAAATGTGGGTCTGATTAGTTATATTATCATATTAATAAATAAAAACAATAATAGTCTTAATAATAATAAAATAATTAATTCCATAAAAGTTACTCGCAATTAATTAATAACATTACATATTTACAATTTGTTATTATTCACTTTATGCACAATCTAATTGATATTTATCTTCTTTTTCTTATTAAAAACATTGTTCATCAACAATAAACAATGTTGTTTAACAGTATGTACATGGTAATAATTCATAATGAGCGGGCCCATTCCGTACGAAAATTTCAACACCCTATTCCCATGGAGTACTTTTTTTTTAGCGGAATGGTTTTCTAACCTCATTTTCGGTTAAAACTTATCAAAATTTGTTGATATAATACTAAAATTGCATTAGAATAAATTAAAAAACAACAATCTAATAAATACTGAACAAAATAAAATTATGTTTCCTACAAATTTTGATAAGTTTTAACCGAAAGTGAGGTTAGAAAACCATTCCGCTAAAAAATAGTACTCCATGGGAATATTAGGGCTTTGTAAAAACGTAACGGAAATCCACGCGCCATTATTCGAATTACAAGTTCACTCCGATTTTGTCGTTCCGTTTAATTTTACGGAACGCATGTGTGGGATCGCACCTTTATGACGGATAAATGAATGAAAATTGATAATATGAATTATAAATCTTACTGCGAATAGTGCGCACTGCGCATGCGAAATTGCAAACTAGTAGGAGAGCAATACTTTTAGGTTAAAACTTTGTTTTTATTGCTTAAATATTGAAATATTTATTGCATGTCAATAATTTTTATAAATATTCTTTTCAGATTGTAAATAGTTTTTAAATGACGATCTAATGGCCATGCCGAAGATAACTTTAAATGACATTGTACTCAAGTCGTTCAACAAAGTAACGCCGGAGGTAAACGGAAAACTTTCCGTTTATCAATGCGATTATTGTACGCAAGATTATCAGTATTGTGATTAATTTATAATAATATATTGAATATTTTTAAACCAAAGTTGCATATATGTACAGATACAGACTGTATTACTTAAAAATAGTTAATGTACAGTTTTGTGAGTAATTTATAATTATTTAAATTATTTAAATATTAGCGTAAAGAAATTATTACAACGTTCAAAATTAAATTTATAAAAATATTTTTTAATAAAAATGACGAATGATGAATAATTTTATAATTCTTTATAATTTATTAATTATACAAAATAATTATTATTTAAAAACTTATACCTCTCTGTCAATATAGTTGGAAAATGACTGTCTATGGACTGTCCGTCATTTTGACCGGACCATTCTTAAAATGACGGTCATTTCGGAACAAACTTCTTTAAAAACGATTTTGACGGTCCATGGACGGTCTAAAGACGGTTAAAATGACTGGACACTGACCAATTTTAAAATGACGGTCATTTTGCAACCCTAGTCAAGCGCCGAGAAATCGAGGTAGGTCGGATACTTTTGGGACATACCTCGTATACATAGACATGCAGAGCTTTATTTTTAAGTACTAAAGAATGTATCTTAAAGCCTAATTAAAATATGTTTTTCACAGGTTGTAAAAGATTTGTTTCATAGATTCTTCTCACAACATTAAAAAGATTTCATTTATTTAAGAATATCTTATACAAGACTATCAATGATTGTTTTAAGTACTTATTTTCACGCATGAAATTCTTATAACTAATTTTATATTAAATTTTTTAATCATCTTATTACCTTAAGAAAATTTAGATAAAAAATTAATTTTTTTAAAGATTTCATTGGTGAAATAATGAAACTAATGTAGATTTTTTTATGTATTTATTGTATAAATATTGTTAAGTATACTTATCAAAATTAAAATTTGAATAGCACCAAAATTCATTTGCTAAATTATTTTTGTGATGAGGAATAAAATCACACTTTTTAACACCTAATAATTTTTCTGCTAAATCATTCATCACAGCTCCTAAAAAAAGTAAAATCATCAATATGTTATAATTAAATAAAATATATAATATTGATAAAATAATTATCAACCTGTACATAGAATAATATTCTTTTTTGTTAAAAGTTTCACTGTTATTGCAGTTTTTGTCAAACACTCTTTTGAAAGGAATGGAGGATCACACATTACAAGGTCAAAAGTCCCAAAAAGATCCTTCGGAATATTTTGTGGGGAATTGTAATCATATAGTATAAAATTAGAACCATAAGCCGAGAAACGCTTATCAAATTCAAAAAGTGTAACTATAAAATAAAAGTTATATTGTGAATGAATGTATTCATCAATTGTATACATATTGGTATAATAAATTAGTGTACCTTGTCTTTCTCCAGCAATTTGAACTAATGGTTTGTATAATGTAGGACATGAGATTAAAGCTATTTTCCCAACATCATCAGTACATTTAACAGCACCATTTGTCAAAGTGGAAATAGTGTTTTCATCGTACCAAAATTGACTAAGTTGCTATAATATGTGAATGTAATAAAAATATCTTTGAGTTTGAAAAGAATAAATTTTATAAACTAATTCTGTTTACACCTATTTTTTTAACACATACCCAATCTTCTTCAAAATCAATATCAATATTTACACTGTCCTTTGTTTCTAAAACAGCTTTTAATTTATTCTTACGTTCCTCTCTTTCCTGATAAAATTCATTCAAAGCAGCTAAAGTATTTGGATTTAATTGAGGAATATCATCATCTGATTCACTCATCTTATACCCAACAAAATAAATAAATTCTTAAATTTATTATTTAGTGTATACTTTCACATCATTTTGATTATTAATAATTGTTTAGCTTTCAGTTAAGTAGGATTTTATCCATGATGAGAGTATAGACCAAACAAAATCATTTCATAAACGCAATTGTTCGACTGTTTTGAAGTGCACGTGGTCGAATTTCAACATGTGGATATTAAGTCACGTGATTTTACGTTACCACCTCCTACTTCCTGATCTATTATACCGCTACGTATACTTTGTTCGCCTAAAATAAGTCGTCTATCATCTATGGAACGAACTAATTCCGGAATCAACGGCATGGAAGGCATGGCATGGTGTTATGTGGACAGTTCCTGAGATAGTCTGCGTTTGCCCAACACTGCTGAGTGCTGGTCGCTGGAGATAGAGCGCCCTCAGCCTGGTCTCAGTATTATTCGCCAATCGCCTTGTTAAGGCCAGCGTCAGCGCCACCAGCGGTAAAAATTCGAACTGCTTATTAAAGGATAAACACACCTGATTAGCATGAGCGGTATACGAACCATAGATTATTTAATTAAAAAATAAAATAAGTAGTGATTCGATGAACGTCTTAAAATCATTTATTGATTTGTTTGATATTATCAGGTATATTGGCAATGGAACAAGGCCTTATGTGGAAGGCGAAAGAGTTTATAAGGCTAATCATATAATATTTTGTGGGTTAGCTAAAGAAAGTAATGATTGCTTAGCAGAGATAATAGCACTGTGCCTAAAAACGTCGGGTTTACAAGAATCTTCTCATGAAATAAGAGTAAAGATGAAAATATCATTCATTGTGTGTGCTCTTGTAAAGCTGGTATTTTGGGAAAATGCACTGTTGCAGTTTTAATTCACCTTCACAAGTCAGTTCAAAATTATTGTTTTGTTTATTTTCTTAATGATGAGTAAATATTTAAAGCATTTACTTATAAAATGTGTTAATTCTTTTAAGAACTCCAACATGTATTATTCAAGATGCATCTTGCACGGATTTAAAACAACAGTGAGGTAAGCTAAAACAGACAACTTCAAAAATGTATGAAGCTGTAGAATTGAAGCATTTTTGCCACTTGAAGAAAACACATTCCAAATTCCTCAAAGTGAAATGTTCTTGTAAACCCGACGTTTTTAGGCACAGTGCTATTATCTCTACTGAGCAATCATTACTTTCTTTGGCTAACCCACAAAATATTATATGATTAGCCTTATAAACTCTTTCGCCTTCCACATAGGGCCTTGTTCCATTGCCAATATATCTGATAATATCAGACAAATCAATAAATGATTTTAAGACCTTCATCGGATCACTACTTATTTTATTTTTTAATTAAATAATCTTTGGTTCGTATACCGCTCATGCTAATCAGTAAATCAGGCTATCAGCTGTGTTTATCCTTTAATAAGCAGTTCGAATTTTGGCCGCGAGGGGCGCTGACGCTGGTCTTAACAAGGCGATTGTACATCTACTTTCGGAAAGTACGTACGAAATCCAACAGAATCAACGGCGCTGTCATCAACAGCCGCTCACGGTGGAGACACGAGAAGTGAGCGACGGATCGGAATTTCTTTACCAGCGACAGAATGGCGGATGCGTAAGTAATTTTTAAAGTTGCTGCGAAAATCCTTAAGCATCCCTTTTTATACTGCAAAATACACTTTGCAATTGGTTGCAAAATATATAGAAAATGGGTATGCTCATGCGAGAACGAAAAGTTTTTTTTTAAATATCATAAATAAACAAAAAATCTTCATTTAAGTTAGCATGACATAACCTTGTTTTGTTTTTAGTATCTACTTTGCTCCAGTAACGTGTTACTTTGTATTTTGACAAAATAATGTATTATTTATTGTTTTTTAAATGTTTGTTGAAGAATTAAATAATTTATAATATCAATTTATCAATGCAATCAATAGCTTTGTAGTACCTTAATAATAAGAACAGCTATGACTGTTGAATAAGTGTGCTGCTTTGATAATAAATGATTCATGTTTTAATTTTTTATTGTAGAAAAAAAAAGGAAACTGCACCAAAGGCTGAGGCCTCCAAAAAATTACCTGCTGTACCGGAGTCGGTACTGAAAAGGAGGAAGCGCAGGGAAACAGCCAAAGCTGCGCGTCTGCAAACTTCCATTAAGGTATATAGTGATTAATTATATCAATTTTGATAACTATTAGCTAAACAACATATTCAATTTTTATTCTTCGAATTGTAGAGGCGTGCAAATTATCACAAGAAGAGGAAGGAAATCTTCAAACGCGCTGAGCAGTATGTGAAGGAATACAGGATAAAGGAGAGAGATGAAATCAGGTTGATCAGACAAGCCAAGAAGCAAGGAAATTACTACATTCCTGGGGAAGCTAAACTTGCATTTGTCATCCGTATTCGGGGGTAATTATTTTTCATTTTCCAAATAAAGGTTTATACGAACTAATTAGTTCTTTTATTGATTTATTTTAATTATTATTAAAATAAAATGTAAAAAAAAATATATAAATATATATAAATTATATTTATATATCAATATAGATTTAAATATATTTAAATTTAATAACAGGTAATCTGTATATAATATAAGTAAGTTTGTATAATTTGTATACTCAAAAATTGTTTTCTGGTTTTAGTGTTAACCAAGTAGCACCAAAGGTTCGTAAGGTCCTTCAACTGTTTCGTCTAAAACAGATCAACAATGGAGTATTCATTAAACTGAATAAGGCCACAATCAATATGCTGCGTATTATTGAACCATATATCACCTGGGGCTATCCAAACTTGAAGTCTGTCAGGGAATTAGTTTACAAGAGAGGATTCGCCAAGATTAACAGACAGCGTGTTGCAATTACGAGCAATGGCATCATTGAAAAAGCTTTAGGTATTATACAGTATTAATTAACATTAAATTATTTTTTTTATAGACGACTCCATGGATGCTTTATTGCACTTTTTAATGTGTCCTTCCATATCGTCTAAAATTAATTGGATATTTTATGAATTAATTATTTTCAATAAATCAAATAATTTCTGATGTATTCATACAAAATTATAAACTTTTCAATTATATTTTTAATCAAATGTGTAACACTTTTTTTATGAAACAAATATTCTATAAAAATTCCTTGTATTCAACAGGCCGTAAGGACATCATTTGCACAGAAGATTTGATCCACGAAATCTTCACAGTTGGTCAGAAATTCAAGTACGCCAGCAACTTCCTGTGGCCCTTCAAGGTATATATTGATTAATTCCTATATGATTATTAATAAGAAATAACGTATGAAAATTTTTTAAATAACTATTCAAAATTTGACATAGGCATAGTGGTAAAAGCTTGTATACTTTTATCACTTCCTACTATGTCGAAAATAAATATGAGGCAGACTATTTTTTCGCTATTATTTTAGTAATATTGATAAAAGTAGGTCTCGCACATTTATTCTAATATTGATAAATAGTATCCAAGCTTTAAGCTAAATTATAATGTAATATTTTCCATTATTTACTAGTTAAAACTTTGATTATTAAATTTTGAAATAATGTTTTAGCTGAACACACCTACTGGAGGATGGCGTAAGAAGACAAACCACTATGTTGAGGGTGGAGACTTTGGAAACCGAGAAGATAAGATCAACGAACTTCTCAGGCGCATGATCTAAATTAGAAAATGTGCTTGAACATAAATAAAAATACATTTATAAGTAAATCATATTGGGTATATTTTTTGTATAATACTGCTCCTATTATTAGACATCCAGCATTAGATTTAATGAAAATTTTGTTGTAAATATTTTTAAGAAAATATTAATAGAAAATTTATATTTATTCTAATAAATTTATATAGTTTTTTGAATAGGTTAAAAGGTTATTGATGCCTTGGTTTATACTGGTATATACGTAAAAAATAAAATATTTAGTAATTAAATACAGATAAAATTAATTATTAGTCCTGGTGCCCAAAGGATTTCCGTGGTCAATTGAGGTTCACCATTCATTACTTATGAATTTGGTAGATATCGGACAAGAAAATTTTGTTGTGTTACAACGGACATGTTACATTGAACGCGCATTGAAGAAAAGCCGTAAAGATGATGGCTTTATCCATTTTCTTACAAAATTTCAACATTTAAAAAAAAAATTGTCACAAAGGCGTTTTTAATTATACACGATTTTTCCCCTATATGTACTAATTTTGTGATATGCGAAAGAAGAAACGCGTCCGGAACCTTAGAAAAAAATTTTGATCAGTTTTGAGGTCGCCTAATGTGTATATTTAATATTATTTGCGAATTTTCTCATATAACATGTGACAGCAAAGTCTATTGTTTTTTTCTTCAAATTTTTTAGAATAGCGTAAGTACTCCCCAAATTTTACAATATTCTATTTCTCCGTAAATTTCAAGTTCAAACTTCTAAGTTTCGCTTTCAGAAATTTTAGCTTTTTCTACATGTCCACCGGAGTACCGGATTGTTAATTTAATTTCAGAAGGGAGAAATAGTATATTACGCACCAAGGGAGGAAAAAACTTGGACAGTCCACAGTTCGTGTAAATTGCCACCCTCGCCTTCGGCTCGGGTGGCAAACACGAGCTGTGGGCTGGCCAATTTTACTCCCGTGGACCGTATACTATTTTTTTGCCTAGCGAGGCCGAAAAATAGTATACACTCCACGGGAGTAAAATTCTTCGGCTCGGGTGGCAATTTACACGAGCTGTGGGCTGGCCAAGTTTTTTCCTCCCTTACTGCGTAATATACTATTGCAAGATAGCACCTGTTTCAGCGCTCAGTCCAAATAGCTCCTTTAATTTAGGCTGTGCCTCCAATAGAGTGACATGCACCACTCCTCTTCCAGCCGATGAAAATTGCCAAAATCCAACAAATAAAAATACCAAAAGATAGGATTTAAACTGCTCCTTCCAAAAATATTTGTTATGGAAACTGCTCCCTTTTAATTATTGCAAAAAAAATTAAATAAATTGGTCATTTTTTTATATCTTTAACGATGAAATGTGTGACTAAAGAAATAATATCCCTCTGAATGTCGATATTTATAATTTTTACACTAACAGGGATATTATTTCTTTAGTCAATTGTCTTAACGCACTTGGAAAAATTAAAAAAGTTGGAAGAAAGCCGAAAGGAGGTTAGCCATATGAAACGCTTTTTATTTTTTATCTTGAAAAGTTGAATGTTTATAAAAAATCTGATAGTGGAGCAATTTAATATTGATTAGCAGCAGATTACTGCTATTTTTATTTTATTGAGAGCAGTTTGATTAAGCAAGATCGAGTTAATTAAAGATGCAAAAATGATTAAATTATTTTATTTTTTTTTACAATAATTAAAAGGGAGCAGTTTTCATAATAAATATTTTTGGAAGGAGCAATTTAAATCCTATCTTTTGGTATTTTTTTTATTTCATTTGGACAATTTTCGTTGGCTGGGAGGAGGTGGGTGTGACGTGCTTGATATCACACTGACATGGACGTTCGTGACAGCCTGGGGCCTGATTCTAAATTTGTCTCGGCGTCGAGACACACAAAACCGAGAACTATTTGTCTCGGACGAGAACTTTTTGTCTCGGCCGAGAACAATTTGTCTCGGCGAGTGCAACTCCGAGAACTATTTGTCTCGGCGAGTGTGACTCCGAGAACTTTTTGTCTCGGCGAGTGCAATACGAGTCACAATACGAGTCGGCTTCGGGCTGTGTCGGCACGGTAGTGTCGGTTGGTCAACGGCGCTGCGCGGCCAATGTTTTTATTCTGATTTACTTCCCTTGCGCTACGCGTACGATCCGCGGATGTGCAGCGCCAGTCTGGACCCTCCCTGACACTCTTCCCGCGAAACTCAAACGCGTTTAGCGCATATTTTCTATGAAACTGTTTTCTCGTAATAAAATATTTATAATATTTAAATTTATTATTTAATAAACTAACTTTCTAACGTTTATTTGGAAAAATAAAGTTTTCAGAAATTAGATAAAATGCAACACCATGTTTTATTATGAAAGATATAATTTTAGTTTTTTAGAAAATTTTTGAAGGAAAAAAGATCAAAAAGCATTGGTGTATTGCTTCTTATAAATTGGCAATATTGTATTTATTCCATAAATCTTTAACCATGAGATTATATTCAATATGATTTAATCCTTTACATTTGAAAAATGTATTAGTATAGAGAATTACATAAAGAACTTGAGTATACATCTGCAACTAATATGCTTGAGATTATTTATATATTCGCGGGAAGAGTATCAGGGAGGGTCCAGACTGGCGCTGCACATCCGCGGATCGTACGCGTAGCGCCAGTCTGGGAAGTAAATCAGAATAAAAACATTGGCCGCGCAAGCGCCGTTGACCAACCGACACTACCGTACCGACACAGCCCGAAGCCGACTCGTATTGTGACTCGTATTGCACTCACCGAGACAAAAAGTTCTCGGAGTCACACTCGTCGAGACAAATAGTTCTCGGAGTTGCACTCGCCGAGACAAATTGTTCTCGGCCGAGACAAATACTTCTCGGCCGAGACAAGTAGTTCTCGGAGTTGCACTCGCCGAGATAAATTGTTCTCGGCCGAGACAAATAGTTCTCGGAGTTGCACTCGCCGAGATAAATTGTTCTCGGCCGAGACAATAAGTTCTCGTCCGAGACAAATAGTTCTCGGTTTTGTGTGTCTCGATGCCGAGACAAATTTAGAATCAGGCCCCTGTGATATCACGCGAACCGTAGGGTGGGGGTAACTGCCAATTGCAAAAAAAAAAAATACGAAATACAACAGGTCGACGACGACAGGTGTAATTCAGGGACAATGTACATGAGCCGTGTCGTGCTGTGTCTTGCCTTGCCCTTGTCGTGTCGTGTCTTGCTCTTGCCGTGACTTGCAGTTTTGTTCCTACAGAGATATAGAATACATGTATATAAACCGACAGAAATAGGAACGAAACGGCAAGGCACGGTAAGTGCAAGACACGGCAAGGCACAGCACGACACAGCACGACACGGCTCTTAGGGTGTGTCCAGAATAGGACGGAAACTGCTCGCGCGAATATAAGCTTTAGTAATTTCTAGTGAAAATCTAGGGACATCTGGTAATTAAGGTCGAAAATCTCTGCATTTTGAACCTTAATTACCAGATATCCCTAAATTTTCACTAGAAATTACTAAAGCATATATTTGCGCAAGCAGTTTCCGTCCTATTCTGGACACATCCTTATTTACATTGTCCCTCACGGAGTGAGATGAACTTGATGGACCTACCTCTGAGGGGTAATGTACATAAGCGTCGTTCCGCTCTGCTTCTTTCGGGCTTTCACACTGCTCTGAGGAACAGATAAAAAGAACAAGAATAACATGGGTTATATATCTATATGTATATACGAAGAACAGCAAGGAACAAGACTTCTGTTCCTTGTGTATCCCGCTGTTCCTCGTATATATAGATATATTAACCCATGTTATTCTTGTTCTTTATATCTGTTCCTCAGAGCTGTGTGAAGGCCCTTCCGCTCTACTCCGTTCCAGAATTCACAAACAAGTAAAGGGAAAATCGCTTACAAACGAAACTGAACTGAAATTGGACCGGGTTTGAGTAGAAGGGGCAATGTACATAAGCGCCGTTCCTCTCTGCTCCGCTCTGCTCCGCTCTACTCCGTTCCGCTCTATTCCGTTCCAGAATTCTGAAACAAGTAAAGGGAAAATCGCGTACAAACGGAACTGAACTGAAATTGGACCGGGTTTGAGCAGAACAGCGCAGAACAGAGCAGAACAGAGCAGAACGACGCTTATGTACATTGCCCCGAACAGAGCAGAGCAGAACAAAGCAGAGCAGAGCAGAACGGCGCTTATGTACATTGACCCTGAGAGGCAGACGAAAGATGTCTTTCTATCAGTTCATCTCAGGGGCAATGTACATAAGCGCCGTTGTGCTCTACTTTGCTCTGCTCTGCTCTGGTCTGTTCTGTTCTGCTCAAACCCGGTCCAATTTCAGTTCAGTTCCGTTTGTAAGCGATTTTCCCTTTACTTGTTTCAGAATTCTGAAACGGAGTAAAACGGAACAGAGCAGAGTAGAGCAGAGCAGGGCCCTTTCTACATTATGTGTGTTCTGTCTGTTCTAGACAACTTTTCTCTATGTCTGTCTCTGTCTTACATAAACGGAACAGATCTATCTGTCTTTGTCGGGAACACACAGAACACACATTTGTAGAAAGGCCCCAGACAACAAAGAGACGGAACAGAGCACGGAGCATAGCACGGAGCAGAGCACAGAACCTATTGTACTATCTCCCTTAAGCGGACTCGATAGGGCCTTCACAGAGCTCTGAGGAACAGATATAAAGAACAAGAATAATATGGGTTAGTATATCTATATATACGAGGAACAGCGAGATACACAAGGAACAAGAGTCTTGTTCCTTGCTGTTCTTCGTATATATAGATATATAACACATGTTATTCTTGTTCTTTTTATCTGTTCCTCAGAGCTGTGTAAAGGCCCATACTCCGAGCTAACCTGGAGCAAAGTTTGGCGACACACAACTGTCTCGGCAAGGGCCGATGTTTTCAGATGGATGTTACTTTGGAACGCAGGAACGTAGGAACTACAGTCCACTAGAGGCCGATTTCGTTTGTTGATTTTGTTGTTTTCGTGGTTGCTCTATTTTTGTTTCCGGAGTCAGATTTATTTAAAACATGACGCACTTTGTGTTCAATTTCGATTTTCATTTCTACCGCCTCTTGCAAATGTTTGGCAATGACCATACGTCTTTTAATTTCCCGATCCATGCCGTGCGTAAAAATTTTAATTTATCTCTGCCTCTTATACGTTTTCTCTAAATTCCGAACTCTCTATTTGTCTCTTTTGTCTTTTTAGGGATTGTCCACATAACGCCCAGCTGCGACTTGTTTCTTGTAGAATTCGTCGCTGAGTGGTGAATATTTACTAATCAACCAACTAGCGACGAAGTCTATAGGAAGCAAGTCGCAGCTCCAGCGTTATGTGGACAGTCCCTTACCCTAATAGCACAAAACGTTTTAACCTTTAGAGGACGGGGGTGGTCAATATTTCGACCATCTGGTCCACCCTGTCCTCTAAATGTTGAAAACGTTTTTTAAACGTTTCAAAAAAACTTCTGAACCTTTTTCAGAAAGCGTTTTAACCCTTTAACGCTACAATTACAGTTTTTGAGTACTCAATATTCAAGGAAGTGCCAATTGACGAAAACAAGATGAAACTTACTCAAAATTCATACCCGACTACTTTGGGGTATGTTCTTTCGATTGGTCCAAGCCAAAATTCCGAAAATTTTGAAAAAACCACTAAATTTTTAGATTTAAATAAAAAAAACAGGATTTTTTGGATACATTTTTTTTTCAAACGTTATTTTCACTTTAAAGCACCTGTTATTTTGCCACAAAACCTATCAAAATCATGCAATTGGACCTCGAACTTAAAAAATATGGACTTCAAAAAATTAATTTCTTGTTACCTAATTTAAAATGGCGTCCAAAATGGCGCAAAGTCAAGTTAAACTTTCATTATTTTTTAACTCACAGAGGATCATTTTTTGGAAAAAATTTTATAGAATAAAAAGTGTTGAGAATCATGTAAAAAATACGTATGAATTTTTTCATATTTTTTGGAGATGTTTTTGAGTTTTTCAAAAAAACATCTATATCCAAAAATCCAAAAAACTCGCAAAAAATTCTGAAAAAATTCATACTTATTCTTCGAATAATTTTAAGCATTTTTTGTTCTATACAATTTTTTCCTAAAATTGATCATTATCGTTTAAAAACCATAAATATATAAAATTAGCAATGACTATGCAAATATGATTAATATTTGAATATTATTGTTTAATATATGATTTTAACACCTTTTAGCCATTTTTAACCTATAAAAATGTTTCCAATTCTGACCACGTGGAGGTAGATGCTTATCCAGAATCTCTTTTTTTTTTGTTTTTTTTTGTTTTTTTAATTTTTTCTTTTTATTTTTTTATCATTACTTTTTTATTGTAGTGCAATGTACATTTTTAATGTTTGATTATTTTAAATGAGCTTTGGTTTTTTAACTTATTATTTATGTGATTTTTCAAAGCATATTTTACATATATATTTCTTACAGTCAGAACAATATTTATTTGTTCGCACTTCACATTTAGAACCAGAGCAGTACTTTTGTTTTTGATTACTGTGCCAAGTGTGATTTAGTATTGGTTTTACTTTTGACTTATTTAGGTAAGCTTCACAAACTGTTAAAATAAGCTCCTTTTTTGTCAACTTTTTAACATTATTAGAAGCTGTATTATTCAACACAGTAGCATTCGTTATAGCTGCCTGCAATATTCTCATGAAAATGATCCAAGTCCATTTTTTAGATCTAACAATTGGCAGTACTTTGTTACAGTGCTGGTCATGAATGTCTACGCCTCCCATAAACTTATTATAGATAGTAAATGCATTCGGGTAAGGTAAATCAACTTTCTGATTTATGCTTTTGTCCACGCGTTTCACAGATGAAATTGGTGTAACACCTGCGCTTGTAGATAAAACTGATACGGGTTTCGAATCCATTACCGTAATAAAATTTATACCACTGTTTGTATCATGTTTTACTCCATAAGTACCTCGAGGTGCCTTTGCATCTATGTTATTTGATTCATTTATTCGATCCTTTCTCACAGTACCGGTTGCTTGAATGCCAATTTTTTTAAATGAACCAATAATTCAGGACTGCAAAATAGGTTATCAAAATATGCATGATATTGACTTAATTTTCTAGGAGAATAATTGAGAAATAATCTTTGAAGCATTTGCAATACTATACGACTTCCTTGTGCACATTTGGGTAAAACAGTAGTAGTGTCACCATTCTTGCCACAGTATACGTCAAAGTCGTATAAATAACCATTTGAACTACATAATGCCCACATTTTTATTCCGAACCTGATAGGTTTAGCTTTGATGAACTGTTTGAGGATAGTCCGTCCATAAAATTTTAACATCATTTCATCTATAGAGATGGCAGTTGTAAAAATTCCAAATTGGATACAGCGTTCTCTAAAAATATTCAACAGTTTTCGAACTCGCCAGATTCTATCGTTTTTATCCTCATCTGTTGGTAATGAATACTTTATATGAGACTTTATTTGTTCAAATTCTCTTTGGCCCATAGCTGCTGTGACTGGTTCAGCTCGTAATAAAGGATTTTTGGACCAAAAATCTCTCTGAGACAATCTTTTATTGAAAGCAGAGAATATTAGGACTCCTAAAAACACGTCAAATCTATTTGCAGTAAGTGTATATTCATTTTCTGCTGTAGCGTCAATGATATACTGTTTTACGTCATTCGAAAAATACAGTTCAAATAATTCTACATGTGAATAAGATAGTATTTGTTGTTTTTGTTTCTCAGTAAGTAAGATTTTATTAGTAAGTGTATCGTTATAGATTTTTTCACCATTTACCCAATTATATTCATGATCCTGTTCTAATTTTTTTGAGCTGTGTTGTAACTTTCTGAAATTCTTTTATACGACTGCGATGGAAAATAAATTTTATCGTTATCTTCTTCATCAGAATCTACTTCATCATCATTGGATTCACTATCATCAAAATCAGACTCATTAGAATTAGGAATAAATACATATTCGGTAAAATCATCTGTTTCTGATGTTTCAAACTCCGCAAAATTAGCAGTTGTGGATTTTTTACAATTTTGCGAATGAAAAATAGGATGTTCAGGTTGTCTTTTAGGCATTGTGAGAGCAGAAAAAAATGTAAGAGTATTGAACTATTAATATTTATAAGAGTAATAAATTAAGCCTTATTATCAAAGAACAAAATGCTTTTCTCTAACAGTGCATGTTATTAGTGGGTGAACGAAAATAAAGTGGATTATGTAAAACGTAGGTGTGAATAAAATACATATATTACAGTAATTTATTTTATTTCCAATACATTAAAAACATCGTTTTATAAATATTTAATGTTTAAGCACTTGTATAATAGTATATTTCGACACGGGTGTGGGAGTCACAATAGTTTCGAACATGTATTTATACTGTGATATAAAAAATGAAGAAATCGGTTATTTTTGCTAATTTTATATATTTATGGTTTTTAAACGATAATGATCAATTTTAGGAAAAAGTTGTATAGAACAAAAAATGCTTAAAATTATTCGAAGAATAAGTATGAATTTTTTCAGAATTTTTTGCGAGTTTTTTGGATTTTTGGATATAGACGTTTTTTCGAAAAACTCAAAAACATCTCCAAAAAATATGAAAAAATTCATACGTATTTTTTACATGATTCTCAACACTTTTTGTTCTATAAAATTATTTCCAAAAATTGATCCTCTGTGAGTTAAAAAATAATGAAAGTTTAACTTGACTTTGCGCCATTTTGGACGCCATTTTAAATTAGGAAACAAGAAATTAATTTTTTGAAGTCCATATTTTTTAAGTTCGAGGTCCAATTGCACGATTTTGATAGGTTTTGTGGCAAAATAACAGGTGCTTTAAAGTGAAAATAACGTTTGAAAAAAAAAATGTATCCAAAAAATCCTGTTTTTTTTATTTAAATCTAAAAATTTAGTGGTTTTTTCAAAATTTTCGGAATTTTGGCTCGGACCAATCGAAAGAACATACCCCAAAGTAGTCGGGTATGAATTTTGAGTAAGTTTCATCTTGTTTTCGTCAATTGGCACTTCCTTGAATATTGAGTACTCAAAAACTGCAATTGTAGCGTTAAAGGGTTAAAAACGTTGTATATACGTGGAAAATTTCCGCTTTTAAAAGTTTTTCGACGTACCTATTACATACGTTTGTAGAATATTTTAAATACGTTTAAAAATAGTTAAAAACGTTTTTCGGTATGTTTGAAATAAATTTTTACGTTTTTAAAACGTTTTAAAAACGTAATAAGATTATTTAAATACACATATTTCGTAATACAACTATCATCGATAGGTGGTGCACGACAATATAAAAGTAAAAATGTTTTTGGTTCAGGTTATAAGTTAAAGTCAGGGAATACAGGTGGGTGGGTGGAGGAGGCGGGGATCGGGGTTTGATACTCTTATTGTGAAGTTCTTTTTTTATCAAGGAATGCGGGAGCGTTCCGAAGGCAAGTATAGAAGAGCCTTAGGACGACCGCGTGATGATATATATATATATATATATATATATATATATATATATATATATATACATACATTGAAATGGATGTACGAGAAATTCTATGAGCTTATACACCTATTGCGCTAGTTTTAACTATATAACATATCCCTCTTAATCGAAAGCCATTTCATTGCTCTACTCAAATCAAAAGATTTTATTTAAAAAGATTATCTCATTCAAAAGATATAAGGGACTGAATTTTTTTTTTGTCGGCTTTCCGATTTCTTAACTTTCTCCATGGTATTCAGCCTCGCATCCGGTTTTCCCGACTTCCTGTGACGTCATATATGTTATGAATATATATACACACATACAATCACCAGGAATTAATGGCCATGAAGAGTTAAGCAGTGATAATGGCCGTATAATAATAAAGAAAGACAAAAGAAAGAGAAAGATAAAAATATAGCTAGAGAGAGAGGGAGAGAAGAAGAGACATAAACATATGTATATTTTTTATTATATACAGTATATATGTTTATTAGTACATAACCTCTCTCTATGTATATATCTCTATATATGTATTTACATATATTATGAACATAATATCTGTGGCTTCCCGGAATAACGACCTAACCCACTTGTACGTATTTTCGAGAAATCGACGTTTTTAAGTTTCTGTCATGACACTTCACATGTAAGATCGAATTGCTCGAGATGAGTCATAACAATGTAGACTTTTACAAAGGTATAGAGTACTCGGCTCGGACCTCGGTCGAGCCTCGGCTAGAACTCGGCTCGGACCTCGGCTTTACCTCGGCTCGGACCTCGGCTTTACCTCGGCTGGGACCTCGGCTGGGACCTCGGCTCGGGCCTCGGCTTTATCTCGGCTCGGACCTCGGCTCCAGCCCCGGATTTGCCGCGGCTCGAGCCGAAGTACAGCCGAGGTGCTGCCGAGGCTAATCCGAGGCACACCCGCGGTTAGCTTCACGCGAATTCGAGCCTCATCCGAACTGTACCCGAGGAACTCGAGGTAAAGCCTTCGGGGTAGCCGAGATTATGTCTAGGTGGTGCGCTCCGTAGCGTTTTACCTCTAGGTATTGGAACGCATCGAATGCGTGGTCTAGGTCTTTGAGGTGGCCGATTATGGAGTCTAGGTTGTGCGCTCCGTAGTTTTTTGCGATTAGATCTCAGGGTGTATCTAATACGTGGTCCAGGTGTTCGTGGTAGCCGATGATGATGTCTAGGTGGTGCGCACCGTAGCCTTTGCATTTATATGTCAGGGCGCATTTTACAGGAAGTCCAGGTGTTCGAGGTAGCCGATGACGATGTCTAGGTGGTGCGCTCCGTAGTTTCTTGCATTTAGATGTCAGGGCGAATGTAATAGGAGGTCCAGGTATTCGAGGTAGCCCATGACGATGTCTAGGTGGTACGCTCCGTAGTTTTTTGCATTTAGATCTCACGACGCATCTAATAGGAGGTCCAGGTGTTCGGGGTAGCCGAGCATGATGTCTACGTGGTGCGCACCGTAGTTTTTTGCATTTATATGTCAGCGCGCATTTTACAGGAAGTCTAGGTGTTCGAGGTAGCCGATGACGATGTCTAGGTGGTGCGCTTCGTAGTTTTTTATCTCTAGGTATTGGAACGCATCGAATGCGTGGTCTAGGTCTTTGGGGTGGCTGATGACGGAGTCTAGGTTGTGCGCTCCGTAGTTTTTTGCATTTAGATGTCACGGCGCATCTAATAGGAGGTCCAGGTGTTCGGGGTAGCCGAGGATGATGTCTAGGTGGTGAGCACCGTAGTTTTTTGCATTTATATGTCAGCGCGCATTTTACAGGAAGTCTAGGTGTTCGAGGTAGCCGATGACGATGTCTAGGTGGTGCGCTTCGTAGTTTTTTACCTCTAGGTATTGGAACGCATCGAATCCGTGGTCTAGGTCTTTGGGGTGGCCGATGATGGAGTCTAAGTTGTGCGCTCCGTAGGTTTTTGCGATTAGATCTCAGGGTGCATCTAATACGTGGTCCAGGTGTTCGGGGTAGCCGATGATGATGTCTAGGTGGTGCGCTCCGTAGTATTTTGCATTTAGATGTCACGGCGCATCTAATAGGAGGTCCAGGTGTTCGGGGTAGCCGAGGATGATGTCTAGGTGGTGCGCACCGTAGTTTTTTGCATTTATATGTCAGCGCACATTTTACAGGAAGTCCAGGTGTTTGGAGTAGCCGAGGATGATGTCTAGGTGGTGCGCACCGTAGCTTTTTGCATTTATATGTCAGGGTTCATTTTATAGGAGGTCCAGGTGTTCGAGGTAGCCGATGACGATGTCTAGGTGGTGCGCTCCGTAGTTTTTTGCATTTAGATGTCACGGCGCATCTAATAGGAGGTCCAGGTGTTCGGGGTAGCCGAGGATGATGTCTAGGTGGTGCGCACCGTAGTTTTTTGCATTTATATGTCAGCGCACATTTTACAGGAAGTCCAGGTGTTCGGAGTAACCGAGGATGATGTCTAGGTGGTGCGCACCGTAGTTTTTTGCATTTATATGTCAGTGCGCATTGTACAGGAATTCTAGGTGTTCGAGGTAGCTGATGACGATGTCTAGGTGGGGCGCTTCGTAGTTTTTTACCTCTAGGTATTGGAACGCATCGAATGCGTGGTCTAGGTCTTTGGGGTGGCCGATAATGGAGTCTAGGTTGTGCGCTCCGTAATTTTTTGCGATTAGATCTCAGGGTGCATCTAATACATGGTCCAGGTGTTCGGGATAGTCGATGAGGTGCGCACCGTAGTTTTTTGCATTTAGATGTCAGGGCGAATGTAATAGGAGGTCCAGGTGTTCGAGGTAGCCGATGACGATGTCTACGTATTGCGCTCCGTAGTTTTTTGCATTTAGATGTCAGGGCGCATGTAATAGTAGGTCCAGGTGTTCGAGGTAGCCTTTGACGAGGTCTAGGTGGTGCGCTCCATAGTAGGTTCATTTTCTTCGACAGTGGTTATTACATGCAAGATCAGAAGTATATTTGTACTTTGAAATGAAAATATAAATATTCAAATAAGTAGCAAACTTTTATATTATAGAAAACTGTTATTAATATAATAATAAATATTGTTACTTTGTGAAATTTTGTTTTTATTTTTACAGAGTATCAGAACTTATGAATCATATGGATAAGAAGATCTTGATTGAACAGTTTATAAGTAGAACTGTTAACAAATACATAAATTACACGTCTGTCAAATTTAAAGAAGCCACAAGACATTCTATAGAAAAAGAAGCTTAAAAGAACATTCGAATTTAAAACTTTGATAATACCAATACTACTATTTAATAATGATATTAAAAATATACTGTAATAAACTGTCATAACGTTATCACATTATGTAATTATTAACTGTACAAATAATAATATTGTTGATATAAAACTTTCTGCGAAGTTATAAAATAAGGCAAGTACAGACATTTTTTCTGTATAATCTACTCTCCCTCCATTTCTTCTCCCCTCTCTCTCGCCCTCTATTTCTCCCGCTCTCTTCCCTCTTTCTTTCTCTCTCAACATCCGTCAAACTCTGTACCAAAAACTTTAATAAGAGTTTAAAAATTTTTTTTTAAATAATCAACACGTTTTTAAAAAAAAAAAAATTTTATTTACGTTTTAACAACACAATTTATCTAGTCCTTTAATTTCTTCTAATCTCATCTATTTGATAAGCACTCTCTATAAATGGTAATAATTTTTTCATGACTGTACAAATAAAAACTTTCTATAAAAATAAAAAGAATTATGTTTTTCGTCATATGATTTTACAATTAATAATATTGTTAATTTATCATCATACCTAAGAAAATACATGTTTGATTAAATTATTTCAAAAAATTTAACTAATATAACCATTTTATAGAGCTCCTTGAAGAAAAATTTGACTGTTTCTTCAAATTTAAAAACTTTATGAATAACAATACAGCCATTTAATAATGATATTAAAAATATACTATAATAAACTCTCATAACGTTATCACATTATGTAATTATTATTTTCTCTTAAAAAGTTGTGAAATCTATCTAAAAAAACATATTACAAAAGTTTAAACTGAGGCAAGTACCTATTAGTCTCCCTCCCACCCTATCTCTCCCTCCCTCTCTTTCCGACCTCTCTCTCTCTCTCTCTCTCGCTCTCTCTCTCTCTCGCTCTCTCTCTCTCTCTACGGCTCTCTCTCTCTCTATCTCTCCCTCTCTCTCAACATCCGGCAAACTACCAAAAACTTTAATGAGTGCTTAAATATTTTTTTAGAAGAATCAACACGTTTTTTAAAAGCTAATTTTTTAATAAAACTTTCTACGAAAGTATAAAATAAGGCAATTATAGACGTTTTTTCTGGATAATCTATAAAAAACAACACAATTTATCTAGTCCTTTTATTTCTTCGAATCTCATCTATTCAATAAACACTCTCTACAAATGGTAATAATTTTTTTCATGACTGTACAAATAATCTATAAAATAATAATATTTATGATTTTGTAAAAGAAATCAAATAAATACGAATGAAAAAGTCTTTTAATTCTTTGATTCATTGTATGCTGAACAAATTATATGTAAGTACATTCAAAAAATTGTTCACTGCAAACCAAACAAACGAAAGTTATGAAATCAATTATCGATAGTCAAGTAATGCAAACAACTCTCGGAAACTACTGTATGACTGTTCTCAGAAATATATTCAAATTTGTTCATCTTTCTGAGCTATAGAAATTAAACACAAGAAAGTACTGAAATCAATTTATTGTAGTCAAGTACCGGCCATAAGTTAACTTGACTGACATAATAGAACTTTTCGTATCTAGCGTGTAAAATTACATTTTACGCCCCCATTGTAACTTCAAAATTATTCAGCCAGTGGGCATAAAATACTACTTAGCGCTCAAGAGGCCCAATAGCTCACATACTCTTACAAAACTTTATAGAACCTACGCACTTTACGCCCGTGTGGGCGAAAATTATTTTAATTATATAACTATAATGCCTTCTCTTTATTTCTAAAATTCATAAGAATTTTTTTAGATATTTACGAAAAGTCAAAGCCTATATAAAAAAATTACATAGTTACCAACACATCACTATTTTTCATGATTCTTTCTCAATTTTGAACTTTCTATAATATTACGCATCTTGGGAGGAAAAGAGAAGTCTAGAGCTGCTCTAGCAGGGGTGGTCTTCCGATCTCCCATACATACTTGGCGGGCCCGACGATTTGCAGTTTACCGGTGGGCTACTTAAATATAGAATACAAAATTTTTGCATAAATTCATTAACAATATTTATACCTATAAGTCTACTATAAATAATTACATTGACTTTAATTTTTAATTGGTACCGTTAAGTACAACATCCCTATATGTGCAGAATCATGATTTACTTTTATTACCCACAATATTTTTCATTGTGTCCGTCCTTTTAAACGAGAATAAAATAAAAAATTCATATAAATTTATAGTCTATTTAAAAGTGCTTTACATTTTACTAACCGTTTTATAACCTATTGTGTATCCTTTTCCTGTAAATCGTCGGGCCCGCCAAGTATGTATGGGAGATCGGAGGACCACCCCTGCTAGAGCAGCTCTAGACTTCTCTTTTCCTCCCAAGATGCGTAATATTATAGAAAGTTCAAAATTGAGAAAGAATCATGAAAAATAGTGATGTGTTGGTAACTATGTAATTTTTTTATATAGGCTTTGACTTTTCGTAAATATCTAAAAAAATTCTTATGAATTTTAGAAATAAAGAGAAGGCATTATAGTTATATAATTAAAATAATTTTCGCCCACACGGGCGTAAAGTGCGTAGGTTCTATAAAGTTTTGTAAGAGTATGTGAGCTATTGGGCCTCTTGAGCGCTAAGTAGTATTTTATGACCACTGGCTGAATAATTTTGAAGTTACAATGGGGGCGTAAAATGTAATTTTACACGCTAGATACGAAAAGTTCTATTATGTCAGTCAAGTTAACTTATGGCCGGTACTTGACTACAATAAATTGATTTCAGTACTTTCTTGTGTTTAATTTCTATAGTTATACTTTCTAACGTTTTTCAAAAAAGGTTTTTAAAACGTTATTACTATTTTGTCGTGAGTTTTATAAAGATGCAAAATATTATAAAAACGTATTTAAAACGTTTTGGGTGCTCTAGGCACCAAGAGTGTCAACAACAAATAAACGTTTTTAACTTTTTAAAAACATTTTATAAATAATTTTTAAACGTGTTTAATACTTTAAAAGAGGACATTTCCCTCTAAAAATATTCTATTATAACAAATTGAAACCGATTTAAAGTATACTCGGTTTTAATTGGATTTCTTAATACGGTATTACCGAATTAAAAACAATTCAGACAATTAAGTCCAATTCAGATGACCGATTATAAAAATGAATCGGTTTTAATCGGATTTAACTGCTCGCATTTTGCTTTTGTTGTTTTGTTTCGTTTAAGAATATGATTGATCAAATCCGATTAAAACGTATTTATATTTATAATCGGTCTGAATCGGACTTAATAGTTTGAATTGGTTTTAATTCGGTAATAGCGGACTAAGAAATGCAATTAAAACTGATTATAATTTGAATCAATTTTAATAGAATATTTTTAACAGGGTTCGCACGGTCATGTAACATTTTTAAAACGTTTTCTGAAAAACGTTTGAGTTTTTCTGCGCACGTTTAAAAATGGTGTTAATACGTTTTATGCTATTAGGGTAGTCGTTTCTTTGAATTCGACAGCTATGCGCCCAACTCTATTAGCAAATATAATTATATACTTTCGGTTTCATTTTGTTTAAACACTGCAAGTTCACCTATTAAGGTGTGATGTATTTATATGAACCGAAATTTGCCGAAAAAGTCAATTTCTGCCATAGAAAAATGAAGCCCAGTCCTTGTAATTCGTTCCAATGGGTCTTTTCTCTCGAGACATGAGCCATCTAATCTCAAATATGCTTCATTTTGTTGAAAAGTGATATCTCTTTTATTATGTCATAATTCTACAAGTACTTACGTTTAGAGAAATAAGCGAAAAAGATTATAAAAGTAGAAGAAAAAAGCTTTAATTCTAGCTTTGGTTCATAAAAAATATTGATTTCTCAGAAAAATTTTAGCAATCAAAGATAGGGTAAAAAATGATTGAAAATATTCCTTCTTGTCAACAATTTTTTCAGAAAATTATTACTCAATTTTTCTTTGATTGCTGATAATCTACTGAAGAATCAACAATTTTTTACGAATCAAAGCTCAAATTAAAGCCTTATACAGCTACAGTCATAATTTATTCTGCTCATTTCTGTAACGAAGATACTTGAAGAGCTATAGCCAATAAAAGAGATAAGTACCATTTTTGAAGAATAAACACAGCATATTTGAGATTAGACGGCTCATATCTCGAGGAAAAAGGAGGACCATTGGAACAAATTACGTGGACACGGCTTCATTTTGCGATGCCAGATATCGACTCACAAAGGCCCATCATAATCCGTTCAACCAATTTTAGTTTTGAAGGTCTCATTTTGCTCCTTAAGTAATTTCATGGGGACTTAAGCTGAAGGAAAAATTCAAAATTATTCAAAACTCAGAAAGTTATAGCTAATTGATCATAAATTTATGCACGTCATTAAAATAATATATTCCGCATGGAAAAAAACAAATGTATGAAACCGTATACAACCGTACAAAACTGTATAAAAACGTATAAAACCGGATCTAAACATTGGTTTTTGGACAATGTTATACGTTTTAATATGTTTTGATACGTTTTAATACGGTTTCATACGGTTTCTAACATTTTAATACAGTTTTCTACGATTTGCAACGATTTTATACAATTTCATACGGTTTTTTACGTTTTACAGAATTTATAAATCGTAAAAAACGTAAAAATGTAATTAAGTTTTTATAAACATAAAAACATAATTTATTTATTTATTTTTCTATTTATTTTTTTTTTATTCTGTATGAAAATGTATTAAACTGTATAAAAATGTATGAAACCGTATAAAAATGTAATAAATTTGAAAAAATCTACGGAAATATACAGAAATATATAGAAATATACATTTTTATACGGTTTCCTATGTTTTATTACATTAACCTTTTTACAAACTTGACATGGGAGAATTTCTGAACTCTAAGAAAATGTCTGAAAATGTATAAAACCGTATAAAACATGTCCAAAAACCAATAGAAAGGTTCATTTTTATACGTTTTTCTACGGTTTCATACATTTATTTTTTCCATACAGGTATTTATATATTATATCAACATTTTATGAAAAAAGTTATCTTACCAGGAAGGGTATCGAACCCGAACTCATCGATTTAAAAAATTTCGATATATGTTGTAGGTCATGAAAAAATATGAGACACGTGTTTTTTCTTATCTGCGGAAAAACATATTTAGGGGGTGAAAACCACCCCTAAAGATAACCCCAAAAACGGTTTTTTAAATATATCTCGGCTTCTACTGCGTATTTCAGAGTAAAACAAAATAGAAATTACTTCTTATAAAATAACAAAGATAACTGAAGCAATTTTGACCCTAAGGGTTGCAACTCTTATTTTTTTATTTTCAAAAAGCTAATTTTTTGATCATGTATATTGAAAATAAAAAATAAGGGTTGCAACCCTTAGGTCAAAATTGCTTCAGTTATCTTTGTTTTTTTATAAGAAGTAATTTCTATTTTGTTTTACTCTGAAATATGCAGTAGAAGCCGAGATATATTTAAAAACCCATTTTTGGGGGTTATCTTTAGGGATGGTTTTCACCCCCTAAATATGTTTTTCCGCAGATAAAAAAAAACATGTGTCTCATATTTTTTCATGATCTACAACATATATCGAAATTTTTGAAATCGGTGAGTTCGGGTTCGATACCCTTCCTTGTTAGTCATGTTAAATACCCTTTATTTAGAATACATTGACTATCTATCATTTTATATAAATTAATCACATTACAATTATGGTTTTTTAAAATTTTAGATAACCTTTTCATTTAGCACTGCTTTGACTAGGGAGTCCAAGAAGAACCAACTTAATAGTACATTATGATACTAGTGGCATAATTAAGTTGCACTTTACGGCACGGCGTGTATAAAGAACGACTTATGGCACGTGTATCGTACATTATTTGATAGCACTGACTGCATAAATCCGCCATGTCACGCCTATTCGTGCTATTAGCAGTCCATTTTTGCACCGTGCAGTATCACTCGAGCGATAGCGAGGGTTAAATGCGGATTTATGTCACGCAGTGCTATAAAAGAATTAAACAAGCTATACCTCCCCTGGCAGAAAAATTTGATGTATTTTTCTGTTTTTTTTTTCTGTGTATTTCTTTGTATTTTTGTATAATTCAGCATTTTTCTAGATATTTTCGATTTTTACCGTTTTTTTCTGTTTCGACTTGTTTTTTTTCATTTTTTTTTTATATATTGGAACATTTGAAACAGGAAAAAGCAAAACATAAATTATTAAATAAAAAAAAAAATTACTGAAAATAAATAGAATTAAACAGAAATTATAAACTGAAATAAACGGAAATATAGTGAATTAAACAGATTAAACAGAAATAAAAAGAAATAAATAGAAAAAAAAAACAGAAATGTATCTAGCTGTCGGTCGGGTAGTGCTAACTAAGAGGAATTATGGGTTGTATTGGCCGTAAGGTCCTTCTAAAAGTTAGAACTGCGATAAATAATTAAATGTAAAGCAATTGATCAATTTTTAGTTGTCGCGATCAATGTATTAATACAATTGAAATATTATAAGTTTTAAAAATCAAAAAACAAAGCAAAATTGTAAACTCGGCACTGTCAAAATACACTAATTTCAACGTAATGACAATCTCTCCCTCCCTCTCTTTCCGACCTCTCTCTCTCTCGCTCTCTCTCTCTCTCTCTCTCTCTCTCTCTCTCTCTCTCTGGCTCTCTCTCTATCTCTCCCTCTCTCTCAACATCCGGCAAATTGAGTACCAAAAACTTTAATGAGTGCTTAAATATTTTTTTAGAAGAATCAACACGTTTTTTAAAAGCTAATTTTTTCATAAAACTTTCTACGAAAGTATAAAATAAGGCAAGTATAGACGTTTTTCTGGATAATCTATAAAAAAACAACACAATTTATCTAGTCCTTTTATTTCTTCGAATCTCATCTATTCAATAAACACTCTCTACAAATGGTAATAACTTTTTTCATGACTGTACAAATAATCTATAAAATAATAATATTTATGATTTTGTAAAAGAAATCAAATAAATACGAATGAAAAAGTCTTTTAATTCTTTGAGTCATTGTATGCTGAACAAATTATATGTAAGTACATTCAAAAAATTGTTCACTGCAAATCAAACGAACGAAAGTTGTGAAATCAATTATCGATAGACAAGTAATGCAAACAACTCTCAGAAACTACTGTATGACTGTTCTCAGAAATATATTCAAATTTGTTCATCTTTCTGAGATATAGAAATTAAACAAAAGAAAGTACTGAAATCAATTTATTGTAGTCAAGTACCGGCTATAAGTTAACTTGACTGACATAATAGAACTTTTCGTATCTAGCGTGTAAAATTACATTTTACGCCCACGTTGTAACTTCAAAATTATTCAGCCAGCGGGCATAAAATACTACTTAGCGCCCAAAAGGCCCAATAGCTCACATACTCTTACAAAATTTTATAGAACCTACGCACTTTACGCCCGTGTGGGCGAAAATTATTTTAATTATATAACTATAATGCCTTCTCTTTAATTCTAAAATTCATAAGAATTTTTTCAGATATTTACGAAAAGTCAAGGCCTATATAAAAAAATTACATAGTTATCAACACATCACTATTTTTCATTATTCTTTCTCAATTTTAAACTTTCTATAATATTACGCACCTTGGGAGGAAAAGAGAAGTCTAGAGCTGCTCTAGCAGGGGTGGTCCTCCGATCTCCCATACATACTTGGCGGGCCCGACGATTTGCAGTTCAAAGTGTAAGACATGGTCATTTTCATATAACTATTCATATGTTTAAAGATCAGATAAAATGTATAAATGGGTTGCTTCTAGATATTAACTACTGATCCGTGAATCTATCACTCTGTTTTTAAATAGAAAGTGCAAACCCGCCTAAAAGTATCATATGAGATCTCATATGTAATCCCATAATATATAAAATTGCAGATGACATCGCATATGAGATCTGATACGAGATATGCGATGCCTGAAATTCTCATATGAGATCTTATATGATATTTACACGCGGGAAAAGGATACACAATAGGTTGCTTATAAAACGGTTAGTAAAATGTAAAGCACTTTTAAGTAGATTATAAATTTATATGAATTTTTTATTTTATTCTCGTTTAAAAAGAACGGACACAAAGAAAAATATTGTGGGTAATAAAAGTAAATCATGATTCTACACATATAGGGATGTTGTACTTAACGGTACCAATTAAAAATTAAAGCCAATGTAATTATTTATAGTAGACTTATAGGTATAAATATTGTTAATGAATTTATGCAAAAATTTTGTATTCTATATTTAAGTAGCCCACCGGTAAACTGCAAATCGTCGAGCCCGCCAAGTATGTATGGGAGATCGGAGGACCACCCCTGCTAGAGCAGCTCTAGACTTCTCTTTTCCTCCCAAGGTGCGTAATATTATAGAAAGTTTAAAATTGAGAAAGAATAATGAAAAATAGTGATGTGTTGATAACTATGTAATTTTTTTATATAGGCCTTGACTTTTCGTAAATATCTGAAAAAATTCTTATGAATTTTAGAATTAAAGAGAAGGCATTATAGTTATATAATTAAAATAATTTTCGCCCACACGGGCGTAAAGTGCGTAGGTTCTATAAAATTTTGTAAGAGTATGTGAGCTATTGGGCCTTTTGGGCGCTAAGTAGTATTTTATGCCCGCTGGCTGAATAATTTTGAAGTTACAACGTGAGCGTAAAATGTAATTTTACACGCTAGATACGAAAAGTTCTATTATGTCAGTCAAGTTAACTTATAGCCGGTACTTGACTACAATAAATTGATTTCAGTACTTTCTTGTGTTTAATTTCTATAGCTCAGAAAGATGAACAAATTTGAATATATTTCTGAGAACAGTCATACAGTAGTTTCTGAGAGTTGTTTGCATTACTTGTCTATCGATAATTGATTTCACAACTTTCGTTCGTTTAATTTGCAGTGAACAATTTTTTGAATGTACTTACATATAATTTGTTCAGCATACAATGACTCAAAGAATTAAAAGACTTTTTCATTCGTATTTATTTGATTTCTTTTACAAAATCATAAATATTATTATTTTATAGATTATTTGTACAGTCATGAAAAAAGTTATTACCATTTGTAGAGAGTGTTTATTGAATAGATGAGATTCGAAGAAATAAAAGGACTAGATAAATTGTGTTGTTTTTTTATAGATTATCCAGAAAAACGTCTATACTTGCCTTATTTTATACTTTCGTAGAAAGTTTTATGAAAAAATTAGCTTTTAAAAAACGTGTTGATTCTTCTAAAAAAATATTTAAGCACTCATTAAAGTTTTTGGTACTCAATTTGCCGGATGTTGAGAGAGAGGGAGAGATAGAGAGAGAGCCAGAGAGAGAGAGAGAGAGAGAGAGAGAGAGCGAGAGAGAGAGAGGTCGGAAAGAGAGGGAGGGAGAGATAGGGTGGGAGAGAGACTAATAGGTACTTGCCTTAGTTTAAACTTTTGTAATATGTTTTTTTAGATAGATTTCACAACTTTTTAAGAGAAAATAATAATTACATAATGTGATAACGTTATGAGAGTTTATTATAGTATATTTTTAATATCATCATTAAATGGCTGTATTGTTATTCATAAAAGTTTTAAATTTGAAGAAACAGTCAAATTTTTCTTCAAGGAGCTCTATAAAATGATTATATTAGTTAAATTTTTTGAAATAATTTAATCAAACATGTATTTTCTTAGGTATGATGATAAATTAACAATATTATTAATTGTAAAATCATATGAAAAAAAAACATATTTCTTTTTATTTTTATAAAAAGTTTTTATTTGTACAGTCATGAAAAAAATTATTACCATTTGTAGAGAATGCTTATTAAATAGATGAGATTAGAAGAAATTAAAGGACTAGATAAATTGTGTTGTTAAAACGTAAATAAATTTTTTTTTTTTAAAACGTGTTGATTATTTAAAAAAAAATTTTTAAACTCTTATTAAAGGTTTTGGTACAGAATTTGACGGATGTTGAGAGAGAAAGAGAGAGGGAAGAGAGCGGGAGAAATAGAGGGCGAGAGAGAGGGGAGAAGAAACGGAGGGAGAGTAGATTATACAGAAAAAATGTCTGTACTTGCCTTATTTTATAACTTTGCAGAAAGTTTTATATCAACAATATTATTATTTATACAGTTAATACTTACATAACGTGATAACGTTATGACAGTTTATTACAGTATATTTTTAATATCATTATTAAATAGTAGTATTGGTATTAACAAAAGTTTTAAATTCGAATGTTCTTTTAAGCTGCTTTTTCTATAGAATGTCTTGTGGGTTTCTTAAATTTGACAGACGTGTAATTTATGTATTTGTTAACAGTTCTACTTATAAACTCTTCAATCAAGATCTTCTTATCCATATGATTCGTAAGTTCTGATACTCTGTAAAAATAAAAACAAAATTTCACAAAGTAACAATACTTATTATTATATTAATAACAGTTTTCTACTATATAAAAGTTTACTACTTATCTGATTATTTATATTTTCATTTCAAAGTACAAATATACTTCTCATCTTGCATGTAATAACCACTGTTGAAGAAAATGAATCTACTATGGAGCGCACAACCTAGACCTCGTCAAAGGCTACCTCGAACACCTGGACCTCCTATTACATTCGCCCTGACATCTAAATGCAAAAAACTACGGAGCGCACCACCTAGACATCGTCATCGGCTATCTGGAACACCTGGACTACCTATAAAATGCGCCCTGACATATACATGCAAAAAGCTACGGTGCGCACCTCATCGACTACCCTGAACACCTGGACCACGTATTAGACGCACCCTGAGATCTAATCAAAAAAAATTTACGGAGCGCACAACCTAGACTCCATTATCGGCCACCCCAAAGACCTAGACCACGCATTCGATGCGTTCCAATACTTAGAGGTAAAAAACTACGAAGCGCACCACCTAGACATCGTCATCGGCTACCCCGAACACCTAGAATTCCTGTAAAATGCGCACTGACATATAAATGCAAAAAACTACGGTGCGCACCACTTAGACATCATCCTCGGCTACCCCGAACACCTGGACTTCCTATTAAATGCGCGCTGACATATAAATGCAAAAAACTACGGTGCGCACCACCTAGACATCATCCTCGGCTACCCCGAACACCTGGACCTCCTATTAGATGCGCCGTGACATCTAAATGCAAAAAACTACGGAGCGCACCACCTAGACATCGTCATCGGCTACCTCGAACACCTGGACCTCCTATTACATTCGCCCTGACATCTAAATGCAAAAAACTACGGGGCGCACCACCTAGACATCGTCATCGGCAAATCGAATACCTGGACTTCCTGTAAAATGCGCCCTGACATATAAATGCAAAAAGCTACGGTGCGCACCACCTAGACATCATCATCGGCTACCCCGAACACCTGGGCCACGTATTAGATGCACCCTGAGATCTAATCGCAAAAAACTACGGAGTGCAGAACCTAGACTCCATCATCGGCCACCCCAAAGACCTAGACCACGCATTCGATGCGTTCCAATACCTAGAGGTAAAAAACTACGAAGCGCACCACCTAGACGTCATCATCGGCTACCCCGAACACCTGGACCACGTATTAGATGCACCCTGAGATCTAATCACAAAAAACTATGGAGCGCACTACCTAGACTCCATCATCGGCCACCTCAAAGACCTAGACCACGCATTCGATGCGTTCCAATACCTAGAGGTAAAACGCTACGGAGCGCACCACCTAGACATCATCTTCGGCTACCCCGAAGGCTTTACCTCGAGTTCCTCGGGTACAGTTCGGATGAGCCTCGATTTCACCTGAAGCTAGCCGCGGGTGTGCCTCGGATTAGCCTTGGCAGCACCTCGACTGTACCTCGGCTCGAGCCGCGGCAAATCCGGGGCTGGAGCCGAGGTCCGAGCCGAGGTAAAGCCGAGGTCCGAGCCGAGTTCTAGCCGAGGCTCGACCGAGGTCCGTGCCGAGGTAAAGCCGAGGTAAAGCCGAGGTCCAAGCCGAGGTCCCAGCCAAGGTAAAGCCGAGGTCCGAGCCGAGGTAAAGCCGAGGTCCGAGCCGAGTACTCTATACCTTTGTAAAAGTCTACATTGTTATAACTCATCTCGCGCAATTCGATCTTACATATGAAGTGTCATGACAGAAATTTTAAAACGTCAATTTGTCGAAAACACGTACAAGTGGGTTAGGTCGTTATTCCGGGAAGCCACAGATATTATGTTCATGTTTATATGTTTGTGTATATACATATAAAGAGGTATATACATAGAGAGAGGTTATGTACTAATAAACATATATACTGTATATAATAAAAAATATACATATGTTTATGTCTCTTCTTCTCTCCCTCTCCCTCTATCTATATTTTTATCTTTCTCTTTCTCTTGTCTTTCTTTATTATTATACGGCCATTATCACTGCTTAACTCTTCATGGCCATTAATTCCTGGTGATTGTATGTGTGTATATATAGATACATATGTGACGTCACAGGAAGTCGGGAAAACCCGGATGCGAGGCTGAATACCATGGAGAAAGTTAAGAAATCGGAAAGCCGACAAAAAAAAATTCAGTCCCTTATATCTTTTGAATGAGATAATCTTTTTAAATAAAATCTTTTGATTTGAGTAGAGCAATGAAATGGCTTTCGATTAAGAGGGATATGTTATATAGTTAAAACTAGCGCAATAGGTGTATAAGCTCATAGAATTTCTCGTACATCCATTTCAATCATCACGCGGTCGTCCTAAGGCTCTTCTATACTTGCCTTCGGAACGCTCCCGCGTTCCTTGATTTTTAAAACAATAGTGCCGAGTTTATAATTTTGCTTTGTTTTTTTATTTTTAAAACTTATAATATTCCAATTGCATTAATACATTGATCGCGAGAACTAAAAATTGATCAATTGCTTGACATAATTAATTATCGCAGTTTTAACGTGAAAAACTAATTTTTGGCAGGGACTTTACGGCCAATACAACTTTAAGAAAATTATTTCACAAGAAAAATTTGAAATTTTCACGTATGACGGTCATTTTAGTCATAAGATAGTCATGTTTTTTTACATTTTCTTACGTCTTCATACATTAATGTTTTTACAGACAAATTTGAGAAAATTTATAAATCGTATGAACATATATAAAACCATAAAAAAATGCGCAAAACCGTACAAATTTTGTGCGAAAACCAACAGTTTCCTACGATTTACTACTGTTTTCTACGATTTCCTGCGTTTTTCTACAATTTCCTAAGTTTATTATTTCCATACGGGTTCCATTTAAAAAAAAATAGATAACATGAAAAATCCAAGTTATAAAAGTAAATAAAAAAAAAAAACAAACTCCTTGTTATAAACTTATAAGTGATAACTTTTGACTTAGATTCACTGAAATCATATAATAAAATAAACGGTCGAAAAGTTAGTTTGATACACGGATTGATTTCATTAGTTTTTACATGCGCGAAAACAGCTCTGAAATTTCTGACATATATGTCAGGTATATTACCTGCACGTGTCGATAAACTCAAAATCATGTCGGTTACTCACCACTGTGCAACACATAAAATTTCGGCATCGCTGCTTACGTACTTTTAGGCCCTAGACACATAAGCGCGTTTGCTCGCGTTTGGCTGCGGGTGGCCGCGGTCGGCCGCTGTCAGCCGCGGTAAGAGCGCACGCGCTCGCTTCTCTGATTGGTCGTCGTAGGCCTGCGCGTCCGCTGAGTCCGCTTCCAGCCAATGCGAGAAGCGAGCGCGTGCGCTCTTACCGCGGCTGATCGGCGTCGTAGGCGTACACGGAAAAAAATTTAGGATCTCCAGACCACCGGTATATATGGACTCCGTACAATTAATACCATCGATCGTCTTAATTTATGACGAATTTGGAATAAAGGCGCATCCAAAGTTGAACCTCGGAGTCTTCACGATTCAAAAACGTATGTTCTGAACTGCAATTCGGTCATCCCCAGACTCCGAGATTTTCGGTATTGTAGCGATTCCACTTTGGACGTCTGAGGCCCCCATCTCTGGTATCGTGGCGCGACAGCGTTGAGAGAAGGGGAACGGTCCGCATTTGCGCGCGTTTTTCTCATATATATATATGCGTTTCATCATTATATATCAAAGTATTATTATAGTATAATATAGCACACACGTTTTGAACCGTTTATATATATTATATTAGCATATTTATGAAGCGGCGCTCGTTAAATACGTCCGAATGTATAGTCGACCCGCCGACATACCAAGAATGGGGGCCTGAGGACTCCATCGGGCGGATCCCGACGGTACCGAAAGTCTCGGAGTCCCCGCCATTCCAACATGGCATACACATAATCCCATTTTGAGATCCGTACACAACCGAAATTGTTGGAGTCCACGCAATTCAATTTGGAAATGACTACATTCAATTTTGGACGCGTACAGATACGGTATTTTTTGGATTTCTGTTAATTCCATACCTCCGACATCCCAGGCTTCCAAATTTTTTTCCGTGTACGCGTCCGCTAAGCTCACTTCCAACCAATGGAAGAAGCGAGCGCGTGCGCTCTTATCGCGTCCGACCGCCGCCGACCGCGGCTGACCGCAGCCAAACGCGAGCAAACGCGCTTATGTGTCTAGGGCCTTAGGGACAATGTACATAAGAGCCGTGTCGAGCTATGTCGTGCTGTGCCTTGCCGTGCCGTGCCTTGCTCTTGCCGTGCCTTGCCGTTTCGTTCCTATTTCTGTCGGTTTATAAACATGTATTCTATATATATGTAGGAACGAAACGGCAAGGCACGGGGGCCTTTCTACATATGTGTGTTCTGTGTGTTCTGTGTGTTCCCGACAAAGACAGATAGATCTGTTCCGTTTATGTAAGACAGAGACAGACATAGAGAGAAGTTGTCTAGAACAGACAGAACACACATATGTAGAAAGGGCCCGGCAAGAGCAAGACACGACACGGCAAGGGCAAGGCAAGGCACAGCACGACACAGCACGACACGGCTCTTATGTACATTGTCTCTTAGGCCGCCGCCACATAAGCGCGGACGGACGCGGACGCGCTGACTTCTAATGATAAGGTTGGTATCTTTGGCTGTAGCCAACCTTGCAAATTTTAAAGGAAAAGAATGAACTGACCTGCTCCAAAATGTAAGAAAACTTAACCTATCAATTAGACCCGCATAGTATGTACTTGCTCCGGATAACAATTGTTCCTTTTATACACTTGCCTTGCTTATCTTAAATAATTTATACACACAGTAACAACTTCAATAGTTAATCTATCCATAATTATTCGATAACTATTCGACGAAAAAAAGTATAAAACTCATTTAATTTTATTAAATTTTATTTATTTTTTTTATTTTCTCATTTTATTTTTTATCTCACTTCTTAACTCAACTGTTAACTCTTATAGATAATTTTATCGGAGCAAGTAAGCAAGTTTACATGCTATGTGGGTCTAACGGACTTTCCACATGGGGGCTCCGTGCGCCGTGTGCGCCGTGTTTCCGCGGCACCGGGGCCTGATTCAGTACTAAAAATGTGTCGTGCGACACAGCGACACAGCGACTTATCCGACACAGCGACACACGCGCTTGCTTCTCTCATTGGTCGGCGGAGAGGGGCGGGGCCCGCTTCAACCAATGAGAGAACGAGCGCGTGCGTATGCTGTATCGCACGAGTCGCTGTGTCGGATAAGTCGCTGTGTCGCGCGACTTACAGCTATGTCGATGTGTCTCTAAGTTTTTTTTTATGTTGGATCATAAACACAAGGGTTTAAACATCGACATAGCTGTAAGTCGCGCAACACAGCGACTTATCTGACACAGTGACTCGTGCGACACAGCACACGCACGCGCTCGCTTCTCTCATTGGTTGAAGCGGGCCCTGCCCCTCTCCGACGACCAATGAGAAGCGAGCGTATGCTGTGACGCTGTGTCGCTGTGTCGGATAAGTCGCTGTGTCGCACGACACATTTTTAGTACGGAATCAGGCCCCGGGTCCCTTTTGGAGCACCGTTTCGAAGCGCCGTGGTTCCAACGGAAAAGAAGAAGAGTTCGACTTCTACCTATGTACATAGTCAGAGACGTAAAACTTTTACATTATTAATTCACATTGTGAATAAATAATAATAAATAATTGAATAAATAATTGAATAAAGAAATAATAATAAATAATAATAATAAACAATTGAATAAATTATAGTGTAAAGAAAAATTTTATAGAAGTTAAATATTTCATACATTGTGCAAACCACAAATTCAAAAGATGCAGTAGCTGCAAATGATGTTCTTCATTCATAGTTCATTGAAAAACACAAAATATCACGCACGAAATTATTTTCTTTAATTCTATGAGTTTATTCAATAACTGAAGGTTCAGTACTCCGAAAAATATATGAAATATTTAATTTCTATAAAAATTTTTCTTTACACTATAATTTATTCAATTATTTATTATTATTATTTATTATAATAATTAATAATGTAAAAGTTTTACGTCTCTAACTATGTACATAGGTAGAAGTCGAACTCCTCTTCTTTTCCGTTGGAACCGCGGCGCTTCGAAACGGTGCTCCGAAACGGATCCGGTGCCGCGGAAACACAGCGCACACGGCGCACGGAGCCCCCATGTGGAAAGTCCTAATCACATAACCGCATACGATCGCGTACGTCTACGTACGACCACGTCCGACGTTAAGGAAGAATCTAGTGATTTTCGCTGTTGCCAACAGTGGCGATGTCAGTGCAATAACTAGTACTTACGAGGAACAGACCTACATATACGAAAGACCTATTACACCAACGACAACAGACATAACCAACAACCAAGCAAGCGTTACTCCGATCTATCGCGCTTCGTGTGCGTAGGTCTGTTCCTCGATAGTACTAGTTATTGCACTGACATTGCCGCTGTTGGCCACAGCGAAAATCACTAGATTCTTCCTTAAGGGTCTGTCTCCACGCCACCACACACCACTACAATACACCTCACCACACGCATAGTCCGGATGTTCCACTCTGTTCTCCCTCGTATACCAAGTTACCGATTGAGTACAGAAGAATAACCAACGCGACTGCCTCTCTTTTCTATTAGGCTGTCAACGCTGTATTCTTTATTGCAAACCCCCGAAGAAAGGTGTATAAGTATAAAAAGGAGCATGTAAATTTATTGTTTTGGAGAAGATGAATCAAAATATAATCATCATTTATTGTGCACTGTAATCATATCAGGAGCTATGAAAATTTAATTATTCCTTATGTCAATTGCATACAAACGCGACTGCCTCTTTTCTACTAGGCCTATTTTGATTCATCTTCTCCAAAACAATAAATTTACATGCACCTTTTTATACTTATACACCTTTCTTCGGGGATTTGCAATAAAGAATACAGCGTTGACAGGGGCCTTTCTACATATGTGTGTTCTGTGTGTTCTGTGTATTCCCGACAAAGACAGATAGATCTGTTCCGTTTATGTAAGACAGAGACAGACATAGAGAGAAGTTGTTTAGAACAGACAGAACACACATATGTAGAAAGGGCCCAGCGTAATAGAAAAGAGAGGCAGTCGCGTTTGTTATTCTTCTGTACTCAATCGGTAACTTGGTATACGAGGGGGAACGGAGTGGAACATCCGGACTATGCGTGTAGTGGGGTGTATTGTAGTGGTGTGTGGTGGCGGAGACAGACCCTAACATCAGACGTGGTCGTACGCAGACGTACGCGATCGTACGCGGTTAGTTCATTCTTTTCCTTTAAAATTTGCAAGGTTGGCTACAGCCAAAGATACCAACCTTATCATTAGGGCCCCCGCTACATAAGAGCGTTTGCACGCAGGCGCACGCGTATGCAACTACGGAATATCTAGTAATTTTCGATGCAGCCAACGTGAAAAATTTAGTGCTTCCAAAGAAAGCTGTTCGTTCTCTGCTTTCTTTGAAGGCACTAAATTTTTCACGTTGGCTGCATCGACAATTACTAGTTATCTGCGTGCATACGCGTGCACCCGCAGCTTCATGAAGTTACCCCCCATACATAGAATATCCAAAAACAAAAAATATAAATCGATTGCTCATTAAAAAATATAAAAAAACGTTAATTAAAACTTTTTTGCGCGAGCTGTTGTTTTTGAAATAAAAAATAAAATTGTTTGGCTAGTAGTTTAGCCCCCAAAATTAAATTTTGTATTACTCATAATACAAAATAATTTTTGCAATTATTTACTACGGCATTCGATTGCGCGACGTGTGCGCGTATCGCCCCCAAATTCCAAATTCGGAAAAACCTATTAATAATAATATAAAATTATAAAAAAAGAACAGCAGAAGTCAGGAGGGTGTACTCTAGCTAGTACCAACTGCGGGAAAAAAACTGCAAAAATCAAATGGTATCTCGCTATAACGTACTTGGCGCATTTTCTTTTCCCGCAGTTAGCACTGGCTAGAGTACACCCTCCTGACTTCTGCTCGAAGTAGCTGCATGAACGTAAACGCATAAACGCAAACGCACGTACGCATCTATTCTGGTGTTATGAACTGCGTTCGCGTGAACGAGTAGCAGAATATTCAGGATCGGTCTACAATGATAATTTCGAATGTAAAAAATTGATTTCAAAATAATATCAAATAAATCAACCAATTAAATACCAAACGTATTGAAACGTATTCCCATAAAATAAAAACCTATGGAAGATTTTAACAATAGAATAATTAATTTGTTTAATTTTAATTAGATATCAACCGTTCCGTAAATAAATAGTAAATGAACAATAAACGAATTTACAATAACGCAAATAGAAATAAATGACTGACGATAAATACATAAATAATAGCCGGGCGATCGGCGATTAATAATTGATAACAAAATAAACATGATAATTGAATTAAGAATTGAATAAAGGAAGCTCGCTCAGGGTAAAAAGCTCTTCCAAGAATTATCTACTGCTCTGAGATTCTAAGAAATCAGAAGGTCACCCGACAATTCCAAGAAGGTTACAGCTGCGGAACGTAAACAACAACAATTCCAGGAATCCATTTGCGCTGACGGTCACCTCACGATTCCGGGAAGGTCACGACCGCGGAACGTAAACAACAACAATTCCAGGAATCCATTTGCGCTGAGGGTCACCTCACGATTCCGGGAAGGTCACGACCGCGGAACGTAAACAACAGCAATTCCAGGAATCCAAAAGACAAAAACACTTCTCGGAAATCGTTAGGCCGAGGAACCGGTTTAGCTTAAGCCACTTCACCCCCACCACCGACTGCCTCAGCTCACTTACGTCATCGGGCCATCAACCAATCACGCACTCGCAATGAAGAGAGGGGATAAGGCTTCGGCCCTCCTAGGCTCCTACTAGGCTGGCAACTGAGGAAGAGTCACATGACGCGAAAGAGAGGGGAAGCCGTCAACCAATAGCGTTCCACCGTCAACAGCCCAAGGTCCTCGCCGAGAATATAAAAGGAGAGCCCGGGGTCGCCAGAGTCAGTCGCTACTGAGCACATGAGAAGCTCCGTAGTTCAGTTGCACTAGTGCAAGCGCTCTGATCACATCCTAGTGTCAGTTGCCATTTATAATTATACTCTACGTTATCTTGAATTGTATAGAGTCACGGTTGCAAATTTATCTTATTTGTCAAAGTTTCAAAGTATTTATTTAAATTGAATAAACTCCAGAGTTAAAGTTTATATCTTCGAGTTCGAGTTTCATTTCAAAGTTCCTGCAATTCCTTACGCTTTAGCGCTTTATCGAACAACGAACCCACAATCTTATTGGTCAACGCGGCGGCCATTGCAGAAGCGCCTTTTTGCTCTCAGACCCCGACTCGGGTCGTAACAATTTTGGTGACAGCGGTGGGATTGTTCGAAGGATTGCAAGGAAAAGGATCCAAAGAGAAGAGGAAGAAGTTCAGTGTTGTGTTCCGTCCAGGGTTTTTGAGCTGTGGTTTCCCCTGGGACGCGGGCGAATGCCGGAGCATTTGATTGGAAAGTTGGGTCCACAGCAGCAATAAAGAGATAAATCCCTAACCAATCAAGGATCAAGGACTTCATGAACGAAAATAATAGAGCTTCGCCGAATTCGAGAGAAAACAACCCCGATCGAGGATACGAGAGTGGGACGGACAACGTAACCCAAAGGCCAAATCAAGGACAGCGAGCCTTTCTCAGGACATATCCTTATCAGCTTCGTTCCCGACGCCACCTACGATCAGGACATTGCCTATCTTCACCACCCAGTTGCAAGCATTGTCAAGGATAAGACGATTCAGAGGCCCTACCCGGACCACCAGGAGCATCTGCGAGCCATCAAATATCCTAAGCTAAGTACCTGAGCGAGCGAACAATTATTGTAGGGAAAATGTCGATAGATAGCGAGCAAGCTTCCGGCTCATGGTCAATTTCGGAAAATTCCGGTCTAACGGAGAAAAGTAGTCTACCTGAGGGTATTGTAGCGCTAGATTTAACGGTAAATAATCGTGATGAATCAAATATACCATCAAATAGGCCGTCGCTTAATCCTGCGCCGGATTTCCGGAACATGAGGGACGATTTAATTACGCGTGCTGAGTCTGATAGTAGTTTTAAATCCGTTAAATCAGTTCCTTTGCCAGGATATAAAAAAATTAATGAAATAGTAAGAATACTCCCCGAATTTAACGGAAAGAATATCTCTGTAAATCGGTTCATAAGAGAATGCAAGGAAGCCGAGAGTTTTGTAAGTCCGAGTGATCAAAGTTTCTTTTTAAAATTGGTAAAATCACGAGTCACCGGCGACGCTAACGATTATTTACAGTTTAAAGATTTTAGTAATTTAGATCAGCTTCTATCGGAATTGAAAAGGGTATTCGCGCCCACTCAAAATTTGCCTCAAATTCAAACCGACTTAGCACGAGTCAGGCAGAAACCCCAAGAAAAGGTTTCTGAATACGGGTTAAGGGTCACTCGGATTTTGCAAAAGGCTCGGGAATTGATAGATGAAAATTTTAATCCTATCGTGGCTCGCGGTATGATTGAGGGAACAACGAACACGGCCATTGAATGTTTTACCTTAGGTCTAGAAGCCGATATAGCAACGCGAATAATAGGGAAACAATTCTCTACCCTTGAAGCGTCGATTAGCACCGCCATAAATTGCGAAAAATATGTACAGCAACGTAAAGAGCTACACTGTGACAAAGTAGATGATAGTCGAAAGCGAGCGTACTGTCACTTTACCGAACCCCAAACCGAGGACGCGCCCGGGACCAAGCGCCGCAGATGTTATCAATGTAAAGAGCTCGGTCATATTTTTATAATTTAGATTATATTATAATTTATTTATATTATAATTTAGATCCGTATTGTAACTTTTGTAAGATAATAGGACACACCTTCGGAGCATGTAGGAAGCGTCTGAGGACCCATAACCCCACCGATTTTTCCTCAAGCCGACCCTCGCGACAATACCCCCCTAACAATAATATCCAGCCTTTAAACTCCCAAGTGGTTCGCCATACAGGTGCCATGACGAACCCGCCAATTTCAAACACCGCAGTGCCCCGACCTGCGCCATCCTCCTTACCACCGCCGCTGATGGGTCTAAATCCCCGGTGGTAATTTTTAAAAGTAAGAATTTAACTAAGACCTTGCCGCGATTCCTTATCGATACTGGATCCGAACTAAATATTATCAAGGCTCAATTACTGAAACTTAATGTGACGATTCAGACGAATACTCTTTTCCGATTGGCTGGGATAGGTAAGGACTTAATAAACACTCTAGGTTCCGCGATAATAGATTTTGGAGGCGTTAATTGCCGATTAAATATTGTGTCAGACGACTTCCCCATAGAGGCCGACGGGATTCTTGGAGTAGAATTTCTGCGAGAACAAGGCGCGACCCTATCTTTTAAGCATAGATCACTTTCTTTCGGACAACCGCGGGAGACGACACCATTTCTAAGCCACGATACATTTCATTTACCGACTAGGATGAAAACATTGGTTCAAATCACAATTCAAAATCCTACGCGCTCTGCAGGCTATATCCCTAGGATAAATGCTGGGCCCGGACTTTTTATAGGGGAATATTTAGTTGCGGATAAAAACGGTAAGGCTCACCTATTTGCAATAAACTCAACCGCGGAAGATATAAATGTCATGATACCACCCCTCACTCTGGAGTTGTATGATAGTACTATAAAGCCGATACGTTCTATCAAGGTCATGAACAACTCTGAAGTTGAAATCGGACTCCAGCATAGAATAAATAGCATAATAGATTTATTGAATATAGAAGACCTTGATCCCGTGGAGCAGGATAGCGTGAAGAAATTAGTCACTCAATTTCCCTGCCAGTTTCATTTACACGGTGATATGCTGAGTAAGACATCTATGGTCGCTCATAAGATACCCACTACTGATAACGCGCCGGTTAATGTAAAACAATATCACTACCCACCTCAACTGCGCGAAGTAATCCAGAAACAGATTCAAGAATTGATCGATAACGATATAATAGAAGAATCCGAATCACCATATAATTCTCCACTATGGATAGTACCTAAAAAGCCAGATTCTCAAGGAAACAAGCGATGGCGATTGGTTATAGACTTTCGAGCCCTAAACGAAAAAACGATCGCCTCCGCTTACCCACTTCCGAATATCACCGAAATTCTTGATCAATTGGGTCGCAGTAAATATTTTTCTACCCTCGATTTAGCCTCAGGGTTCCACCAGGTGCCTATCGACCCAGCGAACGCCCCCAAAACCGCGTTTTCCACCCCATTTAATCACCTTCAATATAAGCGGATGCCTATGGGGTTAAAAGGTTCACCCTCAACATTTCAAGCCCTTATGGATCGGGTACTAAGTGGGTTGCAAGGCATTGAACTTTTTGTCTATATGGACGACATCGTCGTATATGCCGAATCTCTAGAGGAACATACGCGTAAATTGAGAAAACTTTTTGGTAGACTACAAATTTCTGGTTTGACCTTGCAGCCTGACAAATGCCTGTTCCTGAGAAAGGAAGTTGGTTACCTGGGGCACATTATCTCAGAAAAGGGAGTTAGACCAGATCCACAAAAAACCAAAGCAGTATCCGAGTTCCCACGTCCAAAAACCGCGAAAAATATCAAACAATTTTTAGGTTTAGCTGGTTATTATAGGAAATTCATTCCTGATTTCACGAAAATCGCTAGGCCCCTCCATTTACTTTTAAAAAAGGAGCAACGTTTCTCGTGGGAGAATCCTCAAGAAGAATCATTCATCATCCTTAAACAAATTGTTTGTTCACAACCCCTTTTGCAATACCCTGATTTTAGTAAACCGTTCATAGTAACCACGGACGCGTCCGATTATGCGTTAGGCGGCATACTAAGCCAAGGCCCTATCGGGAAAGACCTCCCCATTGCCTACACCTCTAGGGCCCTGAACGATACGGAGACACGATACACTACCACCGAGAAGGAATTACTAGAGATAGTCCACGCAGTCAAACAATTTAAACCCTATTTATATGGTAGGAAATTTACATTAGTGACCGATCATAGATCCCTCTTATGGCTCCACAAATTAAAAGACCCCATCACCCGAGTAGCCCGTTGGAAAATTTTACTAAGAGAATATAATTACGAAATCATACATAAACCCGGCAAGATCAATATGAATGCAGACGCGCTGTCAAGAAACCCTGTACCCATCCTTTCCATAACTACGAAACCCGACCATCTCGACGCAGAGGAACCATCCCCCGAAATTAACATAGAAAATTTATTTATGATTCGCAATTCAGAATCGGGGGGATTGAGTTCTGAAGCAGTTGAGAGTCACGGACATTTACATTTTTCATTTAAAAGGAATGACGGACAAACTAACGCACACGACTTTAGCTCTGCCTCCTCCTCGAGAGGAGAGGCAGCGGTTGCGGGTAACGTAACCGAGGGTAGCTTTAGGAAAGTGCCGGTCGTAGAGGTCGTGGCTGATGCCCTCGAAATAGAGGAGATTAGAAGTAGGGAACGTCCGGTTGCGGGTAACGTAACCGATGCCCTCGCAAGAGGAGTCGGAGTAAATAAACAGCCGGTTGCGGGTGACGTGACCGATGCCTTCATGCGTGACGGGGGGGGGCCGGGGACCAACAGGAAAATTCCTATCAAGAAATCCCGTCAGGCAAAAGTAGGGATGAAATAACAGAGGCACAATTTAAAGAATTAAAATCAATGACAATTAACCAATTTTCCCTTGACGGAGCGTCTGACGATTCAGAAGATGAAATAGAGAGTGAAATTATAAGAGTAAAAATTTATATGCCTCCCGAACCAAGGTCCTATGTGGACAACACAACACAGTCCTGTGTGGGCAAAATTACACGATCCTTTGTGGACAAAAGTCATGAAACACAGTCCTATGTGGACAACACAACACAGTCCTGTGTGGGCAAAATTACACGATCCTTTGTGGACAAAGGTCATGAAACACAGTCCTGTGTGGGCGACACAACACGGTCCTGTATGGACAGCACGACACTGCCTCTTACGAACAAAATTACCCAACCCCTTGTTGATACCCTACTCATAACCTCAGTTTAATACTCCCGGGACCAACTTCTAATGAGAAAAGATAATATCGCTCATTTTATGTCAGTAGATTGCGAAATAAGCACCCCTATTTGCCAACAATTAGTAGATTTAGAAATGATAAATATTGAAAAACTAAAAACAGAACACATCGGCATAGGCGCGGTAGTGCAGACAAATTTATCGAACGGAAAAATTATATATTCATTATTTGTTAAGGAAAAATCGGATGAAGTAGCAACCGCAGCCGTAATAGTTCAATGCTTAGAGTCCCTCCGGGCCGCGATGATCGAGGAAGAAATAAAGTCTGTTAGTATCTCTAAAATCGGAGACGGTTTAGAAAAGAACCATTTTCTACCAATAGAAATAACGTTGCGAGCGCATTGGAAAACCGAAACTCCCAAATTAACTATATGCACGGGTGAGATAATTATTTCACCTTCGAATGATAGGTTAGGAATTATTAATGAAGCCCATGATTCAGCGATTGGTGGTCACAAGGGTGTTGCTAAAACTTACCACCGCGTCCGCGAGCGATATTTCTGGCCCGGAATCAAAGAAGATATTTCCGAATATGTTAGGACCTGCGCGGAATGCCAGAGAAAGAAATTAGTACGGGTAAAAACAAAGCAGCCGATGAGAATCACGACTACCCCCAGTAAAGCGTTCGAAGTGTTGGAAATGGATATAGTAGGCCCCCTACCCGTAACCGTATCCGGAAATAAGTATGTCCTGACTTTGCAATGTAACCTAACTAAATATTCTGACGCCCTTCCTATTCCTGATATGACCGCCGAAATGGTGGCCACCGCGCTAGTACACGATTTCATAACTAGATTCGGTTGCCCCGAGGCAATTAAGACTGATCAAGGAAGTAATTTTCAAAGTAGTCTAATGCAAAAAGTAGCTAAGATATTTAAAATAAAACAATTGCGATCTACTTCCTTCCATCCTCAAACCATGGGCTCGTTGGAGAGAAGCCACCACTCGTTGGTTGAATATCTTAAAATGTATACGGATAAAACCGATTGGGATACTTGGATAAAAATGGCCATGTTTTCATATAATACATCTGTTCACTCGGCACACGGTTTCACTCCCCATGAATTAATTTTCGGACAAAAAGCGCGGTTGCCCTCGGAATTCGAGTCACGAACTGTTGAGAAAACGTATGAGATGTATTTAGATGAATTAATATTTAAATTGAATGATACTCAAAAAATGGCGAAGGCGCGATTACTAGAAGCGAAAGAACGATCAAAGCGATATTATGATCAGAAATTAAACGCGAAAGATTTCAAGGTCGGAGAAGAGGTATATTTATTAAAAGAACCACAAATAGGGAAATTCGACGAACAATATGCGGGTCGATATAAAATAATTGAATTAATAGGCGATAGAAACGCAAAAATAGATTTAGGAAATAATAAAACCAAAATAGTCCATGTAGATAAATTAAAACACGCGTGTTTATGACCTAACTAAATTTATTCATTGTTACTTCTTTATACGATATTTAATATATTACCTTATTGCGATATTTATATTTTTATAATTACGTGCGACCTAATCATAAATTCATGTATCTTCTGTAATTAAATTAATAAAGAATAAAATAATAAGGGTTATAGGAGAGATGGCCAGGGCTCATTTTAAACTCAACCAGATGTATTATTCCTTTCGCCCTGGAAATGGGAAACCGGAAGTACTCCTGATACGTTACATCAGGATGGGTTCCGGCGAGCCATAGGAAGCATCTCACGGAAGGGAGCGATGGCAGGGGATCCCTTCACCCTTAAAAATTAAAATTATTAATGCATCATCTTTAATTAAAAATCGTAAGTATCACCGTGTCTTCAAACTGAGTAGTATAATTAATTTCACCGTTAACTAATCAAATTAAACTCATTTTTATTTAATTTCCAAAACAATATTTCACCCTTAAAAAATTAAATTATTTAATATAAAACCGCGTTTTATAATAAACTTCACCCTCAAAAATAAAAGTTATTAAAACTTCACCCTTAAAAATAAAAATTATTAAAATTTCACCCTTAAAATCAAAATTTTTTGCAATAATTAAATTGGCCTAGGAAATAAATTTAATAGATAAATTCCAGGAATAACTTTAAAGTTCCATCCTTCAAATATTAATACACCCTTAAAATATAAATTCACGAATAAAACTGAGCTATCAACCTGATTAGTATAATTAATTCCTCTGTTAAAATAAACTAACAAAGTTATCCTTAAAATTCAAAAATTTTGCGACTTTACCCTTGCAATGAAAATTTCTTAATTTTTCCCTATGAAAATCGCAACTGCAAGCATTTAACTCATTATTTACCATTAAAATTTTAATCAACCGTAAGTACGCCAATTAGAAATTCAAACTGGCAAAAGCCCGAACCATGGGTTCGTGTTTTAAAAGATGGGGGGGACTGTTATGAATTGCGTTCGCGTGAACGAGTAGCAGAATATTCAGGGTCGGTCTACAATGATAATTTCGAATGTAAAAAATTGATTTCAAAATAATATCAAATAAATCAACCAATTAAATACCAAACGTATTGAAACGTATTCCCATAAAATAAAAACCTATGGAAGATTTTAACAATAGAATAATTAATTTGTTTAATTTTAATTAGATATCAACCGTTCCGTAAATAAATAGTAAATAAACAATAAACGAATTTACGATAACGCAAATAGAAATAAATGACTGACGATAAATACATAAATAATAGCCGGGCGATCGGCGATTAATAATTGATAACAAAATAAACATAATAATTGAATTAACAATTGAATAAAGGAAGCTCGCTCAGGGTAAAAAGCTCTTCCAAGAATTATCTACTGCTCTGAGATTCTAGGAAATCAGAAGGTCACCCGACAATTCCAAGAAGGTTACAGCTGCGGAACGTAAACAACAACAATTCCAGGAATCCATTTGCGCTGACGGTCACCTCACGATTCCGGGAAGGTCACGACCGCGGAACGTAAACAACAACAATTCCAGGAATCCATTTGCGCTGAGGGTCATCTCACGATTCCGGGAAGGTCACGACCGCGGAACGTAAACAACAGCAATTCCAGGAATCCAAAAGACAAAAACACTTCTTGGAAATCGTTAGGCCGAGGAACCGGTTTAGCTTAAGCCACTTCACCCCCACCACCGACTGCCTCAGCTCACTTACGTCATCGGGCCATCAACCAATCACGCACTCGCAATGAAGAGAGGGGATAAGGCTTCGGCCCTCCTAGGCTCCTACTAGGCTGGAAACTGAGGAAGAGTCACGTGACGCGAAAGAGAGGGGAAGCCGTCAACCAATAGCGTTCCACCGTCAACAGCCCAAGGTCCTCGCCGAGAATATAAAAGGAGAGCCCCGGGTCGCCAGAGTCAGTCGCTACTGAGCACATGAGAAGCTCCGTAGTTCAGTTGCAGTGCAAGCGCCCTGATCACATCCTAGTGTCAGTCGCCATTTACAATTATACTCTACGTTATCTTGAATTGTATAGAGTCACGGTTGCAAATTTATCTTATTTGTCAAAGTTTCAAAGTATTTATTTAAATTGAATAAACTCCACAGTTAAAGTTTATATCTTCGAGTTCGAGTTTCATTTCAAAGTTCCTGCAATTCCTTGCGCTTTAGCGTTTTATCGAACAACGAACCCACAATCTTATTGGTCAACGCGGCGACCATTGCAGAAGCGCCTTTTTGCTCTCAGATCCCGACTCGGGTCGTAACACTGGACACCCAAAAAGAGCGTTTGCACGCGTGCGCACGCGTATGCAGCGTAAGATAACTAGTAATTGTCGATGCAGCCAACGTGAAAAATTTAGTGCCTCCAAAAAAAGCAGAGAACGAACAGCTTTTTTTGGAGGCGCTAAATTTTTCACGTTGGCTGCATCGAAAATTACTAGATATTCCCTAGTTGCATACGCATCCACGTTCAAACGCTCATGTAGCGGAGGCCTCATGAGGCTGTGACTCCAATAGAGTACAGAGTGCTGTTTCGCGTGCTGTACGAGTGCTGTTTCGCGTGCCATATCGTGGCAGCACGCGTGTGGAACGTTTAGTATTTATATCTTATAGTGTAGAAAGGTCTCGCCAGTTATACTCTGCGCATGTGCGCACCGCCAGTTGATCTCGGAGAAATGTAGCTATGTTAACTTCTGACAAAAATATTTATACTAAAACTTCTAAGAAAAGGAAGAGGGAACAGCCATCGAATATCGAATTGAAAGCCTTATCAAAAATGCAGGTTGAAAATGTTAACATGAAAACATCCATTGTAGCCAAAATCAACATCATTATAATGAATTTTAATATGTTACCTAAACAAAAAAAGGCCTAGCTTTTCTAAAAATAATGAAAATTTTTAAAAATTACATTAAAAAATAAGGATTCTAATTTTTCATCTTGTATTAGTAATTTTTTTAAGTTTAATAAGAATGTTTTTAGATTCCTTTTTCAAATTTTATGAATTTTAAGTACTGCAACGAGTGAGTATAATTAAATTCAATCGTAAAAAAAAAAAATGCTTTTTATTATTCTTTATTAAATTTTGTGAAATACTACCATTGCTGCCTTTTGCTTGTAATTTTGTATCTTGTATAAGTGAATTTTATAATTCTGTATCGTATAATATTTTTCCGTAGGTATTAATACCTAATATTTTACTAATATTTACTAATGTATAACTTTTTATATTTGCTATTGAAATAAATTTTAAAAATTTCAAATGTATTATCAATTTATTTCTATGCCTTTTTTTAATAATAATAAATATAAATTTTTTTAGTATTTCTTTATTTTTGCAAAAGTAAACAAATATATATTTAAATGTAATGATATTATACATAATAAAAGTATTAAATATACATTGTAATTTTGTAATTAATTTATTATTAATAAATAAGTTCGCTTTTTCTTTCAAATCAGCTGGCGGTGCGCACATGCGCAGAGGATAACTGGCGAGACCTTTCTACACTAGATGTAAATACTAAACGTTCCACACGCGTGCTGCCACGACATGGCACGCGAAACAGCACTCGTACAGCACGCGAAACAGCACTCTGTACTCTATTGGAGTCACAGCCTCAGTGCTTCCATGCCGCCAGGCAGTATCACGCACAGCAAGCAGAGCCTGCACTGCACTCTGCGGGCTTGTTTGCTTATTGTGGAATCTTCAATAACCAGAGAGTGCACGCTACGTAAAGTACAAAGTAAATTTACAACAGTACTGCTCCTTGCCATTATAGATATCAGAAAATTGACCAATTATATCGCAGTCCTGCTGTATAAGTCGATATAATCAGTTGTTCACGTGTAATATAGACATAACCTATGCAGCATTTGTAAATATCAAATATGTATACAATGTCAAGCACAAGAAAATATAAAGGTTACGCAGGAAAAGTAATTTAACAAAATCGATCATCAACGGTAATATATACATTAGAATTTTTTGCAACTATAAAGTACTGATGGCTAGTATTTTCACGGTTTCCTACATTTTTATTTTGTGATTTTATATCAGAGCTATTCATAATTACTATATATTCTATTTTAGATATTCTTGGCTCGTAATTATTATTATCTTCTCAAAGACAAAAGAACATGCAGTGACAATAACCTATAAGTAATATATTTAATAATTACAGAGATGTACTTTTGTATTTGATTGAACAATCATGGATGACAAAAATGCTATAACAAAGATAACTAGGGATCTGTTATTGAAATCAAAACTAAATAGTAATGTATCCAAACAAACACAAGTTTTTGTTATACCACCTGAACTTCTTAAAGGATTGATACCTGAAAACAAAAAAATCAAAGGTAAACAATGTTTGCTAAGATATCATTTAATTTAAAGATGACATTTTTATATTATATTATCTATTCTACAGCAGATATATCAACAAAAATCTTACTTGATAGTGCAAAAACCAACGATACTCCTAAAATTAGGAAATCAATAATAAATAAAAATAAAAACAATGAAGATGATTCTGAAAGTAAAAAGGAAGACTTTTCTCTGAAAGATCATTCAAACTTTAAAACTGATATTAATGTAAATGAGATTATCAAAATAGGCAGTACTTTTGAAAAACATGAATCAGGAGAATTAGATATAAATAGAGTTTCTGATGGTAATGTTTTAAAGGATTCTGACTATCGTACACAAACAAAATCTGTCGAAAACAATGCCATTACTGAAGTAATTTACAGCAAAGATAGTGAAAAAGACAATCAAGATCATAAAGAAAAAGAATTTGTTAGATATGGTAAAGTTAGAAAAAAAGTTGCAAGCCATGAGAAACAAGAAAATCAGTATATAGGTACCAAACAATTGCAAACTGACAGTGATATAAAGACATATAATGAGGTTCTCACTTCATCTTCTGTGCAACATGTTCAAATAAGTTTTCATGTAATTGAAGAATCAGATAAAGAAACATCAAACAATTTTTTGTCTCTAAAGGACACAGAACCAAATAGTCAGAGAAATTCTTGTAAAATTCTTTCAAACAATGAAAAATTAGCTACAGATAATATTACAAAAAATGTTGAAGAGGAATTGTTGATCTTTAGAAAAGAAATGAATCCCAATACAGATATATCAGATGATAATCAGCTTTCATCTATCCTTTTAGAAAAGCAACCGCAAGAGCATAAAGTTTATAATGAAGTTTCAGCAACAGATACAACTAATAATAAAAAAGATATATTAAAAGATAATAAGGTTTCACCAAGCCATTCAGAAAAGCAACAGCAGGCGCATCAAGTTTATAATGAAATTTCAGCAACAGATACAACTGATAATAAAATAGGTATATTAAAAGATAATAAGGTTTCATCTAACCATTCAGAAAATCAACAACAAGAGTATGAAGTTTTTGATGAAGTTTCAGCAACAGACACAACTGATAATATAAAAGGTATATTAAAAGATAATAAGGTTTCACCTAACCATTCAGAAAAGCAACAACAAGAGCATAAAGTTTTTGATAAAATTTCAGCAAGAGACACAACTGATGATAAAGAAGGTATATCAAAAGATAATAAACTTTCATCAAACCATTCAGAAAAGCCAAAACAAGAGCTTCAAATTTATAATGAAGTTTCAGCAACAGATATAACTGATAATAAAAAAGATAATAATGAATCGGTGAAATTTTCAAGTAAAGAAATGGATGATGATTGTTATGAAATGGAAGTGACTGAAGAAATAGAATACATAATTGAAGAAATCTTAGAAATTGAAAAACCTATGGAGTCGCAAGAAATGTCAATTGAAATGTATACAGATAATCAGAATGACTATGAAAATAGAAGTGAATCTCAAAAGAATGCTTGTTTTAATTCTAAAAGTTATGTTCATGAAGAATCTTATAGTGATGATATTGCTTTAATTCATAAAAAACAAACTAAACCAATAAATGTTTATGTTAATAAGAAAAAATTCAATAATCAGAGGAAAAATGATAATTTTTCTACAAGATTTTGTACAAAAAACAGCATTACATTACCACATAATATAATTATTGATAATTCATTAACTGAAAAATCAAATTCAAAGTTAACAAATAAGAATAAAAGTAGTAGTGAAATCAGAACATTAAAAGATAAGGGTACTGTTATTAAAAAAGAAGCTAGTCTCACAGAACAAAATAATAAAAAATTGTTGAAATCAAAACATCAGAGAAAATCTATTCATAATTTTAATTTGGACAAGGTTGAAACAATAAAGACCAGATTACCAAGTGGCTCAATAAATTTCAATTCTGTCCAGCCAATAAAGTTAGAAGATTTGAGTTATTTAAAAACAATCCATGAAGATTCTGTAATATTTCAAAATGAAGTTACATGTGAAAGTAATGACACTTCTGAAAATATTAAGAGTTTTATTGGAAATAAAATAAATGAGAATATAGTAAATGAACAAACATATAATGAAATGGAAACAATCATTTTTAAAGGAAATCATGTTTTGGCTTCTGAAAAATTTACTGATAGATCTTTTGAAAATATTAATTTGACAGATGTGATAGATAACAATGTATGTATAAAGAATAAAGATGAAAGAAGCACTGAAAATGATCAAATTTTTGAAAATCAACCACAAAGCTATGGTTTTTATGAAGATAGTTCTTTATTAATGATATCAGAAAAATCTGAAGAAAAAAAGAATCATTTTGCAGGTTCAGAAACAATAATTAATACAGAACGTGTTACAGAAACAACAATTGATAAAGAACATATTACAGAAATAAATAAAATTGATAAGGATAAAGAAGACAGTAACATTAATAAAAATGATGAAACATTGGAATATGAACAGCAAAGCTATCGTTTCTATGAAGATAACAACTCTTTATCTATAGGATCAGAAACATCTGAAGAAAAAAATAATGATTTTGCAGATTCAGAAATAATAGTGAATACAGATCGAATTATAGAAACGACAATTGAAACAGAACATATTATAGAAACAAATAAAAGTGAGGATAGAGTAGAGAGTAATATTACTAAAACTGATGAAGTTTTTAAAAATCAACAGCAAAGCTATGGTTTCTATAAAGATAACTCATTATCTATGAAATCAGAAAAATTCGTAAAAACAGATAAAGTCAAAGATGTACAGAAAAATAATAACAAAATTTCAAGTTCACTTATAAAAATTAAAAGTAATGAAAAAATCACTCGAGAAGAAGTACAAAATATTTTTGATAAATTTAAAAAAAAAGTAAGCAAAGATAATTATTTCAAAAGCGATAGTAAATTTGATAAGTTAAATACATGCAATGAAAACAATGTAGGAGAGAAAATTTGTTCTGATAATGGTGAATTACAGCTTGAAACTCAAGTAGTAACTAAGTTAAACACAAATATTATGTCTAACAATCAGATGCTTGAGCAAAATGTACTGCAAAATACTCATCCAATAATATCTTATTGCACTAAAGAAAAATCTCTAAAAAAGTCGGAATCCATCCTTAATATCGAAAGTCAATTATTTAAAAGTCGTAGAAAATCTACAACTGATCTAATACACAAAAAAACTGAATCTCCAAGAACTCGAACTGAATCATTAAATTTAGATGACAAAAAAAGTAAAACTTTACTTAACTACTACCATCTAAATGCTCAACAATTAAATAATAACGAAAAATTTGAAGTAAAAAAGATAAGTAATTCCCCAAGTAATAAAATCTTACCTTCACAAGGCAAACTGGAAAAAGAAGACAATAAACCTAGAAGCACTTCTAATAAAATAATTGATAATTTACAATATGACGACAAAAGAGAAGATCAAGAATTTGAGTATTTAAAAATAAGAAATAACAAATATGATTCTGTATTAGAAAGTAATGAATTTAATAATGTTACAGGTAGGTTATAAACACCTTCAATTATTGGTTGCTATTTAATTCTATGATGTAAATGTATTAATTATGCTTTAAATTTTATAGTGCAACAAAATAGTAATACTTTTACAAAATTAATGGTAAAAGGTATATTTAATGAAAATATTGATGTATCTCAAGATGAAAAGAAAGAAAGTAAAGGTAAAATTTTTGGATTTTCAAAAGTTTGAAATATGAAAACTATGAACATTTTATAAAAAATATGTACTTAAAATACTAAATATGAAATTTCTTACATTTGATTTGACATTATTTGTAATTTTAGATCACGATGTATCACATTTGAATGACATCAATCTCGAAGCTTCAGAAAGCAGAAGAAGAGGCAGACCTCCGAAATTATCAAAAACCATTACTACAAAAAATCAATGTAAGTACCCTTTTGCGATAGTTAAAAAACAATTATGTTCAATACTCCATTATTCTCAAATTCATTGAACATGTATATAAAAACAAATTATTTTTTTAGCTATTAAAAAAGATAATGATCAAAATAAAATATTAGAAAAACTATTGAGGGCAGCTCCTAGTCAAACTAATAATGCATACAAAGAAGAAGCAAAAGCAGATCATTTAGGTAAGCACATGAAAAAAGCCTAATAAAGTTAAAAATTTAAAGATTTTATAAAAAATATTATATAATAATTATCAAATTAATAATTCATCAATTTATTTTAATTCTCTTTTGAAATGAAATGAATTATTGCAGTTTAATAAATAATATTATTTTTTTTTGTAATCTATACACTTTATTTTTTATCGATTTAACAAAAAACTAATATATAATTAAATTTAAAAATTTTAAGTTTATATGATCTTTCAAAAAAATTGAGGTACTATTGTCTCAACTTTAGATGAATAATTGTATCAATGAGTTAAACAATTTATTTTAATTCAATAAAACCTAAAATGACTTTAATGGGTTTATTTATTTATTTATTTTTCATTCAATTATGATAATATATACTTAATGATAATAATAACAACAATAGTAAGTAACTGAGATAAATTATTACAGTTGCTGTCAATGTACAAAAACGAAAAAGAGGAAGACCACCAAAAGGAACTAAAAGAAGTATGTATTGTTCCAGAACAGTTAGTAGTTTGTTTAATAAAAAAAATTTTTATGGCAATAAAGCACGTTACATATCAATTGAAAATCGATAATTATGTGTCGTATCATAATTTGGTTATTCAATAATAAAATATAATTGTACCATTTGTAAATAATCGCACATTATTCCTATAATAATAAGAATCAATGCAATTAATTTGCAGATAATAATTCTAACATGGAAGTAAAAGATTCAGTTATTTCACAAGAGGAAGAGAAACAAACTGCTAATATAAAAAGTATTCAAGAGTCATTATCAAAAACTGAGATTGATACAAGTGAAATAACAAATCATGTACACGAAGGTATTCTATACATTGACGTATACTAAACAATGTTATTTGTTAATTCTTATCTTAAATTAGCCAAGCATGCATAATCATGCAAAAAAATAAAAACAGTAATTTTCAGAAGTAATGACACTAAAAAGTATTTACATAAATATTAGAACATTTTTAATTTTACATTGCATCTCCAAAAAATCCTGGTAGATAATTCTTATTATTATAAATGGATTTTATTTATCAAACATTTATACATGATTTCAAAAAATTGCCACATTAAAGTATTTATTTTTTTATCTGCAGTTTGTTGCAAGACAATAATTTTGCGTATCCCCATAAAGCTAATATTAAATAAAAATTGGGCTTCCGTAGAAACCAGTTTCACAAAAGTGTCAATAATTTAATATTAAGTGCTGATTACGTTTTGAACCACACTATTAATCCTTATTATTTTCTGAAGTATACATATCCCAAAGCCGCATGTATTCTTGATAGTAGACGTTGAAATAGAAAAAAAACAGTTTTCTTAAAAATAATTGTTTGGCATTCATTTAACAATTTCTGAAATTGCAGATATGAAAAAAGATATAAGAGAAGTAAATAGTGGTATAATAAAACGAAAAGGAAGACGATCAAAATCAAAAGTATCAAACACGATTTTTTCTGCAAATATATCTACTACAGGTAATTTAGAGTACTTAAAATATTTTCCCATAAATAATTAATATGTCCATAACTGATCATATTATAATAATTTAGAAATTACTACGGATGAATCAATCAAGAACTTACATAATAATTCAGTTGTAGCAGAGAACATTGATTTCAGTATTGCCCATAACAATGAAAACTTAAGTCATAAAGGTAAAAAATAATACATTTTACAAAGTAAATTGATACCGATTACTAGTTCAATTTTACATTGAAATATTTATAGATTCACATAATCTACGTAAAAAATGGAGAGGGAGACCGCGTAGTTTAAAAAAATTAATTCCAGATTTATTAAGTACAGAAAGGCATAACCAAATAGAAAAGCCTGGTATAACAAAAATTTTTAGCAATTTTATACACAGGCATTACTTAAACGGCATATATAATTTTTATTTTAATTACAGATAATAAGGAAGAATCATTGGATTTAAAAAATACCAATAATTTATTGGATTTTGATAATTTACAGAAAACTATTGAAGTAAACAGTCCATTGAATTGTAATAATTTAGAAATGGCCTATGAAGAATGTATTAAATCAAGCAAAGATTTTCATAGTAATTTATCTAGAAAAGATAAAGTCGATTCCAGTGTTGCATGTAACAATGAAAACTTGAGTCATGAAGGTAAAAAATAATACATTTTACAAAGTGAATTGATATCGATTATTAGTTCAATTTTATATTGAAATATTTACAGATTCACATAATCTACATAAAAAACGGAGAGGGAGACCGCGTAGTTTAAAAAAATTAATTCCAGATTTATTAAGTACAGAAAGGCATAATCAAATAGAAAAGCCTGGTATAACAAAATTTTTTAGCAATTTTATACACAAGCGTTACTTAAACGGCATATATAATTTTTATTTTAATTACAGATAATAAGGAAGAGTCCTTGGATTTAAAAAATACCAGTAATTTATTGGATTCTGATAATTCACGGAAAACTATTGAAGTAAATAGTCCATTGAATTGTAATAATTTAGAAATGGCCTATGATGAATGTATTAAATCAAGCAAAGATTTTCATAGTAATTTATCTACAAAAGATAAAGTCGATTCCAGTGTTGCATGTAACAATGAAAACTTAAGTCATGAAGGTAAAAAATAATACATTTTACAAAGTGAATTGATATCGATTATTAGTTCAATTTTACATTGAAATATTTATAGATTCACATAATCTACATAAAAAGCGGAGAGGGAGACCGCGTAGATTAAAAAAATTAATTCCAGATTTATTAAGTACAGAAAGGCATAACCAAATAGAAAAGCCTGGTATAACAACAATTTTTAGCAATTTTATACACAAGCGTTACCTAATCCTTTCAGCCACGTAATTCAGTTGTGAAGACACGTTTTTTGGCATATATTTGGTTATAACAATTATAAACAATTATGAATTGACAAAAAGCCATATTCGATTTAAAGGTCTTTTACTTCCTGAAAATGCAGAAAGGATTTTGCATGGAATATAACAAAAAATGATAAAAAAAAAAAAAAAAAAAAAACAGTGTGCCGAAATATCGGCTCGTGTGACTGAAAGGGTTAAGCGGCATATATAATTTTTATTTTAATTACAGATAATAAGGAAGAATCCTTGGATTTAAATAATACCAATAATTTATTGGATTCTGATAATTCACGGAAAACTATTGAAATAAGCAGTCCATTGAATTGTAATAATTTAGAAATGGCCTATGATGGATGTATTAAATCAAGCAAGGATTTTCATAGTAATTTATCTACAAAAGATAAAGTCGATTCCAGTGTTGCATGTAACAATGAAAACTTAAGTCATGAAGGTAAAAAATAATACATTTTATAAAGTGAATTGATATCGATTATTAGTTCAATTTTACATTGAAATATTTATAGATTCACATAATCTACATAAAAAGCGGAGAGGGAGACCGCGTAGTTTAAAAAAATTAATTCCAGATTTATTAAGTACAGAAAGGCATAACCAAATAGAAAAGCCTGGTATAACAAAAATTTTTAGCAATTTTATACACAAGCGTTACTTAACCCTTTCAGTCACGTAATTCAGTTGTGAAGACACGTTTTTTTGGCATATATTTGGTTATAACAATTATAAACAATTATGAATTGACAAAAAGCCATATTCGATTTAAAGGTCTTTTACTACCTGAAAATACAGAAAGGATTTTGTATGGAATATAACACAAAATGATAAAAAAAAAAAAAAAAAAAACTGCCGAAATATCGGCTCCTGTGACTGAAAGGGTTAAGCGGCATGTTTAATTTTTATTTTAATTACAGATAATAAGGAAGAATCCTTGGATTTAAATAATACCAATAATTTATTGGATTCTGATAATTCACGGAAAACTATTGAAATAAACAGTCCATTGAATTGTAATAATTTAGAAATGGCCTATGATGGATGTATTAAATCAAGCAAGGATTTTCATAGTAACTTATCTACAAAAGATAAAGTTGATTCCAGTGTTGCATGTAACAATGAAAACTTGAGTCATGAAGGTCAAAAATAATACATTTTACAAAGTTAATTGATAACGATTATTAGTTCAATTTTACATTGAAATATTTATAGATTCACATAATCTACATAAAAAACGGAGAGGGAGACCGCGTAGTTTAGAAAAATTAATTCCAGATTTATTAAGTACAGAAAGGCATAACCAAATAGAAAAGCCTGGTATAACAAAAAAAAAGGAAATCGCACATATAAATTTTCACTGTATAATATCTTTCATATTAGAGCATATTTTTATACGAAACTTTTTGTATATATGTATAGTAGAACAGGGCCTTCGTGTTTATTTATTTTGGATTAATATAAATGCGATTTAGAAACGCGGTGAATATTTCAACATCTTGGGCACCCATTTCAATGTATATATAGCGCGGGTCGCTCCTTCAGGATTCTTCTATACTTGCCTTCGGAGCGCTCCCGCGCTCCTTGATTTTTTTAGCAATTTCATACACAAGCGTTACTTAAACGGCATATATAATTTTTATTTTAATTACAGATAATAAGGAAGAGTCCTTGGATTTAAATAATACCAATAATTTATTGGATTCTGATAATTCTCAGAAAAATATTCAAGTAAATAGTCCATTGAATTGTAATAATTTAGAGATGGCCTATGAAGAATGTATTAAATCGAGCAAGGATTTTCATAGTAATTTATCTGCAAAAGATAAAGACGATTCCAGTGTTGCATGCAACAATGAAATCTTAATTCACGAAGGTAACAAAATTCAATTTGTGGAGTAAAATATATATTAGTACTTAGTATCATTTTAATTTCATAATGATAAATATTTACAGAATTATATAAAGTACATCAAAAACGGAGAGGGAAACCACCTGCACGGAAAAAAGAAAAGTCAGTTTTATTGAGAACAGAAGGACAAGGTCATACAGAAGAGTCTGGTACAACATTAATTATCATCAATTTCATATACACTTGCTTTACTTAAAATAGCATATATCGCTTTATTTCAATTACAGATAATAAGAAACAGTCATTGAACTTGAATAGTACCAATGATTTATTGAGATCTGACAATTTAGAAATTACTACAAATGAAACTGATGAGTCAAGCAAAGCTTTACATTATAATATATCTGAAGAAAGCAAAATAGATTATGGTATTGCATGTAGTAGTGAAGATATAAGTCACGAAAGTAACAAATTTTTTGAATAAGTGTAGTGTATCTTTTATTATTTAAACTATCTAATCAAACTATTTACAGAACCACAAGGTGTACATAAGAAACGGGGAGGAAAACCACCTAGCATGAAAACGTTAAAGCAAACTTTGTTAAGTACAGACAGGGAACCCATAGATAATCCTGGTACAAAATAAATTTTGAGATACTCTGTACAGAAATTTCTTACAACGACATTTATAATATTTTATTTTAGTTACAGATAACAACGAAGAACTCTTGGCTTTGAAGCGTGCTAATAATCCCTTAAATTCTGATAATTTAGAAATGACTATTGACGAAGCTGACAAATCAAGACGGGATTTATATAATAATTCATCTATACAAAAGCAAATTGATTTAAGCATTGCATATAATAACGAAAACTTAAATTATGATGGTAAAAAAAATTGTATTATGCTAATTGTATTTATTATTATTTTGATGTTACATTGATTAATATTTATAGATTCTAATAGTTCTAACAACAGACGAAAAAGTAGATCATCTAGTTTAGAAAAGTCACGTCCAGTTTTATTAAGTGAAAAAAAGCTAAGTCTAATAGAGAAGTCAGGTAACATCAATTTTCAGATTTTTTATACACAACTCTTATTTGCAACAGAATTCACTATTTTCATTATAATTACAGATAACAAAGAAGAATCCTTCGATTTTAATAGTACAAGTAATCTGTTGAATTCGGACAATATAAAACTGGATGTAGATGAAGCTGGTAAATTAGGTAAAGAATTCTTTAATAATTTTTCTGAAGTAAAGAAAATCAATTATAGGATTGCATGTAACGATTAAAATTTAAGTCAAGAAGCTTAACAAATTTTTTTATAAAGTAGATTACACATATTCTTTCACATATATTTTACATTATACATATTTTAAATTAAAAAATATTTATAGATTTAGATACTGTACATAACAGAGGAAAAAGTAGATCACCAAGTACAGAAAATTTATGTCCAGTTTTATTAAATACAGAAAAACAAAGCCCGGTAGAAAAGCTTGGTATAATATCAATTTTCTTTAATTTTATACGAAACCCTTATTTAAGATATCACATATTACTTTTACTTTATTTACAGATGATGAGAAAGGACTCTTAAATTTAAATGGTGCTAATAATTTATTAAATTCAGATAATTTTGAAAAGATCACTGATGAATGTAATAAATCAAGCAAAAATGTTCAGAATAATTTACCTACAGAAGACAAAATTGATTCCAATACTACGTGCAACAATGAATTGTTAAGTAATGAAGGTAGTAAAATAAAATTTTTTTAGGATGAAATTTATATCAGTACCTACTATCATTCCAATTTTACGTTAAAAATTATTTACAGATTCACGTAATACACGCAAAAAACGAAGGGGTAGATCATCCAGTTTAAAAAAGTCGAATTCAATTTTATTAAGTACAGAAAAGCAAAATCCCATAGGTAACATAAACATTTAATACTTTTATAGACGACCCTTATTTGAAACACAATTCATCATTTTCATTATAATTACAGATAACAAGGAAGAATCCTTGGAATTTAATATTACCAGTAAACTGTTGAATTCGGACAATATAAAAATGGCTGTAGATGAAGCTGGTAAATCAGACAAAGATTTACGTGACAATACACCTGGAGAAAGTAAAATTTCTTTCGATTTTCGTACTGCATGTAACGATGTAAATACAAGTTATGAAGGTAAAAATTTTATTTATGAGGTAAATTGTTCCTATTATTATTCAAACCAAACATCATAAAATATTTATAGAACCACAAAGTACACATAAGAAAATGAGAGGAAGACCACCTAGCGCGAAAAAGTTAAAGCGAACTTTATTAAGTATAGATAGGCAACCTGTAGATAATCCTGGTACAAAATCAGTTTTGAGATAATCTGTACACAAATCTCTTATAAAGATAATTTTTAATATTTATTTTAATTACAGATAACATCGAAGAACTCTTAGGTTTTCATAGTGTTAATAACCTCTTACATTATGATAATTTAGAAAGTTCCATAGAGAAGTCTGGTAACAAATAAATTTTCAGATTTCTTATACATAACTCTTATTTGAAACACAATTCATTATTTTTATTCTAATTATAGATAACAAAGAAGAATTCTTGGATTTTAATTGTACAAATAATCTGTTGAATTCGGACAATATAGAAATGGCTGTAGATGAAGCTGGTAAATCAGGTAAAGATTTCTTTAATAATTTTTCTGAAGTAAAGAAAATCAATTATAGGATTGCATGTAATGATTAAAATATAAGTCAAGAAGCTTAAAAAATTCTTTTATAAAGTAGATTACACATGTTATTCTTTCAATTTTAAATAAAAAAATATTTATAGATTTAGATACTGTAAGTAACAAACGAAAACGTAGATCACCTATTTCGGAAAAGTTAGGTCCAGTTTTATTAAATACAGAAAAACAAAATCCCATAGAAAAGCTTGGTATGACATAAGTTTTCATTTATTTTATAAAAAAAAAGCACTTATTTAAGATAACATATATTTTTATTTTATTTACAGATGGAGGACCCTTAAATTTAAATAATGCTAATAATTTATTGAATTCAGATAATTTGGAAAAGATCACTGATGAATGTAATAAATCAAGCAAGCATGTTTACAATAATTTACCTACAGAAGACGATATTGATTCTAATACTACATGCAACAATGAAATGTTAAGTAATGAAGGTAATAAAATAAAAATTGTTTGGGGTAAAATGTATTTTAGTACCTACTATAACTCAAACATTATCTTAAAAATTCTTTGCAGATCAACATAGTACACGTAAAAAACGGAGAGGTAGACCACCTAGTTTAAGAAAGTCGAATCCAGTTTTATTAAGTCCAGAAAAGCAAAGTTCTATAGAAAATCCTGGTAAGATATAATGTTTTTATTAATTTTATATACAACACTTATTTAAAACAAAATACATCATTTTTGTTTTAATTGTAGATAACAAAGTAGAATCCTTAGAATTAAATATTTCTACGAAAAGACGAGGTCGCAGACGTTTAAAAACAGAAGTATCGAATTTTAATCCTCCCAGCGAAAAGCTAGAAAATGTTGCTACTGGGCAAAATGTTAAAAGCTCTTCTGTTTCAATAAACAAAGATGATTTAGAATATGAAGGTACAATAATTTTCATTTTCGTTTAAATAATTTAATTTTTATATTCAAAATGTTATTACTTTAATGTTTTATGTAATATTTATACTTTACTAGCAACTACTAAGAACGATTCTCATGAAAAGACATCTACTTTAGAATGTGAACCACCAAAACGTAGAACAAGACGTTCAAAATTAATTGATTATTTTTCAGATAATAAACTTAATGAGAATGCTACTAGTAATGGTATGTATAATTATCAGATAATCAAGACAGTTACATTTATTAATATGAAATAATTTATCAAACCAAAGTAGTTGAAGGTTGTACACATTTAAATAATAATAATTTAATAATAAAAATAATGTTTAAATTTTATGTTATAACTTTAGATATGAATATAAACGTTGCTACTCCAGTCAGGTTAAGGAAAAGGAAAAGAAATACAGATATTGCTTCCAATGAACTAGATGATGTAAAATTAGGTGGTAAAGGAAATTTAGATACTGAAAAAGGATTGAGCGACGAAGATGAGAGTAACAACGACGATGAAAAATATGCATCTACAAAAACACGTTCAAGAAAGCGAAAATGTCATTTTAACATTTACCGGGAAAGAAAAAGAGGTAGACCAAAAGGTACTCAAAGTAAAAGAAAACGGGATGATGACTATGTACCGCATCATTCACAACTACCTCGATCATCTAAAAAAGCAAATACTAAGTTGAATACTTCTGCTGAACGAACTGTTAGTTTTCTGAATTATTCATAATTTAAAAAATTTTAATATTTTATTCATACAAACTTTTAATCAATTGATTTTCAGGTAAAGAAGATGATTTTCTGTGGAAAATGCAAAAAGGAAATGATGAAAAATCAGTGGTCTCATCATAATTTGTCTAGTCATAATAACTTAGGTTGGATTGAAGGCACTCCAAAACCAGTGAGAATCATTTTTCTTTTAATTGTATAATGTACTATATCATTTTTAAAAATATTTATATTCTTACAGGATTACGAAAATGATGAAAAATTACTTAAACGGTTATTATTCATAACTATTAAAAAAAGAAGAGGTAGTCTTATTTGTGAAACTTGTAACTCCTTAAAACGAAGTGTTTTAGGATTTCTTTCGCATATAACATTTTGTGGAAAAGATGATGATGTAAGTATTTTGTAAATATGTTATTTTAAGGGGGTTTCACCCAAAACGCATAAAAAGCGACTCTCAACAGAAAGAGAGGGGGAGCGCATACGAGAGGCTATACGCGTCGCACGGGGCGTCTTGCTTTGTGGATACGGGCCTCGTTGGTGAAACCCCCTTAAAGTACAAATAAGACAATAAGTTTTCTACTATTTATGTTTCTTTTAATTAAATTACTTTAATTCAAATACTTTAAGTAAATTACCTTACTCGCTAACGTTCGCTTGGTTTGATGCTTCTTAAAAGATGCGTTTGCACAGAAAAAATTAATATATAATGTTTTTTATAAATTGATAAAAATTTTCAGGAAAAACAAGCTTTAATGGTTACTTGCCCTGTCTGCAAAGCAGTAACAAAGCCTTCTTCATTAGAATATCATGAGCGATTGCATAAAGCACAAGCAGAAGAGAAGCAAAAATTGGCTTTGCTGGAAGCAGAAGATTCAGGGTTGAAAACCAAGAGAAAAGCTGCTGAAAAGTATGAAACAGTCCTTATTTTCATTTTTCATAAAAACAAAGAATACAGTATTAGAGACGAAAAGTGGAAGTATATCGAAAAACTATTTTTAAATATATTTTTTTAGAGCTGTCACCAAAATATCGGAATTCACTGCGTTAGTTAAGGATGATAAAATCATTGTTCCAGCAGACAAAAAGTCAAAGCCACATATCGTTCTCATTGTAAGATATCATTAATGGTCATTTAAATAATTTTAGAACTTATAACTTTCTAATTAATGCATTTTACAGAAAAAATTAATACAGAAACCACAACTCACAAAGAGAATTCCAAATACTGTAATAGGCAAATGGAAGAAAGATCTAGACATTGGAAAAAAACCAATGTGTAGTCAAGTAGGATGTCATTTTGTGTGTGAATCACTTGATGAAATAAAATTACATTATTCAACATGTAACTTTACACCTCAAGAGGTTTCGTATCAAATAATTTAAAAATTTTAAATATAACCTTTATTGTTAAATATTTATTTTCAGTTTTGAATATATAAAATGATTTATTTTGGTATATGTATTACAGAATTTTGTTTGCAAAATTTGTCAGTTTAAATCGTCGTCTGAAGATGAAATTTTAAATCATGCAATACAGAAGCATTCAGCAGAAGATGATGACGATGTTAATCTTTCAATGTCTGATATTGAATCTTCAAATAGTGACAATAATAGTGACATAGAAAATACTAACGATAAAAATAAAGGTTTAATAAAAAGATTTTTCTTTAGAGAAAGGTCTGAATATGGTAAGTTATCATTCAATCCCATTATACAAGTATGGTTATGAAATTCACAAATGGAAGTTATTAACAGTAAATAATATTTTTTAGCACATAAAATGTTCAGATTTCTATTTAGAGATGGTGCGTGTCACACCAAGTATAATCGAACTTTTTCGCCTGCCTTTCAATGGACTTTAGAATTGTATGAATTATTTTATTTCAATTTATTGATAACTAGATATAACATCTTATTCAAAATACTATTTTTCATTGCAGTGAACACAAAAATTATAAATTTGATTTATTTAAAGAGTACATACCGAACGCTTTTGAGTTGTTAAGTGCTCAAGAGTCTAAAATGTATCTTCCCGAACTCGATCAATCTATGATGATGAAAGCAATAAAAGTTGGCTACAGGGATTCACCAGAATCCGTATGGAAGAAATGGAAAAGATTTGAAGGTCAATGTGTTCTTGGTAAAGGAATATTTATATTTTTAGAAAAATATATATTTATCAAAAAGTACATCACATTTTAATATATTATTTGCAGAGATTCCAACATTTTTCGTTGGAGGTCCTGTTTGGGCATTAGCATGGCTACCTATACCAAGCACACTAGCATTTTCTGAAAATGTATCCCAATTTATTGCTATTAGTACTCACTCAACTATGGATGCGCAATTTTCTGCCGGAAGCGTTTATTCTGGAAAGAACATAATTCAAATATGGAACTTAGGCGATTTGAATCATAAGTGAGTTTTTTAAATATATCACAAAAATTTTTAATACCATTTACCTGAGAAATTTATTTAAATTTTAATTTTTTCCAGGGTTGGCGCAAAAAACAGTCCAGCATTAGCTTACGCAATAGCACATGATGGGGGTACAGCTTGGTGTCTGGAATGGTGTCCATCCGGATGCTATCAATCCGACGACGTATTGCCTAAAGAAAGCAAAGGAGATAATTCAAAGCGAATGGGTCTATTAGCGGCTGCTTGTTCGGATGGTTGCGTTCGAGTTTATTCTCTTGTTTTTCCAGAAGATCTACCGTCTTCTCGGGAAAATTACAAAATTGACGAAGACTGTAATACTACGTCAGTTACATTCATAATATCTTATGACCAAATATTTGTTACTTGAAATTTCAAATTAAGTTTCTTTTTGATACTCCGTATGTAAAGTGCACTAAAATAGCACTTTACGCACGTTGGGTAAAAAAATAATGTTCGATACAGGTGATAAAAATGATTGATGATCGATGAGTAGCATCGAAAAGTACTTTTGATTTTTTTAAAACAAGATTTTTATCTTGTATATTCCTTGAGTAGATAGTTGATTAAGTTTTTTCAAACAACAAATACAAAATATCTTGTAATTTTTCGTAAACTTTCACATTCTACATATAAAATATGTTCATACATTTTCTTTTATATTTTTTCTTACTAATTTTATTTAGCAGCAAAATACATAACTATAATTCTTTTTTTGCAGATATCCAATTTACAAAACTGAACCAGCTTTACTATTAGTTGTAAATAGAAAAATGTATGAAAATAAACAGCAAACGTGGCAAGTTACAAAATTGTCCTGGACAAAAGAGAACAATCATAAGTAATAATCAAATTTTAATTATAATATAAAATCTACGAAATTTTTGTATTTGAAAATAATTAAATGTCTACCGTGTATATTATTTTTAGCGTTGTAGTTGCTGGCTTTTCTAATGGGTATGTCGCTCTGTGGGATTTATCGACAAAATCACCGTTATTGAAATCCAAGAAGGGTAATACGGTCTTTCTGAATCCGTATAGACATTTTCTTGCGCATCACCATGTTGTAACAAGTAGGCACGATTTATTTAGTAGACAATCAGTCAATATTTATGATAAAGTTAGCGTTTGTTTTATTATTATTTATTAAAAAATTATTTTATTTTCAGTGGTATACATCATACCTCAAGATAAGAAACGATTTTTAGCAACCGCAAGTTTAGATAGGTATTACAAATTTTGGGACTTAGAAGATACGAATAATCCCAGAAACATATCTAAGAAAAGTTATGTCACGGATGGAACTTTTCTGAATCATTGGTGTTGCGCACTTATTACGTATGATGATGCATTAAGGTAAGCAGAAAACCCTACAGTGCGGTATCTATTCTACTTTACATTGTCGAATATGAAGAATTATAATGATTAAAATAGCCAAAATAATATGCGATTTATGTTCGCTTTTGCGTAAATTATGCTTCTTCTACAATAAAGGAAGGCACTAAGTTGATTTAAATATTTTTTATATATTTCAGTATGAACCACAACTATGCGTATTGTCTGCCGCTCCGAGAGTATACGTACAAATACTATAATATACTTCCAACGAATTCCTCAAGCTACGTACGTATTTACAAATATTAAATCATTTTGTAAAAAGTAAATAAATAAAAAACTAACAGATTTCCTTTTTTCTCAGACAATTGATACATCTGATTTCGGGAATAGCATTGCAAACGGTACCCTCGCTGGTGAAATACTTGCAATGTTCCCTCAGCAACTGATATACATTCGAGATATGGATAAAACATTACCTCGCAAACGATACATAAGTGTAAGAACTTTCTCTTAACAATCAATGTATTAATATATTATTTCATATAGAACGTTCCTAACAAACAATTTTTATGCAGATGATATCTTCGTTGGAAGTCGTCGATTTCGATACAACATCGAAGGACGGCAAGTTATTAATGACTGACAAAGATGAATTGAAAAATGAGAAAATTTTTATGCCGTCAACGTATAACGAATCAAAAGATCGTTTCGGAATAAAATTTTTGGACAAAATGAACGTACGTATTTATGATACTCTTGTGTAAAACACAAATTTAAAAGAAGACTTATCAATATACTGTTTTACAGTCCTTCCGCGAAGACAACTTTAAAGCAAATCCTAAAGGTTCTAGAAAAACTCTCACTTGCGACATGATGCAAGGAGTTCCTATAGAGCAATACCCCTTTATGTCCGCCAATCGAGTATGTAAAACCATTAGGCTCGTTACACGCAAAAAAATACAAGGAACAGATACAGAAATAAGAGTGTGTGTGTGTGTGTGTGTGTGTGTGTGTGTGTGTGTGTGTGTGTGTGTGTGTGTGTGTGTGTGTGTGTGTGTGTGTGTGTGTGTGTGTGTGTGTGTGTGTGTGTGTGTGTGTGTGTGTGTGTGTGTGTGTGTGTAGCGCTTAATCCTCGCTGTTCCTCTTATATATAGATACACTAAGTCATGTTAATTTCTATATCTGTCACTATTCCTTTTTGTGTGTAATGGGCCTTATTCGCAAGATCCTATCTATAAGATACAACGTTTTTAACAAACTTTAATTCAATTTTCCAGGTATCGTGGAATCCGAATGCGTGGAGTTTCTTGTGGCTCGCCGCCGGCTATCAAAACGGTTTCGTCCGACTTACATCCTTCAAATCGCTAGCTTCGACGGTGGAATGGAGCAAGCTACTAGCATCGCACATAGAGACACTGAAATGTGAAAATTCAACGACCACTTTGTGATAGCGGTCTCGAACAGTTTCCTCTAAAATAGAAAAAAAAATTAAGTGTACAGTGTAACGACGTTCTCGGATTAAGTAAATCGTTTTATCTTCCTCTAATTGTTACAAAACTGTATATAACGATTACCTTTTGTATACTTAATTATTTATTTTATTCGTTAGCATTTGATATTAGGATATAGGACGTAAAACTTTTGTACCGCATGAATGTAAAAATGTAAAAAGTGTAATTTAAAAGCCAAAGCAATCTTCATAATCTCGATAATAACGCATAAGCATAATATATCGTATCACGCGAAATCGGTAACATACACGTGCGCGAAAGTAAGAGGCGGGCCTTAAGCTACACATTTAGCCGCATGTATAGTGTGCTGTGTCTGTAGTACATACATATAGGACCGGAGAGGAAAAAATGTAATGAGAGGGGATGGAGAGCAGAGAGCCTCTTCTTGTATTTCCTCTATACTCGAGAAATATACGAAAAGGCGCTCGAACTGTACATTAGTGTCGAGTTCGGGCTCCGAGATTGGTACTACAAGGCGGTTATCGTCATCGGATCGCACCGCGGCGTTTCGTTCATATATACATACACATCCTGAATAGTGTCTATCATTTCCTTCCAGCGGAAGCTGCTTTATCTTTATATATACGTATTATTCGTTGCTCCGTCAGACGTCTGAGAGCATATTCGATCGAGGAGTGCTCTTCTGTTATTAATAATTTTTGTTGGTCTCACATGAGGATACAAGGTATTTTTGTGAAAGAGTTTTATAACTGATTTTGTAACTGTATCATAATATTCGAGCGACGTTTGGTCAGTTTGACAATGTTATTAATAAACAACTTATATATCAAATTGGAGTCTTTATTTGAAAAAATATAAAAGTTAAAAAAAAATCTTTCTTCTGTTAAGATGATTTTTAATCCTATGAAATGGAAGACCAGAACTCTGGCTTATGTTGGACTGGGTTTATTTGGATTTTATCTTCTGTTTATTTACAAATGGACCCATCATTTGCTTTACGAAGCGACGGTAAAGAATTCCAAGCCCGAACACGTTTGGGAATTCGTAGCGGATTTTAGCAATATGATGAAACTGAATCCAACAATGTAAGTTATTAGCATTTTAATTTGAAATTTTTTTATAAATGTACTATTAAATATTTTTAATTATAACAAAAAAATTAAATTATTTTATTACATTTTTTCTCATGAAAACAATTTAATCAAGACTAAAAAATTTTTTTAAAACCTACTTGTCTTCTACCATAATGAAAACTTTCATCGTGATTTCTACTCGATTTATCTTTAAACAACAAGATAACAGTAGGAATAGGATCAAATAGGATTTCGTGTATTTTTTGGTTCGAGGGGATATGTATAAAAAGAGTGATAACGTAATAATGAACAATTTTTTAATTTTTTTTAGTGAAGATTTTGAAATTATGGATGAATCGGGCAACTATGACCATTGGAAATATTCCGTACAGTACACGGAACATTTAAGTCATCTTCCGATGATTCAAAACACTGCTCACGGACATTTTTCAGTAAAGCCCAAAACGGAAGGCTATATAATCGAGTCGAAACATCGCACTTGTTTCTTTTTAGGAATGAGTTGCCGTGAGTTACTTTCGAATGAATTATTGTAACGTTATGTATCTGCATGTATGTATGAAGGATGTGATATTTAAAATCATTTTTCAGTGAATTCGGATTCCGAATTCATCTTTGAGCCACAAGGAGAAGATACCAAATGCATCGAAAAAATTCAATACGAATGTCCGCTTATATTTTCATCGTTCTGTCGTAAGGAGGCAATGTATCAGAGACAAGAAATTATGAAAAATTTACAGTCTCATTTTCGGATAATCAATACTAGAAAAAGAAAATAAATACATATTGCCATATTTAAAAATCAAAGCGTGAGCGAGTTCATGTCAATCGTGTCGATGTTTTTTAGACCTATAAGTTTTAATATTTACCCTATAAGGACTGAAAATGAAACCATACTACATCTTTTATTCAAACTTTATTTTAAACAATAAAATATATGTAAAAAATATTTTTTAAATTAAATTGGAATATGATAATTAATAACTTGTTTTATAATGAATTATGAGATTCGATCCGTGTATTTACCGACGACGTATGTACGCTTAAATTGACCAAAACTATATTTTAAGATAATTTAAAAAGTACGTTTTGTAAATTGATTGGATTTGAAACCATAATTTCTTATAAATTTTAAAATAATTAACAAAAACCACAGAAAAAATTATTTCTTTAGTGCAGTATAAATTCCTTTTCTAATTCTGCTTGTGCAAGTCAAAACGATTGTTACGGTCTGTTTAAAAATAGTATGTTGTGTACCTAGGACGTAAAGTAGGCCTTTTTAGACCGAGTGTGGAGTTTGCAGTACGAGTCGAAGGTGAGCTAGCACGAGCCAAAGGCCAGTGCGTTTTGCAAACCGAAGACGAGCCAAAGATGAGCCTTCAATTTACATGAGCCGTGGACTGTCCAAGTTTTTTCCTCCCTAGGTGTGTAATATACTATTTTTTCCGTCGGTCGAAAAAAAGTTACTTTAGAACCTCTTTTTGGCCAAAAAACGTCGAAAATCGTACATGTGTTACAAAAAATGTTTTTCAGAGTACAAAAAGTCATTATATTGTAGTTGTTTGACTAAAAGTTATAACTAAAAAGTAAAATTAGAAAATATCACTTTTACAGCACTTCAAAAGTAAATGAATTAGAAAGTTAGATAATTTATCCATTTTTTTTCCTTATTTCGTCGCCAATACTTTTTCTGCACGAATGAACTTAAAACCGATACCTACAAGTGTTCGATAATAAAAAGAGCAACGATAAAACTTCGTTATATAGGCTCTTTTGACTAATATTTCGTTCATTACAACAAAACTCCTGCACTGACTCAACGTATATCCCACTGATAAACATTCCTCAAACAAATTTAACGATATACATTTTATCAAAACACTTCAAATATTTAAATACTATTCGAATTGTAACAAAATAAATTTTATAATTTTTTCGAGTACCTTTTACGCCAAAAATATGAGAACGTAAAAAAAGACAAAAAAGTATCATATTTTATTCAATAGCTCAAATGTTTTTTTTTATTTTTTTTTTATTAGCAACTTAAATTTTTCAATCAAATGTTGCTCTTGACTTATATAAGTTTGAATTAAATATTTCTGATCTGCGCGCAAACGGACAAACTGAAAAAGCCTATATTTACGAGACCCATTTAAAATAAAGGACTCGGGTCCTGGATCTTTGAAATGAACTATGAGCCTCTGTGTCCTCTTCTTGATTATCGATACTATTTTCCATCGAAAACTGTGGTTCATTTTGATTTTCCAACAGGCTTGAAGATCTTTCTTCTTTATTTGTATTGTCTACCATATTCAGTACCTTATCTTTAAGGTTTTTCCATATTTTATATAAAATTATTTCACTAGACGGTAACTCATTAACACTATAAGCTTCTTTGAATTTAGTTAAAATATCTTTAGGTATATCACATTCCATAATAACTAACATTGTCTCATTTAAACTATTTGGTTCATTAGCTGGTAACTTTGTACTTTGCATTTTCTTACATCTAGTATCTATACACTTGGAATAGTTAGGAGCATTCGCATCAAATGGATATAAGCCACAGCATTTGAATGCTTGTTGAATCATAGTAGGATCACATGACTCAGAAAATGCAGAATTAAACAACGGTGCAAAATTAACCCTGGTTATTGATTCTGTTGTAGATTGAGAGCGCTCTGCAACTTTCTTTTGCCAGTTCCTCTTCAGTGACCTAAATATTCCAACGTCACATGGCTGTATATGTGTTGCATTTGGGTAAAGACAATATAAGATGATTTCTTTTTCTTTACAAAAATAATGCAGATCTAAACTTATATGTGATGAATGGCCATCGAGCAATAAAAGAATTGGAAATTTAATGCCATCTTCCACAAGCTGCTTATATAAACAATCTTTGATAAATTTATTGAATGTATCGGTTGTCATCAAGCCACTTGGACTGTGTCCAATAATATATCCATCTGGTACAGAAGCTGCAACGTCTTTTGGTGGAAATCTTTTATAAGGATATATTATCATAGGTCGAATTGCTTTTCCATCAGCACTGTAGGTACAAAGTACAGTAATACTTTCCTTTTCTTGTCCACCAGATACAATGTACTTATTTTTTTCACGACTATCAGTCAAAAGTTTACCTGACATTGGACATAATTGTACACCAGTCTCATCCACGTTATAAATACGACTTGGATCATCCAAAATATCAGAAGCATTTTCTTTTATTAAAAATTCTTGTAAATCTGAAAACCATTCCCTGATTTTATCTTCAGTAACGGATGCTCTGCTTTTGGATAACACTTCACAGTTTTTTAAAGCAACCTCTGGGTGCCTTTTAAGATACAACTTGAACCATTTCTGTCCAGGCATATTATTCTTAAAAGGATTTGGACGAGGAGCTTGATCTAACACTTTTTTAATTGCCAGTTTTACATTTGTAGGATGCATGGGAAAACCAATATGTGCTTTTTGTAAAATCCATTCTTTGATTGTTTCTTCTTCTTCTTGTGTTAGAATAGTTGCAGGACCCATTTTTTGAATAGTAGTTTCGTTATTTTGTAATTTTTTAATTAATGTTCCTTTTGGTATCTTGAAATGTATTGCAGCTTTATTCGCACTCATAACCTTACTTCTTACCATTTCGATTGCCTCTTTTAAAATGTCTTCTGTATACTGAAAACGCCTATAAACTCTTTTTACTTTTTGTTTTTTGTTTCTACTATCATTTTTAGCACTTTTATTAGATAAACTTTTGTTTTTTTTCATACCTAGGTATTGCAGTGGATAACCTCAGATTATACTACGCTCTCTAAAAGTCTAGTCATTCAGGGTGCGATCCCATGGAGTTCCGAAAAATTAGACGGAACCATTTAAGCCCGTGAGAACGAGAGAGACATTCACGGAAGAACCTCTCTCTCGCACTCACGGGCTTAAATGGTTCCGTCTAATTTTTCGGAACGCCATGGGATCGCACCTTCAGTGGGTTTGCTGAAAATGTGATCCACCAATAATTGACCGGACGGTCATTTACTAGTAAGCATTCGTCGTTTTTCATACCATTGAATCAGCGGTGCTAGACAAAAAATTTTCCCCACGAGTGCTAGCTGACTTCAGAGCGGTTAGGTTCGGGAGTGCGCCGCGCACTCCCGAACCTAACCGCTCTGAAGTCAGCTAGCACTCGTGGGGAAAATTTTTTGTCTAGCACCGCTGCATTGAATGAACACGTCTCAGGTGAGAACCCACGGCCATCAAAAGTCACTACTACTACATTGAATGACCAGTAAAAAAATTTTTTAAATTCGTAATTATTATTATTTTTTACCTATTTTAAATTGATTTTTATGTAAAGTAAACCTTTTTTATAAATATTAAAACATCCCTAGCGGAAATATTTTTGTTCAAAAATGTTAAAAACTGTTAGAAAGAGTTATAAACTGTTTAAAAATGTTACAAAATGTAGGATTTTGGACGTTATTAATCGTTTGTAACTGTTTGTAACATTTTTCAACAGTTTTTAACAGTTTGCAAGAGTTATTAAATTATTTAATAACTTTTAAATATTTATTAATTATTATTATTAACATAGTAATAATTAATTATTAGTATAATTAAACACTCCTTAGGCTTCTTCTGCATTGTTTGACTGTTACTTGCCTTCGGAGTGCTCCCGCACTCCTTGATTCTCATGATTATAATAATGAGGCTATTAAATAATTATTAATTATTAATAATAATAATAATAATTTATTAATTATTAATTTTTCCTGAAATATATCAAATTTAAAATTATTTGAAACTGTTTGAAAGTGTTTAAAACTATTAAAAACTGTTTGAAACTGTTACAAAGTATTATAATTAGAAAAAATGTGTCCAAAATCATACATTTTGTAACACTTATAAACAGTTTTAAACAGTTCTAAATAGTTATAAATAATTTTTAACAGTTATTAACTGTTATTAACATTTAAAATTTACAACAGGGATTTTAAGTAAAAAATAAGATGCAATATATCGTCAATATATAATTTTCGGAAATACTTGTTTTCAGCTTTCTTGTAAAAATATTATTGCTCCGAATTGAGTTTACAGAATACCTACCTAGAATTATTATTTTTTTTATAGGGTTTTTTAAATTATCTCATATCTTTTATTTATTTATTTAAAAATATAGATATTCAGGAATGTAATTTTTTTTATAGCACGGTGTGACCTATCTAAGTCCGCACGTAGGTCACGCCTATCCGTGACTTAAGTAGTCGATTATTGCTGTTTATCGCACTCGCTGCGCTCGCGCGTTAACCTCACGGTGCAAAAATTTGGCCGGGATTTTGAGAGGGAAATTCACCTTAAAAAATTGGGACAAAAGGTATCTTATATCATTGATTGAACGTAGACAAAGTGTCGATAAGGGGGTGTGCCATTTTAGTGGTTTTCCGGCCCTCTAAAGGTTAAGGCACGAATAGGCGTGACAGCGGACTTGGGTAAAGGTGCTATAAAATAATATACGATACTTATGACTTAAGTGGCCCATCACACGACGTGAATTATCGCTAACCTCACGCCGTGCAATAATGAGCCACTTAAGTCACACGTATCGTAATGTACTATTTGTATACATTTATAATAACATATACATTTTTTAATTGTAATTTTTTATCTATAGTACCCGTATGGAAATAACAAATGTAAGAAAACGTATAAAAATGTGTAAAAATGTATAAAAGTGTATATAACCATATAAATTTAAATAAAACTCTGGTCCTGATGAAATACCGCCTTATTTTGTGAAAAAGTGCTGGTCGGCCATTGAAAAACCTGTTTCTATTATATTTAATAATATACTATCGTCTGGATATTTTCCCAGTATGTGGAAGTTTTCATATATTTTGCCTATTTTTAAGAATGGCGATAAGCACGATATTAAAAACTATCGTCCTATCTCAATTATTAGGCCTTCCAAAAGTATTTGATCATTTACTAACAAATGAATTAGCATCCAGATTATTGGGAAAATTATCTAGTTTTCAGCATGGTTTCATTAAAGGGCGATCAACGCTCACAAAGCTTTTAATCTTTAATGAATTTTTATCTGATTCTCTAGAAAATCGTAGACAGGTGGACTCAATTTATACCGATTTTTCGAAAGCATTTGATCGAGTCAATCATAAACGTTTAATTTCAAAGCTTAGGAATTTCCGAGTTCGTGGAAAGATTTTATCTTTATTCTCGTCATATTTAACCGGTCGGACCCAAGCTGTACGAATTAATAATTGCACTTTTCAGCCATTCACGGTTTCATCGGGAGTTCCTCAGGGTTCCCACCTTGGCCCTCTACTCTTTTGTATTTATATAAATGACTTACAAGGGGAGCACCAGGGATGCGGGTTCTGGATTTGGCTAAAACTGCAGGAGGTACTTCTTTACCACAAATAATGAGACACGTGTCACGGGGTTTTTCTGAATGGGCCTTTCGTTCCGAGATCCAAGCTATGTTATGTCTAAAATGAACAATTTTTGATAAAAATGTGGTCTCTTTCTTTGGCTATAGCTTTCTGAATATTTGTGTCATATAAATGGGCTAGAGAGTTTATAAAAGAAGGCAAAAAAAAGCTTTAATTTAAGCTGTGTCTCATTAAAAAATGTCGATTTTTAAAAAAGTTATAGGCTATTAAAAATAGAGTAAGAAAATCACTAAAATTTTCTCATTTTTTTGAAGCATTTAACGGGTGGTATTTTAAGCTATCTTCTTACTCTATTTTTAATAGCCTATAACTTTTATAAAAATCGACATTTTTTAATGAAACACAGCTTAAATTAAAGATTCTTTTGCCTTCTTTTACAAACTCTCTAGCCCATTTACATGACAGAAATATTCAAAAAGCTATAACCAAAGAAAGAGACCAAATTTTTATCAAAAATTGGTCATTTTAGACATAAAATAGCTTGGGTCTCGGAACAAAAGGCCCATTCAGAAAAACCCCGAGACACGTGTCTTTTTATTTGTCATAAAGAAGTACCTCCTACAGTTTTAGTCAAATCCAGGACCCGCATCCCTGGTCCTCCCCTTGTTAGTCCCGTTAATTAAATATTCTAATATTCTCTTATATGCTGATGATGTTAAATTGTATAGGGCAATTGACTCTCCCGACGATTCTTTAACATTACAAAATGACTTAGATTCTCTATCAAGCTGGTCTAGACTAAATGGCCTTAGCCTGAATGGGGAGAAGTGCAATATTATCTCGTTCACGTGTTCTAAAAATCCACTATCTTTTGCATATAGCATTGATAGTGCGAATTTGGAACGAGTAGATAAGGTTAAGGATCTTGGAATTATCTTTGATTCTACGCTAACATTTGTACCGCATATCGAATATATAGTTTCTAAGTCGCTGAAGATGCTAGGTTTTGTTAAACGTGTTACGGCCGATTTCAGAGATATTAACTGTATTCTTTATCTTTATAATACGCTAATTTTAACTAATATGACATACTGTGCTCAAATATGGTCTCCTTTTATTAATATTATGATTAATAAGCTGGAATCGGTACAACACATACTACTCCGTTATATAGCATTTAAAATGCACAGATCATTAGGGTGATTTGAACATAATTACTCAGAAATTGCGGAGATTTGTAATTTGCAAACGATCAAGTCACTTCACTTTTATCATGATTGTTTACTAGCATATAAAATTAAAAACCATTACATGAACAGCCCAACAATTGAATCTTTTTTTTGCCATAGGCATATTACATATTCACTCCGCAATTTTAGAGTGTTACAGGAAACGACTCACGCTAACAATATCGGATTTTACTCAACCATTAACAGATTAAGACGATCCTGGAATACTCTTCCGCAAACGATCATTAACCTTGTTAATATCGCCTCTTTTAACGGGGTTCCATAGTCCTACCATTACCGACAGAGCAATTCACACAGTTTCAAGCTGATTAAAAATAAAATACGTCGAATCACAAAAAATCAAGAGAACACTTCGCTGCGGTTTTGAACGTTCTATCATCCAGTAAAAGTTGGGAGTCGAAATATCAAGTTGTTTTTGCAAAAACTTTGAACGAAACCGAATTTTGTTTTGTTCAAAATTTTTACAAAAACCACTTAATATTTCTACTTCAAACTTTTACTAGGTGATAGAACGTTCAAAATCGCAGCGAAGTGTTCTCTTGTTTTTTTGTGATTTTACGTATTTTATTTTTAATCAGCTTGAAACTGTGTGAATTTCTCGGTCGGTAACGGTACGACTATGGCACCCCCTTAAACGTGCTGTAAGAGCATTATCAATGCAATTCTGATTGTAAAGGACTTTTAATTACTGTGCCACCCAAAGAATTTTTGTAATTTGTAATTTTTGTTATTTTTGTAATTTTTGTAATTATCTATATTGTGTAAAGGGCAATTTTGCCCGTTCAACTGAATAAATAAAATAAATAAATAAATAAAATAAATCGTTTCCCATAAAATGTCCGAAAACCAATGGTTTTATACGGTTTTATACAGTTTCTTACAGTTTTGTACAATTTCTTACGGTTTTCTACATTTTCGAACATTTCTTTTTTTCATTCGGGTAGTTATTCACTGGTCGGCGATCACGCACTGGGGGGTTGCTCTCCAGTGACATACGTAGATGCGTGTGTATCGCGTATCGGCAAACGAGTATGGCGAATTGACTACAATGTTTTAGGATGTATCGTACAAATGTGAAAATTCAGCGATATAATGAATTCGAAAACCTTTATATCGTATATCGCACATATGTAAAAATTCAGCGATATAATGAATCCGAAAACCTTTATATCGCAGGGAATAAAACATATCACTATGAGTGATTTTTTTTTACTCTACAACGATAAACGATAATAACGAAAAAGGATGAAAATTAAAAGATTTTACAACATAGGTATAGACAATGTGAAAATACAGCCATATAATGAAAACATAAACTTTGGTGTCGCAATAAAAAACTATGAGATAATTTGTATTACTTTATAACAAAAAAAGATAAACATTAAAATATTTTTACGTTTTTTTCATACATTGTAAATATATTGAAAGGTAATGCATTCTATTAGTCAAAAACTAATACAATGAATTAATTAACAGCGAAAAAAAACTTCTAGTTTGTTTATTTAAATCATTTCTCAAAAATATGTTTCTTTGAAACAAGTAATTATTTATTTAAAAGAAGAAAATTTTACTTGATTTTAAAAAATTTAAGTATATTTAAATAAAGAAAATAAATATTTATTTTTAAAAATATATTTTTAAGAAATGATTTAGATATTAATTATTAGAATTTATGATTCTTTACTTTGTTGATCCTTTTCTTAAAATTCAATTTACAATGTGTGAAAAAATGAAAAATATTTTAATGTTTATTCTTGTTCGTTACAGAGTAATAAAAACTCACTCATAGTTTTTCATTGAGATTTCAAAGTTTTTGTATTTATTATATTGTTGCATTTACACATTTGTGACATTTTCGCAAATCTTTTAATATTAATTCTTTTTCGTTATTACCGTTTATTGTTGTAGAGAAAAAGAAATCACTCTTATTTACATATTTTTCACTAATATACTTAAAAGTTTCCGAATTCATTACATCATTGAATTTTGACATTAATTTGTACTTCCTAAAAACATTTTAGTCAGCTCGCAATACTCGTTTGCCGATACGCGATAAATATGTATCTACGTATATCACTGTAGAGCAACCCCCCTGGACGTATATAAATCTCGACAGAATACCTACGCCCTCCATAATATACTTAATGGTGTGTCTGACTGCGTCGATCCGATCACGCGGATGCTGCACGATGAAACCAAAAAAGAAAATTTTACATAGAAATTTTTTTATTTATTTGTTAATTATTTATTTATTTGTTATTATAAATTTGTTAAGAGCGAAAATTCCAAATGGAATTTTAGTTTTCAACTTAATTAGTATTTTTTCACTAAACGCAGTTTTATGCATGTATAAATTTGTTAACAATTAAATTGTATTTTTTTAGTATTTTTTTTTATAAAATTATTTTATTTACAATTTTTGTTCAATGTCACTAAATATTTATTTTATTTATTTATTTAATGTAAGCAAACAATTTAATAAAAAATATTGATCATGGAGAAAATATATAATTGTAAAGTGATCTTATTAAATAATTTGTTATTTACTAAAATTTATTGTGCTCAAAACGTTTCGGAAATTAAGTACCATGGTAAAAGAATAAAATTGACAATTTTTATACGATCAATCAAATGACTTTGCATTCGTTTTTTTGTAGCGCACATAAGTATAAGGTATGTGTATACTATAATGTATGAAGACTGAAGAGGCTGGATAACTAAGGCCTTGCCGTTTCGTTCCTATTTCTGTCGGTTTATATACATGTATTCTCTATATCTCTGTAGGAACGACACGGCAAGGGCAAGGCACAGCACGACACAGCACGACACGGCTCTTAGGCCAGGGCCACATATGTGAATAGAATACGCTTGCGCATGAATGCGTACGACGCGGCGGAATCACTAGACGGCCTAAGCGAAACTCGCTAGTGCCAACTGTACAGGAAAGTCAGTATGACTTCGTGAACCCTCTCAACAATAGAAGTTCCTCACGAAACCATAGTGACTTTCCTGCAAAGTTGGCATTACAAAGTTTTCCTAGTGACTCCACTGCGCTATGCGGATTCGTACGCAAGCGTATTCACATATGTGGCCCTTCCCTTATGTACATTGTCCCTTATGTAGCGGGGGTCTAACAGTCTGTATGTATTCATTTTAACAGTTGTGAACGCGTGTGTATACAAAGAGAGAGAGAGAGAGAAAGAGAGAAACACTCTTTGCACTTAATAGAATTTAATTTCTATAATAAATTGCAAAGGGATCACGTTTTTACATATTATCCAGGCGACATGTCTAACAAATTCGATGCGTAAGTATAAGCGTGTATTTATTTATGCCAAGCGTGCTTCATTTACGTTTTAGGTTAGACCATTTAAAGTTTTCTCGGTATATTAAAAAATTTGTTGTCATTACATTTATAATTAAGTAATATTTTTTTAAATGCTATTAATATATTTGAAACATATGGTTTAGTCATCTTATTTACTTTGATACTTTTTAGATTGAAAACAAGCGATGAGAGTGGCGATGAAGAACCTCAAACAAAAACTAATCAAAAAATGGATAAAGATGAACTAGTATGCTAAAGAATATTAAAACACTTCATATTGTATTTCCTAAAATTTATTGTATAAATTATTTTTCATAGATCGCTCCAGAAATACATCCCAATGAACATAAGTTACAGTATGCTTATGCTCTTTGGTACAGTAGGCGGAATCCAGGAAAACAAAGTAACATACAAAGTTACGATCAAAATTTAAAGTTGGTTGGAAGATTTGCAAGCGTGGAACAATTTTGGGGTCTTTACAGTCATTTAACTAGGCCCTCTGAACTAACTACTAATACAGATTTTCATTTATTCAAAATTGGTATTAAGCCTATGTGGGAAGTATGTTTTAATATTTTATTTGAAAGATAGAATTGTGATAATTGATTTTTATTAACAAAATAAAATTGTTACCTGTACAATAGGATGAAGCTAATCAAAGAGGAGGAAAATGGATTGTACGTTTGCGAAAAGGCTTAGTTTCTCGATGTTGGGAAAATTTAATTTTAGCCATGCTTGGGGAACAATTTATGGTAGGCGAAGAAATCTGTGGTGCTGTAGTTTCAATAAGATTTCAAGTAAGTTAATTAAATGAGTATCTTAATACTAAGTTGATAAAATCTTTCAACTATTACCATTTCTTTTAATAAGAAATAGAAATAGGTCATATGTGTACTAAAAAAGACCAATAATTTTATTATCATTTCTATAACTTTATAAAAATATTGGCAAAAATATTTTTAGGAAGATATTATCTGTGTCTGGAACAAAACAGCTTCTGATGTAGCAACAACAGCCAGGATCAGGGATACCTTGCGACGTGTTCTCCATCTCCCCCCCACTGCTTCAATGGAATATAAAACACATAATGATAGTCTTAAAAATGTTACAAGATCGTGAAGTTTAAAGAAAACCAACTCTTTGAGGTATTTTAAAAATTTATTTTATTTTTAATTAAGAATCTTATCTTATTCAGTCATTAAAAATTTTATAACAATATTTTTATTTCAGCAAAGTGAAAAGTAAACGTCATTTTACTTCTTGAAAAAAGAAAATGTACTTATATTAGTGACTTTACACGCAAGAGTACAATATGCCTGGATGACAATTTCATACTCTGCAAGAGATAATATGTTACATTTTTTATTGGATTTACAGTATTGAGAAGAATGGTAATCTTGTATGAGTGCACAGCAATCATAAACGCAATGTATGAACTTTTGACATTTTGTAAATAATGCTGTAAATAATGGATGTAGAAATAAACTATAGGCGACTAATTTCATCTTTTTTTAACATATAAATTTAGATAATTTATTTCTATGAAAACTACATTAAATGAAGAATCTGATATTTAAAGACAGCAAACTAAAAAATATTTGATGCCTTATTGTTTGTAATCATTTTTATTGAATTTGTTCTTCACTTTGCATATTTATATAAAATTTTAAATTTTATAAAGTAATTATAGGTACATAAATAAGGTAACCAGCATGTAAATAAAAATAGGGAACCCTATAACTATGAGTGATAAAAAATTTTAAAATTTTATCACTTTGACACGTATAAAAATATTGCTCCTTATTCCAGTAGGCTAAACTTACAGACTAGCATCAAAGATGAGGAACAAGAAATATAATAAGTTGCTAAATTAAAAAGAATATAAAAAAATGTCACAACACTTGTGCATATTAATTTCATTAAAAGGGATCTCCCCATCAAGACAATAACACTTAATCATCCATCCCTATTTTTACTAAATTTACTGTATATATGTCAGTAATAAATATTACTTTAAAAACACGTGGAGATACATGATTAAATTTGTCTTTTCATTTGTGTGCGTGGTATATGATTCAGCAAGTCTGATTGTAAAATGCTTCAGGCTCACTACTCACATCACAAAAATTATTCGCTATAAAGCTGTACAAAAATATTAAAGCCTCAAAAGTACAACTGTTGCCATACCTGCAAAAATATTTTTATATAAAAATACACAAAAATTTATTATCGAAAAAAAAATAGAACTAATTATATACCTAATAAAAAGCCAAAAGCTATTTTGCCAGTATGTGCCACGTGTAGGTAATTTGGTATTTGTTCATTTGGCTCATCTACAGTAGGTAATAATAATCCAATAAGACAAAATATGCCAATTACTATAGCTACATAATTTGTTTCTTCTGTAATATTAAATAAAAAATTTATTATTCAAAAATTTCCGAAGTTTATAAATTATAATAGTAAAAAGAAAGTAAAATCATGCTGATACATTAATATTTAATACAAATTCAGTATATTTTTATTAAACTTACTATTTTTTGCAATATTATCATTAGTGCTAGTTATCACAGGGTACGATTGTTGATTTCTTCCAGTGTTGGGAAGTTGCTGGAATAAATCTGGATCAGGAGTAACTCTTTCTAAAGGTTCTGGTACTCCACTCACAAGTTTAGCTTCAATATCCTTCCTACCTATGATCTTTATGAAATAATGTATTAATAAAGAATAAAGTTGATAATTATGAGTAAATGTTAACAATTAAATTAAATGAATACAATATTTACTTGTTTTGATGGATGCTCTTGCATCTGTATTCTGAATTTATCAGTAGTAAAATTCATTGGTGATAGCGCCATGTGTCGTACTACAATATCTACACAACATCTAGATTTTATTGTTCCCTCTGGGTCAACTACTACATATTTGTTTGGTGCAGTACAAAACACTGAAATATACACCAATATTTCAATATGTCAATAATTCTATTTAAAAAAAATAAAATTTTACCTTTAAATTTCACTGGGAAGTCATAAGGGTTATATAGTGTCAAAATCTGTTTATGTGTCAATTGATCCTCAAGATAAAAGGTTATACTTTGAGGAAATACAAATACAGGCAATTTTTTTTGGACTGATTGTGACTGCATCATCTTTGTTAATTGAGTATCTTATTACCATATGGTTTTCAATACCTATATATATGTATAATAAAATATATTAATTCTATTTTTTATACTATGTGAATCATATGCACATTGATAAACATATATAAAAGAGTTTTGGTTAATCAAGAAATTAAATTTTACCAAAAAAAGAAATATTTTACTGAAATGAAATCATCACATCCAATAAAAAAGCATTATATTTTAAACAACTTACCAAAATATCGTAAATCGTATCTTGTTTGTACGTTTCAAATATTTTTGTTTTTACTACAAAAAATCATCTGTTAATGATTGTATATTATAAAGTATTACAGACTTGTGGAAGTGTTTTTTTAAAAAGAAAACCAGAGGTAACTTGATTACTTAAACGCAAATAATGAAAAACAAAATAGACGCGCGTCACACGTGCCTAACTAGATTTTCGAAGCGAAAAATAATATCATAGTCGCTTGAAAAATCTACCTCTTTTGGCGTTTTGTTTTTAGCAAAGCGCGCACATAACGCTTTACGTCGTTTGTACAAAGGTATTTTTTATTGTACAGGCACGAAATTGGCATGTGTATATATATATATATATATATATATATATATATACACACACACACACAAACACACACACACACACACACACACTGCGCATATACGTATACGATTGTTTGGCTGATGTTAATTTGTGTGACGAAGGTTTCTTACATACTGAACTAGCACACATATATGTGTTTGATTTATAGGGACTTTCCACACTGACGCGCTGCGCTTGCTTTTTCTTCTAAGCTAAGGGACTCGCCACAAATGACCCGTAGTGTGCCGTGGCGTGCCGTGCCCACAGACTTATAGACATTGTTATAAACTGCGTTCGCGCGAACGAGTATCGTTGTATTTAGGGTCACTCTACAATAATTCCGGAACATTCCCTACAAATGAAATACCTGTTTCATGAATTGCTTTCCCGCGACCGAATATCGCTAAAATTAAGGTTACCCCACAGTAACTCCGGAACGTTTCGACAAATAAATAATAGGATAATTTAATAAATACTAAAGACTCATCTATATATTGATTAATTGATTAACCAAGTTATAAACAAGTATAAAGTTATAAATAAATATAATTAACGATAACTCGAATAGAAATTGACCATAAACAAGCGATAAATAGTAATTGCTCCCGTATAATGCAACTATCAATAGTAAGGTCAACGCCTTAATGAACAAATTGAGATTAGCAATAACAATTAAACAAACGGTAGTAATCTGCGATTAAATTAATAACTATTTCGATAATAGATAATAATTACATCATCAACACTCGAGACGAACCGTAATAATAATAATAATAATAGCAGCTAGGGAAAAGCTCGCTCAGGTAGGGTAAAGCTCTGTTTATAGGAGGACAATCAGCAGGACGACAATCAACGGTCAATCAATTCCCAGAATCCATTAGCCAACGGTCCAGCAGATCACAAACAATCCTGAGAAGTGCTTATCCGACGAGAAGGAATGCAGCGACGGTTAAAAAGGCAGCATGAACATAAATAAACCTCTCGAGGTCAACAATTCCGAGAAGGGCCATTAGCAAAGGGCCTCTGGAATGTAAGACGGTTGAGCACAGCGAGGAACGAGCTATGAGTCACCAACCGTAAACAACCCTAGCAATACGTTGGGCGACGTTGCGTCAGCTCGTGGGTCCATGACGCAACCAAAGAGGCTACGTGGCAATCGGTCCTTCAGTGCAGCAGCTAATCAGAGATCAGTACCCCTCCGCCATCAACCGTCATTCTTTGCTCGGCACTCTCGACCCTACTTTCGGATCTGACGCCCCTCCACCGCCACTCTCTCCACTCTCTCCACCTCAGAGTGGGGGAAGCCTCTGAGGCAACTTGGCGCCCTACAGCCTTTACATCGTACTATCCCCACTACCAACCGGGAGCTACTACATCACAACGTAACGGCCTACAGAGGGGAACCAATCAAGAGGCAGGCACAAGCGCCGCAAGTCAAGAAGGGATTTTCGGCCAGGATCTGAGCATCCACAGGTGTTCCCCCACCACAAAGCTCGCCATGATTAAGAGAGGAGAGGGAAGCTCTCGGCCCTCCTAGGCACCTACAGGCCTCGGAACCGACCTCAAGAAGATTCAACGTTTCGCCACCAGAGAGCCTGGCTCCTCCCATTTAACGGACAAAGGTCCGCCTCCAGGATATAAAAGGAGCTGCGCCACCGACGTCCAGTCAGTCTTTGAAGACCTGGGTCATACTAACTAGCTTAGTATTCTGCTGCACTTGTGCATGTTGCGCCCAGAAGCTCTATAATCGGTCATACCAACTAGCTTGGTATTCTGCTGCACTAGGGCTTGCCCTGTGTATGTTGCGCCGTTGAGCTGTAGTCTGAAGTGGCAAAGTACTCTGGCTTTGTTACTGTATTGCGTCATTACGCGTAATCTGGCTTGGCCAGACTAAGTTTATATCGAGTCGCGCTTATAAAGACAGCTCGCTTATTGTTAAAGTATCAAAAGTATTAATTAACTTAATAAAGTCAAGGTTTAAGTTATTCATCGAGTTTGAAGTTTTATTTTAAGTTCCCGCAACTCTATGCGCTTTAGCGCTTAATTGAGCAACGAATTCCACGTTCCAACTGGTCAACTTGGCGACCATTGCAGAAACGCCCTTCTGCTTGAAGACCCCGACTCGGGTCGTAACAACATATAAGACTGCGCGCTCTTAGGGAGAATGTACATAAGCGCCGCGCTGCGCTGCGCTGCGCCGCGTTCCGGGGCCTTTCTACATATGTGTGTTCTGTGTGTTCTGTGTGTTCCCGACAAAAACAGATATATCTGTTCCGTTTATGTAAGACAGAGACAGACATAGAGAGAAGTTGTCTAGAACAGACAGAACACACATATGTAGAAAGGGCCCCGTGCTGCGCCGTGCTGCCGCTGCGTTGAAGCTTAGCTCTGCCGTTCCGTTCCATTCGTATATTCTTACAAAAAAATGAGCAGTTGCATGTCTATGATATTTATAAATCACGGACGATGTGTATATGCTCCAAAATGAAAAGTTAAATAAATGAAGGGATAGTTTATATGACGGACAGTTTAAGAACAAAAGTATTTTAAGCCGAGAAAGAAAACACAAGATCCAATTGATATGATATACTATGAATTATAAAATTGATTAGAACATTGGAAAATGAAGCTATTGATGAATAAGATGGAATTAGGCGATAATGAGATGTCCTTTAACCAGTTCAAATAAATGATGAAATTGATTAAAACTCATGTTAATAAATCTATAAAACTCTTCATGATCCTTTAATGCAAAATATTTAAATAAAGTGCTATAAGCACTATGAATATTTCTTTGAGGTATTCCTAAATGTGGTCGAACCCACCACCTTCTGCAAGATTGTTGTTTCTTTTTTCTTAATTTTTTTAACAATTTCAATAACTTTAATGAAATTGTAAATTTTTCTAATTTTTTTTATTTTGGCTTCAATCATGATCATGACCATGAAAATGATAGATGTATGACATAGATCTATAGAATTGTACCATTAGCAATGGAATATAGAAACGGAACTATGGACCAGCGCAAGCAGAGAACCGCGCAGCGCAGCGCGGCATAGGCGCAGCGCGGCGTAAGACGGCGCAGTGCAGCGCGGCGCTTATGTACATTCTCCCTTAGGGAGTATCTATATTAGGGGCACGTCATGTCGCGCGTCGAGATGCGCGTCGGATGCGCATCCAAAACTATATGCGTTCCAAGCGTACATAGAGATATTAGGGGTAATGTACATAAGCGCCATTCCTCTCTGCTCCGCTCTGGGGCCTTTCTACATATGTGTGTTCTGTGTGTTCTGTGTGTTCCCGACAAAGACAGATAGATCTGTTCCGTTTATGTAAGACAGAGACAGACATAGAGAGAAGTTGTCTAGAACAGACAGAACACACATATGTAGAAAGGGCCCAGCTCTGCTCTGCTCTGTTCCGTTCCGCTCTACTCCGTTCCAGAATTCACAAACAAATAAAGGGAAAATCGCTTACAAACGGAACTGAACTGAAATTGGACCGGGTTTGAGTAGAACAGAACAGAGCAGAGCAGAGCAGAAGAGAGCAGAGCAGAGAAGAACGGCGCTTATGTACATTGACCCTTATAGATAGAGTAGAGAAGTCAGGCCTCCGGCCGTCACAGAGTTAGATAGAGACAGAAGATCGCGGAACGTAGCTGTCTCTCTACTCGCGCGTGCTGCGCATGCGCAGTACGCGTAGAAAGGGAGCATGTTAGTGTTATGACCCGAGTCGGGGTCTGTTAGCAGAAGGGCGCTTCTGCAATGGTCGCCAGGTTGACCATTCGTTGGCTTCGCCCCCATCTGAGTATCCGATGCATCCGATACGACGCGAGTAGGTGCATCCATGGAGGGATGACTGAGAAGGGTAGCCTCAGCAAGATCCGATTTTGTCTTGTTGAAGGCTTCCCCGGCTTCCGCGGTCCACGGAACTTCGTGTTTGTCATTTTCTTGGGCTCCAACAAGAAAGTGGTTTAAGGGAGCTTGGACGCCCGCTGCATTGGACAAGAAGCGTCTATAAAAATTTACAAGGCCTAGAAACTGGCGTAACTGGTTAACAGTTTTGGGTTTAGGAAATTCGAAAATGTCTTCAACACGTTCTTTGGTGGGGCGAGGTCCCTGATCGCTCATACAATAGTCTAAAAAGGTTATTTCTTTTTTATGGAAAACGCATATACTTAAGTTCAGCCGCAAGGAAAATTCCTTTATGCGGGTGAAGACCATACAGAGATGCTCTTCGTGCTCTTCCTCGTTGGAGGAGGCAATAAGTATATCATCTATGTACGCAAAAGCGAAGTCAAGCCCACGCAGGGCTTGGTTAATGAACCTTTGAAATAACTGGCTTGCATTTCGAAGCCCGAAGGTTATTACAGTGAATTCGAACAAACCAAACGGTGTTATCACTGCTGATTTGGGTACATCTTCCGGCGCGAGTGGGATTTGGTAGTAAGCTTTACACAAATCTAGCTTCGAGAAAATAGTTTTCCCATAGAGGTTAACGGAGAAGTCGTCAAGATGTGGGATAGGATACCTATCCGGTATTGTAACCGCTCATGGACTGCTAGAGGGTCCGCAAAAGCCCTGTTCCAGAAAATATTGGAACTTAGCCTTTGCAATACGCAGTTTTTCGGGTGCTAAGCGTCTGGCCAGCTCAGCCACCGGGAGGCCTTTCGTTTGGATGTGGTGAAACACATCACGTGCTATAATGGGTTTGGTTTGATACACGCCAATAATTTTTGGAAATTCGGCAAGTATTTTACTATATCTCGACGACCGGTCTAATACGCTAACACTAAAGGGGAGTAGGTCTTTCATGGTACCTACGGACGCCGTGTTCGTGGTCGAATCAATGAGACGTTATCTACGAAGATCAACTATGAGTGCATGATGGTTGAGCAGGTCGGCTCCTATTATAGGATAGGGAACTGATGCAACGCAGAAGTTCCACGAAAAGGGCGTCTGAGGCGAAGGTTTAAAATACACGCCGAACATGTCAATCGGCGTGTTATTCGCCGCGTAGAGTTTCAGATCACTCAGCTGGTTTTTCGTCTTTGGGCTGACTGGAATGAGGGAGATCTCCGCTCCGGTGTCAATGAGAATAATGTAGCCTGACTCAGTATCGCGGATGTGGAGACGTTTTGAAAGTACCGGACCTGCGCCCACGGTCTCCACGCCGGATTGTTGCGAGAGAAAGAGGCGATTTTCGGTTGCCGATATATCGCATTTACGGCTGGGGTGGGGACCGCGGCTTGGTTAATTTGAATATTGCCCGTAGTACTGCACCTACGTAAGGCAGCTACTTGCTCGCGAAGCTCAACTAGCTCCTTGCGAGCTTGAGTAAGTTCCTCGTCGTTGGGCATGATTGACGATCAGACGCACGGATGCTCTTGACGCGTGAGCTTACAAAAATTCGCAGATTGGTTTGCACGCGCAGGTGCAGTACAATTAAATAGGCTAAAACTAAATATTTGCCCGCACGTCGCTTTGGGAAAAAAAACACGCGGGGATTGCTCGGCTCGATTTTTTGACGTTCGCGTAATTTGAATCGCTAGAGAGGATTTTTGTTAAAAAGAAATTCCCCTGCGCCGTGTTCAATAGAAATCGCTAATGTGGATTGATTCCGTCAAGTTACGTTGATTTTAAGGTTAAAGCTACTATATACACTAAAATTGCTATTTACATGTCGAAATGCGAGGGCAAGGTTACGCGAAGGTAAATTTCGTGAAAGCCGACCACGGACAACAAACACACTGTTTCCGAGAATTCACTAGCGCGCGCTCGCACTTCCGAGAACTAACCTAATGTGATTCGCTTGGGCGAATGCGCAACATTGAAATTCGCAATTTTAATATGGCGTCGCGGCGCGAGATATTGAAAGTTCTATGCTCACTCAGCGTTTAACCGTACGCAATCATACTGTGTAACGCGAGTAAGGTTGTACACCGATGACCTTAAGCTGTCCGCCGATACGCCGTCTCGAAGATGCTCGACGAGGTGTGTGGGCGGATGGTTGCTATGAGGATGCGATGATAAGGGCCGGTGATGGTGGCTTCACGCAATCCCTCAGCGAAGGTCTCGAAGACGATGTGCTGCGCTGACTTGGAGACGCTCCCCTGGGTGCGATGATAAGGCGCCGATGATGGTGGTTTCACGCACGTCCAAGCCCAGGGAGCCTCGACGACGATGCTGCTGAGCCTAACGGAGAATTCGGGGCGTGCGCGGCAATGAAAGGCGCGCTGCGCTCGATGAGTTTTTCGCCTGACTTCCAAGAACTCACGGCACGGCCGTTGCCTGTTGGGACGTGAATGCACACGTTTCGGTCGCTCGGCGTGCTGCCGAATAGTCTTCGTAGAGGCTCGACCACGTGCGGCGGTTGTTCCGACGATGCCTCGAACTGCCAGTGCCTGGAGCCTGGACCTCTGCCGGTCGCTGGAGGTTGCTTCCTAGAGATGAAGATCACGTCGGGGTCACCAATGTGGGAAATGGTGGCAGGAAAGGTAATCCCACGGCTGCACGTGGAAGCTGGTGCGCAGGCTCAGGATGAGGCGAGGAATAAAAGAGCTGTTCTACAATATAAAAGAGTAGGTTTTATTAGCGACTTCTCTAATCTACAATTGACCCGTCTCTGACAGGAGTTCGAAACGGACTGACGACTGCGCTCGCTCACTTCACATCGCTTGCTCACTCCACTTTGTTGGTCGCGGAGCATACAGTGTGGATAGCCCCCACAGATTCAAGGAAGAAAAAAAATATGATTGAGAAAATGTTTAGAATAATATGTAAATAAAAATTTTCCAATAAAAGAGAAATTTAGAAACAAGATAATTTAAGCAATTACTATATATATATTCTCAGATCTTAACTTGCCAAGATGCAGGTAACAAAGTGCAACACTAATTGCAGATATGAAATAAATGATTGTATGCTTTAAATCCTCAAGAAAGAAAAGATAAATTATTCTACAATTACATTATAAATAATCGTGTATGCATATAGAAGTAACACGTAAATGCATTAAACTCGGAGGTCTATTAGTTTTTTTCCCCATACCCGGCGAACCAGGATTCGGGTATACTCGCTAATTCGCCTAAGTGCACGTTATAATCGGATATTTATTTATGTTCGGAAAAAGTTTTTAATAATAAAACTATGATGAATTAACAAATATAAGGTACAACCTATGCAGCAAAATGCATCGATCTCTATATACTCCCAGATCTCGCTTGGCCGAGATACAGGTAAAACAGTGCGGTATTAATTGCAACTAAAAAATATAACAAATAAAATTTTTTATTTCTTATAATAGGCATTTTAGACTTATAAAGAATGGGCAAAAATCATTTTATCTTGGTACATGTTCATGTAGGAATGATGAAGCAACTGTTATATATGCTAAACTCGGAGAGATCTATTAGTTTTTTCCCGATGCTCGGCGAAACAGGATTCGGGTATACTCGCTAATTCGCCTGTATTTAAGTGCACGTTGTAATAGGTTATTTATTTATGTTCGGAAAAAGTTTTTAATAATAAAACTATGATGAATTAATAAATATAAGCTATATACTATGCAGTAAAATGCATCGGGCTCTTACTCCGAGATTTCGGTTGGGCCGAGATGCAGACAAAACAGTGCCACATTAATTGCAGTTATCAAATAAATTAATGTATGCTTTGAATCCTCGACAAAAAAAATGTGACATTTTGCCCGCCCGTGATCCAGGATTGTTCAAGTTGCGAGCCGGGGGCAGTTCGCTCGGGCATTCGGGACAAGGTTCTTATTTTGTTTTAACAGGTTCAGCAGTGGAGTTGGCGAGAGGAGACCAGCGAGAGCCACGTAGACCAAAGAGACGCTCTCACGACGCGTAATGGTGGGTGCCGCCATCTTGATTTGAAGTTTCAATAAACTCCATTTTATCTGCTACGTGTTTGTTATTATTAGCGAGTATGCAATTCCCTGTGTGCGTGTCTATTCTCTCGGCGACCCGAATAAGAAAAGTATTGTGTCCATCAGCATTGGTATTGTTGTGTGTCGGAGTATATAGAATTCAACGTTACAGCTGCTGCACTACGAATTGCTGCAGCGATCTTATCCTTTGCCCGAACTTTGTATAGCCGTGCTCAAATAATTTGTTCAGTGCAGATATTATATTATATTTATTATAGAAACATTAGTTGACAAGAAATCGCGCGAGATTCAAGAATATACCCTAATGTCTTACAAGTTTCTTTTTGGTGTAAGTAGCTCATTCAAGTCTTATCAATATGTAAATCATGAACAATTTAAATTTAAAGTTCATAAAATATCGTGAACGCTTACGTGTCTATATGTATAAATAGACCTTGATTTTACGAATAGTGATTTTGTAGTGTCACATAAGGCAGAATGTCACCTTTCGCCCTGAGTCTCTCAGATCATAAAGGCGACGGCGTTAAGAACTGGAATCAGACAAATGTACCTAAGTTATACACTATATTTCTCTACATTTTCCGTCTCAATCGCTGCGGAATTTTATTCTTAACTTAATTTTAAAATATTCAAGTTGGGATGCACACGATTAAAGGACCCCGCACACAATGTATGGGAAAAAATCATTCGGTCAAATTTTGGAGGGTTTTGCCCATGAGAACTTCTGTTCAGGACCTCAAGATCTATCTTTTCCCCAAAGTTTGATCCAATTTGACCGAATGATTATTTTCCATACATTGTGTGCGGGGTCCTTTATTGTGATCATTATTGGTAGAAAATGTTTTCTGTGCAGTTCCCATATCTCGGTAGACTGAAAATTGGATAGAGCCGTTGCATCTTAGATAAGTAGGACATTTACATTGTCTGTGATAATTATTTTACATATAAGAATCCAGAGTAAAATTTCTATGATAATATGGTGTACTAATCGTTTGATACATCCTAATTCGTACGGGCGAAGGCTTCTCCGGTATACCGAGAACTGGGAATGCAGTGCATAAAGACGGTATCCGTATCAAATGTGATCTGTTAACCAAATACTACAACATAATATCATCGAATTTCCATTGCTATTGGCCAAGCATAAAATTATTACTGTAGACCGTGCCGATTTGCAACTTAACAAATCTATAACGTTCTTACCTGACTGTTGGCACACCGAGAACTGAGAATCGTAAAGAAGTGGTTTCTTTAACAATTAATTTTTGCAATAAATAGTATTATGTGTATACGTCAATGGAATCATTATATAATTTAAGTCTCAAAGTGGCTTAACTTGTAAATATTTACCTGCACATCTGTTGATCGATCCGGTTCATATAATTATTGCATGATGCTTGATAATTGATAATCTATTTTTGAGATGTTCTGATTTATTGTTTGTAAAAAATTATCATTTCATACAATACAATTTTTACGAGACTAGCCAGTTCAAGCGTGCTCCTCGCGCTCTTCTTTTACCTTGAATTGTACAATTAATATTGAAATGTTATGAATTTTAAATATTGAATACCGTATGCACGCACACAGACACACGCGCGCGCGCGCAATTTGAATTTGTAGCAAACAGTATTCGTTTAAAATAAAGGTTTTCCTAATGTTCCGAGATCTCGATAAGCCGATAATAGAGAAAAGGAAACATGGACCACGTAAAACATTATATTTCTTTATTATTTAATTGTTAATCACAGAGCAATCTAATTTGGGACGGTATTTAAAATAACCATTACTTTATTTAAATATTCTTTATAATATAAATCTGCTGTTTGAGGGTTCCTTAATATAGAGTAAAATATCGCTGTGCTTATGACACTTTACACAAAGGGAATGCATAGTTTTTTTTTTGCTTTTTTTCAAATTTAGTAACTTCATACTTCCGAAACGTTGGCAATTTCAAATAAATGCTGTTACTAAAAGTTCGTCTGGTGTCCGTCAAAATTATTTCAAATCTATACTTACATACATAAATACATCGGCATTAGACACCAACAGATTCATAACAAAAACAATAACATAGCGAACGTTACGAGCAATACACTTAATAGTGTACACATAAAAAAGAAAATTGTCCTTCCCTTTATAAAAAATCTCACGCCTAAGATCAATCGAATTCTACGTTCGCATAATCTCATTCCGATTAACAAAACAATAAACAAATTCAACCATATAATTAAATTAGGGAATGACCATTTAGAACAGCCGGATGTTAAGGGCATTGTGTATAAGATCAACTGCAAAGATTGTTCTGCCACTTATGTAGATATGAGTAAAAGAAAATTAAAAAAACGCACATATGAACATCAAATAGCTGTTAAATTAAAATCAGAAAATTCTGCCCTTACTACACACTCTCACCAGACTGGACATTCTATAAATTTTGAAAACATCGAAATTTTAGATAAAGAAGAAAATTTATTTAAACGTTTCTTTTCAGAAATGATAAACATCCACTACCATAGCAATACGATCAACTGTTTAGAAGACATGCATTTTCTTAAAATGGTATACAAAAAAAAAATAGAAAAGATAAAAAAACAGCAAAATAACAACAATTAAATGCTCAACTGATTTATATGCTTATTGTGGTACTCCTTATTCTCCTACGATTCCCTCTTGATCGTCAAGATTCTACCAGGAACGCACGTTCCCGAGTAGGTGTCCGTGTTTGAGATTCCATACCTCCCGTGCCACCTCTCTAAGCTATGCTTGTTGGATAGCTTAGCAGATTCTCTCAGCTCACACGTAGCACTTCCCACACTGAAAAAAATTGGCACAGGAGCTGCCCTTGAGGGTATAACCTCTATGCCAAAAGGCGGAGCTGTGTGATCTCATGACTTGGCATGGCTCTTCTCCCTTAGCGGAGCTCTCCCAGCCCAGCGCCGCACCGCTCATGCCCCCTTCGGTGTACGCGCGACACCAGTGATAAGGTTAGGTTAACCGGGCACATGAGCCATGCCGAAATTGGGAGCTCTCCCGTGCCAAACAGAGGGAGCGCTCCAATACTATGAGGAAGGCAGCTTCTGTGCCAAATTTTTTCAGTGCATGCTTCTTTCGCTCCCTCACGTTCTCCCTCTTCGACACGACATTCGATTATTGGTATAAATAGGGGTGTATGACACCTTTTTCATTAGTGCTTCCCTGTTGAAAATAACCAGGTGGTTTTACTAGATGGTTTTTTATGTAAGAAAAACCAGATGGTTTTACCAGTTGGTTAGCCACATGGCTTTTTGTCTCAATTTATCATATGATTTTGAGAACACCTTGTGGTTTTCTAAACCAGGTGGTTATTAAAAAACCACATGGTTGTTTGAAACCTATCTGGTTTTCAAGAACAAGATGGTTACATAATATTAGTACATTACGATACGTGTGACTTAAGTTGCCCATTATTGCATGACGTGAAGTTATCGCCCGAGCGTAACGAGTGCGATAAACAAGGTGCAATAATCGCGACTACTTAAGTCACGGGTAGGCGTGACCTAAGTGCGGACTTAGGTCACACCGAGTTATAAAATTTGTTCTTTTAATTTATAAAGATTAGATTTGACAAAGAGGATATAGTTAATAAATATTTATTTCAAAAAATAAGTTTATTACAAAAGCGATTTAACTTTATTATTTGTCATGTATAATGAAGATTCATTATTATAATATAATAAAAATCTGATATAATCGAAAACAAATCGTAATATTATGTGAGAAAAACAAATATTATTAGTAGTATTATACTCGATAATTAACCTTATTAATTAAATACCATTATTAATTAATCTTATTAATTAATATCACATTATTAATTAATCTCATTAATTAATATCACGTAATGACGTATCATTATTCTGAACTTGAGGAACTCTCAGAAGATTCATCAGAACTATCACTCCCATTGTTAGTAGTACTGCTATCATCTAAAAGTAATAATAATAATAATAATAATGTATAATAGTCATTTATAGAAGTAAGAGCAAAGTAAAAAATATACCATCAGAACTCTTAGTTTTGCATATTGTTTTATAAAGATAATTTATATAATCTCCCAGATACTTTTTCCATGAGTTTTTAACAGTTTTTTTATTTTTGGCAGCAACTTCTTTCTCCACAAAGGCATAAAACATTTCTGAAATTAACATATATTTATTTATAAAAAATAGTAAAAAGAAGATATTGTATAAATTGTAAGATTACTCTTACAAAATATTTAATAATGAAAACTTACTGCGTAGAACAGCTTTCTTTATTGGTGTTAAACATTTTCTTGGCGATCTGTCGATAAGTCTTCTGTGAGTTTTTGATAGATCGATGGCTCTGTTTACTAGAGCATGGGAGCCCCATATGGCCTTAGCCAGCTTCCGTAAATAGAGTGATGGCTTGGGGGTACTTCTAATGTCCTTCCAAGCCTCATAAGTTATACTAATTCCGAAAAATAGATGCATCATTTTTATCTAGAATAATGCAAATAAGTTTTATAATTTAATTATAACATGTTAGAGTTAAAATATATGGTTCTCATTGTTTTAATTTGTCTGCAAAGATGTACTTTACCTTTTGACCACCCTCTTCTTTATACCATGACTCTACATGTGGTAATGTTGTGCGATCTGAATATTGATCGGAATCATAATCATCTTCGCTATCTGCTTTTTTTTTCTTCTTCTTGTTGCTTTTTTTCTTTTTCTGTCTCTTTATCTTTTTATTAGCTTTAGTTTTCTTTTGCTTTTTTTCTTTATTTCTCTTTATTTCAAAATTTTCATCAATAATCTTTTCAAGATTATCAGGTTTCAATCTTTTTTGTCCATCTTTTTTGGGTGATAATTGATCCTCCAACTGATAAGTTGATTTTCTTTTACCTATGGAAAAAGACATTCAATTAAAAATTAAGTAAAAAGCCTCAAAAAATATGCCATGTATTTTACTATTATTTTTTGTTATTTTATATTATTTATATTAAACAATTGTGTGCACATGTAGATATGCGTGTACATACATATGTAGGTGTATGGGTGCATGTGTGTGTATGTGTGGTTATGCGTGTGCATATGTATGTGTGGCTGTGTGTGCGCATGTGCAAACAGTTAAAAAACTTACCTAAAGGCTTCGGATCTTTAAAAGTGTTGTATGTTTGCTTTGATGTACCAGCAGCACTTAAGATTTCATCCGATCCATAAAATTCATTGAGCGTCTCTTGCATATAAGTATTATCTATTCCTTTCATAGGAGAACACACGTTTTCTATTTGCGATAAAGATTTTTCAAAATCTAAATGACTTTTCTGTTTCACAGGAGTGCTTACGTTCGGGAAAAGATTCCTTTTTACAGGAGATATGTTCATACTTTTTACAGGAGATATGTGCAAATTTTTTACAGGAGATCTGTGCATATTTTTTAAAATTTTGTTATTCATATTTTCTAAGAAAATGTTCTTGTCATTACTTTTTTCTAGATCATATTTCAGTTTTTTGATAATACTGTCTTGCTTGATGATAATATTTTCACAATTACTTAATTTTTCTTCTAACTTCTTTGTGTGAATAGATATTGCATCTGAGATTTCAGTACTAACTTTCTTAACGTCTATTTCGACTGATGCATCATTGTGCTGCTTTTCATCATTAACATTAACGTCATCATGTTCCAGGTCATCTTTTCTAGAGTTATCGGTGTTTGTGTAGGTTAATCCTACAGATGTTAAAGTTGACAGTTTTTCTTTAAGTATTGTTTCTTCATTTTCCTTTTGTTTTCTCTGTATTTTCTTTTTCAAAGTCTGTAAAAATAAAATATTATAAAATATTAAATATAAAATATTATAAAATTGATGTACTTTTTATATTTTTAATATAATAAAGAGTTTAAAGTAAACAAACTACCTTTCTTGCAGCTTTGTCATCAATAACCTTTTGCTTTTCAAATTCGTCATTTTCATTTTCTCCACTATCACACTCGTCATTCAGAAAATCAGCTAGTATAGTATCTGATAATTTTGTAAATTTCCCCCTTTTTCTTGATAATTCCTTAACTTCGTTGTCACCGGCTATAAAATTATAGAGAATTTTGTAATAAATCATTATTTGAACAAGAATAATCTTATAAACTTCACAAAACATTATTTATAAGCAATAGTTATTTTTAATGAATTATGCAATTTCCCTTGCATGCAATAAAAGAACATAAAATATTAAAATATAAATATTGTAAGTGTCAAAATATAATTCTATACAGGCTTTTAAACAACTTTTTAATAAATCTTATTTATTAAAAAAATAAAATATTACTTACAGGCTAGTTCACATATTTGGGCAGGTAAATATAAACCATTTGGATTTTTTTCATCCGTCCACTTTACAGAATAATATTTATTCTTTTCAAATCCATTTTTATGTTTTGGTAGTTGTAACTGGAATTCTTTTACGTCAGTTATTTTAACAAAAGTAATTAAATTGTCGTAATCGTCCTTAAATTTTACACGTGCATGTGTGACTTCCATTTTTCTTTTTTATATAAAATAAACTATGCTCATAATAACCTTGTAATTTGTTACTGGCTTTACAATAAACACTGTAGCAAATAGTAACTTCCTTCTCAATGAATCACAAGTACCGATTCCTCTGATAAATCATTTGATAAAATACATCGAATTATAAAACAGAATTATGTACTTATACCATATAAGTATAAATATGAAATTACTAGAAAAAACTATTATAAGCGGAAGCGGAAGCGGTAATGACGCAACGCATAACACGATATCTTTTCACAGGTAGGTAGCGTGTATGCATGTATACTGCTAACTGGCCGAATTGTTTTGTATGCATGTAGTGCTAACTGGGAATTAGTTTACGGGTGCACAGTCAGAACCAGAGTTTACATCAATAGTAGAAGCGGAACTATGAAATTGTTACATGTGCCTTGCACCAAAACAAAAAAATTATCTGGTAGCTTAATAATATAAGCTAATTTTTTTATTCGATCTAGGTTATAGCCGCTTATCCACTTATTGTTATAGTTATAAATTATAATAGTACATTAGTACATATTGTTATAAACAAGATGTCAGATGGCGCAGCGAGCGTAACGCTGCTACAATTTACAAGGTGCTAGGTGCGTCTATATACCTATTATTCCCCGGCCTTACAATTTTGAATATTCGTGACAATTCTGCAGCCTGTAACGGCTGTAACATATATTCAAAAACGGTAACCGATCGACAACAATCATTTCTTCTGCATTGAAATCGCAGTAGTTTTTGGCAATTAAATTTTATTTAAATTTGCTGTTTACAATAAAATTAGAAAATGAGAAATAATTACCGCGAGTATTTAGAAGGACGCCAAAGAATATCAAGGGCTACTGCGTACCGTCGTCGACAACACCAAGTTCAAAATGATTCTTCCGACAGTAGTGAAGATGAAAATTGGAGAGTAAGTAATACTTAAAATTACTTTCTTAAATGATACTTTTAAATGATGTTTTAAATAATTAATTTAAATAGGTTATTCAAATTTTATAACTTGTAAAGAAAAATGTAGAATTTCGTTTGCTTATTATTGAATATTATTTTGTTCATTACATTTTTTATGTTATTTAGGAATATTTCCGACAACAAATACTCACACATGAAGAAAATTCTTCGAGTGTTTCTGGATCAGAAAACAATAGAGCATCAGATTTATCTATCACATCATTATCGTCTCCCACGCCTGAATCTGATTTATTGGTTAATGGATCCTTACAAAACATTGATTCGTTACATGACAACGGAAATGATAATATACAATCCATGGAATTATCGAATCAGGTTTGTAATTTTTTTTGTAAACTTATTTTTAAAAAATGGGTATATAAATAATTATAGTAATATATTTTTTAGACGAACCATGATCAGTCTTTAAATCCTCTGATTTACGATAGAAATGAAATTTATGGCATAAGGCATTATGATGATGAGTCAATAGATGTAAGTTAAATTTCAATACTCGTATTGTTCCAATTACAAAAAAATTAATTAATAATACTATACACATGGGGTGCATGTTATAAATAGTAGCAATTTTGTTATGGATTTTTAGAAAACAAAATAATTGGAGTCTTGAGATACACAATATAATCACACAATTTTTCATGTGTTGAAATTTTTTGTGAGTATTATTCAATAAAACAAAATTACATTTTTAATTTAAAGTACACTTGCAAATTTCATAAATAATTGTATCTGCCACACTAATTTAGTATAAGTTACATTAGACAAATTTTATATAACAACATAGTTTTTAATTTTTTTTGTAATGCATCCTGTATTTTCTTTCTTTTTTATTTGTAAAGTATGAGTCATGAGCAATATAAAGGAAATAACATATCTAGTATGCCTAAATTAACAATAAGATTGCACCATGTAGACATGCACATAACCTAATAGGCTTTAATTGATGATTTTTGCATACAGCCAAAAAATTACCATACTTAATTTTACGATATCTATGTAAGCAGTCATAGTATTGTGTAATTTATTAATGTTAGGTCTCTCTCTCTCTCTCTCGCTCTCTCTCTCTTCCAGTTACTTTCACTTTCAATTCATTGTACAAATAATAATAGATACACACTCACTCTCACTCAAGTACAGTTTTCATCATTAAGTAATTAATATAGTTTATGACAAAAATCATATGAAATTAAAATAATAGTATAGTATATTTAAATAGTATAGAATTTTTTTTATTTTAATTTTGCCGTTGTAATCAATTAAAGTTATTATAGTTCATAAATATAAGAATACATTTTTAAACTTTAAGGAAACATTATTGTCGTTCTCTCGGTGTTTCAGAAAAAAATGGTTTTTACACTCACACACACTGATCTCTGAGCCAAAATTATTTGGCCTCGCAGGCAAATGTGAAAAGAATAAAAAATTTTATTTAAACATTAGACAATATACAAGCTATAATTACTAAAAACTTCTCAATGACTTCAAATTTAATAAAATATTTTTTATATTTTTTACTGTTCCTGCCAAAACTATATAAATTTTAACTTATTTATAGACATTATGCCACGAGCATTTAGTTTTTTCAGAAATTCGTATTAAACTTTTAAAAATGATATTTCGAGAAATGAGCCTGGAAAGAAAAATATCATGAAACTTAAACATTATTTAATTTGCAGTGAATAATTTGAATGTACTTACTTACATATAATTTGTTCAGCATACAATCACTCAAAGAAGTCAAAAACTTTTTGACTGGTATTTATTTGATTTCTTTTAAAAAATCAGAAATATTATTATTTAATAGATTACAGAAAAAACGTCTATACTTGCCTTATTTTATACTTTCATAGAAAGTTTTATATTAACAATAATATTATTTTTATATGTACAGCCATGAAAAAAATTATTTCCATTTGTAGAGATCTTCTGTATAGTAACAAATGAAAAAGTACGTAAAGAAAATATAACATCAGTAAAAAGCACTTCTAATGTCATCTTTGAACAATATTCTCATAAGTAACGTCAAATATTTTTGTTTCTTGTAATAAAAAGTTATTTTTACATTCACACACTGTTGCCACTATAATTCTCTTTATTTCAAACATTTTCTTGAGTGTAGATAATACTTCTAATAAATCCATCCTTGATTACTGCTGTATTCAATACACTTGCCAATAATATTCTATTAAGTCCAATTTTTATTCGTATAACCAACTTATTTAAACTGCGCATCTCAACTGTACTGATTAAAAAATTAAAATGTTATCGGCTGAATGTTCAAATTTTTACTTTTTTTCTCAAACAACTTAAATAATAGCTTGGCTGAAACTTTTTTTTATAAAATTTATCAAAATATCTTCAAAATAAATTACTGTGTATGCTGTTCTTGTAGAGAGATTTGAAAATCTGTAAAAAAACGTAAACACAAAGTATCAATTTTTTAATACAAAGATGAAACTATTAGAATAGAAAAATATAATACTTATCTGAGTCAGTTGCTTCTTTCAACTCATCCTTTTTTTAAGAAAAAAATATAACAATTCATTTATCACCTATCTTTCCGTATACTTTCTTGTGTAGCTGATATATTAACATAGCTGATCTAACCTTTCAATTCGCTACGTGCACGCTATAGGCGCCTCTGAGACAGGGGTACTTTTAGAAACAGTGGCACTTTTGCTATGTCTCCAACAGGGTTGGTCGCGTATAATAGCGCGGTATTATACACGACACGGTAATGGTATAATACTTAGTATTATACCGTCGTGATTTTGCTCCTCTTTTGAAAGTATAAAGGCCTCCACACGAAAAAAGGAACATTGCACAGATACAAGAAATAGCATTGGTAGTATATCTATATATAACAGGAACAGCGAGGAACACCGAAGTACAACGACGCTGTACTTCGGTGTTCCTCGCTGTTCCTGTTATATATAGATATACAACCAATGCTATTTCTTGTATCTGTGCATTGTTCCTTTTTTCGTGTGGAGGCCTTAAAGCTCATTCACGAATAAAGGAATAGAAGGAACATCGAGGAACATTGAGGCACAACCATGTCGCTGTGTGTTTATAGGGCGCTACGCGCAAAAGGAAAAAGCATAAGAACAGGAACAGATAGGGCCCGTACACTTAAAAAAGAACAGAGCACAGTCATAAGAAATAGCATTGGTTATATATCTATATATATATATCGGGAACAGCGAGGAGCAAGAGGTATATATAGATATATAACCAATGCTATTTCTTGTGTCTGTGCTCTGTGTTTTTTTAACTGTACGGGCCTATATAAGAAAAACATGGATATGTATATCTATATATATGAGGAACAGGAACAGTTACAGGAATAGTACGAGGTATTCCTTTTAGCTGTTCCTGTTCCTCATATATATATAGATATACTTACCCATGTTATTCTTATATCTGTTCCTGTTCTTTTACTTTTTCTTTTTGCCTGTAGCGCCCTTATGTTCGTTGATGTGTATCACTGTTCCTCGGTGTTTCAAGCACAGCGACATACATCGAGGAACATAAATACACAGCGAGCTGGTTCCTTTATTCGTGCAAGAGCCTATTGCATCACGGATTGTGCGCTCGCGCTCAATGACGGGTAAATTTAAGCTAGAGTCGGGAGTTACGTAGAAGTGTACATAAGGTAAAATAATTATTTAAATAATTCTTAACCCCAAGTAAGCGGGGGATGCTAGTTCCACGCGTATACGGGAATGCGTCAGACGTGTATACAGGGCAAAATAATTATTTAAATAATTGTTAACCCCAAGTAGGCGGGGGACGCAAGTTCCACGCGTATATGGGAGCGCGTCAGACGTGTAGACATGGCAAAATAATTATTTAAATAATTCTCAACCCCAAGTAGGCGCGGGTCGCAAGTTCCACGCGTATACGGGAGTGCGTCAGACGTGTATACATGGCAAAATAATTATTTAAATAATTCTCAACCCCAAGTAGGCGAGGGATACGAGTTCCACGCGTATACGGGAGCGCGTCAGACGTGTATACATGGCAAAATAATTATTTAAATAATTCGTAACCCCAAGCAGGCGGAGGATACGAGTTCCACGTTTATACAGGAGCGTGTCAGACGTGTACACATGCCAAAATAATTATTTTGCCATGTATACACGTCTGACGCGCTGCCGTATACGCGTGGAACTCGCATCCCCCGCCTACTTGGGGTTAAGAATTATTTAAATAATTATTTTGCCATGTATACACGTCTGACTGCGCAGACTCGAAGCTGAATTGAGCGCGAAACATGAAAATGCCTTGTAAATACAACATCTTATTTCTTTATTATTTACGATTTTCTGTAAAATAAAACGTTTAATTATTTCAATTTGAATATTTCTCTGATTTCCGGCTTTTGAGATGCCGGCGAGGACCAAATTCCGGCAACCGGCCTAAACATCGAATTTTCGGGCATGGTCAGCAGAATTCGGGCCAGGTGGCAACCCTAGTTGTAGGAAAAAAGGGGAAATAGAGTAAGATTTTACGTTTTAGTGTAAAAAGAGCAATTGTAGAAAAAAGAGGAAGAGTAGGATCCCTGTTGTCATTATTTTTATATGTTTTCGGGTGATCTATTATTATTTCTGATCCTTAAATTATATTCACGCGCTTATATCATGCAATATTCTGAACCAAATAATAAAATTAACTCCTATCATTGTAGGATTCTTGGATCCGCTATGCTGAAAATGAAAGATTTGAAAATACTGACGAAAGCAGTGAAGAAAGTGACTACAATAGTATTAATAGTGATGACGATAGCCATGGTCGTAGTAGTACTTTGGCTGAAGAAAATGATTTTATAAATAGAGAAATGTCTTTTAATCGATTGAGAGAAATGTTGAGAACAGATGAAATTAATGACACGATTGAAACTGGAGTAGTTTTAAGCAAATCAGAAATTTTACTTGCTGTGTTGAAATATGGATTATCATATAATCTTAGTCAAACTGCTATTGCGGATCTTTTCAAGATGATCAACTGCATTCTTGGAATCTCGATATTACCGGAAACTCGTTATCTGGTTGATCAAATTTTTACTTCAAAAAATCACGCGGAGTTTCATGCCGTTTGTTCCAAATGTAAGATGTACGTGAAAAAATTTAATCGAAAAGTTCGACAAGTTACATGCAATTTATGTAATACTAAAATTATGTTAAAAAGTCCTACATACCATGATTTTTTTGCGATAATAAAAATGGATAACGATATTGCTAATTTAATTGAAGAGAATGAAGAATATTATAATTTTATAATAAATAAAAGAATGGAGAACCAAGAAACGTTTGAAGATTTTATAGATGGACATTTGTACAATGAACTTCTAAGGTCATTACCTGTGAATGAAAGAAAAAATTTTGTTACTGCTACTTTCAACACTGATGGATCCCCGGTATTTAGAAGTTCAAAGTTTTCCATTTGGCCGATTCAGCTGATCATAAATGAAATGCCATTTAAAATTAGAACAACAAATCCAATCGTATGTGGGATGTGGTTCGGCAAGGATAAACCGGATATGAATATATTCTTGAAGCCGTTTGTAGTGCATATGAATAAATTAGCTACTGACGGCATCAAGTGCAAAATCAATAACGAAGAACAACTTATTAAAGTTTATACAATTTGTTCTTGCGTTGATTCTTCGGCAAGAGCACCAATGCAAGGAATAGTACAGTACAATGGTTACTACGGTTGCTCATGGTGCATGCATCCAGGTGTTTATGTTCCCACTATCAGAGGCGGCTGTGTGAAATATGTTCTATTAGATGAATTACCACGTAGAAGAACAGAAAGAGAAATGTTAGAACATATGGAACAATCTTTAACGTCACGTCGGCCCATTTACGGCGTTAAAAGACCAACATGCTTAATAAATCTGAAGAATTTTAATATAATTTCAGGGTTTGTGCCAGACAGTATGCATCAGATTTGTCTCGGTATAGCAGAGCAATTTTTAAGTTACTGGATAGACACAAGTGGCATGCCATACTCTTTCTCAAATGATGATGTAAATAATATAAATAACATATTATTGGAAATTAAAGCTCCTAAGCATGTTGCTCGATTATCACGGTGTCTTAGCGATAGAAGTTGGTGGAAGGCTCGAGAATTTGAAAATTTCACATTATACTACAGTGTACCTATACTTTTATCTTTACCTCACATGGTACCTTATGCTAAACATTGGGCCTGTTTAGTGCAAGCTTTTCATATTTTACTAAAAGATAAGATTACTCGTGATGAATTGAATAATGCTGATCTTCTATTGAAAGAATTTATTGTTTACACGGAAGAGTATTATTCAATGAATGCTATGACGTACAATATTCATCAAGCATTACACCTTGCGCAAAGTGTAGCTGATTGGGGGCCATTATGGGCCCATAGTGGGTACTGTTTTGAATCAGGAAATGGACAATTGGTACGCAAAATCCATGCAGCCAAAGGTGTCATACATCAATTATGTCGATTGATTACCATGAAACAAAGTGAATTTATTTTAAAAAAGCATGTTTTTAGTACAAGACCTGATTCAGCAATACGTCGTTTTATTACGTATCTTGACAATAAAAAAGCTACATTAACCTTAAAACTGTCACATATACGATACTTTGGACCATACAGATCGACAAAGCGTAGATGGATAGACCTATTAGAACTCACTAATCAATCAAGAACGTACAGGAAGATGGTAAAAGAAAAATGTCTGTATACATCTTGTAAAAGAAAAAATCTGCGATCTGATAACTCTTTTGCGGTGACAAAAGAAGGGAATTTTATTCGATTAATCGAATTTATAGTCGACGAGCCTACAAGAAAAGAATACACAATATACAATAAAATACAGGTTGAAAATGTATTTGAAAATGTAACTAGTATTAAAAAAGTAATTAATATTTTTGAAGAAGTACAAATTGTAGATACCAACATAATAGACAGAATATGCGTTTTCATAAACACCGGAAATCTCAAATATATCTGTTCCGTGGCAAATTTACATATGTATTGAACATTAATTTTAATTTTGTAGTTTTAAAATAATTATGTATTTCTTTTTATACGGCTGCGAGCTCTCCTGCGAGCTCGACATTTGTTAACGGTAATTCAAGGACGCGACAACCTCGGGTGCTCGTCGTATAGAAGTAGCACCCGATGGCACTGAGTTCTATAGGGTTCGTGGATTGCGGAATTGACGATTATATTCTACCAGGTCTTTCGTTACAATATTAAATAAAATTGTTTTTGTAATAAATATTTTTGTAACTATTATTTACTATAAATCCTCATACATATATGTAAACAATTTAAATACAGGAAATTTTCAAAAATGATATCATAATTTAGAAAAGCCTACACGATGTTTAAAATGGTAACAAAAGCAGCTGCGTAGTTTTTGAAAATTTGCTGGTGTTTGAAAATCACCTGGTGTTTCAAAACCATCTGGTGTTTCAAGACCACCTGGTTTTTGAAAACCACAAGGTGTTTCCAAAATCATATGATAAATTGAGACAAAAAGCCATGTGGTTAACCAACTGGTAAAACCATCTGGTTTTTCTTACATGAAAAACCAGCTAGTAAAGCCACTTGGTTATTTTCAACAGGGTTGTATAAATTGTTAGCAACAATGAGTGTACTATGTGTATTTTTGACATCTGACATGGATAATAATCAGTTTATTCATATTACATAAGACCGACATAATGTGACCCATAGACTTTTAAGGTAACATTATAAAACAAACAAACCTTTAAAACAAATTATGTATATGAAGAAACTTTGTAAATCTAAATTAATAATATGTTTGTGCTTTCGTGTAGCCCTGAAGAAGGAAGTGAGAAACACTTCCGAAACGTTGGCAATTTCAAATAAATGCTGTTACTAAAAGTTCGTTTGGTGTCCGTCAAAATTATTTCAAATCAATACCACGAACGTTATCACTACTAAAAAATAAAAAAAAAATAAAAAAATTCTTGAAACATCCATTAAATTTAATCTTAGCATGTCATAGCTGAGCATTAATGATTGTAGCGTTTTTAAGTTTAAACGATTTCTGACTCTCGTTTTTGTGAGTCTTTCTTCGCTCCACCTTTGTTCTAGCTCTGCATTACTGTGTGGTATGCAGATAACATTCAAGGCAAATTTTGCAATATTGCAAAATAGTCTTTCCCCGTTGTCACAGAATGTAAGTACATTGTACTAAAACGTATCAAAATCAATATCATTGGCAGCAAGGTTCATAATTGTTTCGTGTTGACAAAGTCCATCCCACTCGTGACATAAAATGTTGACAGTTTCGCCATTATTATCTTCCACACACTGGAGAAATCTTGATATTGCACGACGAATTATTTCGTTATTATTTAATCGATAATCATGTGATGTAGCTTTGTTTGGTATGAGACATTCTAATACACTGAACGGGCGCCATAAAATTTCTAATAGAGTTAAAATTTCTTGAGTAACTAATAAAGGAGGTAGTGTTTGCGAAACTCAATGTAGTTCTCAAATCGCAGATCTTCTGCAAGTCTAGCAGTGTTCTCTCCTATATCGATATCGGCTATAAACTTATGGTTATTTTCATCGGTTACATCTATATTAGTAATATTTACTTTTACCACTTGTTCTTGTTTTATGAAATATACTAAAATATTTGCTAGCAAATCATTTATTAGTGTATGTTTCTACAATCATTACTCCGTCGCTCTGCATATACTGATTAAAATTTTTTAAAATTGAGAGTATATGTTTCAGAAATACCATGTAACACTTTGTTACCGAATTTTGAAAACCATTTTTCAATTTCAATATGTTTTACGTAGTATTTTCTGTATCTTTAACAGTATTTTCAATAGGATCCCATTGTTCGAGAATCCTTGAAATCGCTGGTCCCATATTGAGCCATCTAGTCGGGACGGGTCTCAAAATAGAGGAAAATTATAACAAAAAAAGAGGAAGATTTTCATGAAAAAGGGGAAACTGAAACAGTAAAACAGATGTAGGCGGAGGATACGAGGTCCATGCATATAACCGAGTCATGTAGACATGAAAAAATAAACAAAAAGATTATTTAAATAATTTTTAAACCCAAGTAGGCGGGGGATATGAGGTCCACACATATAAGGGAATCATGTAGACATGAAAAAATAAGCAAAACGATTATTCGAATAATTTTTAAACCCAAGTAGCAGGGGGAATATGAGGTTCGCGCATATAAGAGAGTCATGTAGACTTTAAAAAATAAGCCGAACGATTATTTAAATAATTTTTAAACGCAAGTAGGCGGGGGATATGAGGTCCACGCATATAAGAGAGTCATGTAGACATGAAAAAATAAGCCGAAAGATTATTTAAATAATTTTTAAATCCAAGTAGCCGGGGGATGCGAGGTCCACGCATATAAGGGAGTCATGTAGACATGCAACAATAAGCAAGACTCTTATTTAAATAATCTTTTTGCTTATTTTTTTATGTCTACATGACTCCGTTATATGCGTGGACCTCATATCCCCCGCCTATTTGGGTTTAAAAATTGTTAAAATATTTCTCTTGCTTATTATTGCACATCTACGTAATTCCCTAATATGCGTGAACCTCGCGTCCCCCGGCTACTTGGGTTTACAAATTGTTTAAATAATCGTTTTGCTTATTTTTTCATGTCTACATGACTCCCTTATATATGCGGATACCTCGTACACCCCGCCTACTTGGGTTCAAAAAAACCTCCTGGGTTATTTATCAGTAACTTATAAATTCTGAAAATCAGGAAAAGTAATAAAATTATTAATTAAAACTTTTCTTTTTCATTAAAAATACACTTACTCTCCGAAAAATCTTTTCCCTTTTGCGGCCGTAAAGAAAAAAATTGAGCCACTATACATCTGCAAAAAGAAAGATATAAAGGCGTATCTATCATGCCCTTGCAGTTGGAAGATGGTGTTCACCACGGACGTAACATTTCACCCGGTTTGTGATAAATAATCCCTCAAGCCGTCTTTGTCAGCCCTTGAGTTCATTATCACAATGTGAGCGCGTAATATAACTTAACGCTCTAGGTACGAAAATTGCTATTATACTTTATACTTTTGAAGGTTCTGATAGCAGATATCTTTTTGCTTTGAAAAGTGCCTCAAAAGTTGGTACGTTGGGATATCGGTGAACTCCAACACGTCATGATTCCTTGTTTCTCTGAACGCCAACGCAGCAGCAGACACAAGCACTAGCCAAATACTGAGTGGAATTCGACGATAGTCTCGGGCTTACCTTTCTTGATTCCATGTAAAGGGAAGACCGTAAATGCCACACTTATGTGTGTATCATCAAAATTATGTGAAGCGAAAATTAGATACCAACGTAGCACATCCTCCGACGCTGCGAATCGTGTTATTAACTCCAGTTTTTGCCCAGAAAAAGTGCTTGTACTACATATTTGGCTAAAAATGACTCCTCTGTTTTAGAGACAAACAACGCTCTTAGCTTATCAACCACCTATTTGAGGCTTGCAGAACTACGCACACTGACACGTTAACGTTATTATTGGTTTTCAACGTTTTCCTAACGTTATTATTGATGTCGCCGATAATACAGATTACTCTCTTCATAACATATTATTTTATTGGTAAGCATACCCTTAGGATGTCACCTCTAATGTATTTAAGTAGCATACATCAATATTCTTTAATATTGAATTTAAAATTGAAGATGAATATAAAATAGTAGATTGCGCAACAAGAGGAGAAAATGAGCTATTTCCAACGATGGTAAGATGGTCAACACGAGTTCGAGTCGAGGGCGTCGACGGCGCCCATGTGATACACCGTATTTTTTTTCAACATGTGCCTTTTTACATGCATAAAAGTTAGGTAGGTGATCGAGCATTTCGAGCCATGCACAACATAGTTAAAAATGATTATATGTTGTTAATATTTTAATTCAAATATGCGCGTTCTTTTTATATCAATTATATATTAGATATTATAAATATCCATTATTTTGTAAAGAGATTCATCAAGAAAATATAAAGGTTATACGTAAAAATAGTAAAGTGTGTATGGATACATGCTAGGCCAGTGAGCTGCGTGGACACCACCATTATAGTTTGCAAGAAAAAGGTTTATAGAGATACATTGCGCTCACAACGACGAAAAATAATGCTCGTAAACCCGAGGTACGAAAAGTTCTATTATGTCAGTCAAGTTAACTTACGGATACTTGACTGCAATAAATTGATTTCAGTACTTTCTTGTGTTTAATTTGTATAGAAGGATAAACAAATTTGAATACTTTTCTGAGAACTGTTATACAGTTCTTTCGGATAGCTGTTTGCATTACTTGACTATCGATAATTGATTTCAAAACTTTCGATTGTTTAATTTGCAGTGAACAATGGGAATGTACTATACATACAATTTGTTGAGCATATATTGGTGCGAAGAAGTAAAAGACTTTTCCGCTAGTATTGATTTGATTTCTTTTACAAAATCATAAATATTATTATCTTATAGATTATGCAGAAGAAACTCATACTTGCCTTATTTTATACTTTCGTAGGTAGTTTTTTGATTTCTACTTTAAATTAGTTTTAGATAAATGATAAATCAAATATATTTTCGAGAAAAAGATGTTGATGCTTTCTTTTTAAAGGAAACATTTTTCATAGATTCTGTAGATCTTTCAAAATAATTATTGTTAAAAAGATCATTTGTTTTCATAAAAAATTTTGGGAAAGATTTTTATATAGTTGGCAAAAGTTAAGATGATTGTTAGTAAGGAATTACATACATGGAATACTAAACCAAACTTATTCTTGCCTAAGTTTTTACTTTTGTGGAAAAAATTTTTTAGAGGGATTTCACAACTTTTTAAGAATAAAAATACATTAAATAATGTTTGTTATGTATAAAACTACACATTAATTGATTTCACAACTTTTTTGGGTTTGACTTTCAGTATCCGCGTAAAAGAAATTTATTTCGACTCGTTTTTAAGACTTTTTTGTCCGAAAAATTTTTTTCACCGTTACAAAACTTCCTTTTTGAGGAAGCAAAATATAGATATTTTCACATAAAAGTACTATAAAATATAGTAGTATTTAGCTACATATTTTTTTATAGTGATATAAACAATAAAATTACGATAAGGATCGCTAGAAATATGTTATTGGCTATTATATTATATAGTAAAATTTAAAATATCAAAGGATTTCGAATGGAAATATTATATTATACTAAAAAAATAAATTAAACTTTACTCAAAATTTAGTTAAATGTACAATAATTGAGTTACTATAACTGTTTAATCGCTTGAATTATATGAATATATTTATTATTAACATATTATAGCTGATTTTAGAAAAAAACATAGTGAAGGCAATAATATTTACTTTTTACTATGCAATATAGTTCACAGTACAAACGCCTTTTTTCTCAGCGTACTTTCATCCATTGGAATAATAGCATGGTATTGTAATGTGCCTGGTATGGATTTAGCTTTATCGAGTCTTGGTTTTAGTTTCAAGACAGTTTCGTCATATGATTCTTTACTGCTACAAAAAACTTTGGTTTCTTTGCAATAATCTTTAGCTCAGTTATGAAGCTTTTCTGCCATTAAAATATGATTATTAGAAGAAACTTGTAGACTCGTTTGTTTTGTACTTCTTTTTTAGGTTGGCACCTATACCATCGCATACACCGTGGCATAAAAATGGCCATGCTCCGTGGCATAAAAATGGCACTCAGCTGGAACACCAAAATCTTTCTCACGAAAAAGAAGGTTTTGAAAATTAAATTTATTTTTAAAATGCTGACCTGCTCTCGATCAGTCAAATAATAGACTTTTTTACTATGGAATTAGTTTTGAGGTAAGATATTACAATTTTTTGATATTCATAAAGAAACATAAAGAAGAATAAAAAGAAACTGTCTTGAAACTAAAACCAAGACTGGATAAGGCTAAATCCATACAAGGCACATTAGCATACGAATGCTATTATTCCAATGGATGAAAGTACATTGAAGCTCAAAAAAACATCTTTAAGTACTGAATATCAAATCTTCCAGAGAAAAACTGTTAGAAAAAACAAAGAAAAATTATGTGCACTGAAAAAAAAGCGTTAGTATAGTTACTATATTGCTGTTAGTTATGAAACTCTACTTTTTTTATAAAATAACCAATAAAATATTATTCGTACATTACAAAGAATTCGAAAGAACAGGTAAAGGTTATGGCGAGTCAGGCCTAGTCCAAGCGATGCACAGTGTTCTATTTTGAAAAAAAATGGACAAAATGAAATATCTCGCGAACGGATATCGATAGCCGGATGAATCCAACTGCATTTTAAAGTTGAAGTAATGTACAATAAAGGAAAAATAGTCCAGTACTGATCATTTGACCCTGTGACCTTGGAAATGAAAAATAAAAGTCGAATAAATAACGTATTTTCGGCTTTTTCATTGTAGACTTTCTGGCTATCAATTTTTTCGATCAAAAAAATATGTACTCCTGTAGTGTTTCATGCAAGGAATCCGAATTTGATGTCAGAATTGTCCTATCGCACACCAATTTGTTTTTAAATCTGAAAACTCCATAAAAAATACGAAAAATTTACCCTGAAAAAATGGAGCATTATTGAGTAATTTCGGCTTCAAATTCGGATTCAGCGAATCAAAATACATGGGTACATAAATACAAGTACACAAATTTGTAGGTGCATATATGAATTATTAAAATTTAAGGGTTATTAAAAAATGGCATTTTTTACAATATTTTCATGCTCTTTAATAAAATTGTATTAAATACAAGCGTTTGTGTACCCATGTATTATGATAAGCTGAATTCAAATCCGAAGTCGAAATTACTCAATAATATTCCATTTCTTCCAGGGTGCATTTTTCGTATTTTTTATGGAGTTTTCAGCTTTAAAAACAAATTGGTGTGCGATAGGACAATTCTGACATCAAATTCGGATTCCTTGCATCAAACACTACAGGAGTACATATTTTTTTGATCGAAAAAATTGATAGCCAGAAAGTCTACAATGAAAAAGCCGAAAATTCGTTATTTATTCGACTTTCATTTTTCATTTCTAAGATCACAGGGTCAAATGATCAGTACTGGACTATTTCTCCTTTATTGTACATTACTTCAACTTTAAAATGCAGTTAGATTCATCAGGCTATCGATATCCGTTCGCGAGATATTTCATTTTGTCCATTTTTTTTCAAAATAGAATACTGTGCGACGTACCGCGCGGTACCGCGCGCAAGAGATGTGTTACGTCTACTCTTTGGCGTTTTATTTTTCAAAGAAAACATCTTGATTACTTTTTGGAAAATACCATTTCCTATGTAAAAAATGCTCAGCTTTCGATCTAAATGGTAAAAAAAATATTACAAATATACTTTTTGAGATATAAGATGTTTTGTAGTTTTTGAAGGTGAAAATGGAAATTTTTGAAAAAACTGCCCACATCATTGGAAAGCTGAGGAAAAAATACGTCGGAAACGCTTATCAAAACAATTTTTTAAAGTACATTTTAGTAGCATAAACATGAGTTGGAAATAGCAAAATTTGAGGCTAGCGCGCCCCTCTGATGGTAGATCTAATCCTCAAAGAAAAAAACCGCTGCCAATTCATTGGCACGTAGCTTCCTCAAACTTAATTTATTGATCCCTTTAATTAATTTTTACTTCTAATATTTAAAATTGAATACTTTATCTTGTACGGTTAGACTAACTAGGAGAGGGTCATGGGTCCGGATTCAGCTTAAACTGTGCGTTATATCTTTTTTCGTAATAAACCGATTTTTTTGGGCAACGAACTTGATCTGAAGATATATAAAAGCTACATCTGTGCCAAATTTCAGGACGATTGGGTAATTTTTGCTTTTGTTATCGTGCGACAATGAAAACGCAAATTTTTTCTAAAATAATTTTTTTCTAAAAAACAAATGAAGATAATCTCCTGAAATTTTAACCAAATATAGTCTTCTATAAATTTAATAAGTGGTTAAAATTTTAAGTCGATAAATCAAATAATCTCTGAGAAAATGCGATTCGAAAATTAAAAACAAAAAAATTTTTAACCTCAAATATCTTTTTTCGTAATGGACCGATTTTTTTGGGCAACGAACTCGATCTGAAGATATATAAAAGCTACATCTGTGCCAAATTTTAGGACGATTAGATAATTTTTGCTCTAGTTATCTTGCAACAACGAAAACGCAAATTTTTTCTAAAATAATTTTTTTCTAAAAAACAAATGAAGATGATCTCTTGAAATTTTAACCACATATAGTCTTCAATTAGTGTAATAACTGGTTAAAATTTCAAGTCGATAAATAAAATATTTTTTGAGAAATTAATTTATGAAATATAAAAAAGTTTTCCTTAATAACAAATAACAAAGTGAAGATATTTTAAATTTTAAAAAAGGAAGATATAGGTATTTTAAATACCTTTCAAGAAAAGTTTATTATATTATGTAATAATGACTGTAAGACATGAAAAAATCAAAAAAACTGAAAATTCAAAATTCGTTTTTGGAAAATAATTTTTTTTCTAAAAAACAAATGAAGATAATCTCTTGAAATTTTAACCACATATAGTCTTCAATTAGTGTAATAACTGGTTATTTATTTCAAGTCGATAAATAAAATATTTTTTGAGAAATTAATTTATGAAATATAAAAAAGTTTTCCTTAATAACAAATAACAAAGTGAAGATATTTTAAATTTTAAAAAAGGAAGATATAGGTATTTTAAATACCTTTCAAGAAAAGTTTATTATATTATGTAATAATGACTGTAAGACATGAAAAAATCAAAAAAACTGAAAATTCAAAATTCGTTTTTGGAAAATAATTTTTTTTCTAAAAAACAAATGAAGATAATCTCTTGAAATTTTAACCACATATAGTCTTCAATTAGTGTAATAACTGGTTATTTATTTCAAGTCGATAAATAAATTATTTTTTGAGAAATTAATTTATGAAATGTAAAAAAGTTTTCCTTAATAACAATTGATAGAGTGAAGATATTTTAAATTTTAAAAAAGGAAAATATAGGTAATTTAAATACCTTTCAAGAAAAGTTTATTATATTATGTAATAATGACTGTAAGACGTTTTTTGGTTATAAAACAAAAGAAAATCAATAAAAACTCAAATCCATCAGGGTACCTTTCTTTTCCCGCGAGACAAAGAGAATAAGCTTTATCCGACGAAAATCGGTCGATTCGTTTGGGAGATATGAAGAGTTCAAATATACACGCACACACACACACACACACACACACACACACACATACACACACGAAAACAAAAATGATCAAAATCAACTAATATACACATATATCGCCTTAAAGTATCTTTTTGAACATTTTTTTTTTCGAAAATTTTTTTCACTGTTACAAAGCTTCCTCTATGAGGAAGCAAAAATACTTGAGAATGGCATACGTCATGTTTTCTCTGTTCGAGATTTTTCGAATGCTCGTGCAGGTTGATACTATGCGAGTCTGTCGGTAGTGCAGGTTGACACTATGCGGGTTTGTCGGTAAGCACAAGCTTCGAAAAACTGAAGAAGACTGTAGCAACGTATATATACCACAGTGATTATCCCCTCTCTATTTAGAGAAACGGTAAGTGTTTATTGTTAGGGCCACACTCGACGCTTAGTTCAGGTATACGTCTCTAGGTTAATGGCTACCGTTGGAGAGGATTAAGTCCAACAGTCATTTGCCCATGCGTAAATAGTACATTACGATACATGTGCCTCAAGTAGTTCATTATTGCACGGCGTGAAGTTAGGGCCCGAGCGCAGCGAGGGAAAATCGTGGACCATCTGAGGAAAACCTTAGCAATAAAAATCTCTATGACCAAAATTAGTCCAAGCACATGAATTGCAGTAATGTTCCTTGCCCGCCATTGCTAATCCGCTTTGGCATTGACCTCGCCACATCAAACATATATTTTCCGATCTCAAATCACTAAAATTTTATTTATGAGATGAAATAATCTCATTTATTATAAATGAAAATGGCATATTCCTTGCTTAACTTTTGTTTTGAGTTGTTTGATTAAATAAGTAAATGGAGTAGAACTCGATAAAAAATAACGGAATTAGTCCAAGAGTTGGTAATATCTAGGTGTAAATTTTCAGCTTTCTCAGTAACTTGGGCTTATTTTATGTTTTTCGGTGCTCTGAGTCGAAATTTTTTGGTTACAGAGCTCGGAACCCGTCAGTTTTTTTTATTATAAACAAATTACTTATTTGCAATAAACCAAAATTGTTTTTTGCAATTGACAAAAATTGCGTTACACTTTCTAGGTATTTTTGAATCGAAAGTCTTAGTACGAAGTGTTCTGAGTTCTTTTTACGAAAGTTTTTTCTTAAAACGCATACTTTTTCAGTTAAAAATCGATAAATAGTAAGATGATGGATCAAACGACAGCTTTTACTTGTAGTGTAAGTGTTGATTTCTGACGGTCTTGCTGTCTAGTCCAATGTTGCGTGTAAGTGAAAAAATGATGGAGAAAAAACACACAACAATTTATTTTGTTGATGTTTCAAACTTTTAATGAAGTTCTTCTTCAAGATTAATTAGTTACATAAATAAGATGTTACGTATAGGTAGTCAATTTTCTGGTGGAACCGAATATCACCATCTATACGTAACATCTTATATTTATCTAACTAAAATAAATTGTTGTGTGGTTTTTTCTCCATCCTTTTTCCATCTATACGCAACATTGTACTGGGCAGTAAGATTGTCAGGGACCATCACTTACAAAAATCCATAAAGATTCCACAAAATACGATTTTTTGAGCTTTTATTTCCTCTGGCTCTCATAATATGTGAAAATTAGATAACTTTTAACTCAAAAAGCATGTGTTTTATATATTACTTATACAAATCCTGCAACGTCGACATACCTGAAGGTAATTGTTTACTTTACCCCATCTCGAAAACCCGAGAGTTGGGGTCAACTAATGGCATACGATTTTTCGCTCAGGAGGACTATACTTACCTGTGTACCCAAGGTTCTCCCCTACTATGACCCATATATAGATCTACCTGCATATAAAAGGGCCACAGGAGACTAGATGAGCTCAGTCAAAGAGAAGACGTCGTAGTCGACAGTTTCCCGTGGAATTTTGCTGGGTTTTCCGTGATTACAGGAAGAAAGACGATGAAATTACCTTCGAAAGTATGGACAGCGACGCTAGCAGGCGACGACCACTCAGCTGATCAAATGGTATGCAGTGGTGCCAACGTAAATGAACCGATCGGCCAAAATTCACATTTCGACCATCTGACGACGCAGCTACACTTGGTATCGGCTTTGGGTAATGCTCGACGCGTGCGTCTGCTAATAAACCACAATGCGGATTGCCATGCCCGTGACAGTCAGAAGCGCACTCCGTTGCACTGGGCAGTTTCGACCAGCGACAACCCTGACGTCGTCGAAGAACTCATCATCGGAGGGGCCCCCGTGGATGCGCGAGACAATGACCAATCCACGCCGCTCCATCAGGCGGTGATGAGGGGCTTCAACCAGTCGGCGCAAAAACTCATTGATCGAGGAGCATCTCTCGAGGCGGTAAATGCGAGGGGTTGGAACTCACTCCACTTGGCATCGCTCTACAATAACTCGAGGATGGTCGAGGTGCTGACAAGTTTTAAAATAAAGATAGATGTGGCGGATCCATTGGGATGGACGCCATTGCACTTTGCTTTGGGGGAAGGCAATATAGACATTGTAAGTACATGTTAATGTGCAGTTAAAAATTTTTATTAAATTATTTGAGTATATTTCAATTTAATTTAACTTGAGTTCATAAAATAACAACCGCTTTCTTTTCCAGATCCAGCGTCTTCTTGACAAAGGCGCAGATGTAAACAGAAAGACAAGCGGAGGCAAGTTTCCCTTGTACCTCGCGGCGATGACGGACTGCCCGGCTTCCCTGCATCTTCTACTAAACAGGGGCGCGCGAATCAACGAAAAATCAGACCAAGGCTATACCGCGCTGCACGTGGCCTGCGAGAATGGAATCACTGACGTGGCGGCTTTATTGCTTCAATTTGGAGCCGATATCAACGCGCGCAACCGCGAGGGCAAGACGGTGTTCGAACTTCTGCCAAACAGACAATCTAGCGAAGCTACCGCTAGAATCATCATTCGGGAATCCGTTAAACGTGAGGCATTGGGCCAACTCCTCTACGACGGATACAAACAAATGGCTCAATCCTGCGAGAATTACTCGAAATTTGACCAGCAGTGCCGTGAAGAGGTCAAGCGAATGAGGACTGAGAAAATCGACGTAGGGAACAGCGCCGTGTCGGTCTTCTATATATTCGCTAAAAATGACGAGAAAGTCGCAAAACTAACGAGAAACAAAGGCATCGTCGAAACAGTTGAGACAAGCCATTGCCTTGCGTCATTTAGAATATACGGCACTGACCTCATCATGAAGTTTAAAATGGCGAAACGCCGCGCAAACTTCCTGATGAAGGTCGAAGATATCTTGATCAACTTGTTTGACAATATGTTACCTACACCGACTGTGCAGAAAATAGCAGCGTATCTTAAGTTCGCCGATATCATCACCAATTTATAAGTGCGAAGAATAACATGCAAACAATCGGCTGTAAAGATGCTATAGGGCCGTAGTAAATAGAATGATTGCGATTGATCGAATGTAAATAGTTTTCATTAATTACGAAAGAAATGACGAGACATGTTGTCAAAACTAAAAAACCACTGCTAACTGCTTTAGCAGAATGCTTTCTCAAAGAGAATTGATAAATTACATCAAATAATATTTTTAAATGTACATTTTAATATAAAATTTCATTCTTTCTGCATGTCTGATTTTCCATAAATACAATTATTCAAAATGATCAAGAAAATTATATTTAAAATAGTTATGTAGTAATTATTAAATTGTAAATTAAAAAGTTTAAGGTATTATCACATGCTATTTATTTTATTGAATTTATAAATTAATTGCATCACTTCGAAACTTCTTCGGCGTTTTCTTCGAAAACCTGCTAACTCGGTGTTTGCTTCAAAATCCCGCCAACTCAGCGAAGACTTCGAAAATCCACCAACTCATAAAGTGGTTTCAAAAACCATATAACTCGGTGAAGGTTTCAAATATCCTCTAACTCAGGCGTTTTTTCTTTCTTTAATTTTGTAGTGGTAGCTCTAGGATGTTAAAGTACAATTTCTGTATAACCGATGAAAAAAATTGTTTACGATTTTTCCATATTTTTCTTTATTTTTTTTACCGACTTAATATTATCCGATCGGGCCGACAAAAATATGGGTAGATAGGAAATGTCAAGACCTTTCGAAAAATGGGCCTACTTCCCACCGATATCCAAATTCGGCGACGAAAAAAAAATTCTATTTTTTGATATTTTACTTTATTTTTTTTAACCGACTTAATATTATCCGATCAACTATATAATTGAACTTGCACAACTTCAAAATAAGCTTTAAATACCTGCCAAATCCTGGTAGAAAATTAACCATAAGGTGGCCAGAATATGCTTAACCAGCATATGGCTTAGCCATATTCTGGCCAACTTATGATTAATTTTCTACCAGGGAAGATAAACTTGATATCTCTGGCCAGTTTTGAGTTATGCTGCGGAGTAATTTATAACACAGACACACACACACATACACACGCACACGCACACACACACGCATATATACACACACACACACACACGCACACAGACATTTTCTAGAAAATGCATATCTCGACTCAGGGAGCTCAGAAATATCGAAAATCATCGAAATCTTGAGGTCGAAAAATTTCATCATTACCAAGCTTGAGATATAAAATATGTTTATTCATTCTACATGTTTTTTCAATGATTTACAACTTCATTAATCTTTACAAAAATTATAAATTTTTTCTTATTCTTGAAATTCTTTATTAGCTGCCACTGATATTATGACAATACAAAATTACTATGTTAAGATACATGTACTACACCATATATAAGAATCCCTTTGCTACATTCCTATTACCTCACAATTATTGTACTAGACTACAATATTCTGTATAATAAATGATATTTATTGATGAAATTTCACACATATATTGCCTATGACACAAACAAAATTGTCTATAAATTGCATGCTTACATTTCACCAAACCATTCTCAAGAGAGAATTACGGTATTATAAGTACTCAGTTAAAAATGGGTGTCATTTTATCAGCAGTAAAATTTTAAACTTTACAGACTCTGAATTACAACACTGATATCGGTCGGAAGTAGGCCCATTTTCTGAACGGTCTTGAAATTATTTCCTGTCTACTCATATTTTGTTCGTCCCTATCGGATATTATTAAGTCGGTTAAAAAAAATAAAGAAAAATATGGATAAATCGAAATAATTTTTTTTCTTCGCCGGGTTGGGTTTGGATATCGGTCGGCAGTAGGCCCATTTTCTGAAAAGTCTTAAAATTTCCTATCTATCCATATTTTTGTCAGCCTAATCGGATAATATTAAGTCGGTTAAAAAAAATAAAGAAAAATATGGAAAAATCGAAAATATTTTTTTACGGCGTTGGGTTTGGATATCCGTTGGAAGTAGTCTCATTTTCTTAAAAGTCTTGAAATTGCCTATCCATATTTTTTTCTGTCGAAACGGATAATATTAAGTCGGTAAAAAAAAATAAAGAAAAATACGGAAAAATCGTAAATAATTTTTTTCATCGCTTATACATAAATTGTACTTTAACATCCTAGAGCTACCACTGCAAAAGTAAAGGAAAAAAACGCCTGAGTTAGAGAATATTTGAAACCTTTGCTGAGATATATCGTTTTTGAAACCACTCTATGAGTTGGTGGATTTTCGAAGTCTTCGCTAAGTTGGTGGAGGTTTGAAGCAAACACCGAGTTAGCAGGTTTTCGAATAAAACGCCGAAGAAATTTTGAAGAAATGCAATTAATTTATAAATTCAATAAATAGCATGTGATAATACCTTAAACTTTTTAATTTGCAATTTAATAATTACTACATAACTATTTTAAATATAATTTTGTTTATCATTTTGAATAATTGTATTTATGGAAAATCAGATATGCAGAAAGAATGAAATTTTATATTAAAATATACGTTTAAAAAATTATTTGATGTAATTTATCAATTCTCTTTGAGAAGGCATTCTGCTAAAGCAGTTAACAGCGGTTTTCATAAATGTTTAACAAATTTTCCAATTTTTTCCGTCTGTCCAATGTTACGAGTGAGCTATCACAACCTTTAATAATAAAAAATGATGGCCCAACGAATACATCCAATATACAGAAACTCGATATCTCTCCCCGAAATTTTAACGGTTTCCTTCTCGAATTAATTAACTTTACTAAAAAATCGATTATTCTTTTACAATTTTTTTCACCTAAATACATTTAGAGCGGTACTTGATAATTGAACAAGTTATAACTTCAACATGTAAGTTACATAAGAAAATATGTTCATTTCGGCACCTGTTTTTATTTCTAAGATATATTCTATTTATGAAGAGTGGCGTTTTAATCAATAACTACAAACGGACTATGGTCAATAATGTCGAAAACGAAAGAATATATATATATATATATATATATATATATATATATATATATATATATATATATATATATATATATATATATATATATATATATATATATATATATATATATATATATATATATATATATATATATATATATATATATATATATATATATATATATATATATATATATATATATATATATATATATATATATATATATATATATATATATATATATATATATATATATATATATTGCCTATATCGCACACAAAATAGTCTATAAATTTCAAACTGATACATGAAGTCGTCATTGAGAAATTACAATTTTGGAAAAAACGTAAAAAAAATAAAATTTTCATCGATAATTACAAGTTTAGAAAATAATGCCCAACAAGTCAACTGTGGCTACAATATTTTAAACTAATTTATTTAGTGCAAAGATATATAAATGCAGAACGTTCTGGTAATTTTGACCAACATGTAGAAACAGTAACGTTAATGATACCTTTTTTTTTCGCTTCAGGTCATCATTTATACGCTAAGGCGTGTTTTTTGTACGTCCAACAGATGGTTAATTTAAAAGAAAGCATGGATATAGTGGAATATGATAAATTCTGTAAGCAGGGCTTTCATACGATAAGACGTTCAAATCGCTTCTGGTGCGGATTATGGTCTGATATGACCATCGAGCAGGTTTTGATGCGGTCAATGAAATGCGCTGGAGGCTTGACACACGGCCGTGGACTCACGGAAAATGTCATTGGAAAATGGGTGTTGTCAAGGGCAGCTGCATTAGAGGTCAGCAATGCCATAGAGCTATTTTGCAACATGACATTTGCTACATCTGAACAGCATGTCGACAATCGAGTTTCTCGTAGATACGAGAAACTCCGGAATATATACCAATTAATTTATCGGAAAATGTGTATGATTGGTCTAACGGAGGCAATCAAAGAAATACAACTGATTTCTTTATTTATTTATTGCATTACATTCTTCTATCATTAGACGTTTCTTCCTTACACGGAGAAAAATGTTCTATTAAAAATTACTATGTTTTATTGTAACCGGGGGACAGACTTGAATTCTTAAAAAAATTACTATGTTTTCTAGCAAAAATTGCTATGTTTCTAGTAATTTTTACTACATTTATAGCAATTGTTGCTATAAAACATAGTAATTTTTTTAAGAATTCAAGTCTGTCCCCCGGTTACAATAAAACATAGTAATTTTTAATAGAACATTTTTTTCCGTGTATTTACAAATATACCCCTCCAATTAGTTTTAGACAGTTTAGACAAAAGATTCGATCCTATTCACAATAAATGCAAAATTCCATTTGTAGAAATAGTGAAGTGTACAAAATTTTTATTTTCAAACACTTTTTTCGTGTTCAATAAGAATTACTATCGACAGATAGGGGGTACTCCGATGAGCTCTCCTATCTCTCCTCTCTTTGCGAACATGGTAATGGATGATTTAGAAACGTATTGTTTAAGTACTTTAAAAGAAACACATAATGTCAATCCGTTATTTTACTTCCGTTACGTAGATGACACTATAATGTGCATCGACAAAAAACATATTGATTTAGTAGTCACAACTTTTAACTCTTACAATAATAGGTTACAATTCACATATGAAATAGAACAAGATAAAAAAATACACTTCTTAGATATGACATTAATACGACATAATAATACTATCATTACTGACTGGTATAATAAACCTACTTCTTCGGGTAGATTAATCAATTTTCTTTCTAATCATCCAACAAGACAGAAAATTAACATTGCATACAATTTAGTCGATAGGGCAATTTCTTTATCTAACAAACAATTCCATAGAAAAAATTTAGATTCCGTAGTCCGCATTCTTCAAAATAATAACTTTCCTCGCAATTTCATTAATCGTTTCATACATACTAGACTGCAGAATATCAAAGACAAAGGTCATCAAAAAAATAGAATTCAAGACAACAGATTTACTCCGCTCATCACGTTACCGTTTAACGATCAATTTAATAAAATATCATCTATTTTAAAATCATTCAATTTCAGAACTTTACCTGTAATTAAGAAAAGTTTTAGTTCCATAATAAAATTAGGGAAAGACATAACAGAGAAGTGGGATCGGACTAATGTTGTACATCAGTTTGTATGTAAATTATGTCCAGCGTTATATGTGGGAGAAACCAAACGTACGATAAAACAAGAATCAAAGAACACCAAAATAATAATAACCCCGATGCAGTTGTATTCAAACACATGAGTGAGCACTCACACGAATTCGTCTGGGATAATTACCAAAATTCTAGATTATGAATCCCATTATTATAAACGACTGGTATCGGAAATGATCCACATAAAAAGTAACAATAACAATATAAATAAAAAAGATGATGTAAAGTTTTTAAACCCGACTTATTTTCAGTTATTAAGACTTTTAAATTAAATGTTTGTACGGTTGGTTTCTCTACGTATATCGAAATATGTATGTATATAAATATGTATATATATAAATACCCCCTTTTTGTTTGTAAACATGTTCACTAATACAGTCGCACTGCGTACTATAAATATGATTGTTTGTTGCATTTGCGCTTACTTAGACGATATGTAAACTTTATCACACGAACGATATTAAGGTATTTATGTTTTTTTTTTTTTTTTTTTAATCTCTGTGTTTTGCGATTGATAGTTGTATATAACGTATGTATATTAATTACACTTTTTTCTATTCAAATAAATTAGCCTGAAGAGGTTGGTAGACCAGGCCAACGAAACGTCAAAAAAGTGCAATAAATAAATAAAGAAATCAGTTCTATTTCTTTGATTGCCTCCGTCAGACCAATCATACACATTTTCCTAATAACACCGAGAGGGCAATTTGAACCACACATTACAATTAATTTATCGCTTTCTGGGAATGGATCAAATGTATTAAAGAAACTGCAGGATTTTTTTAATACATTTGATCCATTCCCAGAAAGCGATAAATTAATTGGTATATATTCCGGAGTGATTGGTGATTTATCGCTCGTGAATTATGCCACAAAGCTTTTGAATTAGGAAAGATTTTGATGGATGAGGCGTCAAATAAAAAGTTTACTGACGTAAAATATAGAAGAAGAAGCAGTAAAGTTACCCATTTGGGAGCTGCGAACTCCACTATGAAAAATAATGCAAATGAGGATGTGTATATCTCACCGTTGCTAATTTTCCAAAAATTTCGCTGAATATTCAAAACCAAGACGATATGAAAGAGTATTGTAGTTCGTATGAACTATCGCCGATTCCGCTGTCATTGTTTGATGAAAATGGCATGCGGAAAACATCTAAATCAGCATTCTACCATAATTTTAATTCATTGTCGAACATAAATGTACCATCCAATATAAGACATGTTGTCGACGGCGGATTTTTTTTGCATAGAGTCGTGTGGCAAAATAACATGAAAATGTCAGAAATAATAAATACGTACGTTTCGTATGCGACAAGACATTACAGTGAGAATAGTTATATTATTTTTTATGGATATCCCGACGACAATAAAACATCAACAAAATTAGTAGAACGTTCGCGTAGGCAAATGAAGAATATAGGCCGTGAAATTGCTTTTGATGAAAATAGAACGATAGTTGTTAATCAAAAGCAATTTTTTAGTTGTGAAAAAAATAAAAGTAGATTAATAAATATGCTTTGTTTAGCTTTAAATGCTGTACGCTTTCAAACAAAAATAGCCCCCGAGGACGCGGATCGATTAATAGTCTTGACTGCGATTAATAATGCCCGCGCTGATTTTAAAACAACTGTGGTGATTGTAGGCGAAGATATAGACTTGCTAGTTATTTTTTCAGAACTGGCAGAAAACATTAATAACATTTATTTTTGTAAAGAAAACAAAGGCTCAACACCAAATCAATACTTCAATAGTAATATATATATTACTATATATAATATATATATACACACACACACACACACATACACACACACACACACACACACACACACACACACACACACACACACACACACACACACACACACACACACACACACACATACACTATATATAATATATAATAGTAATATATAATAGTAATAGTTTCAAATATCCCTTTTTAAGAAATAGAATCACATTTTTACATGCATTTTCTGGGTGCGATACAACATCTTGTTTTTATAGAATAGGCAAAAATAAATTAATAGATACCATTAACCACGAAAAATTATTAGACTTATCAGCAGTATTTTATGACAAAAATGCCAGTTCTGAAAAAATAGCTAGCAATGCCTATAAATTAATAATCGATATGTACAGCAACAAAGCGGAAAAAAAATTAATAGACAAGAGCACTAATTTTTCACTGCATGACTTGCGCTACTTGCATTTTTGCAAAGCGAAAACCAAAACTAAATTTGCTTTAGAGACATTGCCACCAACGCAGGGATCGGCCAAGTAACACGCATTTAGAGTTTATTACCAACTTCAGTTATGGTTAGGCAATAACACTTTAATATACCTACTGATTGGGGATGGCAAATTAAAAATAATTGTTTACTACCTGTAGGAATGACCGATCCGCCTATACCTCAAAAATTACTCTCCCAAATTTCATGTAGTTGCTCAAAAAAACGATGTGTAGACGCTTCGTGCAGCTGCAAAAAGCACGGCTTACAGTGCACAAACCTTTGTGCACACTGCCACGAAGACACGTGCTATAATTTACTAATAAGTAAACCATTATTAGAATCGGAAAACGATTCGAGCGATGAGAACGATTACGAACTCGACTCGTATGACTGCGAGGATGTAAACGATTTGTTACCACCGAAGCGTAAAAAAATTAATTAATATTATATAGTTAAGTAACACTGTACATTTTTTGTAATAAATATCATATAGATTAAGAAGAATAGAAAATGTATATTTATTTTCTTATCAACTTATTAAAACGTCCAAAAACTGCCTTTCTATTAATTTTACATCAAATAAAAGTACAGCATCGGTTTAGTTGCGTTGAATTACCCCGAAATAAAAAAAAAATGATTAAAATAGCTCCTCTAGTTACTGAGGAAATCAGAAGCAAAGATCTATACGTTGCGCGCAGCGCGTTCTATTACTATTATATATCGGTTCCCCTCAGCCGCCGCGCGCCCCTCACCATTACACCACTTTCGTACGCTCGAGCGTTTTTGGTCAACTCTGACAACTGTTTTCAGGTATACAACAGTACTTTATCAAAAATCCAAGATAGACGTTTTGTAGTACAACATTTGAACTTTCAGAATCTTTTTTGATAATTGAAATCGGATCACCCGTAGAGCATCCAGCCTCGCTCAAATATAGCGTACTAAAAAATTGAAATCGCGATTACGCAAAAACTAATAATCGCACAGCCCCTGGGTTTCGCACACATAAAGTACATGTGAATTACTATCGATTCGCCAGAGATATGTGCTACATCTTTAAAAATGGCGGAGATATGAATTTTTGAAGAAACACTAATTTTTTCGGCTTTTCACGTTTTTCTCCGTAACTAATCATCCGATCGATTCGATCAACATCTAATTTTGTTCGTAATTTCATTTACTACAATTTATCTCATTGGACTACCAAGATCGGTCCACTAGTTTCGGTTTTTTATTTGTTTTTAACAATTTAATGCAAAAAACCAAAAAAAGCGCTTTTTTTGCATTAAATTGTTAATAACAAATATAAGGAACAGATTTGGTTGTTGCATTTATATACCAGTTATACTGTGGATTATTCTGCGTAGGATAACGCTTACCGCTTGCTGATAAGATTTGTGTCACGCTAAAAACCTCTATTGATTGGCCTAAAAAGGAACACATAAAAAGAACAAGAATTACATGAGAGTGTATATATATATATATGTGTGTGTGTGTGTGTGTGTGTGTGTGTGTGTGTGTGTGTGTGTGTGTGTGTGTGTGTGTGTGTGTGTGTGTGTGTGTGTGTGTGTGTGTGTGTGTGTGTGTGTGTGTGTGTGTGTTTAAACAAATACATCTTGTTCCTTCTGTATCTCGCTGTTCCTTTTATATATATATAAAAGGAACAGCGAGATACAGAAGGAACAAGATGTATATATAGATATAAAAACCCATGTAATTCTTGTTCTTTTTATCTGTTCCTTTTTAAGTGTCCAAGCCCAAAGAGTGAAGGCCATTAGAGCCATTACACGCAAAAAGGAACCGTGACAGATATAAGAAATTAACATGGCTTAGTATATCTATATATACGAGGAACAGCGAGGAATAAGCGCTGTTCCTCATATATATAGATATACTAACCATTGTTATTTCTGTATCTGTTCCTTGTATTTTTTTTGCGTTTAAATGGGCCTTACACGCAAAAGGAAAAAGTAAAAGAACAGGAACAGTTAAGCTCATTAAGGGCGCTACAGGCAAAAAGAAAAAGCAAAAGCACAGGAACAGATATAAGAATAACATGGATATGTATATCTATATAGATGAGGAACAGGAACAGCTACAGGAACAGATCTAGGCGTTTCTTCTAGCTGTTCCTGTTCCTCATATATATAGATATACATATTCATGTTAATCTTATATCTGTTCCTGTGCTTTTGCTTTTTCTTTTTGCTTGTAGCGCCCTTTACATGCAAAAGAAAAAAGTAAATGGACAGGAGCAGAGATAAGAATAACATAGACATGTATATCTATATATATGAGGAACAGGAACAGTTGTAGGAACAGTACAAATACTGCACTATACGCTACCCCGATCGGAGCGCCACCTACTCTTATACTATTTTAATTATTCATCATTTTTGAATACTTAAACTCAAGAATTCAATCTTGAAAATTCAAACATATTACATTTTGACGCCAATATACTATATACTTTTATAATATACTGATGATAACATCATTGGAGTTACGAGTTTTAAAAAAAAAACACGTTATTGTTTTTGATGATAACTAAAGAACCGTGATAGATAGAAAATTAATTTTTTTAGAAAATATAGGTATTTTAATTCTCTTTCGAATGCCACCCACCCCATTTAGATACATAGAGCCGTTCTCGAGAAATTACGATTTTAAAAAAATGTCAAAAAATTTTTAACCTCAAATATCTCTGAAATTTATGGACCAATCATTTGCCCAAAGAACTCGACCGAGAACTATAAAAAATCTACCTCTAAAAGGAATTTTGAAGCCATTAAGTCAATTTTACTCTTGTAATCGTTGGACATACAAAACTGATTTTTTTTCATTTTTCATTTTTTTACTCAAAATCTAGCCTACAGAATGTATTCAGATTTTAACAGATTATAGCTATTTATATTCTGTATTATCATGATTTTTCTCCAAAAAATTGACCGTTAAGTTTAGGAGTTATAAGGTTCTAAAAGAAAACACGTTTTTATTAATAACAAAAGAACCGTGATAGCTAGAAACTTTTTTTTTAGAAAATATAGGTATTTTAATTCTCTTTCGAACGCTACCCATCAGATTCGAATAACTCGATCCTATCATTAAAAAAAAATCAAAAAACAGTTTTGAGAAAATCGAAAATTTGAAAAAAAACAAAAACGCATCGCCCCAATCAAAAAACGGATTTTTGACCCGCCATCGCGCAAAAAAAAACAAAAAAAAATGAGACCTGTCCGGTCAAAATCGACCGAGTAGAAGCTGATATCCAGGCGTACACACACACACACACACACACACACACACACACACACACACACACACACACACACACACACACACACACACACGCACACACACACATCCATACAGACATTTTTCAAAAACCATGTATTTTGATTTCTAACACCTCGGAACACAATTATAACATATTTTTACAAGTCAAAAATTTACTATCACAAAGCTTCCTCTAGGAGGAAGCAAAAGTTAATTACAGCATTAGAGCTGTTACAAATACTTAAGAGAAAAAAACTCAGAAGATGGTGGGTGAAACCACATCTGTCACCAATGCTGGTTACCGTACTTTGTGCAATTTCTTTTAGGTTTTAGGAATCAAAATACATGGTTTTTGAAAAATGTCTGTATGGATGTATGTGTGTGTGTGTGTGTGTGTGTGTGTATATGTGTGTGTGTGTGTGTGTGTGTGTGTGTGTGTGTGTGTGTGTGTGTGTGTGTGTGTGTGTGTGTGTGTGTGTGTACGGCTGGATCTCAGCTTCTACTCGGTCGATTTTGACCGGACAGGTCTCATTTTTTTTGTTTTTCTTGCGTGATGGCGGGTCAAAACTCCATTTTTTGATTGGGGCGATGCGTTTTTGTTTTTTTTTTCAAATTTTCGATTTTCTCAAAACTGTTTTTTGATTTTTTTTAATGATAGGATCGAGTTATCCGAATCTGATGAGTAGCGTTCGAAAGAGAATTAAAATACCTATATTTTCTAAAAAAAAAAAAAGTTTCTAGCTATCGCGGTTCTTTTGTTATTAACAAAAACGTGTTTTTTTTTAGAAGCTTATAACTCCTAAACTAAACGGTCAATTTTTTTGAGAAAAATCATGATAATACAGAATATAAATAGCTATAATCTGTTAAAATCTGAATACATTCTGTAGGCTAGATTTTGAGTAAAAAATTGAAAAATGAAAAAAATCAGTTTTGTATGTCCAAAATTCCTTTTAGAGGTAGATTTTTTATAGTTCTCGGTCGAGTTCTTTGGGCAAAATGATTGGTCCATAAATTTCAGAGATATTTGAGGTTAAAAATTTTTTGACATTTTTTAAAAATCGTAATTTCTCGAGAACGGCTTTATGTATCTGAATGGGGTGAGTGGCATTCGAAAGAGAATTAAAATACCTATATTTTCTAAGAAAAATTAATTTTCTATCTATCACGGTTCTTTAGTTATCATCAAAAACAAAAACATGTTTTTTTTTTAAAACTCCAATGATGTTATCATCATTCTATTATAAAAGTATATAGTATTGGCGTCATCATTATATTATAAAAGTATATAGTATTTGTTTTATTATAAAATATAGATATTTTACTTCTATTTCAAATGATAACTTTGTTTATCAGCTCAAAATTTATATAAATTTGATATAAATAAATAATAAATAAATAAATTTAAAAATTAACAATTTTTAATATTCATAAATGAATTTAGTTATAATTATGCAATAAATTTTTAAAAAATTATAAATTTTGTTATTAAAAATTAATTAAAGGAATCAGCAAATTACGGTTGAGGAAGCTACGGGCCAATGAATTGGCAGCGGTTTTTTTGTAGTTTTAATAATTTTAAAATCTTTAATATTTTAACTTGGTTCATTTTATTTGAAATTTATCAATAATATCCAGTACCGACACAGTCATAGAGTATAGAATGTAGATGAGCTTCTCCGCTGTTGAATCCGACGGGACTAGGGAACGGAAACTCAAGACTTTTGTCCAGTACGCATCGCTTGCTCGCGTCGTTTGCTCGCATTTCTTGCGCTGGGCCCTTTCTACATATGTGTGTTCTGTCTGTTCTAGACAACTTCTCTCTATGTTTGTCTCTGTCTTACATAAACGGAACAGATCTATCTGTCTTTGTCGAGAACACACAGAACACACAGAACACACATATGTAGAAAGGCCCTGGATCGCATGCGCTTCTCGCGTAGTATAGATATGGCCTAAGGAGCTTCTACATCGATGCGGCTGCATGTGCGCTCGCCGTGTATAAGGTATACCTATATGTAGCGCGCACGCATATATAGGTATACCTTAGGGAGCTTCTACATCGATGCGGCTGCTTGTGCGCACGCCGTGCATAAGGTATACCTATATAGACGTACGTGCTACATATAGGTATACCTTATACACGGCGAGCGCACACGCAGCCGCATCGATGTAGAAGCTCATAGATGCGTACGTGCGTTTGCGTTTATGCGTTTACGCTCACGCAGCTGCTTCGAGCAGAAGTCAGGAGGGTGTACTCTAGCAGTTGGCATTAACTAGAATACACCCTCCTGACTTCTGATCGAAGCAGCTGCGTGAGCGTAAACGCATAAACGCAAACGCACGTACGCATCTATTCTGGACTTACCTTTAGGCCCCTGCCACATAAGCACGTATGCATCCGTATGCACGCGTATACATCCGTACGCACGTGCACACATCTCGTGCGGACGCGCACGCTGGCTTCTCTCATTGGTCGTCGAAGGCTTGAGCTCGCTCCCAACCAATGAGAGAAGCGAGCGCGAGCGCTCGCACGAGATGTGTGCATGTGCGTACGGATGCATACGCGTGCATACGGACCTTTGCACGCTAAAAGCATAACGCAAAGGAATAAGGAATAAGAGGGCATAAGGTGGACATAAGGTACTTATGCTCCGCTTATTCCTCTTATGCCCGTGTTGTGTACGCAACGGATCGTGCATAACCCTTAAATTGCTTGTTTTGGAGTAAGTTTTTTAATAATAAATTGCAAGTAAACATTTACCTCTTCATCCATTGTTCAAAAATGTCTACACTATAAATTATTATAAAAATAATCACTAAATGATTAAGAAGAAAACTTTTCTCACTTCTGCGCGTTGAAATGATAAAATACAAAAGCCCCTCAAGTTTTATTATTTTGTCAACTTTTTAGATTGTAACCAATTAGAGTCAATTAATAATTACAGTAAGCTATTTCATTTAAAAAATTTTACTCCAAAAAAATCAAGAGGTTATGCACGTTTCGTTGCGTACACAACACGGGCATAAGACGAATAAGCGGAGCATAAGGGCCTTTGCACGCTAAAAGTGTATTGTATTAATTGGGTTACAATAAGATATTATTGATAATGTAAATAATGTTTATTAATACTAAATACACATGAATAGTACAGAGGCAGAATCGGTGTGCCCTCGGCTACATCTCGTCAGAGACTGACTCGCTCGCTTATTCGCACTTCGACATCGACACGTCGCTCGCGATGCCATCTATACTTTCGCGCGTATATTACAACTTCCCCGCACTTAAGTTTGAACATACTCTTTACTATATATATTACAAATCAAGTCTCTGGCGTGGCTTAGGGGTCCTCGTTGAGCGTCGTAAAGTAACTACATTTTCTGCCGGTTGGTTATGACTTTCCGGATTTGTATCAGCTGGTGTGCAGTTTGTATTAGGTACTGACAATTCGCGTGTGTCGCAGTTTACATTAGTTTTGTGTTCACCTGTCGACAGAACCTCTTCGCCGCTTTGAGGCTTGATTTCATTGCTTACAGTTAACGCTCCATCGCTTACATTCGACATGCGATCGCTGCTTACAATTTCATTACTATCAACAGAGGTGACTAGCGGGAGATTACATGGGCGCAATTGATCGGCATGTCTCTTCCATTCACGGTTATCATCAGTTCGCAACGCGTATAAGACTGATCCTAATTTATACATAATTTCAGCTTTCCGCCATTTGCCACTCGCATAATCTTTCGCCATCACTACTTCGTTGTTCCTAAACTCTATTTTCCTATTGCCGCTAAAATGCTGTATTTGTTCGTTTTGTTTTTTAACTACTCTCTCCCCTACCACTGGTTTCAGTAAATCCCACTTTGTTCTAAATTTAAAATTACACTGCAGTTCCGCAGGACTCACTCCTGAGGTGCAGTGAGGTGACGACCTCCAATGAAACAGGAATTTAACTAATGCATCGTGTTTATCATTATTCGCAATAATTAAAAGCTTAAATTTGTCTTTGAACGTCCTGACTGCATTCTCAGCTGCTCCATTTGACGCTGGGTGATACGGCGCTGTTCTTATGTGTTTAATTCCGCACGCTTCTATAAACTCTTCGAACGACTTTGCACAGAAAGACGGCCCATTGTCTGTCACTAGCGTCAACGGTAAGCCCCAGGTACAGAAATATTCTTTAAACACTCGGATTGTAACTTCTGCAGTGATATTTCGCATCTCTTTCACGTCTAACCATTTTGAAAATGCGTCAATAATGATCAGGTACATTCCACCTTCCAGAGGTTCCAAAAAATCCGCGTGTAATCTGTGATTCGGACCGTCTGGCCAGGTCCATGGGTGTAAAAACATTTTAGGAGGGTTACTCGCGTTTTCTAAATATTGTGGGCATGCTTTGACAATTTGCTCTATATCGCGATCGATACCCGGCCACCAGATATATGATCGCCCTATACCTTTCATGCGCACTATTCCCATGTGCGTGTCATGCAATTCTCGTAATAAATGTTCGCGTAACGTACCGGGGACTAACACTCTATGACCCCACACAATGCAACCTTTTTCAATCGATAATTCGTACCGTCGTCGTAGAAATGGCGTTAATTCTTCCGGTGCTTCGCTAGGCCAACCTTGTAAGGTAAATTTCTTGACTAATTTCAACGTTTCGTCTTTCTCTGTTTCCGCTCTTAATACGTCCACTGATATTACTTTCACATCCTCGGTTGTTAAGTTTAAATACGAGTACTCGTCTCGATCCTCTTCATTCCCTTTGACCCTGTTGTCTACACTTAAGCGCGATAAGCAATCCGCGCTCCCGTTTTCGCTGCCTTTAATGTACCTTATTTCGTAATCGAATCCTGATAAGAAAACGCTCCAACGTAAAACGCGGCTAGCTACCATCGTCGGTAAACTCTTTTTATCGCCAAATATATATATCAAAGGTTTGTGATCGGTTTCTAATATAAATCGTCTTCCATACACGTATTGGTAAAATATTTTCACTCCAAAAATGAGTGCCAAAGCCTCTTTGTCTAACTGTGAATACCCAGTTTCTGCCTTAGATAGAGTGCGTGACGCGTACGCAACGGGCCGCACTATTTTCCGTTCCAAAATGTGTGATAACACCGCTCCTACGCCGGTCGGAGACGCATCAGCCGTTATTTTGACGGGTAATTCAGTGGTATACGGCATTAATACCTCGTACGAGGCTAGGCACGCTTTAGCGGCTTCAAACGCGGTTTCGCAATTACACGTCCAATCCCATTTGCTATCCTTCCTTAATAATTTATATAGCGGATTTACAATATCTGAATAGCCCTTAATAAATTTTGAGTAATAGTTTAGCATGCCTAAAAAGACTTGTACCTCTTGTAGTGATTCTGGCCTTTTAACCCGTTCTATCGCTTTAATTTTATCTTTAGATACATGTATGCCCTCTTTATCTATTTCATATTCGAAAAATTTAATTCTATCCGTCGCAAAAACACACTTAGAGATCTTCATTCTAAGTCTGGCATCCCTCAATTTTTTCAAAACTTCTCTCAAACGCTTATTATGAGTTTCTAAGTCAGGTTCCATAATTAAAAAATCGTCAAAAAATTTAATTAAACCTTCGATGCCTGAAAGTAATGTATCCATTTCCCTTTGGAAAAGGCCTGGAGCGGAGCTTACTCCATAACATAACCTAGTGTAGTAAAATAACCCCAAATGGGTGGATATCGTGGTCAACATCTGTGATGAATTATCCAATTCTACTTGCTGATACGCGTTTGACATGTCAAGTTTCGAAAATACTGAGTTTCCCCCTAACTGTGATAGCAAATCCTGTATTCGCGGAATCGGGTGTCTATCGATCTTTAACCAAGGGTTTAATGTAGTCTTATAATCCCCGCAAATTCGTATCTGCCCGTTACTTTTTAGAACCGGAACGATCGGGGTCGCCCATTCACTACTCTCTACAGCTACTAACACACCTTCATTTACGAGTCGATCAATTTCTGCTTCAATCTTTTTCCTCATAGCATACGGTATTGGTCGTGGTTTGCGATAAACGGGTGTGGCTCCCTCCTTTAAATTGAGCTTGAAATTACCTTTATTATAGGTGCCTAGACCTTCCGCAAACAAGCAATCAAATTCTTTTACAATTTTCTCGACACTATCATCCTGCTCCCCCTCAATTTTTTTAATAGTTGTTATATTCTTTTCGGGAAGATCTTGCATAATGTTTAACAATGAGAGCCAATCACGTCCGATTATCGGTACCCCATTACCAGGCATTACAAATAATTCTAATTTACACTGTATCTCCCTGTTTTTAACATTGACCTCTAAAATTCCCACTGGAATAATCGGATCCCCTGCGTAACTTTTAAATTTTCGATGCGTTTCTTTTAGTTGAACGGTTTTAAATTTTGAATTATCGCGATATCCCTTTGATATCGCGGTTATCGGTGAGCCCGTGTCTATCTCAAATTTCATCGCTACCTCGTTTACTATCACGGTTGTTTCGTACGGTTTAACCGTATTGATTGTTTCAGTTTTTTCCTCGTCCATCATAAAAAAATTATCAAACTTCTCCATGGGATCGCATTCATCCATAAAATGTTGTCTATCAGAACTAGACTTTCGATCATTCGCGACTACACTTTTCGCCGTGCTACTAGCATTCCCTTTATTATTCGCTTTGCAGACCGACGCCAAATGTCCTACCTTATGACATGTGTTACACTCGTACGACCGGAATTTACATTCAGTAGCAATATGATTGCCTTTCCCGCAACAAAAACATTTTCTGGAACTCGGCGCGCGTTGAGCCCCGTTCGCAGCATGCTTACCAAAATTCTTCGATTTCTTGTCCGCGATGAAGTTCAGCGCTGACGTCTGCAACGACTCACTGCTCCCGTTTTTCTTGGAATTCGGCAAGCCTACTGCGCCGCGCCCTGCCTGTTCGAACGCGGTACCCATCTCAACCGCCTTGATGATATCCAAATCCTTCTCCCTCAACAGTCGTTTTTGAAGCGTTTCTTCTCTCAATCCCCATACGAATTGATCGCGCAAATTGTGGTTTTGATTCACCCCAAAATTACAGTACGTGGACGCTTTTTTTAGTTCCTCCAAAAACGTTTTGATGTCTTGCCCATCTTCTTGTCGACATTGTTTAAACTTGAACCGTTCCAACATTTCATTTGGGGCCGGATCCATGTGGTTCGTCATTAGTTCTGATAATTCCTTATAAGTCTTTGTTTTCGGTAGGTCCGGTGCACACAAATTCCTTAAGATCGCATATCCTGTATTTCCAATTAATGTGAGAAACAGTGCCTTCTTTTTCTCTTCTTTGATTTCATTGGCTTCTAGGTACTGCTCCAGTCTCTCATGCCACATTGACCAATTCTCCGAGCGAGTATATTCGTTGATTGATCCTATAGGTATAGCCATTTCTTTTAATGAACTATCCACTGTTCTTCTTGAATTCAATAGTTGACCTTCTCTGTTTATCTGTTCCCTTTGAACTCTGAGCTCTTCTTTTTCTTTTTCCAGATCACTTCGTAACTTTTCCAGTCTTGCCCGTTCCGCTTCCATGTGTCAACCCTTTGTTACACAGTACTTAATTACCTTTTACCTCGTCGCCAATTGTATTGTATTAATTGGGTTACAATAAGATATTATTGATAATGTAAATAATGTTTATTAATACTAAATACACATGAATAGTACAGAGGCAGAATCGGTGTGCCCTCGGCTACATCTCGTCAGAGACTGACTCGCTCGCTTATTCGCACTTCGACATCGACACGTCGCTCGCGACGCCATCTATACTTTCGCGCGTATTATGCACGTTTCGTTGCGAACACAACACGGGCATAAGAGGAATAAGCGGAGCATAAGTACCTTATGTCCACTTTATGCCCTCTTATTCCTTATTCCTTTGCGTTATGCTTTTAGCGTGCAAAGGCCCTAAGTACCTTATGCCCTCTTATTCCTTATTCCTTTGCGTTATGCTTTTAGCGTGCAAAGGCCCTAATGCCCTAATCACATAACCGCGTACGATCGCGTACGTCTGCGTACGACCACGTCTGATGTTAAGGAAGAAACTAGTGATTTTCGCTGTTGCTAACAGCGACAATGTCAGTGCAATAACTAGTACTACCGAGGAACAGACCTACGCACACGAAGCGCGGTAGATCGGAGTAACGCTTGCTTGGTTATGTCTGTTGTCGTTGGTGTAGTAGGTCTTTCGTATATGTAGGTCTGTTCCTCGTAAGTACTGGTTATTGCACTGACATCGCCGCTGTTGGCAACAGCGAAAATCACTAGATTCTTCCTTAACGTCGGACGTGGTCGTACGCAGACGTACGCGATCGTATGAGGTTATGTGATTAGGGCATTAGTACCTTATGTCCACCTTATGCCCTCTTATTCCTTATTCCTTCGCGTTATGCTTTTAGCGTGCAAAGGCCCTACGGATGCATACGTGCTTATGTGGCAGGGGCCTTAGGCTGCGTCTACAATACAATGTAAACACTAGCGTAAATGCGCAAGTTTTAGTAATTTTAGTGGAAATCAAGTAATATCTAGTAATTTTGAACCTATATTACTAGCTTTTTACTTGATTTCCACTAGAAATTATTAAAGCGCGCGTTTACGCTAGTGTTTACATCCTATTGTAGACACAGCCTTACGCGCGCATACGCGGACATACGCGCTTATGTAGCGGGGGCCTCATGGAATTACACTGATTCGTATTTGACACCGAATTCACATAACTCAAAACCATACAACCCATGTAGTTTTTAGTACTTCTGGTTTACTTATTAATATTATTTACGGCGACTCTTGCTACCTTAGTTGAAATATGACTCTGTATCATTTCGGAAATTGCTTAGCCTTAGTTTACGTTCCTTATTATTTAACCTATAAATATTCGGGACTGTAAGTTTTACTTCTTTATGAATGAAAAACTCATTTATGATGAATCATTATTTTTCATGAATATTAATTTTTTAGTTCTGAATATGGAGCCTTTTGGAAATGTATTCAAGCTGGAGGGATTTATATTTTCACGCAACTTGTGAAAATGCTTGCTTTGGCTACTTTCTTCCCTACAGCAGACAATATAGGATATAAGGGTTTTGATTTCCTTGGGGTAAGCAACTTAATTTTCTTTCAGTTTGATTTATTTTTTTTACTTTAATTATTCTGTCTTTTTAGGAATTTTTGAAATCATCTATTGATTTCGCAGATTTAATTGGAGTATACATAGTGCTAAATGGTATACCAGGTAAAGGTCATGCTAAAGTTTTAACCGCAGGAATAGGATGGGCTGGTGCTGAAGTTGTTCTGACAAGGTTTCTTCTGTTATGGGTTGGAGCTAGAGGTGCAGAATTTGATTGGAAATATATTCAAAAGAGCTTAGAATCTAACATATGTCTCGTATGTATTTAGTGTTATTTTTTAATTGATGAACTAATAAAATAAGATTATAAATATTGACTAATGTTTGCAGGTTCAACATATAACTACTGCTACGTTAGTTTGGCTTTGGTCAAGACATGATTTAAAACAGAGTCTTGTACCTATTGTCGTTGGCATGTTGTTAATTACAGTGTACAGGCCACTCATTTCTGATTTCCTGATAATGTCCTTTATGATAGGACCTTGGTCGATGTTATTTATCAAAGCTGTTACTGCTACAGTAATGGGAGCATTAACTTTACACATATATGCAGCTCTTGCATATTCTATTGGTATTTTTTAAATACCTAAAAGACTTGTATTATTTAAAATCGCGTTACCAAAACTTTATACTGATATGTTATAATAAATATTGATTATTAATATTTAATAATTGAAACAAGTTTTTCATTTTGTCATGTATCAGTAACCTTCATTTGAAAAATATGGATGTAAACACCAGTTTTTCTAACAGGTATAAATTTAAATATGATAGTAAACCATTGAATTACATGATATAAATTTCATGAAATGATTTTTTTATTAAACTGTACATTTTTCTAAAAATTCTATGTCAAAATTTATGATGTCAACATATTATTGTGAGATTTACATTTTTTATAGTGTATATGTAAAACATATAAATAATTCAGTCTTTGCAATTTGACGATTGTTGTTTTTCACATTTGCTAGAGAAATTATATATTACTTGAATTCAACAATACTTCTAAACTTATTTACACAATTTTCTTATATAAACTAAATAAAATAAAATGTTACTGGCATTTATTACAAAATCTAATTTATGTATACAATATTTATTAATTATTTATATTTTATACATTACTTATCTTTAAGTTGAATGCAAAGACATTTTTTGAGGCATACCAGTAACAATTTGTAATATTTCAAAGTTCAACAAGCTGTGTATTAATATAACTTGAAAATTGTGTTTTCTACATGACTAAGAAATGATATTTTTAAGCAAATTTAACTTTCAGAGTAATCATCCCTATCAGTAGAATTATCATTTGAACTGGAAGAATTAACATCATTATCATCATCATCATCATTAAAATCAATATCTTCATCATCATCATCATCGATATCACTATCATCACCAGATAGATTTTGATTTCCTACTCTTTGTGCAATTAGATGCTGAAAATAGAATAAATATTGAAAAATTAGAAAAATGTATTATATTTCCTATAATCATCTGTTATTCACACAAAATTCTAATCAAATTTTCCAACAGCAATATAGATATAACATAGAATGATATCATTTTTAATTTAAATATTTATATGGAAAATTATAATTTCAATATGTAAATAATAATTATCATAGTAACAAAATAAGAAATTTCAATTACTACTTAAAATTATTATAAATTATTTATAAAATTAAGATATAACATTTTTTACCCTCTGTCTTTCTGCTTGACGAATATGCCTCAGCATGATCCATAAAACATGACTATCAAAAGCACTGTCATGTTCTCCAGTAATTTTCGATCTAGCTGTTAAATTTTTCTTCACACACTTAACCAATAAAACTCAAATATTAATATTATTAATCTTTGTTTTTGTTTATGTGTGATTATTATATTGAAAACTTACTGTTTCCAATTGTTGTTTTATATTAGGATTCTCTTCGCGTGATGGTATCCATATTTTTACATCATAATCAAGACCACTTGTTGCTAAAATAGGAATATGGGGATGTGGTTCTAACGCATTGACCTAAAAATATTAATGATTTTGATTATTACAGTGCTTTTTCAATGTTTATATTCTCAAAAGATGTTAGTCTCAATCATCAATTTTTTCATTAAATTTTTATTATATTAACCTAAAATAATTTTTTGATTTATTTTTTAATAATGTTTAGTATTTATGGAGATGACTCTACATCTGATTGCCCTTTCCAGAAATATAAATTATAGATTTTTTTGGTTCTAACGTTATTTTTTTTTTATTTTGCTTATTGCTAATCAATTTTTTTTACTAATGACAAAATTGAGGGGCTGGAAAGAGAAAGGGGAAATAACGTGTGTTAACTGAATAGACTACATTCCCTTTCTCTTTTCAGGCCTTCAATTATTTAACATTTGTTAGTTGATACAAAATTTTGAAAAAATTGATACATTATGTTATATTGAATCTAACATTGCTAGAAAATATTTATAGATAAAATTCATACAATTCCTTGTTCATCTCCTGGCATCCATTGAACTATTGCTTCTGTTTTTTTATCCCAAATAAATATGTTACCACAATCTGAGCCAGATAAAATAAATTCACTATTTGGTCCAAAAAAATTGACACCTTTTACTGCATAAAGAAAATATTGATTTTTTAAAATAATTATTCTATACAAATATCAAGTTACTAGAGAAATGTTCAAGAAGCGTTTAAATCTTGAAATAAACTATTCCTGTGAATTATTTTTATATTAAATGATCATACCAGTAACACTATTACAATGTCCTTGATATTTATGAGCATAGTCCCCACTTTGACATGGTGTTGCTGTATCAAATAAGTAAATATCTTCATTATTGTAAGAGGCTACGATTTCAGTTCCATTATAATTATAGACAGCACACGTAACATGGGCAAGTTCGTCAGAAAGCTTGATGAAAAAAACATTTGATCAAATACAAGATTAGTACATTTATATTTTTTCTTATTTAATTATGTCTTACCAAATGTTTTGGGCATAATTGATGCAAAGGTGCTGCAGGTTTCCTTCTGTCATATATTTTAACAGAACGGGTTCGCCCAGCGACACAGAATTCATAATTATTTAGAGGATTAGAGTGGATACTATAAAGATCTACTTCTTGGTCATTATCTTTAACTGATAATAATCTAAAATCATAAATATAGTATATAATTATTATGAAATTAAAAACTCTTTGTAAAGATATAATAAAATAATTAAGAAAAATTTATATAAAATATAATTTCTCACTTTGTAGGTTTATTTTCTCTAACATCAATGGACAGAACTTTAGAATCTTCAGCAGCAGAGAGTACTATGTGAGGCAAATCCAAATGCGTACTTATTTTATGACAAGCTACTCGGTGTTGAGCTAACTTACGAGTAGCACTAGTTCTAACATCAATTAAACGCACCTGTCCATCTCGAGCACAAGATACTACAAAACATTCCATATCAAGAGGTAACCACTTTGATTGAAAAACATTTCTTCGATGACCAGTTTGTAGGGCTACACGCTTTTTTCCTATCGCCCAATCCCAAATTGTTATTGTTAAATCATCTGAGGCACTTGCAAGGAGGTTTCCCTTTTGATTAAACCCTAAAGCATTCACGCACCCCTAGAAAGATTAAAAAAATAAATTATAAAAATATTAAGTTGAAGTTTATGTTCTCTTAATTTGTCATAAATTCATCCAATACTATATTTTACATAGAAATTAATTTTTAAATGGAATAAGATAATTAATAAGAAACTTACAAGATGTTCTTCTAATTTATACATGAGTTCTAAACGTTGAACTGCATGAAGTGAACTATAAAATCGACTTGGGATGGTATTATTAGATCCAATTTGTCGATTAATAACATCTTTAACAATAGACCAATCCGACTTTGATGGTTCTTTTTGTAAAACAGCTGGAATTTCATCGATTTCATCTTCACTAGCAGTTGTCCATTCATTTGAGTCACCATTATCTATCAATTATCATATAAAAAATTAATTTTTATTTGATAACAAACAGAAGCAAAACTAATGATTATACTTTTCTTATTAAAGCAAGTAAAAAATGTATTATTCTTAATAACTGGTAAAATTATTAAAAAAAAGAATATTTCTATTATTTCTAATGAAAAGAAAAATATACTTAAAATATAAAAATAATTAAAATAATTTTTCAAAATTAATAAACTACAAAATTGCAATGGAATTTTTAATTAATTAATTCAATACCCTCTGGAACTTCACTCCTTTCATCAGAACTATTAGCAAAGTCCTCTCTTTCATCTGGTTGAAATTCAATAGATTCAGAAGAACTAGATTCTTCATGTGTTTCTTCACTTTGTCTAGCTGGCTCGTTAGTCTCATCTGAATGATCGCTAGAATTGCTTTGACTGCGGTAATTGCGCTTCTTATATTTTGACTTAAGATTACGAAAATTTGATTGTTGACCGTTACTTTCTGGGGAGCTATTAGTTATAGAGTTAGTTTCATGACATTCATTTAATTTTTGTCGTTTGCTAGAATCTTCATCTGAATCACTATCATCAGGTTTGTTCAAAGAACTTTTCTTGCATTCTGTAAGAATATTTACAATAGAAAAGAAAACAAATAATAATGACCTAAATCTTTAAAATGTAATATTAACCTTGAGACTTCAATCGCTTAGTTACATTTTCGACAAAATTTGTCAATTTATTTTCATGGGATTCACTGGTAGGCTGTTCATTAATAAATGATGTTTCTCCCACAAGCTCAGTGACAGTTTTGGTTTTTTCTTTTTTTTTATCCTTATGTTTATTTATATTTTCTGATTTGTGTTTTGCCCCATTTATTTCTTCAGAATTCATTAGTGATGACTCTTCCATAGCTTCGTCTTTTTTTTCTTCATTATTATCTTCCTTTTTCCCAAGTGAAGTTGTAAGCTCTTCATTTGTTGATGCTTCCATAGGTTCACTAACAATTCTATCTTTTTTTTCTACAGTGCCCATATTTGTACTGTTTTCTGATGGTGGTATTTCCATTTCATTGATGCCCACATTTGTTTTGGATGTACTTATTGGTGATGTTTCTTCCATGGGTTCATCATTTTGTTCTTTCTTTTCAGTTAAATCTGCCATGCTTATAATTTAACTTGAAAATGTAAGACTAGATATGGACCAATTGTATTGTGAAGTAGCAAAAACCAAATCTCACATGATCTAAAAATAAAATAATTTTGGTCAAAAATATTCAAAATTAATAAAATAAGATTTCTTTATTAAATCTGTCACATTAAAATTTGAAACTTCTTCAATGTACTTGTATATGTGTAGATAGTATTTGTATACCTAAATTTAGTTAGAGAAAAGGAGACAGTTTTAGACGAATATAAAATTTGACATAAGAGACAGTAATCAATATTGTTCTAATTTATAGTTTTAAATGCATTGGAAATAATAATAAAATAACAGTTAACTAATTTCAATCTGAAGTATATATAGCATTTCCTATATCAAATGACCCAATGCATTCAAACGGACTAAATACTAATGAGAAGAATGACATGCTGAAAAATGTCGAAACCTACGAATTCGTGAAATTATCATTGACTTCCGATTTACTTATACAACAGAACTTCAGTACTCGCGTGAAAGTGGAGTTAAATTAAACACCCACCGATGAAATAGCGTACAGGACAAAGACCCATTCCTTTCTCGCCTAATCGAACTATCGTAGGTATACAAAACTAGTGCTGTACAATAAATTATATATACACACGAGCGAACTGTATGTGTAGGTACTTATATGCAGGAACCTTAGAGCATATACTCCGCAGGAACAGACACGAGAATGCGATTCGCGGAGAGAAGAGGAGAAACACACACATAAGGGAGAATGTACATAAGCGCTGCGCTACGCTGTCGCATTGATTACTTGTAGACCACGTCGCTGATTGGCTAACATTTAAATATTAGCCAATCAGCGACGAGGTCTACAAGTAATCAATGCGACAGCGTAGCTCAGCGTAGCGCAGCGCTTATGTACATTCTCCCTAAGGCAGAGTGGACGTACCACGTATATACATATATATACAGGCAAGCGCTATCAGAATCACATTGTGAAAGTAAGTATATATGTTTGGTTGGCCTGCAGACGTAGGTACACACTATATACACCACACTCGTGCGCGCGAGCGCACTGTAAAACGAAGTCCTATAAGAAGAACAGCGATAAAGAGAGAAAGAGGGAGAGAGAGATTTTCACAGGAAACAAAACGTCGCGAACACACTACTGTACTACTCTCGGCCACAATTTTTCACCCTTTTTCACCAAGTAAGAGATCTTATTATAATATTATTTATTTTCTAACCGTGACGTTTTATACTCTTGACGAATAGCAAATGCGAAGTATTTCGAGAATCTATTCACTGACGTTCACGTAGCTACAGCGATGCTAGCCTCACTCGCGCAGAGCGTTAATGTCAATAGATTTTTATCTTTTAGCTGAATTTTTCTGCCGATCGTGGGGCCTATTAGCTGAAGCGTATACGTACCCACAGTTTGTTCGCTCGGAATCGCTAATTGCATTACTGTTTTGCGCAATAAGTACACGGCTCGACTTATTACTTAATAAAAAATACTGCGCTATAACGTTACCCGTACAGGTTAGATTGGCTTCCAATTGGGTATAATAATAATTCGTTTCTCTTTCCTGGCCGTTCCTTTACATTGGACAAGAAAACAACATATATACCTATATATACTAAAATAAAACGATAATATAGGAACGAGGAAAGTAAACATTACAAAGTTTCGACTTGAAATCTTTTTTAATTTTTTTCGAAATTATCTGAAACGATTGAAAATATACACAGTAACGTACTTAAGTGAATTGTTTTAAAATTTTTAACCGACCCAAATATTTTTTGTCCACAAAACTTAAATATAGCAAAAATGAATTTTTGCTTGTTATTTTGATATTTTTACTGAAAAAAATCTGCCTTTCAGCCCATTTTATTTGGACATATTTTTAGGCGATTTTAATGTAGTAAACAACTTTCACTAAATTCACGTTTAGGGAGTCGCCACAAGTGAACCGTGGAATGGCGTGTCGTGTGCAGTTTCGGTGTGGATTGAGATAATCACAGCGCCATAACTGCAAGACACGCCATTCTATGGTTTTTTTTTTTACTCCTAGTTATCTGCCTGTCAGACTGCCACAGGCTATGTACTCCCACTCCACGTCCACGGTTCATTTGTGGCGACTCCCTTAGGGAGTATCTACACTAGGGAGGATCCAGACTGGCGCTGCGCGTACGATCCGCGGATGCGCGCTGCGCGTCCAACCAATGGCAGCTTGGCTCGAGCGGAATCGAGTAGAAAGAAAGATGATCTAGTTGACTAGAGCCAAGCTGCTATTGGTTGGATGCGCAGCGCGCATCCGCGGATCGTACGCGCAGCGTCAGTCTGGACTTTCCCCTAGGGGCGCGTCATAGCGCGCGTCGAGATGCGCGTCAAGTTGCGCGTCCAAACTGTGCGTTTCAATCCGTTTCACATCGTTTTACTTTTCTAATTACATCGACCTTGACCCTATATCCACGATGCGAAACGGATTGGAATACGCTTGGAACGCACAGTTTGGACGCGCATCTCGACGCGCGCCATGACGCGCCCCTAGTGTAGATACTCTCTTAGAGGGAAGCATGTAAGTATAGGTGTGTTTTCCTAAACCAGCTGATCTTGCACACGGTCAGCTGAGCGTGGTCCTAAGTCACGGTCGTATACACAGGTCCGGAAACTCAGCGATATTTTTGGTGGTGGGGGAAGTAACCTTAGCGAAGTCAATTTTAGTGTGCGCGACGACCACTCGAAGCGTTGGCAACTAGACGACCACTGCAGCGTGCGCGCTTATTTTACCATCTCTCCCAACTCCTAAATAGTTACGCAGTACGCACGCGGTAAGATATAAAGTGCGCATGCGCGTCACTCAGTGGTCGCTAGCCTAGCAGCGCTGGTGGCTTGGCGGAGAACTATAAAATCGTGCTTCACTAAGCGTACACGCTCCGCGCGCTGAGTTTCCGGACCTGTGTATATGACCGTGTCCTAAGTACATCTTTCTCGAAGCTTTACAGCAACGCGACTTGTTACGTAAAAATATTGATACTCTGTCATCGGATTTCAAAATCAAAATCTAACGTAATTTTAGTTAAATTTTCTGGCAATATTAAGCAACATGCACATAAAGATTTAGCAATGCTTTATTTTTTTAAGGTTTATTGCAATATATTGTTTTTCTTTTTTAAGAAAAATGGAAATCAAATAACGTCTACTGCATTGTTCTATCATATTCAAAAATGTTTCCGTGTTATTTTCTCGATTAAGAGATGCCAAAAAAGGACAAACTGTACATATAGGTATAAGTGAATATTGAAAGTTGAACGCTACTGTGCATCCCCTCCAACTTCTCCCTAACAACAGGACTCCCGAGCAAACAAGAACTTGGGCGTGAAAAGTGAAGCGTGTAATATTTTTATTGCTCTACGTAACTGATGTATTTATACGTTTTAAATAATTAAATTAGTAGCCGTATTAAATTGAAAAAGTCATCATTGGACTGAAATAACTTAATATAAAGTTGAATAAAGGAAAGGTGTGACGAAATGATTGAAAATATAACTAATGCCATCAACGTTGATATAATTAAAATAACAATCAAGGATAAGCCAGAATCACAGAAAAAAGTAAGCGAAGATACTCTCAAAAGGATTTTTGAAGCATTGAAAATCAATGCGAAACGGGAGCGAAGATTGCGAGAATTGAAAACAAACATCAACGAGAAAAATGCGAAAAGAAAACTTCATTATTACTTCACTACTTGGTACTACTGTGCGATAACGAGAAAAAAGTCCGCGAATAATAAGAAAACACAGGAAATGTCGAAAGATCGAAAAATTGAATTATTTATAAACGCGATTGCGAAAAAACAATCAGCGGCTACAACAGACGACGACAGCAAAAAGTTGGAGAATCAAAAACGTTCTCCCAAAAAAAGTCCGGTAAATTTGAAAAAAATTCCGAAAAATAAGCAAAAACCGACACTCAAAGAAAATGTTAACAAAAGTGTACCTCGAGCGCCAGCCGAAAATCGGCTCAAAGCGCAGAAAATAATCATTGAAGAACAGAGGGCTAAATTAGCAAAGCAGAATAACTTCATAGAAAACATCAAGATTAAGGAGATAGATAAAGAGGCGAAGGAAACTACTAAGCAAACAATCAATGTTGCTAAACAAGCTCTAATTCAGTGCAATCAAAAGAACAGAAGAAGTATTATTTATTTAATGAGAGAAGAAGGCTGCAGGTTTACTAATATTGAAATGATTTCTTTTTCTATTTAGTTATTATTTGCAATTACTTGTACCTATTATATCAATAATTTTTTTAATTTAATCTTATTTTTAGCGATTGCTATTCTATTTTCGGTACGGTAAAATGTAAAATTTTCAAAATTACAATATTAATGCATACAAACGTTTTTATCCTATATTAGACTATTCAACATTTTTTCCATAATGTAGGAGTGGATTTATATATGTATATATATCAAGTTTATTGATTATCTCAGTATTGATTTCCTCAATAATTGTAAGCCAAATCTTACGGGGAAGAAAGGGGATGCCTTATACCGAGTTCTCTGCCGTACCGACCACAATGTTTTTAATTAAATATTAATTTTTTTCAGATTTAGAAGATGAAACAAATTTTTACAAACGTTACAAACTTTTTGCTATAAAACGAATCTTTTGAAATAGCTATGATAAATACTAAATTATTTCGAAAACTTGTTAATTTTTGGACTTAGTACAGGATTCAACTTTTTTTTTAAATTTGAATATAAGAGTAACTATATTAAACATTTATTATAGTATGTCATGCTATTTTAAGAAATTGAATTTTTGCTATTTTAAGAAATAGCAAAAATTGTTGAAATACGTGTTTGAAATGAAATTTTTTAAGTTGTCCCGAAACGTTTGCATTTTTTACGAAAACTAGCTACATTCAACGCGCTTCGCGCGTATTATTATTGTTGTTTTTCTTTTTTGAGATTATGAACATGATCAAGTTAGTTAGATTCAATTTAAAAGTTTGTTTCAATCAGTTTAAATTATACGATAATAACGTAATTTTGAAAAATGAAGTAATGATACTATTTTAATTATTCAGTTTTAAATACTCCAACCTAAGAATTCAATCTTGAAAATTCAAACATATTAGATTTTGGCGCCTATTCTATAAAGACCAATCAAATGAGTCAACAACAACCCATCAAAACAGTCTTATTGTGATGACATTTTATTCATCACTTTTTTAAGAGAGGATTGTCCACCTGTTCATTATAATAGTATACATAAGTATACAAAATTTCAAATCATTGATTATCCGAAATGGAGATAAGGGGATGCCTTACTCACATACGCTATACACAATTACCGACATTCATTGATTTTTCCAATTTATTTTTTGATATACATATTTTCTCTAATATTCGAATAGAGGCACATTCTTTGAAGGGCACAGATTGTACGTATGCTTCAATAATTTTGAAAATAAGAAAATTGATTGAGAAATACGAAAAATCAAATACAGAAATCTATAATTGAGTTAGGCCTCCCCGCTTCAAAATGTACAGCTTTAACACGCAATCCCGGTTCTCGACTTAATAATAATAGGCGTTTTAATTGATTAAAAAAAAAAACGATTCTTGCAATATTAAGAGAAAACAAATACATAATAATTGACATTACTTAAAACGCATGAAAAAAATTTGGTTACGTTTTGACGATTCAATCTTAATTTATTTGAATACAAAGCTTGGAAATCTATACTTATATTTATATATGTTGCCGTCATATTTGTCATATAAATGTAAATGAGGCACTAGAAATCTTCCATGTATGTACCTCAATGACGAAGATATAAAAACCATTAGAATAGCAATCATTTCCTATAAACTTATACGGTAAAGTTTCTATATAAAATGCGCGAAGTACACAAAGAGCGCATGAAAAAGTCACTAATTTAAAACAGATGGGTACAAGTTAATTACAAGTAATTCTTGTTAATAGTTTTGTCGTACAATTTCTATACGGAAAACTTTTAGGGACAAACTGACACAGGATGCTCCGCAAATTCCGGAACCACCGAAATTTTTAATAAGGATGGAGGCACGGGCAGAAGCTAGAAAACAGAGAATGAGAGAGGCTGACGAAATTCGTCAAAAGAGACTAGAAGAACGAAAGATGAAAGAAGAAATTCTTCGACAAGCAATCGAAGAAGATGAACGGCAACGACAAATTCAAGTGAGTACTTGGAAATCAGTAGTATCGAATAATCGAAAGATTTAACAATTCACTAATACGTATTGACATTCTTATTTTGTATTTGACTGAAGGCGTTAAAAGAGGCAAAGAAATTTCGGAAAGAACTAGAACGTCGTCGTCAAAAAGAAATAGAGAAAAATAAAAAATTAGAATTTATCGCTGATCAATGTTATAAAAGATACTTATTTCGGCATTATGCCGTAGAACCATTTAGTACTCTCGTTGAGGAAAAGTATAATCGCTTGAAAACGGCTGATCAGCATTATGGAGAGACGCTATTATTTAAAATTTTCGACGCTTGGAAAAATGAATGGATCGATCAACAAAATTCAAAAACGCAACTAGCTAATAAGTTGTATAGATATAATCTGTTGTGGTATGCATTTATTGATTGGAAGAGTTTAGCTTTGGATATAAAGCAAAAATTTCAAATAGCGAAAGATTTTTACAGACAAAAATTGCAAGCTAAATATATGAAAGCATGGCATTTTTTAATTGTGGAATTAAAAATAGTGTTGCAAGAAAAAGAATTGATAGCTATGAAGCATCACGAGAAGCATTTGAAAACTATTTATTTTAATACGTGGAAAAAGTATATGACGATAGCTGATGATATAGAAGAACGAGAACAAAGAAGGGATGAATGGAGAGATTTGATAAAAAAATTCATTCCAGATTTTCCAAGAACGCTAAATTCATTTGATGTTTAAAGCATTAGATTTGGTAATATTATGGAGTGGAGAGTTTAAAAAGTAGAAAATATATAATATCGTTTTTAACATATTTTATTATTACATAAAGATGTGTTTAAAATATCAATGACATACATGCGCATGTATATATACGCACGTACATATTTTTATAAACATTAGGCTATTATTGTACAAGTGACGGTCATTAGATACCTTTTTTATTCGCATATTACATATAATTGATAGTATAGTTTTATACTTATAATTTTGATAATACTATAATTTAATGTATCACAGTTATAGTTAACAGAGTACCAAAATCGATTCAAAAATTCAAATTTTTTACATCGAATGTTTTTAATTTTATACAGGAACTTGTTAGAAGTTCTTACAATGAATTTTATATTATTTGAGTTGGATTTTTAATGATTCACTCGTCAAGAAAACACGTAGTCTCTGTATCAAGGATTCAGCTCGAAATGCTGAATAAAGCATTACTATTGTTGAAACGTAAATAGTTTCTATCTTAAAAATGATTAATTTAATCTAGAACGTTTTCGATAAAATTTAAAAATAGAATAATGATATATTAATTCACGAGAAAGCTATATATGTTGACTCAAAGTGAAATAATAAAACTACTAAATATTCGCAAATCTTAATCGTAATCGATAAATTTTCCAAATTCAGAGTGAATCTATGATTTGGAAGTTTTGTATTCTTTAGTTAATCATTCACTATTTATAATTATTGTAATGATTAACGTAAATTAAAAATCAATAATAATAAAAAATACAATATCGTTAATAAATACCCGATTTGTACAAGCTTCGATATCTTTTTATTCATACAATAAATAATTTTCTGCCATCTTAATTTGGCGAGTATTATATTAAACTTTAGTTTTGTTGTCATCTGATAGTGGAAAATATTTTATGAAGATATCTTACAATTATAAATATCGACTTAAATAAAGAAAATAAAAATTACTATACATTTGTTGAAATATTTTGTGAGAAATATTTTGTTCTTGCAATGAATTGCAATGAATTTGTATTTTATAGTACTGAAAACAAGGTATAAAATTTTACATGCGATTACAAACAAATTTAAGCTTTCATAAAATGTCATTATCAAGCAGCGCAGGAGCGCTCCGAAGGCAAGTATAGAAGAAGCCTGAGGGACGACCGCGCTTATACTTATACGTTGAAACGGGTGGCCGAGTTTTTAAAATATTTATTGTGTTTTTAAATGACTTTCATATAAATTAAAATTAAGTAAAGAAGATGTTATTATGTCGTACTATGTTCCAAAAAAAGTTCACTTTATTTCAATAAATTTTCTAGATTATTTAAAACTTTCTACAACAATATTTTCTATAAACCAAGGAGTAACTTCCGTTTATTCTTAATAAAATAAAAAATGTCACGGGATATCAGATCCTATACCGAATTACATACTTACCGACATTCTTATATTTTCCGTTATTAATTTTCAATTTTGGATATTGACTAGTTATTTTTGTCATCCGGTGTTCTTTGAGTCATAAAGAATACCGGATAACTACGATAATTAAAAAAACTCAAAGATAAATTTAAAACACGGAAACTTCAATTTAGGAATCTGTAATTAGTTCTGACATCCCTTTAACGTCCGTTTTATATTTTTATTATGTAACACAAAAAATCGTTTATTGCATGTTAAATAACATTTGAACTAATAAAAGTGAATTTTTGTATCGAATTTGACACTTCTTCTATGTTGTATATATCTTAAAAAACATCAAAAATAATGTTTACATGCAGATTTACTTTACAAACAAGTTTGCATTAGAAACATATTACTTTCTATTTTCCGTTGTCTTGATTCTAAAAATAAGTGGAACTAAGAATCAATTGATTTAATTTAAATTTTTTTAAATCTTTGGCATAAGTATCAACATATGCTAAGATTTATTAAAATTTATGAGGTGCAACAAAAAAATTGAGTTACTTTCTTCAATGCACCTTCGTTGTGTTGATTTTCATTGAGTAAACGTCGTTCATTGGAGGTAGTTCCTAGGTATAGCAGCCATAGATGATACAGCAAATAGAAACATACTACCAAACCAATTAATAAACTATAAACAGATGATACAAAACAGACTGCAATGCTACAACAAAATATTTTAATTAGTGAAATAATTTTTGAAAATTGTAAAATAATATTTTTTTTATTGAGAACTTACTCTAATTGATGATAAACATCGCTGCAATCGTCTGGTAAAAGTATCGTACCCACAAGTATAAATGGGTGACATACACTAGTCATTGTCAAATTTGAGCCATAGATAAATGCTACGGCCGAGAAAAATAGGCATGCCAGATACCATCGTAAATTACTGATACCTATACAACAATCTAACCTGAAAAAAGAAATTGTATTTACATAAAATTTTGGTTCAGGTAGCAACAGCTATGAAATAATACTAATTCGCTAGATGAGCAAATGTGCTCGGTTAATTGTTTCGACGGTATACTCGTGACTATCTAAATTATATGATTTAGAACTGCTTCCAGACAAATGTAAATCGATCAGTTACCAGCTGTTATAGAGATACTTAAATTTAAAAAGTATTTTTTTAAGTATTGTGGCACTAGATAAACCTAAAACTATCTCATAAGAAATCAAAGGCGCGTTTGCTACGTTAAAGTGTCGTAATAGTACATTTCGATACTAGTGCGAGGATTTGATTTTCCCCTCGTGTGACTGTTTGCACCCGAGCGAAGCGAGGGTGAAAAGGTCACACGAGGAGAAAATCAACTTCTCACACAAGTGTCGAACCGTATTTTTTGACACGACGTGCGAGAAGTGAGATTTTTGCACGCATCGTTTAACGCAGCGTGCGAGAAATCGAACTTCTCGCACGGAGTTTCAAAAAATAGATTATTTGTAAATAGTATAATATAATTTTACAATTTTCCGATATTAAGTATGTCTGTGTTTGACGAGATGTTGGATAAATTGCAGCTTTTTACATTGCATTTTTCGCTATGCTAATTCTATTTAATTTTTTGATTATATGGGCAATTTTTAATGCAAAATATTTGAAAAAGTAGATAACATAATTATTACAAATTTTAAATTCAAAAAAATGAGAAAAATACTAAAATGTCGATAAATAATTGAATATTGGCTTTAACATCATAAATTAGTTCTACAGGTATCATTAGATATTATTCTAAAAAAAAAAAATGATGATACTTATATTATATTTTAACGAGGTTCGATTAGCTGAAATACAAGATATTGTTGATAAAAAAGTATTTTTTGTAGAAAATTATTACAAAAAGTAAACCTTTTTGTCCGGAAGAATCGCGTATCGATGTTTATAATATTTGACGTAAACGTAAAAGTTCTCTGAATTGCGGCAAGAAAGTATCGTTTTTGAGAAATAATAAAAAAAATGAAAGAAAAAGAATTTTAGTCATATTTCAAATGTGGTAAAAAATAGTACAGAAATCAGTTTTCAAAAATTAAAGAACTTTTTTTTTACACGAAAAGTTATTATAGGTCCCTCCCATTCCGACATCGTCATTTTACTCATTTTCTTTAATTTTAAAAACTTTTTAAAAAATCAATTAAATTAAAAAAAATTTTTTTAAAAAAGGATGATTCACTCCCCTCCATAATAATATATAAACCTGCATTAGATTCTGATATATTTGATTTTAAAAAGTATCCTGTTCATTATATTATTTATATTAGTTTGTATGCACTACTTAAAGTAATTTCTTAGTTTGTAAGATGCCAATCTATGCACAGATAACAAAGTTTACCTTTGTAGGATCTTGCTACTGTAAATTATCATGGGTCTAAAGTTTGCAACGTTGGAATGCAACGAAATAAAAACATAATTTATTTTACTTCAAGTTTATACTAGTTATTAATTTTGCATGTAGATTTAGTGTTTTATAGTATAAAATAACTTTATAACAAAGATTTAGATAAAATTTCCATTGTTCAATAACTTTAATCAATCGTAAAAAATCATTTCGTTGCACTTCAACGATGCGAACTTCAAACCCATAAATTATCCGACAAATAAATTCTTATCTGGTAATTTTTATCTCGTAAATAATTCAGCAAACGCATTCTTAAACACAAATTTTAAAAAGTCTAATGAATGGTGTTAGTAGAAACTTTAATTACACATGCCTTGCTAGATTGTGGAGGGCAATAAGTCGTCTCTTTAAAAAAGAAAATTGTTTGAGTCATCAAAAATAAATAAAATGTCAACGCTGGTATGGTAGAGATCTATGCCTCCTTCGCATTCCCTTGAAAATAGTAGCCACCTAACGTAAATTGATGAACAACTTTTTTCTCACAATACTATACATAAATAATGATGTACAAGTTTTTTTTTACCAAAATGTTTTTTTTATGGGTCTGAAGTTCGCAACGATGGAGTGCAACGAAATAAAAAAAATAATTCATTTTACTTCAAGTTTATACTAGTTAATATTAATTTTGCGTGTAGATTTAGTGTTTTATAGTATAAAATAACTTTATAACAAAGATTTAGATAAAATTTCCATTGTTCAATAACTTTAATCAATCGTAAAAAATTATTTAGGTAGGTTGATTACTTAAGCGAGATTTGGACTAATCTAATTTCAACTAATTTAAATCATGAATCACTTCTTCTGTAATAAGACACTGACAGCGGGTGTCTAAATTTAATTTCTTAACCTACATCGATGAAGATTAATTATTTATAAAATTATGACGTAAAAGTTTTATACTTTTAAATAAATTGTAATAAACGACATAATTTTTTAATATTCACTAAAACTTGCTTAAATAATTATGTAGTTAAGATTTCGGAGCCAATATTCAATTATGAACTTACAAACATTTTAGTTGTTTATTTTTTTGTTTGCAAATTTTCATAAATTACCGTGGGTCTGAAGTTTACATTGTTGGAATGCGACGAAATAATTTTTTACGATTGATTAAAGTTATTAAGGAGGGTCTTTCGTAAGGACTGCATTTAATTGGTATCTTCGTGGACCCCCGATATTTTTAATTTCTAATGTAAACAGCAATATCATTGCTTGCAAAGTAATCTAAAGTCTAAATTAAAGAAGAATTAATCCATTTATAGATAAAAAAATACAAAACTTGCTTGCACAAAGAATTCAGATACTTTAAGAAATTGAAAAGGAAATTGTTTGTCACACATTTTGCTTAAATTTCCGAGATTAATATTAAATAACTTTGCCCAAACCCATATATTTCTCAATTAATTCTATTTTCTGATGGTCTCTAGAATATACATTTATTTTCTTACTGAATAAAATGGAAGTATAAAAATTATGCAAACATACAAAGTAAAATCGTAATTTCCCATAAGACTCATTATGATTATTTATTATACGTATTTCAATTTTATTAAAAAATATTCGTTCGGATTTTGCGAGACTTTCCTTAAACAACAGAAATTTTATCTAAACCTTTGTTATAAAGTTATTTTATACTATAAAACACGAAATCTACATGGGAAATTAATATTGATTAGTACATAAACTTAAAGTAAAATGAATTATTTTTTTTATTTCGTTGTACTCCAACGTTACAAACTTCAGAACCATAAAAATGACCTTATTCATCTACTTCTCTTCAAGTTATTCTAAACACAATGCAATCAAAATCATTCAGAAAAATGCAATAGTGTCTATACTCAATTTCCATAAATTTAAATTTCCTCTCGTGCGTTTTAATTTTTTCATTGTGAACTACGGAAATTTTGTAGTACTAGCACGTACACGCACCTGTACATAAAATAATGCAGTCGCGAGTAAAAGTCACGTTCAAAACGAAACTTCTATGTTCAAATTAACATAAATTTAAAAATCATAAACATAAAGATACGCTTTCAAAAGAAAGAACTATTCATAAGAGTTTCGGAGAACTCTTATCCTCCGAAAAATACCAGACAAAGCAATCCCGCTGGTTCGACAATACGGTCATTCACCCAAGTGCCAACTGCGGCACTTACTGTTTAACTGAGTGACGATAGCTTTTTACAAAAATGCCGACGACTGTGTACTTTCGAAATGAAGTTTCGAAAATGCATTCTACGATCTCTAAATTTTAGTGAAAATTACCTATAACAATTTTCACGATAAAAAGAAACTATTTTTTACGAATATTTCTGAATAAATCTATCATTATATTACACTAATTAGACAAGATGTTTTTAATGTTTATTTCTTCTTTCACACTTTACACATCCGCACGAGCCTACACCTATACGCGTTTTTACGGCACTCGACGCGAAGACATTCGATTCTAGCCATCCACGTTCTTTTGAGTACGTAAACCTATCGCCCATCGGCCTATATTCATCTCGCCTATATACTTTAACTGTTCCCGCATACAGCCGGGCTCCCGCATACTTATGTGCGTAACATAAACATTCAGACAGGGAGAGCAGCTGCGATGTGTGGGAAAAGCTCTTATATATGAGGGGGGGAGGGAACCGATACGAGAAAGATGAGTCAAACTTGAGTATTTTTGAAAGAAAAAGAAAAATTGCGAAGCGTACGTTGCCGATGTGGGAAATCGGCCGAGCCTATATATCCACGTATGTAATAGCCGTGCCGATTTTTGCGTAACTCGAGCGATCGCCCGCCGCCACGTGATTATGAGTCTGCTATACATAGCGATGCCGGCTTTTGTTTGGTCTGTTCTAGACAATTTTGGTTTTTATTTGAAAATTCCACCCGGGTGTTCCAAATAACGTGCTATTTACTGTTTCTTCAATCATACTTCGAAATTCAATGAAATTAAATATTTTCCTTTGGATTAATATTAATTACGTACTTTAAAGTTGGATATGAAAAAAAAAAATCGAACATCGACAAAATTACTCAGGATTGCTTTGTGTATCGTCGTTACATTATACCCAAAGTGTCTGTCATGAGTAGCATCTATATATAGATCCACCGGCCCCGCAGGGTATAAGACAATCTTAAAAAAAACTTGGAAACTTCGGAGCACATCTTTCCAGAGGCGTTCGAAGCCACAGAACACAAAAATAACACCAAATTCCTCAATTTCGACTACTCAAACCCGTATTTTTCTTAACCGCCTGAATATCGATTTTCCGATTCTCCCCTCAAAAAGGAAGAATTAAAAAAAAAAAAAAAATTATACGTTACCATTTACAGTGATACTCTCTTCCTAAGATGCAAGTCTGGCATAATCTACAGTGAAATGCTTTCGGCGGGGCGCGTCTCCTACATATATTACAAACATCCCCGCTGCCCTCGCCGAGCTCCAGGCCCTGGAGGGAGGCTGTCTCCTGATTAGCGTGATCGGCCTTTTGCCTGGTCTTGTAGCCACAGGCCAGTCCGCCCACCACGCAAACGACGAAGACGACATTCTCCTCGGGCAGTATTTCTAGCAGCGGCACGACGCTCAGCTCGAAGACGAGCATTAGCATGAGGACACTCGTGATGGTCCACATGAGGAAGAATTTCGTGCGCATGTGGAAGCGCAGAAAGTTCCTGTAGAGATAGTAGACGAAAGGCGGCGACATCAGGAAGGTGATGAAGGTGCAGAACAAATTTTGCGAGGCGACGAGAGTCAGTAGAGGAATAACGAGGATCGGTATCAAGGCGTCGAATGATACATTTCTCACGGCGCTATCCTTCCAGGCGCAAGGATTGCAAATTAGTCTGCCGCAAAATCTCATATTTTCGGCATTACATCGACGTAAGGCCTTTCACGCCTTGACTTTTTCGTTGTTTTGATTTTTTTTTTTTACCTTTCCTCTTTGGAACGCGGATAGAGAGAGGTTAGGTGGGCAGGTTAATCGTCGGCGCGAACACGAGTATCATATTGGCGTTTTTATTTTTTCGTTGTCTACCTCCGGAGATTAACAATTCATTTTTGCCGTAGCACCGTTAGTTCTCAGCGAAATATAAACCTCATCTTGTTTCAATTGAAAACACATCATATATATGCATCACTTTCTTCGTCTCACAGAGTAATAATTGTACTGCATTTTTTTAGGCCTGCGCGCCGCGCGATTTCGGCATTGAATTCACTATAATCCGTCGCGACTGTCACATCACATGGTGTTTTATAACATATACAAACTGACACTTGGCTTTCAGGGTATCATTGATATTATCTAGGTTAGATTAACACATACTGCAGCCCGCCTCGGACTGTACACAGTACATGAGCGTGTATGATACGATGCAGTGCGGCAGCACAGCTACACAGTTGCAAATTGACCGTATTGACAATGTAGATCGGAATCTCACGTGAATATAGTGTAGTCGCAGAGTCGTAGTTTCGTTATTCGCCACCACGCTCGCGGGCGCTGCTGTATGTACGACTGTGTCGGCGCGCTATTTTTGATCGCTTTGCCAACGCGGGGTAGGTTGGAATTTTTAGGAACGCGTATTGAAACGCGCGTCTCGGTAAATTAGCATGTATTTATAAACAAAAATTAATATGATGGTAATTGTCGAACGAAAAACTTGAAATATTATCTGTTGGTTTTGTAAAATATTTTTATGTTTGGAAGGGAGTATATAAGACGAGGCGTACGAAGTGGCCGTTGAATGTAGACTGATGAGTTTCTCCGCTGGGAGTAACATGCCCAAATCTTTTTTATTTTAGGTGGGGACGCGTGAATCTCCACTCTCGCCTTTCCGAGCGAGTGAAAGTCGACACGGATTTTTTGTCCGACCAATTGGAGTGTAGGAGTTTTGGGCCTCTATAGATTCTCGTCCCACTTGAGACGGTTTCATATATAATACAAAGCGTGCGTTGTTCGTAGTCCTTTGGACCGACAGTGACGTAACGCTGAGTTTCTTTTCTAAACTATAAATCAATCGAATACCTTTGTTAATGGACCATGTTCCCTGGTGGAAATTTTAACCATAAATAACCAATTTTTTTAGCTATTTTTATGGCTAAGAAGAATGATCTGCTTTTCTTTGATAATTATGTACCAATTTCAAGTAAATTTTAGCATTTATTGAGAAAAATTATTGTTTAAACTTAACATTTTTTTATAAGAAACTTTACTTTAGCGCTGGCAGACTCGTCATGTGGGATTTTTACTTTTTTAAATAGTAATGTTTATGATTTTTGGAGCAAATTTTACTTTTTAAATAATTATTTGTATGATTTTTGTAGAAAATGTTACTTTTTGAAGTAATAATTTTTATTATTTGTGTAGCAAATTGACTGATTCTATGATATTTCTTAAAATGTTCAAAATTACTTTTTAGAAAGTAAAAATTCCAAATGTTGAGTATGTTATTAGCGCTACTATGAAAATAATATATTTTCTTATAAAAAAAGTAAAGTTTACAAATAAATTTTTCTTCGAGTTTTGATAAAAATGTTTCTATTTGATTAACATAATAGCTATAAAATTTTTCTTTTATGTTAATTTTTTTTCTAGGAAAATATGAAAGAAAAATAAATGTCAAGTACCATTTTATACGTTTGCTAATGGAAAAACGAACAAAAATAAAAAGCTGATGGCCATTGTCGATAAAGCTTCTAAACATTTTGGAGCTAGTATTCGCCATTCGCCTTGGTAGACTCGACGCCAGCGCTGCTGGTGGGCGTTATTGCAAACCTAGGTAGGGTGGTAATATCTTATAAATACAATGAAAAAGATAGGAAGGAGTAATTTTTTATTAATTTAAGCGATATTTGAAGAGTTATTGGGACTGGTACATGATCGTATCAGAAAAACGAAAGAAATTTTGAAGCGAACCATATCATTTTTTAAGGCATACTTTAAAAATATCCGAACGTGATACGTTTATATGCACCGTGTCTCAAGTCGTCTGCTCTATATGGTATACACTATGCGACTACAGTACAGACTACACACTGCGCGGAGAAGAAGTACGCGTTTGAGATTATCTTGTTGAAAATTCGTTATGTGATCGTTCAATTCACTTAATAATTTATTGTCGTTTCGAAATTTATATGGAGTGTAATCATCTTTAAATTTGCACAACGGATCACTGTGCTATGGCGTGGTTATTAATTTCTTAATCTAAATTTGTTCCTTTTTCCAATACTGCTGCATGTATTTACCACCCTACCTACGTTTACAACGTTACCACCAGCGGCGCTGGCGATGAGTCTACCATAGCGAATAATGGGCGTATTCCGAAATGCGGAAACTCGGGTACGGAGTTTCGGAACATCTTGTTAAATTATAAAGTGTTCCGAAATATTTAGCCACATTCATGAAAATAGACCAACCCTAAATATTTTTATATACCCAAATAAATACCTATTATTCAATAAATATATATATATAAGGCTTGTTTCCAACCGTTCCGAAACTTCATACCATCGGACGCATATTTTTGAAGCCTTTTCGAAAGTTGTACTGCAGTTTCCGCATTTCGGAATACGCCCAATGTTTTACAAACTTCAAAATAAAAGTTTACAAAAAAGGATATTGTGCATGGAACGCAAATTGAACTTTTTGAAAAAAATTCTTTGCCACGTTTTAAGTTTAATAAAGAACTACAACGTATCAAAGAGTTTTTTTCTTAAAATTAAAAATTGAATGAGAAAAACGGGAACCCAATTTTGAGTAATAGCGTGGGTATCGACTCACCTTAAATTTGACAATTTGTATCCTGACTCCAAAAAGAGCGCGTAAATTCAAATTCTTTTATGAGATAATTTTATACAATTTTCAATTAAAAAAAATGTGATCCGAAATAATATAACGATTTTGAAAAAAGATTATTTAACTTGAAAGATGATTTTCAAGATGACTTATAAAATTCTTACTGCTGGTTATAATTATAAAAAGTGAGGAACTCGTTATAGTTTTTATAAAGATAAGAGAGCTTTTCTTTACAAACTTAATTCTAAACTTTATGATTTTTTTTCTCTGATATCACCTTAACAAATTATGTGCATATAATAAAGTTACGAAGTAAATAAAAAATCAATAATGTGCCGTGTTTTTCGTTCTTAGTGTTTAAAATTAGTTTGAAAAATTTTTAAAACTATTTGTCTAAAAATGTTTCTTTTTCAAAACAAGCGAAAAGAAATTTCTAAGTATTGTTCTTGAATAATTGTTGTTTTATAGTTTTAACTTTTTCCATAAAATTCTAAATTACTTAATTTCACTTCGGTATAATGTAACGACAAATAATATTTCATATAAAGTGTCCGTTAAAATAATAATACATTGTGCAATAAGGGGAGAAAATGAGTTATTTCAAACGAGGGTGAGGTGTTCAACACGATTCAGAGTCAAGTAGTGAAAACACATCATCCGAGTCTGAAATAGCTTTACTTCCCGGGTTAAGTACACACCGTTTTTTTTAACGAAAGCATGATGGGGCCGTTTTTCTGCATGGAAGTTGAGTAGGCGATTGGGCATTTCCAGTCGTGCACAACACAGTTAATAAATATTATCTCCCGCGGCGGGGAATAATAATATTTTTTGCCGAAAGTACCACTTTGGCTCCCGGCGCCCGATCGCGAAGGTTGTATTTTCGGCCTCGCTAGGCAAAAAAATAGTATACGCTCCACGGGAGTAAAATTGGCCAGCCCCCAGCTCGTGTTTGCCGAAGGCTCGTCCGAGCCGAAGGCGAGGGTGGCAATTTATACGAGCTGTGGACTGTCCAAGTTTTTTCCTTCCTCGGTGCGTAATATACTATTAATCCGGGCGTGACATTTGAGTGTAAATTTGCAGTTTGTCTCGGTAACTTTGGCTTTTTTTGTTATTTTCGCTGCTCTGATCGAAATATCTTGGTTCCAGAGCTCGGAACCCCTCAGTTTTTTTGTTATCAAAAAATTACTGAAATCGTGTTTGCAATTGACAAAAATTGCGTTACGTTTTTTAGGTATTTTATACCACTCTAACCTCAAAATCACAACTTTGATATGATTTTTTGGCGCTCGTGGTATAAAATACCGTTCGAAACTAGTACGTAAGTCGATTATTTTTCAGCTAAATAATCGACTTCCCCACCCGGGTCGAAATGTACTATTTGAATCGATAGTGTTCTTACAATTTTTTTCGTAAAACGCATACTTTTTGAGTTATAAACCTCTCGAAGCACGCTCGAAATGAGCGATTTTCGACTCTCTTACAGGCATGGAAAAAGGCTTATTTCATGCTCGCGTTAAAAAAAAAACATATATAAAATAAAAATTTTATATTTTTTAATGTATTTTAGGAAAGGAGGGATAATATAATATAGATGCAGTGAAAAAATTTAGTATTATGACGATATGAAATAAGAACGTTTTTTTTTCATTGTACATAATTGATTGATTTATTTAAATCTAAAAACTCGGTCTTTTAAATGTTTTTCGGTGCAGTCATTATATCGCTGTTGTTTGACTAAAAGTTGTAACTTTTGTACTTAAAAAGTAAAATTAGAAAATATCACTTTTGCGGCACTTCAAAAGTAAATGAATTAGAAAGTTAGATAATTTATCCATTTTTTTTCCTTATTTCGTCGCCAACACTTTTTCCTGTGAATCTAAAACTGATACAAGTGTACGATAATAACAAAAGCAGCGATAAAACTTCGTTATAGGCACTTTTGACATAATATTTCGTTCATGACAACAAAACTCCCGCACTGTCTCAACGTATATCCCACTGATAAACATTCCTCAAACAAATTAAACGATATACATTTTATCAAAACACTCCCTTCCCAAGAGAAAATATCCCTATACCCTCACAGCTCCTTTAACGTAGAACCGTGAAAATTCATTGTCACATCAAATACTCAAATCAAAGTACCGTCAATCCCAACCACACACATATAAACACACGCATAAAAATGCAAAACATTCCCGACCTCGTCATAGCGCTCAATAATTCTCTCTCTCTCTCTCTCTCTCTCTCTTTTAATTTTAACTTAATTCAAATTCAATGTATTAATTTCAAATATTATCATTAGCGTTATTGTACCCATACCTAGCGAGTTGGTATTTCTTCCTTTTTCACTTTTTCATTGTATCTAATACTACGTTCTACTATTTCTCTGTAAGGTCTTTTCACGTACGATTTTGTATTTACGATCACCTTGCGCTTACTTTGTTGCGTGTGCACTCGTGTGCATCTTTAATGCTTTCTTTTGTATTTTGTTTATAATATTTTTATTATATGTATTTAACTTATAATGTTCTTTACTAATAAAGAATTATCTATCTACCTACCTATCTCTATGGTAAAAAATAATCTTTTAAGGGTATCGCGGTGAACGAGAAGGCACAGTGCGCGCGCGAAAAATCTGCCTCTCAGCCATTATATAGGCACACAGAGCTACCGAACATATACATATACACACGCGATAAGAACCGCAGCAGCAGCAGCAGCAGGTCTCTCCTCTCTCAGCCAACATTTATACACATGACGGAAAGCTCCGTAGCTCATAGACACGCATCCACAACACACAGTGCAGGGTCGCGTAGCAGCCGGCGCGGGTTATCGCGAAACTTGACGGGCTTCGCGTGGCGGAGGAGTAGGAGGACAAGGGCCGCGGCCGTTACTTATACTTACCGTTCGGGCTGTAGCTATATGTAGAAAACTGGTCAATCAGAAATGCATGTATATGTCTATGTGTGCGCGTGCATATACATATGCGGGGGACGCGCGCGCGCGTTACGTAAGTTTCATTGCGAGCACCGAGAGTCGCGCGAATGCTGCGAGGCGCCGTGTATAAACAGACGTGGTATATATATATATGTGTATCGGCGTGTGTAACCACCACCGCGGGAGATAAAAGCCGAGAGAGAAAGAGAGGGATATGTAGCTCGCAGCTTCTTATATATGGAGGCACACGCGCGCGCGCGGGTATATCTATAATATGTTGGAGCGCACTTGTCTCCGGTTCAGTTGCACGCGAGTAGCGCGCCGCTGCCGCCGACGACGTTTCTGTCCTCGCCGTTGTCGCAGTGCTGTTGTGGTTCTCGCGCAGGGGTTTCCAGGTGCAGTGCGTGCGATGGACGTATAGTATAGCGGCGTATAGCACTTTTGCTTTGTGTGTATGTATGTATGTATATAAGGTGGCGTATTAAGTATCTGGCATACACGGAGAAAAATAACATAGGAAAAATTACCATATTTGATTGTAAGTCGAGGACAGACTGAAATCCTCCGCAAAATTGCCATAATTTATGGTAAAAATTGCCATAAATTTATGGCAATTTTTCCTACATTGTAAAAATTACTATAAATTTATGGCAATTTTTAGCATAAATTATGGCAATTTTGTGGAGGATTTCAGTCTGTCCTCGACTTACAATCATATATGGCAATTTTTCCTACGTTATTTTTCTCCGTGTATATATTTACACCTTTTTCTGTAGCTATGTAGCGGTGGGGTGTGACGTTTCTCCGTCATTCGACAGTAATGCAATTATTCGAGTGCGATGATGCTGTTGTAATGATTTTATTTTTTTTTTTAGTTTTTTTTAAGGGTCAACGAATGAGTGCGATATGAGTAAAATCAATGCATTGCGAGTTGGATTTCTAGGAGATACTTATATTTTTTTATTGCGGTACTACTGGTCGCGATACTTTCTAAAGAAAATAATAATAACGCACACGATATATGCGTGCAGTTTGAATAATGATTGATAATGGCGGGCTTACCTCGCCCCTATATTTAAAAGGAATGATGTATTTATTATTCATAACATTGAACGATTCGTTGCAGGCGTATCATGTTGATAGTGTTTTTAAGACAAAGATGACAGTGTCTTGAGATTTTTACGTAAAAGACACAAACAGAAGAACTTGATATGTGGCGATGTCTTCAAGTCCATCCAGCAAATTACAAATTCTCTGGGAACACTTTATACGCGCCGAGTCTCAGAGCTATGAGGTGGGTAAAAAAAGGACCAATTTTAACGCTATTATATTTGTATAAAATAGAAAGCAGTTGATAAAAGATACATATAAGTTTTGCATAATAAGACTGCGGCAGACGATCATTTGGTCAAAAGGGGGGTGATGGCACTATTGTTATCGGACATTTTCGTTATTGCAGTTACTAAAAGATCAAATTTACTAAAAAGTAAAGTAAAGATTATTTACGTCGCAATCGCTGCCTTAGAATTTAAAATCACTCGTTTCTTTTTTTCAATTGCGCATTGCGAAAGAAAAAGTGGTCGGCAACTAAATTAGGTGACCGATTACTGGCGCTCTCACCCTGCCACTTTACACACATAAAAAATAAACGTTCTAGGAGCCTTTGAAAATAAAAATGATTTTTCTCATGTTATAGAAATCCCGTTGGCTTGATGTCTTTTTAGCCGAGCTACTTGCACAAGTAAAAGAAGGCCACGACGTCAAGGATGTTCTTTCCTTCTGGTAAATATTTTTCTAGTTGCATGTGCATTATTATACAATCGTTTTGCCAGTAGGTGTATTATTCATTCGCTCTTTTACCTAACTCTATCCTTCTTTTTTAAGAACTCGACTAATAAGCGTTTCGTGCGCCATAAATTAGCATGCAATTAATCCCTCGCGCGCTATATATAAAATGCTAATTGTAGTTTATACACACGCTCTAGGGTAAAGAGAATTCGATTGACTCTCAATTAATCCGATTCACTTGTATGTGTGTGTGTATGCCCTCCTCTGCCTTCGGAGATAGCATCGTTACTTTATTAAATTATGCATTCTTTGCTAATGAGTAATAGGTGTACATTCAGCGATGAAAAAACATTTCCAATTAATACTACTTTCCTTCCTTAGGCTCCATTTATAAAAGTAATTAGACATTTTCGTACAATAATTCAAATTAAATATACAATCGCTGTGAGTAGAATGAGGAATGTAATGTCGTTGCAAATAAGTGAATATCTTCGCAAAACAACAATAAGTAGTCGGGATAAGGTAAATGCACCAGTACGTAAGAATGCCACATACGAGCCCATAAAGCTGTCCCCATAAACAACCGCCTTATCAAACAGCGATACGTCGACTGAGTACTGGGTCACGTACTGATACATTACCTTTCCGACGAAAACAAAATTTTTACCAGCCAATCGCCCCATTAACGAACTAGAATAAAACGCTAAATTACACGATATACTTGTGTACATATAGTTCGGTCGGCGAGGGCAGCGTCGCGACGCTGGTCTGCTGCGAGCTGCTGGCCGACGTGCACCGGCTCTGCGAGACATCGACGACGCCGTCCCCCGACGCCACTTACGGCGGCGAGCTCCGTGGACTCCGCACTTACCTGGCGCACGAACGTGGCTGGCGTTCCCTTGCCGTACTCCAGCTGCTCGGCGTGCGCGAGCTCAGCTGCGCTCGCGAGCTCGTCGCCTTGCTGCTCGCCCTTTATCCGTTGCTCGCGACGCCACCCAATTCGACGGAGAAGAAGGGCTACAATCCGTACCTCAAGTTCTACCCGAACGACGAGCAGTTGGATGCCCTCGACGTGACGCTCCAGAAGAGGCGGAGGAAAAAGAGGAGAAGGAATGTCGGTGAGTATGGTGTTATGTCACCAGATGATGATGATGATGATGATGATGATGATGATGATGACTATGGATCAGCTACAGTTGTTAGGCGTCTATTAATAGGTTTTTGAAAGAAAAAACATTCCTCGTTTTGCGCTAATTTGCGGATTTGAATACCGGAATGGTGGCTTGTACAAAGTGTGTAATATGGTGTTGGGTTTATATAATGATTGTTGCATAAAGAATGAAATAATGTGCCACTTGTTACTTTTACGAGGACTTTTTTCTCCTTTATAAAGTATCCTAGATGGTTGATGTATGGATGATTTTTGGTTGATGGATGGTGACCTTTGCCCCGAAGACTTAATGAGAGACACGTAACTTTGGTTGACCTACTAGGTAAGCGGCAGAAGGAGACGGAGGACAGGGACAGAGAGCTGCAGAGGTACTGTGCTGGCAAAAACACCGTACAAGATGGACCAATCAGAAACTACGAAAGACCGGACGAAGCGTCGACTTCGCATCGTCGGAAGAAACGACGAAGCGCCGTGCACGCTCACCATCGGGTTACCAACAAAGCACTGTTCGCTACCCACCATCACCACCATCCTCATCATCAGCAACACCAGCAGTCGCAGAGCGAGCATCCTAGCAGCGAGTCCGAATTGGTGAGTGATGCTGCGGATCAGACGCGATCTAATACTCTGAAGATCAGGTTGAATCCTATGGATTTTGAGTACTTCACGTCGGTGGTGAGGAGTGAAGATGAGCTAGCTAGAAAGTGGGAGATACCGTTGCACAGTGTTAATACAAAGGGTAGCAGCAACGTAGATCGTGCTGAAGCATCAACGTCTAGAGCACCTCAATCGTCAAGTAGCGTCACCTGGCAGGACATGGTAGATAGTAGGGTTCAAGAGGTACTTGATTGTGGCATAAGCCAGTTCGAAGCGAGTTTGTTGATCATCCAGCTGCTGTTAGCTTTGCAAGACGTGGAATGCTCGATGGAGTCGAGCCCGGCCATGCACGTGCTCAAGTTCGCGCTGGATACACTGTGGACTCTAGAGTTTTCAAACGATACTAGTACCTTTACTGGATTGGAATGTGCTACATTGAAAGCTTCTGCGGGTAGGTTGATGTTGGTCGGCCTGGAGAAGGCACTGGAGATGGATGAACCGACGTCCGCGGTGATTCACAATGGTTTGCTGCCCATGACGTTGAGATTGTTAGAGGGTGCTTGTAGCAAGCCCACTTCTGATAATATGAATACAGAGAAAGGCTCGCTGCTTCAGGAATTCATCTTTGCTACCGTTCACGCCATCATCACGTTTCTGTACTTTTTGCTTCATCACCGGGGGACTCATGAAAAATTCAAGGATTTCCTCGAACTCTTTCAACTGTTCACTGAGAGCCAAGAGGGAAAGCTTATTGAGAAGACGATACTCACCATTCTGGAGATGCCAAGTACGGACTCCAATAAAACGTTGAATCGCGTCAAGAAGGTCATTGACATGATCGGCGTGTTGATGAGCACTTTGAAGCGCATCAGGCAGGATCTGAGTCACATAAACTATTGCCGGCGTACCAAGCACAAGACGTGCCTGAACCAGGATGCCAAGGAGGTGTACCATCACCTGGACGCCCTTGGACTACCGTATTACTCCGAGCCGACTCACGTCGTTACAGCTCGAGTTTCATTGTCCAAGTCCATTTGTTCGATATCATCACTGTTCTCCACTCTCACATCCCTACTCAAAGATAGTCATTCCTTTAGCAGCGAACTGCAGATACGGTTGATCAAGATCATGACGATGACTGGCACTTGTTGCTGTTTCCCGCCAAAGCTTTTGTTGGTCAGTATCATTTCTTATCTAAGGAAAGGGCATTACCAAGCTTATGGGCTTGCCGTTGTCCTGATCGAGAAGACGATTTTCAAGGAATTGGGAGGATATCCTCGTAGCGACGAAGCTTGCAACTTCTGCAACGCCTCAAGTACACATTCATGGGAGTTCTTAGAGATCTACTGTGAGATACTCAATCCGGAGAATACTAAGTTGTGCCATATAGCGATGAGGCATCTCCTGAAGGTAACGCCACATGCTACGTTTGCCGTCAAACAGGAGCTGCTGTTTCGCGTTTTTTACCCGACTTTTTTGAATGCAAAAGCCTCGAACAAAGTAAATAAGGCTGACTTTTCTATCCTGAAATTTCTCATTCAGTCATGTTTATCAGCAATCACGAACTTGATTGTTGATGCCAGTAGGTTCCAAAATTTTATCGAGCTGGACGGATTGAGCAAAGTGCTAGGTTTGCTGCCTAATCAAGTGTTCGTTAAATGTGTCTATGCACTTCTGGAAATCTGCGTGATCATGGAGATAAATTGTACCAATGATGATGCGGATAAAAGCGAAGCAGGAAAGGCTTCGACGAGACCTGCTGCGAATGCTTTATTCGACTTCTTAGATAAAGAAACAAATTCTTTATTGTGTGCATTGGGGAAGTCGAGTGAAGATGAGGAAGGTGCGACGACCAATGAGGAAAATGCCAAGCAGCGCTTACTTTTTCATCAGGCCAGCGGTGTTTGGAGGGCAGTTGCAGGGGTGATGCTGTGCAGTCCTAAGTTTCGTATAGAACTGATAAACCATCCGATATTTGAGAGTTTGATACTGCTTGCCAAAACGTTAGCGGTGTCCATTGCCACTGACCATTTTAATGGTAAGAATAATTTTCCATTTTCATAAAAACCGTAGTTTGCATCATACTATAAACCAGAGATAGGCATTATTCATCCGCAAAATTTGTTCGAATAAGCATTTTATTTCGGTAAATACTCAATGGAATGAGATAATTTTGTGTTATAAACACGTTTCATATAAAAACTAGACCTTTAGACTTGTTTTGAAAAATATTCAAGAAATATTCGTCGAATAATTTTTCGGATATTTTTTTAAAAGGGTTATTATAGGTACTATTTTTTAATTTCTAATACATCAGCACATAATTGAAATTACATATAAAAATGAGAATGCTGATAAGAAATGAGAAAACTATGTACAATCACAGCCTGCATTTATTGTTGATAATTAGTTAATACATTGCAAATAATAATCGTATCAACTTTAAAATAGACTACATAAATATATACAGATCTTCAAAATAACATATCTAAATTTCTTTGTGGTCGATTTTGTAGAGATGTCAAAATTGTAGAGAATCGAAAAAAAGAATCTCCTTTTTTTCGATTGTGTACAATTTTTCATTTTCTTATATCGATCTCGCGTTATAATATCATTCGTGTAATTATTTTCGCAAAACTTTTTTTGAATAACCATTTTATTTTGGTAAATATTAAATGCAATGAGATAATTTAGTGTTATAAACACGTTTCGTCAAATAATTTTTCGAATAATTTAATTGTTCAAAACAAGTTTAAAGGTCTAGTTTGTATACGAAACATGTTTATAACATAAAATTACCTCATTGCATTTAATATTTACCAAAATAAAATCCTTATTCGAAAAAAAATTTGCGGACGAATAATGCCTATCTCTGCTATAAACTACCTCTTAAAGGTTCGTTAAAATCTATTGAGAGGTAGTTTTAGTAGTATTGTAGTATTCCTTGCTTGCCTTTCTATTTGTAAGTACAAAAGTATACAAGAAGAAATAAACATTTTACAGGCGGTAACAAATTTGTTCTTCGAGTAATGGAAGCGGTTGTTACTTGTTGTCTTATTGCTTCAATTACTGGTGAGTTTTAGGTTTTATACTTTTTTATCCATAATGTCGGATAAAATGGCTAAAATAACTTTTTTTCAAATCTTTTAGGTGAACGTGATATAATCGCGCAGCTTGGCGCTACTTTAATGAACGAGAAAATTAAGTTGAGCCGTGGTATTGAAGCATTGGTCGAAATTTTCCTGCAAGTTTCAATGTTGAGGCCAAGTCCGGAACAAACAGTTCCTCAACAACATCGCACTAGAGTATGTTTTCGAGTACAGTAATCCAAAAATCTGCTGAAGCATATCGAAATTTTTTTATAACACAACTATTTTTATTTCTAATTTTTAGCTATCGACAATGACGATGGATATTTCAACCGATTGGGGTGAGGCTGACGACAGCAGCAACGGTGACTACGTCACGGCCGATGACGGTTACGAGGCTGACATCGAGATCCCAGTGAAAAATTCTCAAGACATATCGAAAAAAGTTAATCAATACAGCGGGTCACTTGAAGTGTCTAGAGGAAACGTTAATGCTCATCCAGCGCTGTGTTCGTTGACCATCGACCTTTTAATTTATTTTGCTAAACAGTGAGCTAAAAATGTTAAAACATACCATATGATAGTATCTTAATGCTATATCGCCATCTTTTTTTGTAGAAGTCTAAACGAAGAGAACAATGCAATCATTACTAATGGCTTGAGGCGAGTCGCAGTTATTTGCAAAGAAAGTACTTTGAGTTGCGCTGCGTTAGCAGCAACCGGTGTGATCACGAGGTTAATTGAAGGGTTTAAAGATATTCTTGAAAGTCAAAATTCTCAATACCAAGGTAGAAAAAACTAAATCTAACGTATACCTTATAAATAACAAAAACACGTTCCCTTTTTTAATGATTAAATTTTTCTAGACTTACAACACGCAGCTCTCGAAGTCCTCACGTTTCTAGCTATGCAGTCCATCTCACCCTCGGAACTGCTTTCTTATCTGGCCTTCTTCAAAGCCCCATCCCCTCCTTTACTCTCCCTCCTCGAGCCCCTATTCCGTCTAGTCCTTATGGCGAAACCTCAACCGAACTTCATCCTATCCTTCCCCATGGTGTACAAGGAGCAGCCATTCCCGAAGGGCATTATCGAGGAGTATAAGAACCTGGAGAAGGCGGAGAACCTCGTGAACAATTTCAAGAAGAAGCACCTGTCTGCGGCGATTTGCAGCCCTTGGTCAGTGCATGCGGTCTGCCTGCCCATTGGTACCGAGCTCTCATGGCCAGTTTGGTTACACGGATGTTCCATATCCCTTTGGCTGCGCGTCGAGAGGGGAGGATCATGTGGCACGAATAGAGGCTTGCAGATGATGAGCGACGCTAATCCACTGTTGAACTCGGAGAGTGATAGCTTGTCGGATTGGGGACTGCTGTCTGATAATTGGAGTCGAGAAGGTAAGGATTAGTTAATTGGATGATGAAAGAATAGAAATTTATGGATTCATCTTTTCAGTCGCCGTGGGTTCTTCGGCCCCGCCAGCGCCTATATCAATACTCCACATGATGTCCGTCGGATTCGAATCTCTAGTTCTAGAAACTTGGCTTGATTTAAGATCTGGTAATTCATCAAACCATTTTTGTCCTCCAACTCCTGAATTATCAGTATTTTAATGTCACTTCTCTCACTTACAGATAAATTAATACTGCGATTAACTCGACCGGACGACAAAACGAATCGCACCATATCCGAAACTTCGATAAACGGTATGCTGCCATCAGGCAGGTGGCACCATTTGGCAATGAATTTTCAGGATACCGTGTTGAACAAGCACAGCGCTGTTGTGGAAGTTGTATTGTGGGTAGATGGCTGGAAGGAGATCACAGCACAATTGCCTTTCGATGGATTGTTGATCAGAAAACCAGGAACGACGTGTATTCTGCTCGGTCAGACAGGCCCCAATGCCGGTGGAGCTTGGTATCTCGGAAACTTGATGATATTCAGGTACGGTCATGTGTTTTCTTGCTATTATTTTATATGGAATATTTTTTTAACTCGATTATTATTAATTTTGTAGATGTCCAGTGTTTAATAATGAGAGGGCATTGTATCTTGCTAGTCTGGGACCCAACTTCACAAACCTCGCCGACTCCATTTTAAGCACCGTCAAACCAGATTTCGCGCCACTCATAGCGTCCGGAGCCTTGAATGGCGTTAAAGAAGTTAAATATGGTACGTCTATACTTATCGGTATAAAACGATTCTGTGCGGATTGAAATTTCATATTACTTTCTATTTTCCGCTGTAGATAGCGAAAAAATTGATTTAAATAGGAAAAAAACTTACGGAGGCAGCAACGCACCCTATACCGTTGAGATCAAATTGTCCAACTCAAAGATTGATTGGGATTCAGTGATGGACGCGACCAACTCGCATCTGCGTGATTTGCAGGATAATTTGTTGCTGAACTACGAAGCCCAGAATCCGAACATTGTTCATTTGTATCCTCAAGCTGTCGCTAACGCTAATGGTTAACTATACAGCTAATAACATATCAACTTAAATTATTATGTTTGTTTTAATGAAATTTAATCAATACGTTTTATATTTTCCAACAGTTGTCAAAACCTTCTTTCCTGGCCAACCTGGTTTTCGAATTCCTTCCGTGCCGGAGCACAGAGTGTCGCAGCAGCCTCCTCTTTCGATTCCACCTATCTTAACTGCGCAACTGCGAAGTCAAAGCTACAGGGGACTCGTCTCCTCTGCTGGCTTGATCGGTGGAATGCCTGTTTTCTTATACCTATTCGCCAGGGTAAGTCAATACCTTCCAAACCCTTCACCGACAATCGTACATCCTAAATTATTACTCTACTCCATTCTTAAAAATCATAGGTCGTCGAGTTAAATTCCACCGAAGAAGAGCAAGCCCTAGCTTTATCCGTAATCCTCCATCTAGCGCGCAGCGACTCTGAACTCCTGAGCCAATACCGTACAGAAGGTGGGGCCTCGCTCCTCCTCAAAGTTCTAGAATCACCGCGCTGTCAAGCCGGTAAACACATGCTCAAGGCCATCCTCGACGCGGCTTGCGATGGTCCGATCCTTGTAAAGGACTCGGGCACCAAGAGTCACATGATCTGCCAGAACTCCGAGGCTGTCATCACCGATCCCGAGCTACTCAAGTACGCTCTCGAGGCCTGGAGGACTTGGGCGGTGTATGATGCGCTGAATTTGCTGCTTCAGGCGATGTTGTATCTGCTGAAGGATCAACATCCACAGAGAGAGTTCAATGCTTCGCAGCTAAATCGTATAAGGATCGTGGATTCGATATTGGTCATGTGCAAGGTAAAAGATTCTTTTTTTGATATTATGTTAGTATAAGAATAAGTTTTATTTAAACTATTTGTTTTGAAATAATTAAAAATGTAAATTATGACGTTTCGAGTGTCATATTTTTAACTGCTTTTGTCATTCTATACTAGGAACACTTTATGTACGAAGAAATCAACGTCTCGCTAGATCCAACAACGGGCAGTGCTGTAGTAGAACTGATAAGAGCGCTCATGGGCGCTCCTCCGGAATTCCCTCATCTGGTTTTAATTACCGACTACCTAATACTTGTCCATCAAGCCTCAGAGACTTACGTAACTCACTCGAGGCACAACATGTATTTCTTGCTCACGCCTCTAGAAGAGGTGAAACTGTCTTCCATGAAGGTGAGTCTGAGTCATCAAACAAACCTGTATACTGAATAAACACTGAAAGATCTAACGATAGGATGAAAACAATTTCAGAATCTCTTGACTAGTTCGAACGAATCGATGAGCGCGCTAGAGAACATCAAACTGAGCAAAGCTCTGGCGAACGTCCAGATACAGAAGGGAAAGTCATCTCCAAAGGATGAAAAAGCCGACGAGCTAACCGTCGAAAATGAAACGTCGTCACAAGGCCCGGACACGAGCGCAGGCGAGGACTCGGGTATTGCAGCGAGCGAGGGTTCCAACCAGCAGCCAAACGACAAGCAGCAGACCAGCTGGGCCGACCGGAAACGGGCTTGTCAAGGCCTCGTCTGTGAAGGCCTACTATTACTTCTTCGCGATGCACTTCGTGTTCTACCCGACAGTCAGGTTGCCTCGGTGCTGAAGCATGTGCTTCGCGTCGAGCTACTCTTAGTCCTGTCGAACAATCCGGACGCGAGGGTGAGAACAGCCCTGATCAAGCTCATCCAGGTGTACCTGCAACGCGCCAGCGATGAGGAGCAGAACAAGTTCATCAAGCAAAAGTACTTTATCCATCTGGCGAATCAGATCTCGCTGTACGCTGGAAGCGAGCCGCTGGTAGTGACGCTGGAAAACTTGGCGCTGAAGGGACCGAGTCTATCGGCTATGCCACCACTCCTGGCGATGATTCCCAAAGCGGCGGCAACGGATGTTAATGTGGCTAGGCCTCTTGTGACGTTTCTTACTGACCTTATAACGTGGGTAGGAATGAAAAGATTTAACTTTGCTATAGTTCTAGAAAAAATTTAACGTGAGATCTCATTTGCGATTTTCAATTACAACTCCGAATGGTATATGACATCGATTTTTCAGAATTTGATTTTTTTTTTTTGTTAAAGGATGAGATAAGAGGTCTCGCATCGGATCTCATCTTTTTGTAGTATATAATAACAAGATTTATAAATATTCTATGAAATTTTAAAAGTTATCATTTGGGATCTTACACGAGATTTTACACGAGATTTCATGATATTTTTTGTGAAGTACCTCTCGTAGAATCTTATACGAGATCATTCACAAGTACATAGTTCTAATAAATATTAGACCACCAAACTAAAAATTTGTTCTTTATTTATTACACAGAATCCAAATTCACTGAGAGTCCTATTGGAACAAGGCTTAATGGAATCACTCGCTCGGGGTCTCGTCAACGCCTCCCATGTCGGCTTTTCCACATCTTTCTTCCGCGACATGCACGTTCTCCTCGTGGCTGTTGCAACGAAGCTCCTCGATTTGCCAGGCAATCATCATATGCAAGCCGTCACGGAGTTACACATCATCCTCAACCACATTGAGCTTAAAGAAAGGCTGAACTGTGAATCCACCAAAAGTTGCGTGTCCGCTATCAGGGATGCGCAAGTGGCTCTCTTCGACGGAGAACTAGATGTGCTTACGGCTAAGGTGTCGAATCATTCCGGTTTCCGGTTGAAGAGCAACGCGTCGTACCTGGCTACGACGTCGCATTTGAGGAGTGGTATGCATAATTTTTCATTTATAAAAATTTCTTAATTAATAGCATTTTAGTGTCGTAACTGTATGCTGATGTGTTGTCAACCGTTTCTGTGTAATAAATCTAGTTGTGATCACGTAATAAATGATGAATCTTAGAGAACGGATTTTTCCGTTGTTCGACAGGGTTAACCACGTCGGGCGAGCAGAGTGACCAGGGCTCCCGATCTTCGAGCTACGGTAGCTTACAAGTCGGCCCCAATACAATGACGCGCGAACCGGGCAAGGGCGAGTCAAACGATCGCTTCCGGGTGACCCTAAACCGAGCCGTCGATTTCCTAACAACCGCCGATGAGTCGCCATCCGTCAGCGAGCTGCAGCTGACCAAGAGGCTCTTCTCGATTCTCCTGCACGGAATCTCAAGTCCGCTGAGCAAGAAGACCTACTGGATCAACGCCTGGTCCGTCAAACCCGCTTTGAGAAAGAACACGGCTAAGATTATGGTCTGGCTGATGGGTCCCCATCAGAGTAATAGCACCAGGGTGTACGCGGTGCGCTCGTTGATGGAGGAACCGAAAGCACGTGAGATCCTGACGACGCTGTTGGAAGTTCATCCACAGGTTGAGCAGAAGTTCAGTGTCTTCTTGTGGGATTTGCTGAAGAAGAGACATGAGATGCCGAGTGCCGATGCTAGGATTTGCGATGAGTTCGCGGAGGCTTTGAGGATATGGGATCTGGCTAAGAGTATCGATCAGGGTAATTTGGAAGTCTGGGCGGAAGAGCTGACTCTGCTGAGACGCGAGCTTTTGAGGGAACGGGATATCTGGATCGAAAGCCAACTGCCTGCGATTCAAAGGTAATTAGAGAATAGGATTAGATAATATTTGATAAGTCTGCAAGTGCAAATCACATTTCACATGATTCCCAATATAATTTGATGTCAAAATTTTGTTTTCTTTTTCATGTAAAATATTATTCTCCTGTATTATATCAAATTCAAGCATATTTCATGCAAGATTTCATGCAAGATTTCATCGAACATCTTGTGTAAAATACCTTTGAGAATTTTATTTGAAATTCCATCATCTCAAATTATCAATGACTAACCCACTTGCACAATTCACAGGGTCTCCAACAGATACGAGCAGCTTGCCAAGCAACTAACTGAAAGCGCGATGGCGATCACGCGCACGGTCGTAGAAGAACAAAACCGTGAACGTAAATTCCTCATGGAACGGCTGAAGCACTCGCGTTCCCTCGAGGCCCAGGCGATGGCCAAGTGGCGCGACCTTGCCCGTCGGCTGACCCACGAGCGCGGACCCTGGTACTTCCCCGACAGCTATCCGCAAAGCTGGGAGCTGGATCCCACCGAGGGTCCGGCTAGGGTGCGCATCAAACTGCAACGGTGTCACTTGAACATCGATGAGAGATTCTTCCTACCACAACATATCGATAAACTGGGTAGGTCTTGTAAATGTATACCTTAGACTTTTAGGTTTACATTGTTAACTTTATGCTTTTGGATTGACAGACGCGAGCCGGATCGAAGCGCCGTTATCATACCTCTTTACGAGCGGTCGACAGGACGCTAATGCCGCAGCGCTGATCGAGAGGCTGCACACGAGCGAAAGAATAAGGAAGATGTCGCAGGCTCGAGTGGTCACGCCGCAGGCTGAACTGTCCGGCGAAGCGTTGATCGGGGAGACCTGCTTTTACTTCGTGCCGGATAATCCTGACATGCCTTTGCACACAGATGTGAGTGTTACTCTTTATTTGATGATGATGAAATATTATATTTTTGAATTTTATAGATTGCCTTAGGTGGATTAGACCTAGCTATGGCCGGCGGTACAGCCTGGCGCTTGGAGGACATACGCGAGTTACATCGGCGTAGATACCAACTCCAAGAGAGGGCTATTGAGATTTTCCTCATCACTGGGCGAACGTACTTGTTGGCATTTAATTCCTCCAAGGTAAGCTCTTTCATTAACACTTTAAATGAATAGTAAATGGCACAGTTTTGCGGAAACAACTGTTTGTTTTTTTAGGAAAGAGACGAGTTTGCATTAGAGCTTTCCAACTGCAATCTGCCAAGGCGCATTCCCGGAGACGACTTGGGCGAGGCTTTGGCTCTCTGGCGTAGTGGTACATTGACGAACTGGGAATACATCACTTGCCTGAACAAATTGGCCGGTCGTTCGTACAACGATCTGATGCAGTACCCGGTGTTTCCTTTCGTACTTGCTGATTATATCAGCGAAAAGATCGATTTGAGCAATCCAAAGATATACCGGTAAGATGCGTTATTAGTTTTGTCTCTGTTTAATATTACAAATTGGCCAGTTGTTATTTAATAGGTATTGTTTTGCAGAAATTTCAAACGTCCCATGGCCGTCCAGGATAAGAAAAATGAGCAACATTATATTAACAACTACAACGTACGTATTATTAGAATATCATTATTTTTTGTTACAAGGATATTTTCGTAAATAATATTCCTTGTTTTTATAGTACTTGAAGCAAGCATTGTCAGAAGGCCTGAATTTAGTTGCCTTGAATCAGGAACCCTTTCACTATGGATCTCATTATAGCAATTCGGGAACGGTTTTACATTTTTTGGTACGACTTCCTCCGTTTACCAGTATGTTCCTCAACTATCAGGGTAAGACATATTTTTCTTATTTTAGCGGAAAATCTATCATTATATTAACCGTAGTAATTTATTTGCAGATGATAATTTCGATATCCCGGATAGAACGTTTCATGCTTTAGCTACGACGTGGCGTCTTACAAGCTGCGACTCGACCACCGACGTGAAAGAGCTTATTCCCGAATTCTTTTATTTGCCCGAATTTTTGCTCAATTTCGAAGGTGACTGTCAGCTAACTCACATAGAAAAAATAAATTATTCGCGAAGGATATTATATTAATAAAACGAAAATTATTTCAGGTTTCAACTTTGGTGTGAGACAGAATGGCAGTCGAGTCGGTGACGTCGAATTGCCCCAGTGGTGTGGCGGTGATGCTAGATTGTTTATCCTAGCTCACAGAGCCGCACTAGAGTCTGAGATAGTGCGAGAAATGTTGCCCTTCTGGGTAGATTTGGTTTTTGGATTCCGACAAACGGGCGGACCAGCGGTCGAAGCAATAAACGTCTTTCATCCAGCGGTATAGCAGATTTAATAAAATAACTTTCTTTTATTTTCTGAAATCATATACCTAATAAAAAAAAATATATTTAGACATACTATGGATTTGACGTTGAACAAATAGCAGATCCCCTGGAAAGACAAGCCTGGGAAACCATGGTGAAAACTTATGGGCAGACTCCAGCACAATTATTCAGAGCATCCCATCCATTACCAATTCAAAATCTTGGACTTACAATGCCTAGTAACATTCCTCAAGTGATTGAAGGTATTGAAGGTAATAAAAATACATGTACTTTTGTAAGAATCGATCAGAGAGTGTATATAATTTACTATATCGCATTTGTTATCAGGTATAAGGTGGGGCAACTACGTTGGAGCACCAGGTAATGAACCAATACTTTGTTGGAAGCACAAGCATAGAGTATTGCTGGCTTCTCTTGTACCTTTGGCAACTGGAGATGTTTTTGGTCTGCCTATTTGTACAACATTGATACTTGCATATTCCAAAGATAAAGGTATATAATTTTAAAAACCGTTCTTGTCTTTGTTCTGATTAAAAACATACTTTATGTTTATAGGCGCAAGCATGTTAAGTAATACAGCATTGATAGGTGCGGCATTAGTATCGTGGAATAGTACAGATGGAATTGCAAGAATGAAAACTAAGAAAGAACAACCACCAAGACCTCTTATACGATCTTCTGGATTAGATTCTGTAAGTCCTAATTATTTTTTATTTTTTACACATTTTTAGTTTATCAATCCATTTTTGTCATTAATTTAATCATGTTTTATGAAATTATGAAAATTATAGATTACAATCATGAAGTCTTCACCTGATTGTGGACAGTTTTGGATTGGATATGCATCTGGCCGAGTAGTAGTTTACGGTGTCACCATTAGCAATACTGGAAAAATAGAATTTAACTCGACTTCACCATCCGTTCTACTAGCTCATAGAAGAGGGGTTACTGCTATTGATCTGTCTCGTCCATTTAGTATAGCTGTTTCAGGTGATTGTGAAGGCATTTTGGTTATTTGGGATTTGAATAGGTAAGCTTTTTATGGAATAGTTTAATTATTTATGTTTTGATTTGTATACTTTAACCATAACATATTTTATTCTTTACAGTTTGACTTATGTCCGTTCAATTTTTCGTGATCAAAATGATCCAATCAGTTTAGTCTCTATCAGTGAAACTTTAGGTGATATTGCCATAGTTTATTATACATGTGATTCAAGTAATGGCAACAGCCCAGACAATCAGTCTGAACTAAGAGTATACACAATTAATGCAAAATTGGTTGGTTCTATGGTATCAAGAAGAAAAATTACTGCTCTTTGCTACAGTAATGCCATAGAAGGTGTTTCTGTCAATGTTATTGCAACTGGCTTGGATAATGGCGTAATAAGGTAATAAGATATTTGTTAAATATTTTTTTTAATGAATACGTTAAATATTACTGTCATTAAACATTAACAAAAATATCTTTAGACTCTGGAGCAGTTGGGATTTAAGATTGGTTCGTGAAATTAATAGTGGAAGTAAAGGATGTGGTGGGATAGTAGCAATTACATGGTCATGTGATCAGCATCATTTATATGTTGCAACTGAAGACTGTACTGTTATAATCTGGGAAGGTGCTCGAAAGTTAAGTAATGGCACACCGAAATTTCGAAATCTCTCAACTCTTTAAATTGAAAGACAGAATAGCTAGTTTAAATAATGTAAAGGTGTGTTTTAAAAAATTTAATGAATTGTTGATAATTCTATTATTGTGAAAATGTTACTATATTGCGCTTCTTATGATAATTTGTCAGAGAACAACGAAAAGTGTGTTAATATAATATTTGATTTTACATTGTCAAATACATTTTTATATGTATGGAAATGTATTTTATGCACGAACAAAGTACATACTGAAGTATTATTTTTATCAGTCGTTTTTAAGTTTATTTTTTTGTTTTAATAAATTTCATTAACACTTGTACTTTTTATAGCATTGTATACATAGTAAGACTAGAATTTTCACTAATGCACTCGTTATTATATGTATATTATGAATGCCAAAAATTGTAAGATAATTTGATAAAACATATTTATTATACTTTCGTAATATCTCAATAAAAACAATCAAAAATAAAGGAAAAGGTTTTTTTTAAGAAATCAAAATTTCTTTTAATGAATAAAATAAAATTGGAGTCAATAATATAGTATTGGATTTCATTTGAACATAAATGTACATAAAATGACATTTTCTAGTTTGTCTAACAATATTTATAAAATGATCATATGTTTAGATCATTAGATCTAATAAAACCAGCTTTTTATATTAAAACCAATTATAAAATCATTTTTACTACAATAGAACATATACTCAAGAGCCTACTTTTGGACAAAAACAATTTAAACTACATTTGCAAAGATCCTACTTCATAACCAAACTGTATAATTTCTATATTATATGCCTTATAAAGAAGAGAATAATCAATTTTATCCATCCAATAATTAATGGGTCTAAATTAAGTTATCATTACCCATTATTTTGTTTGCAGGCTTTTTAAAAAAATCTTTTAGGTCAGTAAATACATCGTATACTTACGTTATATCTATGACCTTCACCGTTTTTTTACGTAAAAGAACGTCTAGCTGAGCAATAGGAAAATTTTCGTTTACTTATAAAAGAACGGGAAGAAATATATAGTTCAATTTTGATATTAAAAAACGCGTCAACCTTTGATGTTTAAAATTTGTTCAACGCCATACTTACTTATCATGATCATCTTTCCATAAGAATTAAATAACTTGCATAAACACGACCTTCATTGTGTTGCTTGTACTTAGAAGTTTTATCCATTTTTCTGGCCTAGCGATCCAATTTCAGTTTGTTTACCTGCACTTGCACTGATCAAAGTATTTACACTCAGTTGGTAACAACTTGCCTTCTCTAATTCAAAAGCAAAAACATCGTTCGGTGGCGACGTGGCGTGGAAGTCAGTTAATTGGAAGTTATATAATTCTTTGGAATTCCAGCTCTCAAAACGAATTAGGACTGATATATATTAAAATAATAAATTAAACGATTAATCTATTTAAAATTTATACAAACATTGACAGATAATGAACAATATAGCCAATAAAACAAAAAATAAACACAATAAGCTCTCAATATCAAAACTCAATAGCTATATACCGACGATTGACCAACCGGAAGGACAGTCACATGACCCCGCGAATCTCTCCCACTCCATTGTTCTCGAATCAGCTGCATTGCATATATATACACCCGGCAAATTCAAATTCGTGCGCTCTATGCAAACATCACTGATGAGTGATGACCCGGAGGGATGGCGGGTGCCGAGTGCAGAGAAGCGCGATTAGATAAGCGCAACTCCCGGAGCATTTCGCTCGGCGCAGCAACCGGTGGTCCGCGCAGTGCGACCGGTCGCGACGAAGAGACAAGAACGCGCCGCAAAAGTGAACATAAATCACGCGACAATTACAATAAACTCGTTGTCACGGTTGTATCCGGATTCGAATGACACAACCTCAGTGCACGCCGCCCCATGGGCACCACCTCCAGCTAACCTAACAGCAGTTACAACCACCACTAAAACAGCACCAGTATGCCCGCCCGCGGCAGTGAGGCCGCCTGCCGCCTCCTCGCAGCCGAAAAGCCGGGCCCGGCTCCGGCGGCGGCGGTCCGCCGGGCGGGTCTGATCCTGTGGCTCCTGCGCGCCTGTCTTCGGCTCCTTTGGCTCCTCGCCCTGCGCCTACTGCGACCCAAGACACGTGCCAGTAGCACGCGGACGCCGTGCGTCCTCGTCAGTGGCGGAGGCAGCGTGCAGGCCGTGCAGCTGGCCCGGCAACTGAAGCGCGCCGGTGCTCGGGTCGTGGTCTGCGAGATAGAGGATCGCCTCGCCCTGGCACGATTCTCACGTTCCTGCGCTAGATTCTACGCGCTACCGCGGCCGAGGGCAGGTGCAGCTGCTGAATACGTGCGAGCTCTGGCGGACCTGGCCCAGCGAGAGGCTGTGACGACGTACTTGCCACTGGCAGCTAGTAGCGCGGCGTACTTCGATGCCCTGGCTAAGCCACATTTGGAGCGGCTGAACTGCGAGTGCCTCGTGCCTGGAGCAGCTCAGGTGTCCCGGCTAGACGACCCACTAGAACTTTTGAGAGTTGCGAGAGAGAAGGGTCTGCCCATACCGAGACACTGGCTCTTTCTGGATAACCTCGCCGCAGTGGAGAGATTGTACGAGACCGGACGTTTACAGGGTCCGCGTTTACTCGCGATGCCCGCGGGTCCGGCAGGTATGCGCGAGCGCGGACCCGGAATAACGTTACCGCCGACCCTGGCCGAATTCAACCGACGTCTAGAAACGATGACGACGACTATGATAGCTGGACCATGGCTCGTATTAGCAGAACCAGCGGGTCCGCACTACGTGGTCTGCGCGACGTTGAAGGATTCACGGCTCCTCGCGAGCGCGACGTGCCGTGTAGACAAGGTGCACGGCTCGCTAGTACCCGAGGACCGGCCAGAAGTGCGCCGCTGGCTCGAGCGCTTCCTGGAGAACTGGCCGGAGCTTTCGGGACACCTGAGCTTCCGGCTGGCGGCTAAACCCGGAGCTGCACCCCTGGAACTCGTAGCCCTCAGCTGTCGCGTGGGCCTTGGTCTGGCTTACCTCGGCCACTCTGCTCTACAGGCGAATCTACTAGCAAGGTGTTGCGTCCAGGACCGCGAGCACGAGGCTACGACAATTCTAAACGTACCCGGGGCAGGCGTGTACCATGGCCGGACCATCGACGAGCGCGAGGCGCTCTTCCAGTACTGGGACCCGCTGCCGTACCTCGTCTATCGCTATCTTCAGCTACCCATGCGCAGGGTCGTCGGCGCCCTCGGCCGGCAACGCGGGCAGCATCAGCCACCCCTCGCCGTTGTTCAGTGATTATATCTATATGTATAGCGGCTGTTATAACCGCCTTTTGTAAATATGTACATTGTTAATTGTCGCGATCTCTGTGTGCGAGGTGCGTAGTTTAGAGCGGGAAATAATCTGTATGCATGTATGTATGAAATGGGTGCATGTTGCCTATAATATAGAGCGAATTGAGAGAGGGAGAGAGAGAGAAAGAGAGAATGAGCGAGAGATCAGTTTTTGCGCTAGATTGTATAAGTATTGTGTTGTAACGCGACTCGAGTGTAAGAGTTCTCTATAATAAAAGGCATAATATGAAACCGAAAGGTCGCATCGATGTCACTTCTTTTCTTTCCTCAACCACCGCCCATCCCACTTCCCACCCCTTATATAATACGTATATCCCTTCAACATTATGTACAATAGAAAGTAGGCTACAATAAGCGAGCTCGTCGTCGATAAGGAGACAAGTCCCATAAAACATCATGACTGTGTGAATTTTACCTTCTCCATACATAAACTTACATAATATATATATATATACTTATATCTATACTTACCAAGTCTCTTGACATATCCGCAGCAACGCAGCACAAAACGGCAGTTTGCCGCATGATATATCGAGAGAAGGCGAGAAAGACAGAGGATACGGCGGCCAGATAGGTTCGTCAATAAAGTGTCTAATGCAATCTTATCATGCGATAATATTGAAATGCGGTTCCTTGGTTCCTTGACAACCGGCGTGCGCGCGCGCGCGCTCCCGGCGATCGCTTACACACGTATATAGGTACCTACACACGTATCTACTTACACAGTGCGATTCGCCCCTCCTGCTATTTTTCATCTTGTTTTCCAACTTTCGGATTATCGCCCCGCGGCGCCTCTATATATACACGCGAGACCGGCGTTAATCAGTCGATAAGCGCGCGGTATATGCATCTGACGGAAGAAACACGGGAATTAATTTTACATATTCCGAGGCGATTCTTTCTCTCTTCCTTATGTTTTTCTTCTTCTCGACGGGGGGGTGGCGGTGCGGGACAGACAAACACGAAATACATAACGATGACACGAGCACGCGGGCGCTCCGGGCACGCGGGGATGAGTTACGATGATCGTCCGCGGCACGACATCCACTCTTTTCTCCTCGGGTTATTTACATCCTTATATATATTTTATACATCTACACATCGCTATTACTATTTTTTCGTCTACATATACATATTTATACAGCGCGCGGGCGCTCGACAATAGATAGATAAGATGCTCCCTCTCTCCTAAAAAAAGAAGGAATAAAACTGAAAAGTGGGAGGGGGGGGGTGCGTGCGTGCTGGCCGACCGGCAGGTGCGACCCCCTGAAAAAGACAGCCGGTCTGTGTGTGTGTGTAGGTAAGTAACGGAGGGGGAGGCGCCGCGTGCGCACCCTATCCGCAGGACACAACTCCCCCGCGCGTACTGTTATACGCGACGAGAGTCCTGTCAGTGCTTTGGCCGTCGTCGCCGCCTGCTGCTGCTGCTGTCGGCGTATATACCCGCCGCGGACATGATTCCCGTGAGTTTTTTTTTGTACATACTTACTTACTTGTACTATATAGAGAGTTGCTTATTCACGCACGCGGGGTGTACGTGCATGCATGTATATACGGGGCGGTCGGCTGGTGATTCATTGACGAAAGTAGCTTGTTTTCGGCGGATTATCGCGGTTACATGACTGCCTTTCTCGCCTGCGCCTCTTCGCATTGTGGGGAAGAGAGAGAGAGAGAAGAGGAGAGCAACGATAAGTGCACGCGGGGCCGCGATACGTTGCCCGCGCGTCGTCGGGGTATTTTCCGTGAGCGCTAATTATAGATTATAATATTATATGCGCGAGAGCGCGGGCGCGCGCTTCTGTCTTCGCATGGCGCGTCGCGTAAACTTTGTACCGGCGAGATCGTGTCTGCGCGCCTCGTTTCTTTTATCGCGAGCGCGTGCGGCTCCACACCGCCGCTACAGTGGGCGTGTTTACGTGGCTTGCGGATGCTGCGATGCATAGGAGAGCGAGAGCATTATTGAAATCTCCCCGAGAGCTATTGTCGACGCGGTGATTTCGGCAAGCGAGATTTGATTGCGAAGGCGGCGTTCTGAATGGTTATCGGGTTGCTGTTTGATTGTTCGTTAATTTCTAACTTGAACTGATAGCATGGTTGATTGTATTTCTGTGTAGGTGAGGTTCTTTGTTGATTTGTATGGGGGTTTTGGAGCTTATGTGGAATTGTTGTAATATAAGTTGGACGAAATATTCGAGTTCGTTTCCTGTCGGTGTTTATTAATTATTTTTATCATTTATTGTTCCCTAATTTATTGGGAAGGCGGATAATTTTGCGATAACTTTCGAAAACAAAATAACAAACTAATAAGTGAAGAGAAATTCAGTGCAAGAATTTTGTTACCAACGCTCCGACATTTTCTCAACATTATTATTTGCTGAATCATTAAAATTACTAGACAATATGTTTGCGATCGTAAACATTAGATTTTGTATATAACTAGAAAATTATGACAATATTATTTCTGAGAGAAACGATTTTATTACCTTTAAAAGTATAATACTATAACGTTTATGCTTGATATATAATCCATAAACATATATCTACAAAAATAATGTATTCAAAACAGCGCACGCACAATTACAAAGCACGAAAACCGAGCAAACGTTACCCTTATAGTCACAGTTCCGCATCCCTAATTTATTGCTACGACGTCTACATTATATTATACCTTTAAACGGGATAAAAATTAACGCTGGATAGACACGCTCGGCCGAACGGCCAAAGCGAGAGAGATTCAAAAAGGAGAACAAAACGGTTTTCTTTTTTTTTTTTTGCAAATGATAACTTTACGATAACGATAACTTTGGCTTTACAATGTCGTGCTCGAGGCAGTTTATCGCCGAAGCGCCACTGCAACCATTAGCAGAAGCGCAGTGTAAGTGTGGTTTATCTTGCGAGGGGAAATAATGCAGGTGGTGAGCTTCCCATGCGACTTCGTGCTTGCACGCGTTCATATGTATGTTTAACAAATAATGTGAAATGCGTTGATTGGTGCAATGCTTTGCGCTTTGTTGGATTTTTTTTCTAAGTATAGGATCGGTTTGACGATTCGTGGCTACTTATGAGTTTGATTGATGAACGTGATTGGTATAAGGTCGGAGTGTGGCTTATGACTTTCGGTGCAGAAATGCGTGAATTATAGACTTAATTATAGGAAAATTGTTTGAGAATAATTAATACTTTTTTTTAAGGTGAGGGATATTATAATACTTTGAGAAATTTTCTATTCGAGATATAGTACAGGAAGAAGAATAATAAGTTTCTGTATTTACAGGTTCACTTTGATGAAAATGTTCGCACGATTTGGCGTAATAAGAGAAAGTAATAACATACAGTTACGACACCCAATGTGTATTATATTACAGCAAATGAATAATTGTAGTTCTTTTTTTTCATTGGCTTGTCTTACTGTGCTGATCGATGCTGAAATTTTCATTAAAATAGTTCGTACAATATCCAATTATTGAAGTATAATAAAGTTTTTTTGTTGCAAAAAACACTGAAAAGGTAAACACAACAGAATGACCACACTATCCTCCTTTTTTACAAAAAAAAAAAGTAACATTTCTTTTATTACCACAATACTTTATAAAATACATCACCAAAATAAAATTATTCCCAACAACCAAACATCTCCAATGTAACTTTCCAACATATATGAGAAAATCCACAATTTGTCCACACTTAGAGGGTTCAACAAATTTAAAAAAAAAATTTGGAGGCACGACTCTGAAAAAAATTTTTTCTCGTTCTTTAGATTATAAAATAGACGAGAAAATTTTCTTACACTCGAAAATGGTCTTGTGACACGGTTTTAAAAATACTGAAAAATGGACGAAAAGCAGTCACTGATGATTAGCCAATAGTAAGCTCTTAAAGGTACCATTTAATTTAAGCTAATGATCGTTAAAATCGGTCGGTTCTGTGTAAAGTTACGTACATTTGAAAATCGTGAAAAATGACCAAAAACTTTTTTGTGAAATATTTGTTGACACCTTTAAGAGCTTACTATTGGCTAATCATCAGTGACAATTTTTTGGCCACTTTTTAGTATTTTTAAAACCGTGTAACAAGACCATTTTTGAGTATTTTTTTTTCAGAGGTGTGCCTCCATTTTTTTTTTTTAATTTCTCGAACCCTCTAAGTGTGGCCAAATTGTGGATTTTCTCATATACCAAACGAAAATGCACATTATTGCAAACTACAACGCAACAATCATCGTTAAAATTGCCGCTTCAATATCCGACAAATCTCAGAACAGCCTTTTCGAAAATACGAATCATCGACAGCCATCGCACATCAGCAACCGAATTGAAAAATCGAATGAAATCTCATCACGTGCGCGCGCGCGTGGCGCTCCGTTCCATTTTCAAAAGAAAAACTCTCGTACACACGCCAATCGCCGCGTCAATCAAGGAAAGTCTGCGCGAATGAAGTAATCGGCTCGTCGGGTTGTGATGCAATCGATCGACAGCCAATTAAAATCGGAATTCAAACTTGGTAAAACTTCCTCTCCGTATCCGCATTCAACATTTTTCAGACGCGCGTATATATTCCAAAACGCCAGCACAAACCCGCCGCGGCAATTATCTCTCCGCTCTATAACACGGCTATGGCTAACGGCTATATCAGATATCTCTCGGCGCGAAAGTTTCAGGCAGCGGCACATGATTTGTCCAAAGCTATATGCCGCGCGCGGGGTTGAAGCTCGAGCGAGCCGAGGCGGCGCGCCTGATCGATTGGTACCTTTCGGTGCTATATGGCTGCCTGCAGTCGCGCAGTTACACATCTCGCTTTTACCGTCATACATATATATATAGACTTCCTTTTCTCAAAGCCGGAGGTTCGCTGAGCTTTCATTCTTATTTCCGCGCGTGTTGCCGCTTTCTCTCTTTTCTTTTTTTTTTGCAGCGCGAGCTTTCACGGAGAGCAAGTTTGTGATTGCTAGTTTAGCTGCGGGGTAGTGTGTGTGTGTGTCTGCGCGCGTGTAGGCGAGTCTGCAGAGTCTCGGGTTTCTTTGTTTGTTGGTATGGAGGGAGGATGGAGTGTTTAAGAATGCAATTAGACTGTCAGTCTTGCAGGTTGTTGCTCTTTTTTTTTGCTTGGGAGGCGGAGAGGTTGTTTCGTATATATTTGAGATGGTATATTCGTTTTTATTTAGGAAGGTGAATTCCCTGGTAGAAAATAGACCATCTTCGTTGGTTAACATGTTAATCAAATGGAAGCATTTCCACTTAATTAAAACTATTTAAAACTATCACTATATTTTAAAGCATCTACAATATAGTATTTCCACGTGTATAAATATAGTTATTCTTCGCCGACAATAGCAACATAAGTAACGTTTTTAATTTAAAAACTGACAAACAGTTCACCAACCGTTGGTTAGCATTTCTACCAGGATTGGTAATGTTTTATCAGATAAATTAGAATTCGATTCGAATTATTGGGATGTGGAGGATATAATAGAATTCGGAATAGCTGAATTTTGAATGTAATATATTGAAATGAATATGGCCTTCGCAGATGCCATTTGGATGCTTCCTATGCTGTTTTATTTTAAAAAGATTATTAGGCAGATTACTCTGTAAATGTAAAATAATGGAAAAGTCATTATTTTATAGTGAAAATTGCTCCACTGCCGAAATAGTGGATCCACGGAAAAAATAAAACAGTAAAAACAACTCAATTAATGAAGTAATAATTCCATTCTTCCAAAACTGGAAATTTTAGTTTTAAAAAATGAAGATTCTACATTTCAAAATGGAAATTCTTCCGATATTTTTGAAAGTAAACCGAACTTGCCACTTTATAGTCAAATCAACTGTACAGAAAATGTTGAATTAATATTGACTTCAATATTAAATATAGAAATATTGACTTTTCCACTATTTTAAATTTAGAGAGTATATTACAGACATTTATATTACACCAGTATAAATTATAATATTTTCTGCGCTAATTATTATAGTTTTTTTTTCGGAAATAATCACACTTATTATAGAAAAAAATCACAAAGAATATCAGCTGTAGCGAACTCCTTGACAATGAAAATATCAAGTCAGCAATTATTGACGTGTATACAAGATTACGTATCGAGATAAACATTGCATAATCAATAAGATAGAAGCTCCGACTATCATTATCGAAAGAAAATAAAAAGCCACAAACAAATCCGTCCTTGATTATACCGAACCAAAAAACGAATCCCCTACAAGCATATACTGCTATTTTAGCGCTTCGACTTCTAAAAACTCGCGAGCAACCCTCATAATATTACACCCGCATGCAAATCGGCATCCTAGAAACCGGCGCACAACTACTGCACCCAGTGGACGCCGCCGCTTAAAAAAGAAACAACCTGCTCGCGACGTATATAGGCACTTAAAAAGAAAATACGTACACACAGACAGAAGCTTTCTACCGTGAGCTTTTATATAGTAGTTGAAGAAGAAGAAGAAGAAGCGAACGATTCGAAGCGAGCTCTCCGCACGCGCACGCGCACAGGGGGGAAGGAGGAGAGACATCGGAAAGGCGCTTTTAATCACGCGAGACACCGCCAGTCACGGCCTTTTTTTTCTCTCCTTTATACCCGTCGCTTTTCGCCCGGGCGTATATATGTATATGGATCTTCTAGGAGCTGGTTAGCTTCGTCTGTACGCGCGCGACGTTTCTTTTTGTCTGCGCGTGATAATGCGCTTTATCTTCTAAATTGGCAGACCGCCGTGGATTGGGGGGGACGTTAGTGAGGTGACATCTTGGTTGCTGGGGTCGGGATTTTCGTTTCGTTGGTACCGGATGTCTACATTGGATTGGTACGACTTGGTAATTAAGTTTTTGATTAGTTTCTTATCTTTTAAATAGGTAAAATAGAAGGTCTGAATATACTTTATAAAAGGAACTTTGTTAAATGATAGGGATTTCATTAAGAGAATTGGTATCGGATGTCTACATTGGATTATTCTTGTATCTAAATTGGTATTGTACGTTTTTGAAAATTATCAATTTGTATGACTCAAAGAGTAGTAAATAACTTAAAATTATTGATGAAAATGAAAAATCAAAAGAATAAAGAATGCCGGTTCGTGCGTTATGTGGTTTAGGACAAATTTACATATATTATGTTTCTCTGTAGCAACTGGTACACAAAATCATTTCGTAAACCAAAGCCGGCAATAAAGGCGATCAATACAATACACCGCAGTCGAAAATCACATAATAAATATTGATTACGAATAAAAGTCAATGCGAACATAATAAAAAATATCGCGGGAAAATTATCTGTCAACCCCTCGTAACGGGACATTGCAGCTGATTTCCAGAATTTTTCTTTATTATAAAGACTGTTTTCAATTTAAATTCACGACGAGCGAGAGAATGGCGAATCGCTGAAATAATTAGCAACAATATCAGAGGTTGAAAAAAAAAAATAACGGACACTCCGAGAACATCGATAAGCACTTTATAGGCCCCCCTTTATAACGCATTTCAATCGTGAAATATTCTTTCTCGAATACATATCGCGCGCAGAATGAAAAAAAAACAACGTAAAGCTCGATTCGATGTTTATTGTTTACAAAATCAACGTCTATCGCACGTCGAGGCAAACATCACCGTTCTCCCCCCGTCTGATTACCGATATATACCTCTCTTCACTTGTTACGCTTATGCTGATATACCTAAACTTACGCGCGCACTTTTTACCCCCCCCCCCTCTCAATCTAAAAATGCACTTGCTTTGCTGACAATAATTTCCTCCGTTTTATTAAGTAACTCGCGCTAAAAAGTCGCACGAAACCTTATCGGCTTGAGCAAGAGAGAGCGAGCTTATCGCCTCCACATGCGATAAAGCGCATGAGAGAGCTTTTTTTTGTTTGATATGCATTTATTCGCGCGCACGCTTATGTGTGTCCATGTGGCTGTGTATAATGGTATATTATAACGAATTTTGAAACGCAGAAGCAACCGAGAATCGCCTCGCTGGCTATGCGGGAACAGATGAACAGGCGTCGGCCGACCACCGCCAAAGGCTCGACGCTGGCTAAAGAGGTATATATATGCAGCGAATGTGACGGACGATGTCGGGGTTGGTGTCTCGTGGTTTGGCCTCGATGGTGTGTGGGTATTTTATGCGACGGTATAAAAGGGGACTCGAAGTTTTTAAGTTTTGAAGTCGGGTAATGAAAATTAAAATATAAGAGATCTTAATAAAACGTTTTCGATTTCTTCAATTTTTTCTAATGCTATTTTCTTTTTGAAACTATAAGTAAGTACACTCTCTTTTAAAAAGAATTAGTGAATTTCATTGTAAAATCCAGTTGAATTAACTGAGATTCCATAGTGAAGTATACACTGAAAAAAAAAATGTTGCATGTTCAAGGAAATCGGACTTTGTTTCAAGTAAATATTATTTGTTTTAACTAAATTTTAGTTGAAACAAATAGGGGAAGGTGGGGCGATATGGGTTTTGGCGATATTTAAAAAATGAGAAACTATTTTTAGCTGCAATTTTTTTAGGTTATGGCTAAAGTTGTAACAAATGTACTTGAAGTGGTAGAAACTGAAAGAGTCGAGTATAAATAATACCCATATCGCCCCACTTGGAAATCTTTTAGCAATATGGCCGACTCACTCGATTTGATTTACACTGGGAAACCCATATCGCCCCACCTGCAAACCACATGGGGCGATATGGGTTTTCAAGTAATCGCCTTCGTTATATTAATACATTTCAATATCTTTGAATTAATATAAATAATGAAGTGTACTTACTTCGCGGAATACTTTAAGCGTGTTACAGTATTTTTCAAAGTTCGATTAATATTTTTAAAAGCGAAAATATCCATATCGTTCCACCTTCCCCTAAGATTTCCTTGACCATACAACTTTTTTTTTCAGTGTGGGTTTTTCAATATTTTTGTAACAAATTTTCAATGAAATTCCGCTGATTTATATTTAGAAACTATATTTTAACTTTATTTTAACGTGCGTTGGAAAGCTTTAATCCAAACGCATATATGTAACACACCGCCAGTCTACAACAAACAACAACGTATTTTATACGATTAACAACGGCCATTTGCTACTGATAAAACAAATCGCTGTCTTACTCCATGAGGTCACGCGTAAAATTGAATCTCGCTATAATGCGCTTTTTCGCGAAAAATTTCAGCTTTCCGGTAAAGGCAAAAGCGGCAAATTGGAGTCGAGCCGAAAAGAGGCCGACGAAGGTAAAGATGACGATCTGGAAGGGAATTATAGTCCGCAGATTCTGGCCAAGCAGAACGAGCAGTTGCGTCATCGGCTGGAAGAAGAGGCGTCGAATTACAGAAGGAGGCTGGACACATATCGACAAGCACAGCAGCATCAAGCGGCACTTGTCTCTCGCTTACAGGCCAAAGTAATGACCTTTTTTCATGTACATACAGTGGTGTTATTGTGTATTAAAAGCGAGGATTTCGTATCAGCAGTATTTTAGTAATATGATAATAATATTATAACAATATTATAATCGTACACGGAAAAAAATAAACGGTAAATTCTACTTTTTACACAGTAAATTTTACTGTAAAATGGCAAGTTAATTTTACTTTCATAAGTATCAGTAGAAACAGCTTTATAGAAAATTTACTTTTCTGTAAAATAAGATCTGCTTTCTGGAGTAAAAAGTAGTTTCTACTTTTTCTAAAATGGAATTTCGGAATGAGCGATTTTTTCTAAGTCCGCGTAATTTTCCAAATTTTTGTCATTTTTCGCCATTTTAAATTTGACATAGTTTTGCACAGAATCGATCGATTTTAGCGATTCACAACTTAAATTAAAGCTCTATTCTTCAACTTCAATCGCTTCTTTGTGGAATTTGGTTTGGCTTACTGAATAGCTTGTTATTGGTTAATCATCAATATGACCACTTTTCGTCAATTTTTCCCATGTTAAATTCCCATAACAAAAATTCATATGGATTTAAAACTTTGTCACAAACCCGCTTTCGCTTGTTCAACTATTTTTTCTTATAATATATGGTATAGAGATTGAGAAAAAACTTGTCCGAAAGATGTGCTCCAAAAAAAATTTTTTTCGAGTTCTGTGACACAAAAACTGTGACGGTTTCAAAGATTTGCTCATATACCAATAAAAACATTTCATATTCACGCAGTATGTGTTAGCATGTAATTTTTTATAATTTTTATTTATTTATAATTTTTTATAAAACCATTGCAAATTCATTAACAATGAGCATCTAGAACTTAATTTATCTAAAAAGTAGATTCTCCTTTTTTAAAAAGTAGATTCTATTTTTTTAAAAAGTATATTCTACTTTTTTAAAAAGTAGATTCTACTTTTCAAATAAACTGCCCTGGTGGAAATCCAAAACATTTTCTAACTAATAACTGGCTATTTATATTAGAAACTTGCTATAAAATGGGAATTTCCCTTGTCTAGTTTCTAGCTCCCGGTGAAACGCTTTTTTCCCTATTATTCGAACATTTAATAGATTGAAGAATAGAACGAGTTTTGCGAAGACAAGCACAAGCTTATTCTTGAGTATTTTAAAGGTATTAAAACTGATCAGTTTTTTTAGTCCGGAAATAGCTAGTAGAAGGCCTGTTGTTACGACAAGGAGTGAGAGAGACATAATCTAATGGCAATAAATACATTCTACGTAATATCTTCAAAAGGACTGCTGTAAATGGTTTTTCTGTCTGCTCATATTGTTTATATTTTAGTAAGCTATCAGTTACAGTTGAATACCGTCCAATTTAACGTCAATTCTTTAAGTAAACTTAAAACGAAAATTTGGGGGTTATGTACAATCTATTAAATGTGTGAATAATGGGAGAAAAAGCGTTTCACCGGGGTCTATTAACTAGCCATTTTTCCTACCTATTTATTGAGATTGTGGCCATTTCAGATAGACAAATTTCCACCAGGGTGTAGTTTCTACTGTATGAAATGTTGATTTTACTGATTTTATAAAGCAATTTTTACTTTTTCTTAAGAAAGTAGATTTTACTTGTGCGAAACAGTAAGAACTACTGTTTATTTTTTTCCGTGTATAGTAGAGTAAAAATCAAAACGTTAATGCAACAATATGAAAGTTGTTTATATGGAAAAAATAATGGACTTCAACGAACGAGTTAGGGCAAAATTGTTTCTAAATTTATTGTCGACGTTTCGAGAGTGAAATCTTACTTTCCTTTTGAAATCTTACTTTCCGAATTTTTCCTTCGGCAAGTCCCCATGAAATTACTTAAGGAACAAAATGAAACCTAAAAAAAAAAAACAAAAAAACTATAGACTTTCAAAACTAAAATCGGTTGAGGAAAAAAAAAGATTCCAGTGATTTATCAATAATTGTTTGAAGTGTCACTGGTGACGCTCGATTGTAAACCCTATAGCCCTGACGCGTCAACACAGTGATAGGAAGAAGATGCTTACTCTCCCTGAAGAGGAGAGTAAGATTTCACTCTCGAAACGTCGGCAATTAATTTAGAAACAATTTTGCCCTAGTTTGTTCGTTGAAGTCCATTATTTTTTCCATATTAACATTACTGCGAACGTCTCACAAATTTAATGAAAGTTGTTTATTCAACATTGTTCAAAATCTATGTATGAAGTGAAAAGTTTTATTTTCACACAGAAATAATAATAAGATTGACTTTATTTAAAACTTATAAATTGTTATGTTACTAAAAAAAAAAGATTCTATCTGCAAAAAGGACAAAATCATTGATTTTTCTAATTGTGATATCTTATTTACGGCGAAACTATACTGCCCCATAAATTTTTGATAACATTTAACATTTTTTATTTCTTATCTTTCTTGTCCAAAAAAAACGCACCTAACTACTATTACATCGATTCACAGTTATGACATTATAGCAACTTCTTTTTATAAATTCACTTGGCTTTCAATCCTCTATTTCATTCTAACAAACAAGTTTTGAACTTAAACACCCATCGATTAAATTCTGGAAAAACTTTGGAAAAGAACATATATTCGACAGATAAACTCGTAAAAATGTCCGATAACAATATTAAAAATATTATAGAAAGGGCTTTTAGTTCATCTAAGTAACCAAATAACCAAATATGAATTTTTCTTTAACAAAACTGTACCTTTACCCCTTCTCGATAAAACCGCCAATTCGCACCCTCGTGGCCGCAGGTACTCCAATACAAGCAGCGCTGCTCGGAGCTGGAGAATCAGATGGCCGAGTCACTGCCGGCGGACGAGGACCGCCTGCTGATGAGCGGCGCGCTGCCGAGCCAGCTGATACTCCAGGCGGCGCAGCAGTCCAGGATGCGCGAGATGCGCGAGGAGCAGATAAGCGACCTCGACACCGCCCTCGACAAGCTCCACGAGGAGCGCGCCCGGTAACCCCTACACACATCGCATCTATACGCACCTGCACTAGTTTTTTTACACCCTACTCCCACTCGCACGATGCGCACCGTAGAGACCGCAGCGACGAGAATCCACTAAAGCCAATACGGGGGGTATACACATTAGGTGCGAGAAGCTGCTGCAACTGAACGTGAGTCTGAAGGACCAGCTGGAGGAGTCGCACCGAACGAACGAGGCGCTGACGAACGACCTCCAGAAGCTGAGCAGCGAGTGGGACGCGCTGCGGGACGAGCTGACGACGCGCGAGGACGAGTGGAAGGAGGACGAGATGGCCTTCCACGAGTACTACAACTCGGAGCACGCGCGGCTCCTCAATCTCTGGCGCGACGTCGTCTCCGTCAAGCGGCTATTCTCCGAGATGAAGTTCGCCACCGAGCGCGATTTGGCCAAGATGCGAGGCCAGCTGGGTGGACTGGCGCAGGATACGGTCGCGGCATGCAGCAGCACGAGCTTCTTGATGAAGCTCCAGCAGGCGGCTGCCGCGTCCGGGGTTTTGGGCGCCGCGCAGGGGATGGTGAGGGGCGAGAAGGACGGAGAGGAAGCCGCTGCCGCAAGGAGGGCCGAACAGGCCGCGAAGGAGAGGCTCGAGCAGGCGCAGCAGGATTTGAGGGCCAAGGACGAGAAGATACAGCAGCTCCTGCGCGAGGTGCGTTGGCTTTGTAATATGTACATATGTGGATTTTTATTTGATTTTTTTTACTATTAGGATTTTAGTGGGCAAGTTTGAAGGTGGGACAGCTCGCGAATATCGGTATTTGCACTTATTGGAAGAGATAATTGTCACCCACTATATGAATAACTTAATACTTGGAGTAAGTCATTCGACCCACGAATGGACTTGGTTTATAAATAAGTTAATATTCATTAATGTTTGATTGAATTATGATAATTTACCAAATGAAAGTAGAGACAATGAATTGTAGTACGGTAGTTAATGTCGTGATTTCAGAAGAGAAAAGCAAGTTTTATTTAATATGTCAAATGAACAAAAAATCTTACATTTTGAACAAGTATTTAAATTATTTTAATATCATTTACAGCATCATAATTATTACTATTTATGTTGAATTACGTAAGTAGTAGTATAATTTTTGTACGTTATATGAAAAATCTTTGGTAGATGTATTTAAAATTAAAAAACCAAAATATAATTTTTATGATAGCATTAAATTATAATAAGGTAACTCGAGGTAATACGGCCATTTTAAGCGAAAAATTGTTGGTATGTTTCTGCAAGCATGTTCTGAAAAAACTGTTGAAGATAGATCAAAATATACCTAGTACATCTACCGAGAACCAAATTGAGGACGCCGTAGGTGAGATATTGATTTTACAAGAACTCAAATTGTACAAAGAGCGTTTTGACTATGCTCGTTATGTTTAGTTATAATTCGGCCAATTTAATCCAAAAAAGATTTTTTTTAACACGTGCATATTTTGTTTAAAATGCCCTTTTTCATGCCTGGAAAGTGGATTGAAAGTTGAGTTTTTCGAGCCTCCTGAAGTAGCGCGGGAGGAAAAAACTTCAGTAGCTGGAGGAAAAATTGTGGAAGCAAAATCTAAAAAAATGATCACTCTCCCGTTAAAATCGGTAGAGTAGATCATGAGATATCAGCGTATACGGACACACACACACACACACACACACACACACACACACACACACACACACACACACACACACACACACACACACACACACACACACACACACACACACACACATCCATACGGACATTTTCTAAAAATAGTGTATTTCGATTCCAAATTTGCTAAATAACATTTCTAACACATTATCTCATAAACTTTTTTTTTTTACTATCACAAAGCTTCCTCTATGAGGAAGCAAAAATTTCACACACTCTGAGCGCAAAATACTATTTTCTCCGACTATGTAGAGTCTATGTATTGCTCAAAATAACTGTTATTTTACTCCTTAGGGAGGGAAAGTGCTATTTTACTCCCTCTACATAGACGGAGAAAATAGTATTTTGCGCTCTTCGTATGAGAAAATACTATGTGTTACTAGCACAATGTACTATTTTTCTCCCGCTACGAGTTTTTCCTCTCGCTGGCTGGAAGAAATTTTTTCTCGAAAAAAACTTTTTTTATTTTTTATTATAATTTTGCAATTATTCCTGTACTGAGAAAAAAGGCATTAGTACTATTAACTGTATTGCATAGTAAAACTGAGTATAATTGTCTTAACTATGTTTTTTTTTGTAAAATGAACTATAATATGTTAATAATAAATATATTCATATTCATATAATTCAAACGACTATAAATTATAGTAACTGAATTATTATACATTTAACTAAATTTTAAGTAAACTTTACTATATTTATTTAGTATAATATAAAATTTCTTTGATAATATATTTCAAATTTTATTATATAATATAGTACCCACCCTGGTAGAAAATTAACTATATATTATAGCTAACGTGTTAATTAAATGAAAGCATTTTTAGCAAAAATAATAATGCAAAAGTAATATAATTCATCTAAAAATTCTACTATTACTTAAAATACATATTTTATGAAGTGTAAATGCCATAATTTATTTCGGATTGGTACATAATTATGAAATACAGGAATGTTCGTTTTTAGCCATAAAGTTGTCTGAAAAATAACTAACTTCTGGTTAACATTTCTACCAAAGCATATAACATATTTATAGCTATCTTCATCACAATTTTGTTGTTTGTATCACTATAAAATATAGTTGTAGCCAAATATAACTATATTTTATAGTACTTTTCCGTGAATATGTAGTATATTTTGTCCTCAGCGTGCACTAATTAAAAAAAAAATACGATGTGTAACAGGTAGAGAATGGCTTTGGAAGGCGAAAACAACTTTCTCCCCTTGTTGCATACCATATTTATTTTTTATTTAGGGAAAAATCGACGAAAATGCATCTTCTTATAGAAAAAAAATTTCGGTCACCTCGAAAATTAGATTAGTTTTGCTAAGAGCTAAATCATAAACCTGGATAACTGCGCCCTAAGCATATGTAGCTAATACGGACACTTTTCCGATTGATTCTTTTGTAAACAAGTGAAAATAATTCGAAAAATTTTGAAATAATTTATAAGATCTATTTTTCACATTTTCTAGCTATGCGTCTAATTAAGCTTTTCCATAAAGAGGGGACGTGGCTGAATTAGATCTATGGCCGAATCACATCGAGTTAGTTAAAATTAGTATCCCGAAACGAGCAAGTGAATGTTATTTAAATAGGGTCATTTTTCGATAATTAAATCTGTTTAGTACAATTAAAATATAGGCAAGTATTGATTCGATTAATAAAAATGAAAATTGAGAAAAATCATGACGTCTTATTGACCTATTCTGCCTAATGTACAAACAAGTGCAGTTGTCTAACTTATTTGTAATTAATATTTAGCTCAAACATTTTTCTAACATTCATAATTATTTTTATCGTTCTCTTGTTTAAAATTTTTCTAGTACAGGAAATATTCACTTGTAAAACATTAAAAAATATTACTTCCACATTGAAAAAAAATACAATTTTATCTCCCAGCAACACATACAGAACATTCCCTTCATTCCCAGGTCCAGGCGCTCGAAGACAAATGCGCGGACGCCGAGGCGAGCGTGAACCAGAAGCTCCGCCTCCAGGAGGACATCGACGTGCTGCAGTCCGCTCTGCGAGACATCGCGCACGCGGTAATTCAGGACGCGGAGACGCGCGACGCCAACAACGTCCAGACGACGCCGCACGTCCACCTGACGCCGAGTGGCGCAATGCCGTTGCCGGGCGGGCTGAAGAGGCCGGCGCGCGGCAACGCGACGCCAGCCTTCGCCGAGAGCACGATCAGCGCGGTCCAGGCAGCCCTGCACAAGTATCATCTGACCATACACGAGCTGCAGGTGAGATGCGGTTTGGGGATGCTGTAGGATTTGGTTGGTTTGTTGGATTGTAACGGCATTTCAAGGGGTTCTGCACTTAAAATATTATTGACGTAGTAAATTTCCCAGTTTCGAGGCTATATGAGGCGTTTCACGTCAGCTGTCCAGGCGCGGCGCGCGAGCGCGAAATCATGCTGTTTTCAGCTTGTGTTTGAAGGGCTAAGATGTATCTAAAAAAAATAATCCCCAAGTGATTTCGATGTATTTTTTCCTCAGCTTTCCGATGGTGCTATTAGTTTCTCAAAATTTTTCAATTCTAACCTCAAAAAAACATAAAACGTGTTATATCTAAAAACTATATTTTTAATATTTTTTTTTACCTGCTAGATCGAAAGAGGAGGAAATTTTACATGGATATAGCCTTTTTCTACATAGGGGTTTTTTGATTTTTTCGAGATATTATTCAAGAAATACTTAGAATTGAAAAATTTTGAGAAACTAATAGCACCATCGGAAAGCTGAGGAAAAAATACATCGAAATCACTTGGGGATTATTTTTTTTAGATACATCTTAGCCCTTCAAACACAAGCTGAAAACAGCATGATTTCGCGCTCGCGCGCCGCGCCTGGAGAGCTGACGTGAAACGCCTCATATATAATCCTAATAATACAAAATCAAGAATACACTGTCCTAAGTTTTAGGGCTGCGCACTCTTGATTTTATATAATTTGAAATATTCCTTTTTATATAGCCTCGAATGTGATATTTACTCAGTCAGTAAAAATGATGTTTTGCCTTTCGTTGAGGAGTAAGGACAAGCTAGAGTTTAGAGAATATGAAGATCTTATAATTTTGGCTGAAACAATGCATCTAAATTTTATTTGCCATTATTCAAACAGGTCAAGCTGCAAACGAGCAAAGAACAACTTGGTATCTCGCGCAAACAATCCGATGGTCTGGAAGAGCGCGTCGTCGTTTTGGAAGAAAAGAACTCGGAAACGATCCTTCAGCTCGACTCTCTTCGATCTCAAAACCTACAACTATCCCAAGAAAAAGAAATGCTGCAGAAGGCCCTGGATAGTGTGCGTAGCGAGAAGATGAACCTAGACAAGAGCCGCATCGAGTACGCGGGCGCGATCGACAATCTAAGTTCAGATTACGAGAAGATCGAGAAGCTTAACGCTAAGTTAGAAAAGGTCTGTCGCAGCCTGGAGGATGAAAAATGCTATCTTCAGAATGAGTTGGACCGAGTCAATAAGGACTGCGAGCTACGCGAAACGAGTCTGCGCATCGAGGAAGAACGGTCGAGCAAACTCAGAGAAGAAGTGCTAAGTCTACGCGAAGAGCTCAATCGTGCACAGTTGGCGAGAGATGTTTTAGAACAGCAGAAACTCGAGTCAGACAACTACATGTCCCAGGTGGAGAAGGGCAAGGGAGACCTGGAACTAGACCTAGAACGCGTACTTCTAGACAAATCCGACTTGGAGGAGGTACTATCCAAAATCCAAACCGTGTGTCTGAGTCACGAGCAGGACTTGGCCAGACTCCAGGATGAACTGAAGAAAGTCAACGAGGAGAAGAATCAGCTAGCCAGCCAATGCTCGGACCAGCAGAACGACCTGGGCTCGCTACGCAAGGAGCTACTGCAAGCCGAGCAGACGAGGTTAGATCTTGAGTCGGAAAAGGTGACGCTCCATGAGAAGATGAAATTCCTTGAGATGGAAAAAGAGAAGGTCGAGATGGAGTTAGCACAGGTGACCCGTGAGCGAGGCGATCTCAGTAATCAGCTGTCAATTCTTGCAAGGAAGAAGGAGACGCTGAACGAAGAACACCTGAGATTGAAGCAGCGGTGCAAGCAGGCATCTGAGACCAAAGACAGGCTGAATAGGAATCTGGAAGATCTTGTCAAGGATAGCGAGGAGAAACAGGTATAAATCGTTTTATCATGCTTCGTTTTATTGTTCATTTATTCATTGTTCTTCGGTTTTTATCTCGTAGGTGCTGCTAGAAACGAGCGAGAAAGAGATCCAAAGGTACCAGGAGATGCTCGCCTCCATGCGCAGTGAGAAAGAGACACTGGAGGCCACCCTCTTTGACACGCAGAGCAACCTTGAAGGTACCGTTGTGAAGAAAAACCAGTTGGAAAAGGACCAGCAGGAGCTGCTAATAAAGCAGGAGAGTCTCAAAGGCGAAATTCAGCGGTTGACAAAAGAACTGGAGAACAGCGAGAAGCACGCAAGAGATATTAAGCAGAACTTCACGCAGATGGGTGAGAAGCAGGAGACAGAATTCCAAACGATCATCATGAATATTAAGAGGCAGAGCGATGATGCTATTAAGAAGTTGAACGAAGAAAAGGTAGGTGTTGGTAACTGATGAATATATAAGGTGTTGGAGAAGAAAGTTTTGTTAATTTTTTTGGGGGGTTTTAGGAACATACGAAAGTTTCGTTAGAGAAAAAGTTGCAGCAGAATTTGGCCCAATTGAACAACGAGAAAGATTCCGATATATCGCAATTGAATCAGAGAATAGAGCAGTTACAGAATTACATTGACAATCTGTGCCAGCAGCATGAGGAAGTTCTCTTGAGAGCTGAAAATGACAAACAACAGGCACTGTTGATCGGTAGGACATAAACCATCAGTAGAATTGTATATTTAAAGCCAATGAGTTTTATTAATTAATGAATTCTCTAGCTCACCAAGACCAACAAGTCCTCATCGAAAAACTGCAATGTCTTGCGAGGGAGTTAGACGAGGAAAAAGGAAGCTTGGATAGGTTGCGAAGAGAATCCATGACTCTTGCCGAACAGGATCGAAACACTACAAATAAATTACGAGATGAGCTAAATCGATTGAAAAACAAGTTGGATGAATCGAAACTCAAAGCGGACGAAGAAAAGTTGAAGCTAGAGCTGAAGATAGAAGAACTTCAAAATGAAAGGGAGAACGGAGTAAAGGAAATTGATGAGCTGCAAGTTCAGCTGCAAATGTCGGAGGACAAAATAGACGAGCTTCATAATCAACTACAGGAAACTAACCGAAAACTGAAAGAAGGTAATTGTCTAAACTATTTGAAATAAGAAGAAGTTTAATGTAATATTATCAAATTTTTTTAGCCGAAGTGACGATTGAAAACTCAAGAAAAGAGCTTTTCGATGTTCGACGGCAATTGACGGAATCAAATTACGAGAAAGAAAAATATCATAGTACCAACGAAGAACTGAGAGGCCGCATAAAACAGGTCGAAGGTGATAAGAGGGAACAGGCTCGCACTTTGGAAGAAGTGTACCAAAAGATAGCTGGTACGTAATAATTAGAAATATTCCAATCGTACAGTTATCATAACCATTTTGTTTGTGTTTTTAGGATTGGAAGATGCAAAGACGTCATTGGAGAATGACCGAAGTCGCCTGCAGAACAACCTGCGAGAAACGGAACGCGAAATCATACAAATACAACAGCAATTGAGACTAACTCAGGAGGAATTTGATAAATCGCAGAATGCCAATACTCAGATGCAAACTGGTGAGAAGGAGTTGCAAGCAAGACTCGCTAACGAGGTCGAGGAGCGAGAGCGTATTCAGCTGCAACTACATCAAACGAGGAAGCAGGTAATAAAAAATAAAAAATGTTCAATATAATAAGAGTCACATATTTTTAAAATGAACAAAAATTAAAAATATACAGATAATTGAAATTTATATATTTATGCGACAAGATGTCAAAGTAGTTAAAAAAACCCTTTACCTCCTATTGAAAAAGGCTATTTTTCTTTAAAAATTTTTAACCGCGACTACCTCACTTTCTTTGCAGAATATCGAGCTGGAGAACAACCTGGAGATGACGCGCGTCGAGATGGGTAAGATGCGCACACGCGCCGACGAGGAAGATGAGCGTTTCCGGGTTCGCGAACAAGAGCTTCTGGCGCGTCTGGAAGAAGCACGTTGTCGCGAGCGTGCCCTCGAGGACCAAAAGCACAACTTCGAGGTATGCCTGGAGGACGCGAAACAGCAGCTGCAGGAGTTGAAGGCCATACTGGGCGGATCCGAGGGTCGAGTACGTGCCCTCGACTGTCAGCTGTCGCAGATGGAGGCCCAGAAGAAGGAGATCGAGCAGAAGCTGAGCAGTGTCGTGCTGATTCTGAGGCGCATCGCTGGGATTCAGCTGGATGGAAGTTTCAGCATGCCGTTCAAGCCGTCAAGTCCGTCCAGGCGTTACAGTCCTGTTCGAAGTGAGATTTCTTTGTTTGATTCTTCATTTTAGGTTTTTAAGGTTGGCAGTTTTTTTTAATTTTTAGTAAGGCATTCCTTGAAAAATCTCAGGGGTGAGATCTCAGGTGACTTCTCAGGTGAGATCTCAGGTAAAATCTTACGTCAAAATCTCACCTGAGATTCTGCTGCAGATGCTGAAGAAAACTTTCGTAAATTAAAAATCAGTTTCTTCAGTATTGGAAATTGACTCTTAGGATGTTTTACCCCCCCCCCCCTCCTCCAATTAAGCTCAAAAATACATATTTAGAAGTATTTTACAGTTTTTCAATTTTTGAAAATTGGCACATGAGATTTCACCTGAGATCTCACCTGATATCTCACCTGAGAAGTCACCTCAAAAATTGTGTAAGGTGCTTCGAAACATGTATTTTTGTGTTCACCTGGGGGGGGGGGGGCATCCTAACAGGCGATTTCCAAACCTGAAGAAACTGATTTTTAAGTTACATAATTAATTTAAAAATTAATAATTAATTTAATAATTGATTTTACGTTTTCTGCGGCTTCTGGAGCAGAATCTCAGGTGAGATTTTAGCGTGAGATTTTACCTGAGATCTCACCTAAGATAATTTTGTAGGGATGTTGATGCTGAAAGAGGCAGGTGATTTGTCAGATGACTGAATAACATTATGCTTTCATCTGATTAAGTGATGATGTTTCACATGATTCATTAATCGAAATGATTCAGATGAATCGTCATTATCACTTTTAAAAGCCACTTGTACATGTTATATCATTTTTACTATTTAAATAATACTTTATAATGAAATATATCATTTGATTTTTTTAAATCCCAGAATATTATAAAGATTTACTTCGTTAAGCTTACTTCTTAATAATATAGTTATAAAATAACAAAGAACTTAAAATTGAAAAATATTCAAAAACCAAATCTATGATATATTTACGTAATTACCTAATATTCTATGAGCTACTTTGACACGAACATTTTTTTTCCAGTGCAAGAGCACCCCGAGGGAAGTCGCGAGGTCATCTTGGACATTGATCCAGAATTAGTGAGAAGAGGTGTTAAGTCACTTATGCGACAAGTCGCACAAATAGAACGGGAAAGAGTGGGTGTTGAATTATCAAATAGTTACAATTTGTCAATATAATTTACAATGCGAGTTGATTTAAACGATGTGATTTTTAGGATGACTGTAAAACAGAATTGAACAGTACGAAGAAACAATTGATCGAAGCTCAAGAAAACCAAAGCAAAATCGACACTAAGCTGAATATTTTGACGGCCAATATTAGAAACCTACAAGATGAGAAAAATGCTCTTGAATCAAAGTTCTTACAGAATCAGACAATTTCACAAGGACAGGTATTCAACATAAATATTTGTTCTATTAAATTTAAAAACCTGCTGTGTTTCTTAAATACAATGTTAACACTATAATTTTTACGTGAAGACGGAGAAATTGGACGAGAAGATCGTCGAATGCGAACGACTTAGAGAAAAGGTGCTTCATCTTGAAACCGCACTTACCACTGGGTGCGAAGAGAAGATATTGCATGAAGTACGTTTCTAGCATTATATAAATTCATTCATATATAAGTTCTCTATAAAACACTAGATTTTATAAATTAATTCTAACGTTTGATATAGGACAAAATAGAAAAAATGCGACAAGCCATCAACAAGCTCGAGAACGAGAAACGAATGATGAAGGAGGATCTGAGCAAACTCGAGAACCGATGCACGCAGATGGAGGTCGTGCGAATGTCCCTCGAAGGTGATCTCCAAAGATTGCAAATGATCATTGCAGAGAAAGACGCCAACATTCAGGTGAGATTTATTAATCACGCAATTCGCGTATAGCAAAAGAATTCACTACAATTAATCGCCATTGCGGTTAACGCAGAAATTGCAAGAACGCTGCGAATGTCAAGCACGCACGATAGCGAGTCTCGAGGAGCGCTGCATCTCGCTGAAGGGTACGATCGACCAGATGAATCACTCGCTCGAGAAGGCAGCGACGACGGAGAGCGAAATGAAGAGCGAGATCAATCACTTGAACAGGTGCCTCATGGAGATAAACGCCCACTCGCAGAGCGATATTGATAAAATGAAGCAGGTGAGAGAGTGCGGTTCTGAAATGCAGGGTTGTTGGGTTGTGGACAAATTTTTGATGAAATTTGAAACGTATTCGGATCGAATGAATCATTACTCGAATAGAGCGAAAGTTTTCAATATAAAAAAAAAATGGATAGGGAGATTTTATACTAATATCCAGACTTTTATCGTTAAAATGAGTTTTTGCTTATAACTTTGAATGATTAAGAAAATTAAAACAAAAAAAAACTAAAAAAAAAAAAAAAAATAGAAAAAAGGTTTTTCTTCATGTAGGCAAGTCAAAATGTGAGAAGAGATTTTCCCTGAGCTTACCTCCGAGCTTCATCTGAATTCAAGAACCCCTTGTATGTGAAACCCTTCATACCTGCCACTTCTACTTTCATTATGGTCAGCTTTCCCAGTCAGTGTTATTCTATACAGTTTTAAAAATATATCTTTATCAACAACGCACTTAAAAATTTGTTCACTGCTAAATTATATAATAAATATTTAAATAATTATTATTATATTTTTTATATTACTCAAATAGAGGCTTTATTATACAGAAAAAAAAATTTTTGTAATAAAAATTACAAACTAATAGAAATTTTCATTATAAATCGTAGTCATTTTCATGAGAGTATGAGTCTGACTTACTTTTACTGTATCAAGTATAGTATAATTTTAACCACAAAATTTTTTCGCGTGAAATAAATTTAATAATTTTCATTTTATTTATTCATTTTTTTAAAGAAATCTAGTCAAATAAAGTCTATCCACATAATATTTAATTTAAATAAAACTAAAAATTAATCATTAATTCACGCATTATCAAAGGTAGAAGCTTACTGCTGCAAAATACTTCTTCTGCAAATAATAAAATAATTGCAAATTATGATAAAGGTCATCTACGAAGCACTGCTCGCAAAGTATGTAATGAAATTTAGATTATGAGCAATTTAAATGATTTGAAAACAAGTTTTGGTACTCCTCACAAAGTCGCAGCTGTTAAAACGCGCATCGACCTGCTGAAGGATTATTTTACAATTTTTAGAGCTAAGATAAGGTAAGTAAAGAAAAAGGGAAGTATCCAAGGTAAATATCCGAAAAAACTTGTGAGCGAAATCCGATACCTTGAGTAGCCGTGAGAGCACGAAACTCGAGCATTTTCAAAAAAACCTCATATTAAGGAGGTCTTAGGTATAAACCTTCGAGGACAAAATCACCTAAAAAATATTTTAAAATAAAATTATTTATATACACTAATTATATATTAAAAGTAGGCATCATTTCTGATAAAATCAATCAAGACCTATTTTATTCAGAGGTATTGCATTTCTACGATTTTGGCTTTGTTGTAACTTTCTGAAGCCAATATTTCATGAATTTTCATACGACAGGGCCTAAATTACTTGAAATTCATGCAGTTATGGGCCGAAGAGTTGCATATATTAAAATTTTTTGATTAAGTAATTTTTTTAATTAAAAACCTCTTTCAATTGCTAAATTTTTAGAGTTTTTGTGATTTTTTGTGATTTTTTAAAAATTGGTTACTCAAAAAAATGATTAAAAAATTTCCCATGAAAATCCATGAAACATTTGCTTCAGAAAGTTACAACAAAGCCAAAATCTTAGAAATGCAATATCTCTAAGTAAAATAGGTTTAGAGATTATGTCTTGGTCAATTTTATCAGAAATTATGCCTACTTTTAGTACATAATTAGTAAGTATATATAAATAATTTTTTAACACACCCCATCATAAAGTTCGTACTTTATTCCCGTCGAAGTGGGAAAAAAGTGCTACGTTCATTCCCTACCCCCACTCTAGTTCCTAGCGCCACGCACATGTGCGTTTGCCTTCGGCTCAGGCACAAACAGTGCGTTGCGCTGGAAACGAGAGTGAAGTTGGGGAATCAATATGCAGCCTTTTTTCCCTTTTCAGTGGGAAACGAGTACGAACTTTATGATAGTTGTCTTAAAAGGTCGTATATTTCACTCGTGAATATAGTGGGTTGTGCGAACCCGCGCATTTGTCGCCCTCGCTTCGCTCGGGCAGTGAACTCATCCGCGGGAATAATCTGCGACTTTAGTCCCTTGTTATATAATGTACTATTATTTTAAAACATTTTTTTAGCTGATTTCGGCCTCGAAGGTATACCTCTAAGACTCCCATAAGTCCCCTGTCTAAGCCCGAAAACTCTAGCCAAATGCCGGATATCTGTTCGATATTCACCTCATCTAAACGCCTTTTTTTAGCAATACCCCACTCCTATTTCCCCATTACAAACTCCCTCTAAACCATTTCAGCTCCAAAAGCAGCTATCGAACGCGGAGAGCGACCGGCGCGTGCTGATCGAGCGCCACGAGAACCTGCAGCAGAGCCTGAACGAGCTGCGCCACGCCAACCAGATGCTCGGCGATCAGAACATTCGACTTCAGAACGAGGTGGCCAACAGCGAGGTGCTGCGCTCCGGCCTCGAGGCACAGATACGCATGTCCAGCAATTGGCCGCGCGACGCGACGAGCGGAGGCAGCAACAAGGACGAGGAGCTGCTGAGGCAGCTGCAGACGGCGCAGCGCGAGCGCAGCGAGCTCAAGGGCAAGGTCGACGTGCTGCAGGACAAGGTGCGCTGGTTTTTCGGGGGAGAGGTTATTGCGTAAGATGATCGGGGGAATCGCTATGTGAGAGAACGTTGTATGGCAGCGAAGGTTGTTTAATTGGTTTGAAATAAGGTGACGAGTTGAATGTGGGCCTTTGGTACACTGTTAAAAATGTTCAAGTTTTTTTGTTAAATTTTAGTTAAATTTAATAAAACTTTTGAAGTTTCAGTTAAATTTAACTGAAATTTAATAAAAATTTTGAAGTTTTATTACAGAATTTATCTTAAATTTCAGAACATTTTTAACAGTGTACAGTGTAAACGGGATGTTGGGATGCCGTTGGATTTCTTCGGAATGTTATGAATAGTAATAATATTTTAGTTGAAGATTATTTTTGGTAGGTTCTATGTATTTATACGATTTTGAAACACTTGCCGTTTATTTTGGTATGTTATCTGACATAATTTAAATGCAGATTAATTATTTTAAAATCTTTCAACGATGGATCTCTAGATAATTGTTCAAGGAACAAGATAAGCTTTTGTACATTCAAATTAAATAAAAAATAAAAAAAATATAGATATTTTGTATGACTATTTCCTTTATGAACAATATCTGCATTTGCAATTATATAATTTTGGGTTTCAACATTTTTTTTTCAGTTCATTAACTTCACACCTTTCAACATATACTTATTATCCCTCAAATTATCTGATCTTATATATCGTGACCTAAGCGCCACAACGTTGTATGCCTTTTTCTCATTTCAAGATATCAACAAAACAAGTTTTTTGTAAGGTATATTAACTAACTACATTAAATAAAAATATAGGAAGCAAAAAATATATATTATAGCGTCATTTGACGTTAATGTAACACTGTAATATTGAAGACTATATTCTCAATTAACAATTTTTTTCCAGCAACTCAAAAAATTCAAAAAGTGGACGCACAGCATTTTTGCGCTTAGGTGATATGTAAAATAAAAATTATTTTCTACAAGGTCTGTATTCTTAGGATACATAACTACCTTGAATTTTTTAAGATATTGTATACAACAAATCAGTATTAAAATATGCCATCCTATGTATCATAAAAACGTGCCAAGATGTTCCGCATCAACTTTAAAAAATGTACTAACCAGGAGAGTGTCAGGGATCCAGATCACGGATTCGGCTGAAATGTTAGGATATGTTTTTGGACGTACGTAGGAACATGAAGAAAGCTGCCATATTAGACCCTAACGTTCCAAAAAACTCAACTTATGGGCATTTTTTGCTTTATTTAGAAAAAATCTTTTTAAAAAGTCTTTTCTCAAAACAGTACCCTGTTAAGGACGTTCTCCGACTCAAATTCATTAATATCGCGAAAATTGTGATTTAAAAATATTATTTACAATAAAAACCCTTCATGAGTCTCTATACATTACTCCAAAAATTTAAAAAAAATGTCAGTGTAAGATAAAAGGTGTCAATATGATATTTAAATAAATAGCACTTACATAGGGTGACTATATATAGATATATACAAATAACATGGGAGTTTTCGTTTACGTTGCTATATCTCTGAAATTAATATCGCTTGCTATATTGAAAATTATACCATATCATTCCTTTCGATTTCTAGTTTTATGGCTTACGGTTGAAAAAGAAGCACAAAGAAAACTTTTTTTATAGTAAATTAAAATGTAATTTTAAAACTAGCTTAGATAGGGATCCCGTGTTAACACAAAAACTTTGAAGTTAAATATTTCTATTTTGAATACCGCTATGAACGTGGGGCTTTCAAGCATGCACTAAGCACACAAAATCAAACGTTCTCTGCAAGTTTCAGGAAAATCACAAGAAAATCGTTTGCTCGGAGAACGTCCTTAAAAATAGCAAGTCCGAAATCCGAGCTGTCCCGATTCTGCTCGATTTCTCCTCGATTTTACTCGATTTCGAGACCTTTCTATAAGCCCGATTTCGGGATCGATTTTGGTTCGATTTCACCTTTTCGGGCTTAATTTCGAGTACGTTTTCGAGCCGGATTTCGGGCACCTTATCGAGCTCATTTTCGGAGACATTTCCGAGCTCAATTTCGGCTCGATTTTACATTTTCGGGCCTAATTTCAAGCACGTTTTCGAGATCGAAAACGTCCTCAAAAATGTCTCCGAAAATGGGCTCGATAAAGAGCCCGAAATCGAGCTCGAAAACGTACTAGAAACTGTCCCCCAAAACATGCTTGATAAGGTGCCCAAACTCGAGCTCGAAAACGTACTCGTAAATGTCCCCGAAAATATGCTCAATAAGGTACCCGAAATCGAGCTCGAAAACGTGCTCGAAAATGTACCCGCAAATGTGTTCGATAATCTGCCCGAAATCAAGCTCGAAAATGTACTCGAAATTAAGCCCGAAAATGTGAAATCGAGCCGAAATCGTGCCCGAAATCGAACTTATAGAAAGGTCTCGAAATTGAGCAAAATCGAGCAGAAATCGAGCAGAATTGGGAGAGGTCTCGATTCGAGCCCGAAATCGGGCTCGATTTTGGACTCACTATTTTTACCAGGGTAACCATTTACTCTAGTAAAGTCTTAACAATTATTTCAAGAAAAGAAAATAAAACTAGAGAAAACGGTCTTTAATTTGCTTTTTTCGGGATTGAAAAATATTGATTCGCTCCGAAGTTATAAAAGTTTAAATTTGATCAATAAAAATGCACTGCTAAATGCCTAAAATTCGCTGTTTGAATTCATGCATATTTTGGCGGATTTTCGTTGCTCAATTTTAAACTTTCATAACTTTGGAACGAATCAATATTTTTTAATTCCGAAAAAAACAAATTAAAGTTTTTTCTAGTTTTATTTTCTTTACTTGAAATGGTATTTAAGACTTTGCAAGATTACATGGTTACGGTTCTAAAAAGAGGCTTTTTAAAAAGATTTTTTTAAAATAAAGCAAATAGGTAATGTCCATAACTTGAGTTTTTTGGAGCGTTAAGGTCTAACATTGCAGCTTTCTTCATGTTTCTACGTCTAAAAACATATCCTAAAGTTTGAGGTGAATCCGTGATCCGAATCCCTGACACTCTCCTGGTAAGTACTTTAACATTCATACAACGCTTTTGGAACATTATCTATTTTCATTTCCCCATGACAGCTCAAAGCAACAGAAAACGATAAACGCAATCTCGAGCGTCAACTCTCGTCGGCGCGCTCGAGCAACATCAGGAGCAAGAGCTACGAGCGTCAGGAGAAGGCGCACGGCGAGCTCCTCGGCTCGAGCTTCAGCCTGGAGCAGCTCGAGCAGGAGAACCGCGACTTCAGGCTGAAGGTGCGCCGATTGGAGTGCCAGCTGGCGGAGAAGGAAGCGGAGATCGTACGGATGAAGTCGCAGATGACTCTGTCGCACTCACACTCGATGATGGACTCGATGAGGGAACGCAGTTCTGAGGTCGAGAGGTACAGGGCCGCGCAGCTGCAGGCGGAGAAGCTGCTCGAGGCGCGCGAGCAGAGCCATAGGCAGCAAGTCAGTCGGTTGAATAACGAGGTATGTGTATGAGTTGGTGGATGTTAAGAAGAATTGGATGTATGGGTCTTTGTATAGGGTAGGATGGGAAAATGGTTTAAAAAGCAAAGTTACAGAAGGGCGCCGGTAGGTGGCGCATAGCGAAATAACACGTGTCCGCTAGTAAAGAAATTAAAGTGTTATTCATTTAAATATAGATGAAAGAAATTGGTTTTGAAAAATCATACCTTTCGCATAAGCTACATAGAAATAGTTAGTCAATTATATTCTAAAAAATACATTTTCTTTTTTTTTTCTTTTCAGATACAGACATTGCGCGATGAACTTGCCAGGGAAATGAAGCGTCGCAGTCATCTGTTATCAAGGTAATACTTGCTAAACATATTTTTTCTACTTTTCTAAAAAAAAGAAAGTTACAATTTTTCAATTTTAAACTCATAACCTGCATAAAAAAGTTTTATAAACCAAAACCCGCACGATTTCAGAAGCGCCCGCACAGGCCGCGAGATGCAGCACATCCGCCGTGCCCTCGGCGAATCATTGCGCAAAGTGTCACAAGATCCATCCCTCGACGCCGTCCTGTTAGAACACGAGGCACGTAAGCTTGACAACACTGTGAACAGCAGCGTGAGCTTACCGGCATCATTAGCTCTGCCATTACCAGCGCCGCCCTCGTCGTTACTAATGGACCGACGATCGCCCGGACCCTCGACCATCAAATGAACGCGGACGGAGTATAGTTAAACAACACTGCCGACGATGGAGATTACGCGCACAACTATTATCGACGTTGACTACGTGCGCCTGCGATTCCATAACTGTAGTTGCCATGGGTTTTTTTAGGTTGATTGTAGGTGAATTTTTGGTGCGTTCGTAGTCAATAATTTACTGGATGAGGAAGGTTGAGAGTTTTGTCAATTTTAAGAGTGGAAGAGGTTGGCGATGGGACGTCGGAGCCGATTGCAGTTTTATATGTTGGATTTTTGATTGTTTGAATTTGTTTTTTAAGTTTTTAAAAATTATTTGAAAAATGAAAAAAAAATATTGCGATAAATGTTAGTTTGTCAGTAATACATGTAGGCTCGGATGTTCCCTGAAATTCAGTTTGATTCGAAATATTGAGATTGTACCGAAAGAATGTAAGGGCGTTTGATTATTACAACATCCGATTTCAGAATAGGATAAAATATAATGGACATTTCTGATTAGCAAAAGCTTGTTATGTACCTGTAGTCACTACGTCACTTCTTGGTTAATCGGCACTATACTAGTCAAACTCTCTTTATTATATTTGCAATCGTATACTCGCCTGTTACTCCATTATATAAGTACATTACTTTGATAAACTTTTTACGATCTCTTTGACTGAAGAACAAAAAAATCCGTCCATAAAAAAAAAGACAAATGCTGATAAAAGTCTCAGGGAGCTTTTTTAAAGATAGCATGTAAGAAAAACAAAAAGTTTTAGAAAATTCGCTAAACGATAAATAAATAAATAAACTTTGCGATGAATTTTTTAGTAAATTAATAAGAATCAAAAATAATAACATGTAACGCGCACAAATAGGCAATAAATACTCTAGTCGATCTTTTTATCTCGAAAGAGAGTGAGAGAGAGTTATAAAGAAACCATAAGGTATAGATGATCGCTATTAACGGAAGAAAAAAAAAAAAAGTAAAACATAATGCTTTCTTTAGTCTCGGCCCGAGACCGAAGTGAATAAATTACGAGCATTCATAAAGTAGACGACAAGAATAGACAGATGATTAAAAAAAAAAGTGTTTTAGAGTAGATTGCAGAACAGGCTCTACGTACACTTTGGGCGTGCAATTCCGCTGCACCGGTAACGGACAACCGACAAACTTAATGAGACGAAATTTCAGAAAAAAAACCGACAATCAGCGTTTCAAAGAGCTGCTGCGGTCGTTACAAGCGCAGCGGGATCGCACGCGCGTTTCCACCACGCGCGAGGATATAGATCGTTGAGAGAGAGAGAAAAAAAAAACAAAAAAAAACAAAGGTGTCTCTTTTCCGGCTACCGATAAATATAAAGAGATGGACTGTGTCAATTCTCTTTCGACGGAGAATATCTAGACATCCAGTCCAGCCGCTTAAATATGTCAGAGAACGAAAGTCACATCTCCGCGTCTTACAGGATTATCATCATCATCATCATCATGTATTTAATCGACTTCTAACGATGATCTCACGTTTTTCCATTTCCGTCCGATTCAGCAATATATTTGACATTCATCCTTTTGTTCATTAATTAATGTCCGTACCTGTCTTATTGTTAAGTTATTACGTTCATGCGATACGTATACGTGCAAGAGATATGTGTGTGTATGCATGCCGACGAATCTACTGCCCTAGATCACCCTGTCACCACACCATTTTTTTCTTTCTGTTCTAACGTTCGCAGGGGGGTAATGTCTCTATTTCCAAAATTAGCCGAGCGGATCATTTATACACTTCATGGCAATCGATTCTTTTTTTATGAATCAAAGAACCGTCTGACGTATATGCTTATACCTATATACACCACACAAAGAAGCTGTCTTATATATTCATTGTACAAACATTATATGCCCGCCGCCGTAAACTGATTTCATCCACGAAAATATAATATTAGCTTGACGAAGAAGATCGAAGAAAAAAAAGAAGAAAATAGCACATTACCCCACGCCGGCGTCGTCGTCGCTGACTCGCGCAACCATTATAGAACTCTACTGTGTTTGTGTTTATGTTACATATATAAAGATAGAGATATATATATACATGTGTTTATGTGTTCAAAATAAAAAGAGATTTCGTTAAAGAAAAAAAAATTATCGAATAAGTCGATCGAGTGTCTTTTTCGTTTCTGCTTGAAAATACATTATAACCCTGAGACATCGGTGCCGAAAATAGAGCGCGCACTGGTGTCACAAATTAGGCTGTGTCTACAATAGAGTGACAAGCGTGATACCACGCGAACCGTAAGGTGGGGGTAACTGCCAACTGCGAAAAAAAATACGAAATACAACAGGTCGACGACGACAGATGTTCACGGAGTGCCTCTCAGAGGTAAACGAAAGACGTCCTTCCATCAGTTCATCTCACTCCGTGAACACCTGTCGTTCGCGTGATATCACAGGCTGTCATGAACGTCCGTGTCAGTGTGATATCACGCTTGTCACTCTATTGAAGAGACAGCCTTAACCTTTTCGGAAATATTATATTATGCACCAAGGGAATAAAGTGGGCTGTGTGCTCCCTGCGCGACAGTTGTCGCCTGAGCGAAGCGAGGGCGAAAAACGCGCGGGTTCGCACAACCCACTATATTCACGAGTGCAATATACGACCTTTTAACACAACTATCATAAAGTTCGTACTCGTTTCCCACTGAAAAGGGAAAAAAGGCTGCATATTGATTCCCTAACTTCACTCTCGTTTCCAGCGCAACGCACTGTTTGTGCCTGAGCCGAAGGCAAACGCACATGTGCGTGGCGCTAGGAACTAGAGTGGGGGTAGGGAATGGACGTAGCACTTTTTTCCCACTTCGACGGGAATAAAGTACGAACTTTATGATAGGGTGTGTTAAAAATAATTTTTATTATACTGTCGGGTGAACTTGGATAGCCCGTGAAATTATAAGTATGCGGAAGATAATTTATTAGAATACGAAAAAATTACGACGATATGAGTGTAGGTATCATCCATCTATAAAAGAGAACCCGCGATTAAGTATCGAATTGGAGGCAGCCATGTTCAAATTGGAGGTCAGCCATATTGTTAGATGGATAAAACTGACTCTCATTGGATAAGAGCGACGTTTGGCTCAGTTGGTAAGGCACTTGTTTTCGGAAACAAACGTCGCTTAGGGGCGTGGGTTCAAGTCCCCGTTGGTCCGAATTTTTTGGGAGGATTCGAATCTATTCTCCCGGATTGTGCGTGAGGTTCTCGCTACGATCTGTGATAGGCTCAGATGCGCTGAGTGCACTAATCAACAGTCTGTCACTGAGGCTAGGGTCAGTACGGGTACCTTGCTCAATCTGAAAAAGAAAAACACAAATATATATATATATTCACTACGCATGCATTGTGGCACATTGAAGTCTAGTACCCACAGCCAATAAAAGAACAAGAACAAGACTCTCATTGTGGGTTAAGTTGAAAATATGTATATAGGACCACGTGCGCGCATCACGCGCACAACAATCCGCTAGTCCATCCATCTATAAAAGAGAGAACGCGATTAATATCGAAATGCAACCAAAAGTATTTTTAAACGTATTTCTCAACCTGTAATTGGCCAATGCGACGAAGCGCGCAGCAAATTAACCTCAGTAAAAAACAAAAGCAACGAAATAATACGGGCGCGTAGCGCGCATCATTTCCATTTTCTAGTTAATTAAAAAAGAGTACAATAAATCAATTCAAAGCTACAGAGATACAGTAGCAAAAATTTTGAGTATCATTGATGGGCCAATGTCAAATATGATATTTCTGTGAATTATCTGGTACAATTACGTAAATTATTGTGTACTTCGTCGTACTCGTTATATTCAAGTTTTTTAAAAATTTCAAACTCAAGTTTAAATTGGGCACTATAAAATGCTGCTGAAGCCGAAAAGTGTATGGATGATGTCAAAATAACATCCACCTTGACTTCGTAAGAGAACCTTTTTTTCCCTGTAAATCACACCTGTTATTTTATTAATATTTTATATATAATTTAAAAATTAATACTTTTTAATCTTAACAAATGAATGTAATTAGAATTACGTCTTAAATTGGTGATGTAACAATTTTAAATTTTAGTATTAAAAATTGCTTAAAGGAATCAGTAAATTAAGTGTGAGGAATGAATTGGCAGCAGTTTTTTTATAGACTAAACTTGGCTGAAAACCTTCGTTCATTGGTGGTTCCCCTGTACGGTTTTCCTCTTGTCTTTCGTCTATCAGCTCAAAAGCTTTGTCAGAAAACTTATCATGAACCTTATGCTAAAGTTGCTACTACAGGGTATTTTTTGATCAACCATTTCGTTTCCTTCTGATTCAAAGAATTCGTCAATCCTGGGAAAACTTTCTTCAAAGCAGATCCACTCGGTATGTGTAAGGGGAATACCCAGAATATCTTGAGCACTTAGACGAACGACAGATTTGAAATCATCACTATCAATAGTATGGCTTTCCAGGATAACCGCAAGTTTCTTAGAGTACGATTTATTTAATCCATATACAGTATGGATACCCTGGCGAACATTTTAAAATGTAAAAAAAAACGTAAAAAAACGTAAAAACCGCTGCCAATTCATTGGCACGTAGCTTCCTCCAAATTAATGTATCGTTCCTATATGTATAGTATATATTTTAAATATATAAAACATCTTTATTCATTATACTTTTTTTTCAATAATTCAATAATTCATATAATGTTTAAAAAATTGCATATTTTTTTCTTATTATTGAAATTGTTTGTTATTTGACACTTATTTTATTTAAAAAAAAGTAATATTTTAAAATATAAATAATTAAAAAATTGCTATCTACCCTGAGATCAACTTACTCATATTTTCAAAATCATATATAATAACTCCATTTTTTACATTATAATAGTACATTTCGACACGGGTGGGGAAGTCGATTATTTAGCTGGTGTGACTTTTTGCACGAGCGAAGCGAGTGCGAAAAAGCCACACCACCTAAATAATCGACTTACGCACTAGTTTCGAACGATATTTTATACCACGAGCGCCGAAAAATCATATCAAAGTTGTGATTTTGAGGTTAGAGTTGTATAAATATATTATTATTCAATAATTGTTTATCTTTATTATAAATAATTGTGTACGTATTATAAAAATTTAAATTATACTTCTAATTTTAATTTTTTTAATGGTCCGTTATAATTTTCGTCATCCTCTTCTTTTATTCTCAATAAAATATCGTTGACTGTTTATTTTATCATTCCTTTATTTTCTACAATTTCTAATTCTTTTAAAAAACTTTCTTCATCAATTTCTTCATATTTATCTATATTACTTTCTGATTTTGGTAGCAACCTTTAACAAATATTTATTACCCTAAAATTTCTTTAATTAAAATAATATAGTTCAGCTTATTATCAAATTCTTACATTTTCGCATTATTATTATCTGGGTTTTCTTTAAATGATTTTTCTTCTATTGAATTTAGTTGTGCTACATAATTGCCTTTACTCACTCTTACATTATAAATACCTCAAACTTCATTTTCTTTAATATTCATTTTTTTATTATCTCCCCATAATTTTAAATTTATCTGTCAGAATTTTTATAGATAATAGTTACTGTGCGACATAGAAAGTCATTTCCAGAAATACCAACATTTTAAATATTAAATATCTCAAAAACTAACCATATAATCTGGATGAAATTTTACATAGGTATTGCCTATATCGCACACAAAAAGGTCTATAAATTTCAAACTGATATGTGAAGTCGTCAATGAGAAATTACAATTTTGAAAAAACCGCAAAAAGATGTCTCTAAAAATTATGAGACAATTCTTTTACCTAAAGGGCTTATACGATAAATATATAAACTCTACATCTCCACAAAATTTCAACATGATTAAACCAATTTTTTTCTCTAGTTACCCATACAGCATGAAAGAAAACTGAAATAATTACATGAAATAATTCATGAATTAATACATTGAAATGATTTAGAAAGAATTTTAAAAGGAAAAAAAATTAATTTTAAATTAATTTTTAAAATAATATATGGAATCCTTACAAAATACTTTCAAAAATCTTCCAAAAAAATAAAAAAAGTGTTACCAAAAAATAATTACACGAATTAATTCTGAAAGGACTTCGAAAAGATTTTTTGAAAGAATACATAAAATAATTTCGAAATTATTGCAAGTATTCTTTCATGCAATAATTCAGAAATAATTTCAGAAAGATACAAATTAATCATTCACAAAAATAATTCAATATCTATTCAAAAATCTTACATGAATTATTTCATGAAATCTTCTGGGAAACTCGTGTGAATTAATACAAGAAATAATTTTGAATTCTTTTGAAAAAGATTTTTAGAATAAAATTTTTAAAACAAAATAGCAAAAAAAATAATTACACGAATTAATTCTGAAAGGACTTTGAAAAGATTTTTTGAAAGAATACATAAAATAATTTCGAAATTATTGCAAGTATTCTTTCATGCAATAATTCAGAAATAATTTTAGAAAGATACAAATTAATCATTCACAAAAATAATTCAGTATCTATTCAAAAATCTTACATGAATTATTTCATGAAATCTTCCGGGAAACTCGTGTGAATTAATACAAGAAATAATTTTGAATTCTTTTGAAAAAGATTTTTAAAATAAAATTTTTTAAAACAAAATAGCAAAAAAAATAATTACACGAATTAATACTGAAAGGACTTTGAAAAGATTTTTTGAAAGAATACATAAAATAATTTCGAAATTATTGCAAGTATTCTTTCATGCAATAATTCAGAAATAATTTCAGAAAGATACAAATTAATCATTCACAAAAATAATTCAATATCTATTCAAAAATCTTACATGAATTATTTCATGAAATCTTCTGGGAAACTCGTGTGAATTAATACAAGAAATAATTTTGAATTCTTTTGAAAAAGATTTTTAGAATAAAATTTTTTAAAACAAAATAGCAAAAAAAATAATTACACGAATTAATTCTGAAAGGACTTTGAAAAGATTTTTGAAAGAATACATAAAATAATTTCGAAATTATTGCAAGTATTCTTTCATGCAATAATTCAGAAATAATTTTAGAAAGATACAAATTAATCATTCACAAAAATAATTCAGTATCTATTCAAAAATCTTACATGAATTATTTGATGAAATCTTCTGGGAAACTCGTGTGAATTAATACAAGAAATAATTTTGAATTGTTTTGAAAAAGATTTTTAGAATAAAATTTTTTAAAACAAAATAGCAAAAAAAAAAATAATTACACGAATTAATTCTGAAAGGACTTTGAAAAGATTTTTAGAATAAAATTTTTTAAAACAAAATAGCAAAAAAAATAATTACACGAATTAATTCTGAAAGGACTTTGAAAAGATTTTTGAAAGAATACATAAAATAATTTCGAAATTATTGCAAGTATTCTTTCATGCAATAATTCAGAAATAATTTCAGAAAGATACAAATTAATCATTCACAAAAATAATTCAGTATCTATTCAAAAATCTTACATGAATTATTTCATGAAATCTTCTGGGAAACTCGTCTGAATTAATACAAGAAATAATTTTGAATTCTTTTGAAAAAGATTTTTAAAATAAAATTTTTAAAACAAAATAGCAAAAAAAATAATTACACGAATTAATTCTGAAAGGACTTTGAAAAGATTTTTTGAAAGAATACATAAAATAATTTCGAAATTATTGCAAGTATTCTTTCATGCAATAATTCAGAAATAATTTCAGAAAGATACAAATTAATCATTCACAAAAATAATTCAGTATCTATTCAAAAATCTTACATGAATTATTTCATGAAATCTTCTGGGAAACTCGTGTGAATTAATACAAGAAATAATTTTGAATTCTTTTGAAAAAGATTTTTAGAATAAATTTTTTAAAACAAAATAGCAAAAAAAATAATTACACGAATTAATTCTGAAAGGACTTTGAAAAGATTTTTTGAAAGAATACATAAAATAATTTCGAAATTATTGCAAGTATTCTTTCATGCAATAATTCAGAAATAATTTCAGAAAGATACAAATTAATCATTCACAAAAATAATTCAATATCTATTCAAAAATCTTACATGAATTATTTCATGAAATCTTCCGGGAAACTCGTGTGAATTAATAGATTTTTTTAAAGAAAACATAACAATTCAGCAATCATGTCAAGAATTACATCACGAAATAATTCAGAAATAATTTCAGAATGATAAAAATTAATCATTCACAAAGATAATTCAATATCTATTGAAAATAATTTCATGAATTATTTCATGAAATGTTGCGGGAAACTCACGTGAATTAATACAAGAAATAATTTAGAATTCGTTTGAAAAAGATTGTTACAATAAAATTTTTTAAAACACAATAGCAAAAAAGATATTTACACGAATTCTTCCTGAAAGAACCTTGAAAAGATTTTTTGAAAGAAAACATAAAATAGTTCAGAAAGTATTGCTAGTATTCAACACGAAAAGGGCAGCGTCCGTATATAAGAGGCATCGTATAATGTATTTATTTTGTTTTTAATTCGAATTTGTTTCAATCAAATAAGTCCTAATTAATACAATATTTAATAAACAAAACTTACTAAATAAGTATATACTAATTAAACAAAGTTAATATTAAAAAATAAAGAAATATTAGAAATAAATATTCTAATTTATTTTGTCAGTCATTTTGCACTATATAATGAAAAAAATGAAATGATTGGATAATGATCGGATTTAGTCGTCCATTGTTTTCTACATTCGTATGATCCTATTAAAGAACGTATTAAAATGTGTGGGGGGTATATAATTTTTCGTTTTTGTGAACTAAGATAGATTGAAACATTTACTAATTGCGAAAAATATTAATTTGAAAAGTTAATGTAAGAATATAAAAACTTAAAATAAAAGGAAAAAAACATTTAAAGATGAATAATATAGGTACTTAAAATAAGCAATATTTTTTATTATTATTCATAATAGTATTCTTTCAGTATGACAATGTTTAGAAGTCCCCTCAAAATCGACAGAAATATTATTTATACGTCTGCCAAGAGTAAAGAGCCTTTGACTCTAAAAGTTGATTCTAAATTGAAAACACTACAAATAATAATAACGTCGGTAAGGTAGAGCTCATTCTATTCATCTCTGCATTATATGCAATTATCATTTTTTATTTTTATCGAATTTCGGGAAAAGAGCTCTTTATTGCCCTTCGTAATGACAAAAATACACTATGTGTAAATTTTCAAGTTATTGCTCGTTATAGATTTTACAGGAAACGGGTTGAAAAATTTTCTACCAGTTTTTTATGAAAAATAATGAACAGAATTTCTGAAAAATTTATAGGTGTATTATTTATGCAATTACGGAGTGCAGTGAAGAGCTTCATTCATCAAAAGTTGAATCTAAGATCAAAAAATGTAAAAACTCATAACGTCGGTAAGGAAGAGCTCCCTTTATACACACACATTTCACATCGACTTAATACAATATTTAATAAACTAAAAGTATTAAATAACTATGAATTAATTGATCAAAGTTAATATTAAAAAATAAAGTAATATTAAGAATAAATTTTCTAATGTATCGTATCACTCATATTGCAGTATATAATGAAAAAAATGAAATGATCTAACAAGCGAGCGATAGCGTAATGGATAGCGTATTTGCGTAGTACCCAAGCGACCCGGGTTCGAATCTCCATCATGTAAAAAATTTTTCTGCGTTTTTTTCTGCGATAAAATAGTGTAAAATTGTTAACAATGTAAATATATGTAAAAATAGTTAGAATATTATTTAAATAATATTCTAAATTATAAAAATGTACCTTCAAATACGGGATTATATATACCCTTCGAAATTTATTGTTAGTAATATTTACTAAATATTTTCTAATTAATTCACAATATTTATTCCTGAATCCTTCCAAAAATCTTTCATTGAAAGGATTCTGCAATATACATGATTTTATAACCTTCGAAATTTTTTGTTAGTAATATTTCCATTATATTTTCGAATTAATTCACAATATTAATTCCTGAATCCTTTCATACATCTTTCATTGAAAGGATTCAGGAATTAATTTTGTGAATTAATTCGAAAATATTATGGAAATATTACTAAAAAGAAATTTCAAAGAGTATAAATAACGTATTATTGCAGAATCCTTCCAATGAAAGATGTCTGAAAGGATTCAGGAATTAATTTTGTGAATTAATTCGAAAATATTATGGAAATATTACTAAAAGAAATTTCGAACAGTATAAATCACGTATTATTACAGAATCCTTTCAATGAAAGATGTCTGAAAGGATTCAGGAATTAATTCACAAATTAATTCCTGAATCCTTTGAGACATCTTTCATTGGAAGGATTCTGTAATAATACGGGATTTATCCGTCTTCCAAATTTCTTGTTAGTAATATTTTCATAATATTTTCGAATTAATTCACAAAATTAATTCCTGAATCCTTTCAGACATCTTTCATTGAAAGGATTCTGCAATAATATGTGATATTAATTCTGAAAGGATTCTGAAAGATTCTTTCAGAAATCATTCAGTGAAAGGATTCTGTAATGATGCTATGTCCGGGGTATTTTCCTTTCAGAATTATTTCAGGAAATAATTTTGAAATATCTTTTAGTAACCTTTTGGTAATAATCCATGAATCCTTTCAGAAATCTTCTATTGAATAAATTTTGCAATGATATTATAAATTATTTTTGAATTATTCCATTGAATTAATTCTGAAAGAAAAATACCCCGGACATAGCATTATTACAGAATCCTTTCACTGAATGATTTCTGAAAGAATAAAATTATTTCATGCATTCTTTCAGAATCCTTTCAGAATTAATACATGCTGTGTGGGTATGATGCGACAAAGAAAATGTCTTTGTAAAGTACGAAAATTTTAAATAAAAAATATCTCAAAAAGTAATTGAACGATCTTGATGAAAATTCGCACACGTATTATCTATATCATACACAAAATTGTCTATAAATTTGGAGTTGATTCATCGAGCCGTTCTCGAGAAATTACGATTTGAAAAAAGGTTAACCTCAAATATCTCTGAAATTTATTGACGAATCATTTAGCCCAAAGAACTCAGCCGAGAGCTATCCAAAATCTACCTCTACAAAGAATTTCAATGTTTTTCATTTTTCAATTTTTTTCTTATAGAATGGATTAAAATGTTTGCAGCTTATAGCTATTTATATTCTGCACTATAAATATATAATGCTTTAAAAAAACACGTTTTTGTTAATAACAAAAGAACCGTAATAGCTAATGTAATTTTTTTTTGGAAAATATAGGTTTTTATGCTCTTTTGAATGCTATTTGTCTGATTCAAATATCTCAATGTTATTAAAAAAACGCAAAAATAAATTTTGCGAAAATAGAAAATTCGAAATAAAACAAAAACGCATCGGTGAATCAAAAAGTGGATTTCCTTCCCGAATTCTCACAAAAAACCTAAAAAAATGAGACCTGTCCGATTAAAATCGATCGAGTAGATGCTGAGATAAAACGGTATACGCACACACACACACCTACACACACACACGCGCGCGCGCGCGCACGCTCATACACACAACTCTGGGTTGGTGTGTGCGTGTGTGTGCGTGTGTGTGCGTGTGTAGAATCTAGAATGATTATTTTTAAAAAATATTCTGTTTTCTGTTTTTTACAAAATGGCGAAATATATGCAGACTGATACAATGAGAATAATATATTTTGCACTATTTCATAGCATTATTAATTATGGAATAATCGCATGGAGAGGAGCCTATAACAACAGCTCAAACGTGCTTCAAAGAGTGCAATATAGATTAATCAAAATAATTAACAAAAATAGATTCATGCAAAATAACCCGATGAACCTAAAACAGTTATTTGCATATACTTCCCTAGATTTTAACTATAGTACACTGAAAGAACTTTACTTGAACTCCAATAGTAAAACAAGAAAAAAAAGCATTGCTATTCCTAAAAGAAGTAAAACTGTTAGCGAAAAAAGTAGTTATATTACTTCAATTAAAATTTATAAGTCTACCCAATGACATGAAGATCAAACAAAAATCTCCACCAAAGAAAAGATTAAAAAATGAATAAAAGAATATTGTTAATTAATCTTAAGATAAATATAATTTACTTTTTGATAAGATATAATATATTTTATTACCATAAAATGTATTAAAGACAAATTTACTATTGCGTTCTTTATTTTTAGTTATTTAGTTTTAAGTTAGTTTTTAAGTCTGGTACCGCAAACAGGAAACTGTGCTTTCCTCTGCGGATTTACTCATAGATGTAAATGTAATGTAATTACTACTGCTAAATAAATAAAAAATAAAATGTGTAAGTGTGTCTGCGCGTGTGTGTTAATACACATTTAAATTAATTATAGGTATGATGATTTATAAATTTTAAGTATTTTTTACATGTTGAACGATATAAAAATTAGGTCGTCCTTAAAACAATAAACAAGTGTTTTTGAAAAGTTTAAAAATACTGTTGAGAGATCATAGGTTTATGAGAAAAATACGGCAGTTATTTTGATATGTGATGAATGTTAGCTTTTATTTGAATTAAACTTTATTATTTAAGTGTAACTGAATTATAGTAGTACGATCTAGTAACAAAAACCCACTTGTTTTCCGCCCCTTTCGAAACCGCATCTCAGTGTAAAATCGTAAGCTGAACTATACATACGCAGCTTGATAGTTTCACTCGCAAAAAATTAAATAGAAATCTAAAGTTATTACTTAATTTCTTTCTCGCGCACTTTATTTATTTATTACTTCGCTTCCAAACCTCCAAAGACATCAATCAGTTATTTTTTAGCTTTAAAATTTTTTAATTCATTCAACCTTCGCTCAAACATTACTGCATGTCGTGCTGAGCGCCTATCATATAATGTATATACTGAGCGCCTATCATCTGCTGCATATACTAAACGCCCATCATCTGCTGCTGATACTGCGTGCCCATAATCTGCTGCTGATTCTGCGTGCTCATCATCTGCTGCTGATTCTGGAACATGTTCTGCTGCTAGACCATCAGACCTGGCTTCTGTTGCTGCAGCTGGGGTGCACCGTAATTCTGGTTTATGGCTAAAATAGTGGCGGGATTTTAGTTTGATGGTTATATACAATGAGTTACTCAAATGATATGGTAAATGATGTATATTAATATAAAATTTTTGTTAACCCTTTAACGCCCAAATTATGAATTTTAATATAAAATTTTTTTTTCACTATTATTGTATCTAATATATCGTATAATATAACATAAACAGCAGAAAATTCACAAAACAATTCTATATAAAATCTACTAGTTTTTTTAGAGCTAAAATACATTTACTAAAATACAAAACATTGACTGAATTTTTATTTTTAAGCTTTTTTTCAAACTTAGCTAATAAATACTTGAAATTTAAAAAAAAAATTGTGAATTTCGGTTTCTTTTTCGATTAAAAACCCGCTGCCAATACATTGGCATTTAGCTTCCTCAAAATAATGTATTTATTCATTTTTTCTTTAATTTTTTATAACAATAATTAATTGTATCATACCCAATTTTCTTTATGAATATTCGTAATAAATTAATATATATTTTTCGAAAATTCATTCTTGTTACTCTTTTTCTCGTGCGATAACCCGATATTTTTATAAATCAATTTTTTCAAAATATTATCACATGTTCAATTAGTTTTATTTTAAACCTCAAATATCTTTCGTCGTAATAGTTCGATTTTATTGGGCAACGAATTCAGTTTGAAGATATAAAAAAAATATATCTCCCAAATTTTAGGACTATTGGTTGATTTTCTTAATATTGTTATCGCGTGACAACAAAACTCCTACTTTTTTATAAAACATTGTTTTTTTAAAAAACAAATAAAGATAATCTTTTGAAATTTCAACCAAATATATTCTTCAATGAATATAATAAGTGGTTAAAACTTGATCCCGCTGTAAATTACCCTCAATAAAAAACAAAAGCAAGTGAACAACACGCACGCATAGCACATGTTATTTCCATTTTCTAGAATAGATATACTAGATATATCCAAAAAATTACGATTTAAAAAAAAGTTTAAAAAATTTTAACCTCAAATATCTCTGAAATTTATGGACCAATTATTTTGCCCAAAGAACTCGACCAAGAGCTATCCAAAATCTACCTCCACAAGGAATTTTGAAGAAATTACGACAATTTTCCCTCCGGAATCGTTGGACATACAAAACTCATTTTTTTCATTTTTCATGTTTTACGTTTTTGTTAATAACCAAAGAACCGTGATAGCTAGAAACTTTTTTTTTTTGGAAAATATAGGTATTTTAATTCTCTTTTAAATGCTACCTATCCCATTCTGATACATACAGCCGTTCTCGAGAAATTACGATTCGAAAAAGAGATTACCAAAATTTTAACCTCAAAAATCTCTGAAATTTATGAAACCAATTTGGCAACCAAAAATCTACCTCTACAAGGAATTTTGAAGCGATTAACACAATTTTACTCCCGTAAATTGTCGCCACCTAAAACACGTTTTTTTCATTTTTTAATTTTTTTCTCAAAAACTAACCAACAGAATGGATTCAATTTTATACAGATTATAGCTATTCATAATCTCCATTATCATGATTTTTCTCAAAAAAATTGACCATTTAGTTTGGGAGTTATAAGCATTAAAAAAAAAACACGTTTTGGTTAATAACAAAATAACCGTGATAGCTAGAGAAATTGTTTTTTTAAATATAGGTTTTTTTATGCTCTTTCGAACTCTACCCATCCGATTATAAAATTTAAATTCAATCATTAAAAAAAATCAAAAATAAATTTTTCGAAAATGAAAAATTCGATATAAAACAAAAACGAATCAGTTAGTCGTACAAAATTATTTTTTTCCCGAATTCGGAATCAAAAAACAAAAAAAAATGAGACCCGCCCAGTTAAAATCGACCACGTAGATCCGAAAATAAAGCGGTATACATACACACACACACACACACACACACACACACACACACACACACACACACACACACACACACACACACACACACACACACATACACACACACACACACACACACACACACACACATCCATGCAGACATTTTCTAAAATCATGTGACACAAACTTCTAACACCTTTATTCATGTTTCTAGAGCAATTTAAAGAAAATTAAAATTTTACTATTACAAAGCTTCCTCTATGAGGAAGCAGAATTACTGGAAGATATTTAATAAATTTTTCTTGTAAATCCAAAAACTAAACACTATAATCTTTCAATTAAGTCATTGTGAGTTAAAAAATATTGATTGGAACATTTTTTACACATTTTTTAATATCATGTTACATGAGAGTAACACTAGGAGTCAAAGGGTTAAAAAGAATAAATTGGAATAAATAAGAGTAATATGAGCTTAATGTTAAGTTTGCGTTCCAAAGGATCTCAGAACCTGTATAGGACAAACAGCAAATGGTTAAGAGCATTATTTAAACCAAACTTAAAATTAGAAGTATAAAATACGATAAATATATCTTAAAAACTATGCTAACACATGGACAACTTAGTACCTAGATGTAAAACTCAACGACGTTTCGTAACGCTCGTGTACAATAATTGGAGCCAATAATGACGAATCCAGTCACCATGTTTACCTTATATACTGCAAAAATCTGCAATCGCATCCGACATCCCTTCAAAACGCTTACCTCATCCATGCGTAAAAAAATCCGAGTAAAAAAGCTTGCGGTACTCATGCATACCTTGTTGCCTGCCCACATACATGGCCTGCGGCTGCTGCTATTGCTGGGGCTGCTGCTGGGGCCCGATGGTATAAAAAATTAAATATTTGTTTTATACTTTCTTCTCTTGTGACATGATTCATACTACGCAGCATACATTCTAGTAAATCTGAGAGAAGCTTCACGTCTACTTCGCCAAGTATGTGCTGTTGTAGAGTACTACCATAGCAAGGCGGCGATTGATGCCGACAGGGATTCTGCTGGCTCCCACAAGAGAATAAAATATCAATTATTTGTAGGATAGTTTCTCTTCCTGTGCCATCATTCCGTGCACCAATATTTCTTTCTACAAGAAGTCTGATAGCCTTCACTTCATCAATTTTTGATGATGATCCATGATCCTTTTGCTCTTCGCCAATCTTTTGTTGATCATGTGAGGGCAGTTGCTGGGCTTGCTGCATTTTTTGCTCCAGTTTTTGCTGCAGTTGTTGCTGGCCGTGTTGCAGTTGTTGCTTGGCGTGTTGCAGTTGTTGCTTGGCGTGCTGCAGTTGTTGCTCGAAGTGTTGCTTGGCGTGTTGCAGTTGTTGCTTGGCGTGCTGCAGTTGTTGCTCGGAGAGTTGCTTGGTGTGCTGCAGTTGTTGCTGCGTTAACTGTCTCATGCTCGTGTTCAGCGCCAATTGCTGTAAAACAGATATTTTTTACAATCAAGATAAAGTGCAGATTTCAAAAATTATTCAAGAAAAGATTTTTTATATAATAACATACGACAATTCATAAGTAGGTAAAACAAGCTTTAAGTATTGATAAGAAATATTATTTATACAATAATATTATAAGTTTTTTACGTGATGTAATGAATTGTTATTAACCTTTAGACTGCCGGCCTAGCTCATATATGGGCCAGCTGTGATCTTGAAAACTCGTTTCGAAATATTAGATATTTATATAAATAAATTTTACCTTTTAAAAATATTCATTTTCAAGGTAAAAATGCCGGAAGTCTAAAGATTAATAAAATATGCTATTTATTATAAATACAAAAATTTTGTTAAAATTATTTAATTATACCTGGCATTTACTAAGTTTTTCCATATTAATGTTATTACACTACTTTAAAATCAATAAAAAAAAAGTATAAACAAAAAATGAAAAGTAAACTCACATTTTGAATCCATTGGTTTAGATGAAGATCAACATTAGTTTGTCCAACACCGCCAACGTTCACAGGGCCGGGTTTGCCAGCCGTTTGCCAGTACGGTGGTGCTGTTTGGTTTTGTACATCGCCACCGATTGGACCCATAGTATTCATTGTGACATTTGGTGCTTGCTAAAAATAAATCCAAATAAATTTAATATTAACGTATGGGTTACATAATTCAGAAAATTAGATAACAAACCTGCATGTAAGGCGGTGTTGCAGAACCCGGCTGTACCCTCTGCTGCTGCAGACTCATGTTCGCCATCAGACCCGGCAGCTGTTGCTTCAGCTGAGGTGTCATCTGTTGGCCACCGCAATTCTGGTTCATACCTACAATAGTGGCGGGATTTTAGTTTGGTGGTTATATACGATGGGTTTCTCAAATGATATGTGAAATCGTACATCAATATAAAATTTTTGTTAAAAAGAATAAATTGGAATAAATAAAAGTAGTATGAGCTTAATGTTAAGTTTGTGTTGCAAAAGATCTCAGAACCTGTACAGAACAAAAATCCTATACCAACCAATGCATTCCGTTTGGATTGAATACTACCCCATGGTTGTGAAAAATTATGAAGTCCGTAATAAATTTATTAAGAGGAACAAATTTTTTATCAGTTGTATATTTAGATGCTTGGTTATGTTTTGGAAGTTCATGTGACGAGTGCTTATATCGAACATTAATGTAAAGCGACCGACTCTTGAAGAACTGGGATTCATTATGAGGTTCATTCTAACTTAAGCTTTCTCAACAAGTTTAAAAAAATCACAAGAAATGTGATTTTTCGAAGAACGTTCTTAAATTCAAATAGCAATAATTCCCTAACCATTCTCGTAAGGCCACTGAAATTTTGCACAGCGCTTTATATTTATCATATTTAATGACTATTCAAATTTTGAATAACTTGTCACTATTTTCGTCTTATGGCCAGTACACCCTTAAATATTTACTAAAAAATAATGATAATTATGAGACAACGGTGCCCATAACGCGCTCGTTGTCATCTGATTTCGATTAGTGGAAAAAAAACAATTGTAAAAGCATATAATGCTATCAGACAGTATAACTTTGTCGCAGAAATTTTTTCGGACGCTTCTAGAACTGGTTGGCATGCTGCATCTAACAGAGAGGTTGTTTTCGTAAATTGGGATAATTCAGAGTTAGAATACCGTATCAACTATCTGGAATTATTAGTTGCATTTACTGCACTGCAATGTTTCTCGAAAAATAGGCACAACGTTGAAATTTTATTACATATTGGTAATACTACTGCGGTATCATATGGGAATAGGATAGAAGGCGTGTGATTTCAAAATTTGAGTTTGATAACGAGAAAGATATGGCAATTTTTTGAAGAACGAAATCTATAGATAAGGTAAAGTACCCGAAAGCGGGATATATTTGGAGTACAACCATAAACAAACGGTGTCTTCAGAACCGATAAACGAAATTTTTTAAAAACTTAATTTTTTAAATTTCGAAAGTCTAATAGGATAATCCTGATCAGCGACCTCAAAAACCCCTGTATACCAATTTTCAGTCAAATCTAAGCATTCTTCGAACTTTTAACAGCCTTATCGTTTCCGCCATTTTGAATTTCGAAAGTCCAATAGCAAAATCTTGATCAGCGACCTCGAAAACCCCTATATAACAATTTTCATCAAAATCTGAGCTTTTTTCAAATTTATAATTTTCCTTCTTGTAAGCTTGTCTTGTGCGTTACTTCACCGAATGATCCAATTCATATCTGAATTATATATAACAGATCGAGGAATCTCTACACTGAAAAAAATTTGGCACTCTAGCTGACCCGATGAGTACATACGCTACGCCGAAAGTAGGGTCGAATGTTGTACCGCGGTTCGGCACATCTCCTGCCCCGTACTGGCACAGCTCCTGTCCCGTAAAAGCGTCGCGCGCCCCGTACTGGCACAGCTCCTGTCCCGTTCGGGACAAACGCTGTGCCAAAAGTGGGTGGTCTGACACACGCAGCGAAGGGGGCGCTGACGAACTGTGATGGAAACAAACGCCATGCCAAATTTTTTTCAGTGTACCGAGATCCGCCTTGAGGCCAAGAGGGCTAATCCTAGAGTTATTATACATAGATAGAGTAGACAAGGAATAGGCGCTTTTGTAAGTGGAAGCGTCCTATCGATAGAAAGAGAGAGGAGATCGGTGGGCCCTTTCTATCTCTGTGTAATGACGCATGCGCAGATTGAAACTGTAATTTCAACAACACAATTTCAAAAATTACAAACTTTTAAGAGAAAATGTTAAATATTTAAATATTTTAATAAAAATTTAAATATTTTTTGAGATTAAAATGTTACGAAATTCGATGAATTCATTAAATAATATTCTTATAAAATTCAAATAAATATAGTTAACCTCAACTCTGTCAGCTGTTGCTATGGTTGCAAGACAGATACAGAAAGGGCTCTCTTATCTTCTTTTTCTTTCTATAGATGAGACGCTGTTTTGGCGGACTCCCCTACTCTATCTATAATAACTCTATGCTAATCCTTTGTATCAGTAAGCACCGGACTAACCTCTCTCTCGTAGCGGATAACCGATGAGGATAGGCCACAATAGTGCCGGTACTTTACTCGTGATAAAACGGGCCTTGATGAAGCTCCAGAGCACATTAACGCAGAGCATCCACGGCAAAAGTAGGAGTTTTTACTACAAGACTTATTGAATTTTGAGGGAGCTTTGAGGTGGGTTTGAGGGGGGATTGAGGGGGGTGCAAGGGGGGGCGAGGGGGATCTGCCATGCTCGAAATAACGTAAAAAACATCACAATTTTACGTTATTTTGAGGGGGGTTTGGGGGGGGGTCTGAGGGGAGGGCGAGGGGGTCTGCGTAAAATGAATAACGCTTAGAACTATATAATATAGAGACACACACACACACACACACACACACACACACACACACACACACACACACACACACACACACACACACACACACACACACACACACACACACGCGCGCGCGCGCGCGTAACACGGCGCCGTACTAGCTTTACTCGCCTAGAACACATTCCTTTCTTTTATGTTTTAACGTGTGACGCTATTTTATTTATGACGTTGAATTTAATTCATTTTTGAAAAATGTATGATTTATAAGGAAAGAATAAAACGTTTTTTTGTAACGTAACAAACTTATTTCCCAATAACATCTTTTCGGGACGAGGAACTACTTTAAGTCATGCAAAATTTACTTCTTATAGATAACTTTATTTTTTCAATTCTATGTCTTTTCCTTTTATTCTCTATGCAAATAAAAAAAATCATTCTCATTATAACCTAATAATTGATAATTGATAGATGCCATATTCATTGCAGTAACAAAATTGATTAGAATCGCAATTTGAGTTTGCTACTATAATGACTTAATAGATTATTGTAGTAAAATGGATTGTTAACGTTGTAAACTTATTTGATTATATGTACAGAAATGTTTATGTGATTAAAATACGTAGGAAACCGAATTCGTTGTATTTTCATAGCAATAAAAACCGTGTATTTAAATACTTTTATACCACGCTAACCTCAAAATCACAACTTTGGTATGATTTTTCGGCTCTCGTAGTATAAAATACAGTTCGAAACGAGTGCGGAAGTTGATTATTTACTTCGTGTGACTTTTCGCAGTCGCTTCGCTCGTGCGAAAAACGTCACACGAAGTAAATCATCACCTTCCGCACCAGTGTCGAAATGTACTATTTTACAGTACATAAGTAAGTTTGAAAAAACATGTGTACGAATGGTATTCCTGGACACCCTATATATGTCGAGCTGGCACCTAAATCGGGACGTGACTCGAACACTTTATCGGGACAATACTTTTAAATGTCTTGCTTTCTGGTATAGGGAACTACGAGACTCCTAGTTGGACAAAGGACTATTCACGCTACTGAAATATAACCTTGAAAAGTTTTTATTCCGTTGGCAATCAATTCAAAGAGTAAATTAAAGGGTTAAGACAACATTGGCGTAAATACGTAGTTAATATCATAAATATTGCTAAAAAAGTAATGCCGTTACCCTATTAACATTTTATAGCAGTTATTTTACTGCTGTCGCGATTTCGGTCCCATTTTCAGTTTGTCCCGCATTCGGGTACTTTATCTTATTCGCTTCTGATGTGAGGAATCCCACGGATTATCCACACTTAGAGGGTTCGAAAAATTGAAGAAAAAAATTTGGAGGCAAACCTCGATAAAAAATTTTTTCTCGTTCTTGAGGTTACAAAATAGACGAGAAAACTTTCCAACACTCAAAAATGGTCTTGTGACATGGTTTTAAAAAAATCTGGAAAATGGACAAAAAGTAGTCACTAATGATTAGCTAATAGTAATCTCTTAAAGGTGCCAACAAATATTTCACAAAAAAGCGATTAAAATAGAAGAAAAGAGCTTTAATTTAAAATTTAAATTTTAAGCATTACGTGGATTCGGGAAAAATCGCCCAGTTTTTGGCATCCGATGATTGCTTTTTCATAGACTTCCGTTACCACCGCTGGAAACTTTTGGACCCCAGAGATTGAGCCTATTCCAACAAAGCACATCACAAAATTAAATGGAGATAGATATCCAACTCAAATTTCAAGAAAGAATTTCTACACAACTGTCACCAACTGCACTAATTGTAAGAAATCATACAACCAACTAATAAGAGTCAACGCCGTTATTATTCTATCTGGATCACACACAGAGGAAAAACTTTAATCTTCCCAGGATATACCGACGGCTGAGCGGAACAAGATCATATCTCGGCGCGCGGACGATGAACGTCATATCTCACCGCGCGGATGAAAAACGTCGAATCTCAGCGCGCGAACGAAGAACGTCGTATCTCACCGCACGGACAAAGGACGTCGTATCTCACCGCGTGGATGAAGAACATCGTATCTCACCTCATGGATAAAGAACATCGTATCTCGGCGCGCGGACGAAAAACGTCGTATCTCGCCGTATACTGGCCGTGCACTGGCCGCAAGAGCGCCGAGATACGACGTTCTTCGTCTGCGCGGTAAGATACGATGTTCTTCATTCGCGCGGTGAGATACGACGTTCTTCATCTGCGCGGTGAGATACGTTGTTCTTCATCCGCGCGGTGAGATACTCAGCCGTCGATATTAAGTGTTACGAGTAGAAGCTCTGAGATAAAACACAAGCTACCAATTCGTGCATAAGTTCGAAGAACGAATGAATAGAAAATGACTCAACATAAACTCCTGGTCAGCAATGTACCCCGCGTCGACAGAGGATGTTGGATGTCAAAGGCGCATGACATCGACTATTACGAGTCAGCAGAGCAGCGAACATCAAATCCGTGAGCCAGTGAATCACCGGTACGAGAATCGAACAACGAATTAGGGAGAAGGAACGGACGGCCGATGAGCAATGATCCCCCACTCGGGAAATCCAGGGCGAAGCAATAGAAACCAAGGGAAGCGCATCCGGAGGGCAGAGAGAAAGAGAATGAAAGCAGAGAGGGAGGAGAGAGAAAACGACGAGAGACTGAGACGGACACGGGAGGCGAGGAGTTAGAGTCGGCACGAGGAAGAACCAAACCAGCGATCCACGGGGAGACGTCGATCGGTGGCATCGCGAATATGTGTTAGGTTATCTCTCTCTTGCGTACAAGTATTTTAATAAATAATACGAAAGTTATACTTTAGCTCTTGTTGTATTTCACTGCATTGTTTCGAGTATCCACTCGGGACGACACGAAGACCTTAAACCCTTCATACGTAAGTGACTCGGGATAGGCTCATACGTAATACAAGATAACTGCAACAGTTTCAGAAGATCTCAAAAAGAACCTAATAATGGGTACATAGTTGGATGGCAACTGTAATCCTAAGGGTAAAAAAAAACGCCAAAAATCTGCAATCGCATCCGACATCCCTTCAAAACGCTCACCTCGCCCATGCGTAAAAAACCCCAGTGAAAAAGCTTGCAGTATTCACGCATACCTTACTGCCTGCCCATATACATACCCTTTGGCTGCTGCTGATTCTGGGACTGCTGCTGGGGCGCGGAGCGTCCCTGTTGGAGCTGCATGATGAGCGGTGCTCCGTGCAGTTGTCGGGCGTCCGCCCTCAGAAGCTCGATAAACTGATTCCTATGCATACCCTGTAACGCTACTGTTGGACTACCCGCGTTCGGTGGCACGGCGTTGGGCGGTGGGCCTTGGTCGTAGCGAGGACCGCCCAACTGGGTTGGTGCCATCTGCTGGTTCAGGTACCACTGTGGCTGAGGCTGTTGGGGCTGCTGCGGCAAGCTTGGCTGGTTCATGCCCATCTGCATGGGGGCCATGTGCAGCATTGGGCTCTGTTGCTGGGGCTGCTCTTGCTGCAGTTGAGGCTGATGTTGAGGCTGTTGGAGCTGCTGCGGCATGGTTGACTGGTTCATGCCCGGGAACATGCCCGGCTGCTGGGGTACCGGAGATTGCTGTGCCACAGAGGCCATCTGCTGCATTGGTGTTAAGTCCTGTTGCTGGGGCTGCTGTTGATGCGGTTGAGGCTGTTGGAGTTGCTGCGGCATAGTTGGCAGGTTCATGCTTGACTGCTGGGGAACCTGAAGTTGCTGCGCCAAGGAGATCAGCTGCTGCATTAGTATTGAGCCCTGTTGCTGGGGCTGCTCTTGCTGCGGTTGAGGCTGATGTTGAGGCTGTTGGAGCTGCTGCGGCATGGTTGGCTGGTTCATGTTCGGGAATATGCCCGGCTGCTGGGGTACCGGAGATTGCTGTGCCACAGAGGCCATCTGCTGCATTGGTGTTAAGTCCTGTTGCTGGGGCTGCTGTTGATGCGGTTGAGGCTGTTGGAGCTGCTGCGGCATAGTTGGCAGATTCATGCTCGACTGCTGGGATACCTGAAGTTGCTGTACCAAGGAGATCATCTGCTGCATTAGTGTTGGGCCCTGTGGCTGGGGCTGCTCTTGCTGCGGTTGACGCTTCTGATGAGGCTGTTGGAGCTGCTGTGGCATGGTTGGCTGGTTCATGCTCGGGAATATGCCTGGCTCCTTTGGTACCGGAGGAAGCTGGGCCGCGGAGGCCATCGGCTGCATTGGGGTTGGGCCCTGTTGCTGGGGCCGCTGTTGCTGCGATTGAGGCTGCGGTTGAGGCTGTTGGTGCTGCTGCGGTATGATTGACTGGTTCATGCTCAAGAACATGCCCGGCTGCTGGGGTACCGGAAGTTGCTGCGCCCAGTAGGCCCTCTATAAATTTTAACAGGAACTTTTTAAGGATATTATTTTGTTATGTGCAAACTTTCATTACATCCCGATCAATTATTGACTTAAGGATAGAACTCCCTTAAAGAGAAACAATAAACCGCTAAAGAATGGTATTAATCGTGAAAGAAACCGAATTTTATTTTGTTTAAAGTTTTTGCAAAAACCACTTTATATTTCGACTTCAAACTTGTACTGGGTGATAGATCGTTCAAAACTGCAGCGAAGTGTTCCCTTGATTTTTTGTGATTTTATGTATTTCGTTTTTAATAAGCTTGAAATTGTGCCAATTGCTCGGTCAGTAATGATAGGACTATGGCACCCCGTTAAAATATATCATCGGGACCAAAAGGACCTTTTTGAATGGAAATAACATTAATGTATAACTTTGTTAACCAAACGAATTAAGTACAATATAACTGTGCACATATGGGTAGCTAAAAAAAAATTATTGCACGGTCGTGCGTAAAGTGTGTGTGCGTAAGTGAATTTATACCACTCTAACCTCAAATTACAACTTTGATATGATTTTTCGGTGATCGTGGTATAAAATACGGTTCAAAACTAGTATGTAAGTAGATTATTTATCTCATGTGATTTTTATAACATGTATCGAAAAATAGAATTTTCGAGGCGTAAAGTATACTTTACACGTGGCATGCAAAAAGTACACTTTATATGCATAAAATAAATTAATTTTGAGACAAACCCTTCGTACGACCATGCAAGAAAAATATATTAGCTATATACTATAGGTATACTATTTACATTCTCACAGTATGGATCCGAATCATTGTAAACAAAGTTATTAGTAGAAATGGTTGTCATATAATTTGCGACAAATGGGAATATCGAAGTTAAGGTGGTCTTACACCTAAAAATTTTTTAAAAATCAAATTTTTTTTATTGTATTTTTAATTATATATGTTATTCTGAACCTAAAAAAACTAGTTTGGATCAAACATTAAAAAAATTTAAGATGTTATGGCTGAAAGAGCTTACTATCTTTAAAATGATAAAAAGATTGATTTACTTTTTTATTTTGCCCTTTTTTATGCTTTTACGCTTCTGATAGGAAAACGTTCACTAAAATGTGTTTTAAAATATCAAAACATTATTTAAGCCATATTAGTATAAGGATAACAAAATAATTAAATTTACATACGGGATTTATTATAAAAATAAAATAAACCATGTTGTGGAATTCGAAATCCAGTGGAATCGTCTTGTGACAATTTTGCACTTCTGTTCAAGTAAAGTGACCATTCCGTGACCAAAATTCGACAGCAATTTACTATATGAAAATACTCCCTTTTGTACCTATATAGAACGTGTTTGCTAATACCAGTGTAAACACAGTTCCACAGCTGACAGCTCATATAAGCAAAGATACATAGGGGGAAGGCGGGGTGTCATGGACACCCTAACTTTAAATTGAAATTAAATATATTAAAAATAGATTTAGATAATAATAAAATATGTAATCAATACATCAGTTCATCTAAAACACGATTCTAGTGATAGAAAATGTTTTCTTAACCCGTATTTTTCACCAAAAATGAAAAAGCAAAACGTTTAAAAATGCTCCACGTGCTCCACTAAGGGGCACGAATAACAGGGGGTGGGACACGAGTAGCACACGTAACGATGAAGCGTACATAATTTTTATTAAATATAATAAAATGAAATAAAATATTTCAAACTATATTTTATCAAAATTAGATTGCCTTTATTAACACAGTGTTTTTAATACAAACTATTATTATAATTTCCATAAGTATGACAAATCTAAGATCGATAATTAAAACAAAATATTAATTTAAATTTAAAACTTTGGTAGTAATATTAACATAACAAATATTTCCATCTTGAATTGCTAGATTGCTCTGACTTGCAGGTTAAGGGGGTTCATCCAATTTTCAGTTTATTTAGGAAGTCTTTGAAACTTTTTTCACATGTACCTGACATCATTATCTATATGATATCCTCACAAAAAAAGAGCCTAGCTTCACCGTTATCGAGATATTAATTGTCAAATTTGAGCATTTTAACACGGCGTCTTATGGGACGCGCACGCGCGAAAGATCGATTCAGTCTATAACTTCAAAGATACATTTAGCGTTTGTCTGAAAAACTAATATGTTATTAAGATCAATAATTAGAATATCATATTACAAATTCAGAGATCCTAGCTTCACCGTTTTTAAGATATTGTAGTTGAAAGTATGGAATTTTAGGTGTACGGCCGCGCGTGCAGACGACGCTGGAGCGGTGGGGGAACAAACAGACGAGCGCCGCTCTGTGTGAACGCTCACAGACGGCACGAAGCTATGTGTATGTGTCAGTCCCATATAAACACGCGCTCTGACTACAAGAGTGGGGGCCTCATGCGAGCAAGCCTGTGCGCGCGGTGCTGGGTGACATTGATTCTTGATACGTTCCTGGTTGGATGAACCCCCTTAAGGGGGTTAGTGCGGTAACATACAAGCCAAAAGTACAGCTGGTCGAACGCCGTACGCCTCACGCTCTCTCGAGTCTCCCCACTCTCAAAATTTCACGAGAGACTGTCCACGCACACATAGCGCCGCTTCATCTGTGTGTACATACACATAGAAGCGCTACGTCTGTGTAGACACACACGCAGCGAGCCTTCGTTTGTTTACACGCACACAAGGACACGCGCGGCGTCGTCTACCCTGAGGCTACGTACTTTAAACAACTGTATCTCGAAAACGGTGAAGCTAGGCTTCCTGAAATTTGCAGAGGACATTCAAAGTATTGTTCTTAGTAACATATCTCTTTTTCTTTCAAGTCTTAAGAAAACTTTCCAAGTTATTGACGAAAACGTTCATTTTTTTACATTTCATGACGACGGTCCCATAAGACACCGTGTTAAATTTCGTAACTTTGGGAGCTTATATCTCACAAACGGGGAAGCTAGGCTTTCTGAAATTTACAGATACTGCGTATAATAGTAATATGAGTCTACCCTGCAAGTTTCAAGAAATTCTTAAGAAAAGCCAATATCGCACTAACCCCCTTAAGGCGATCAGCTGTTTTGCTCCGGCGCTGCTGACGGATGTCGCTGTGTGCCCTACCAGGGGCGATACACGTGCCCCGTTTTCATCGTTTTTTTCAATCGTTAATACATAATTATTAAGCACTATTAAGTAAAAAATCAAATGAGGCTTCAAAGTTCAATGTCCAAACTATCGAAATACACTTAATTTGGATGGTTCCATCCTTTTTTCGCATTCTGACAGACGAATGAAAAATGAGACCAACCTTTTTTTTTCAGCTTCAAATTTCATTTTCATTAAACTTATTAATATGACTTTCTTTTTATATATTTTGAGCAGAGACAAAAACTAGAAGTATTTTTCTTTGATTTTTTATGAACATTTATTTCTAAATATTTATTTACTTTTTAAATATTGAGGTGCCAAATTGATCCGCCTGCCATGCCATGCCCCGCCTTCCCCTAACAATGTGATTTCAACAGTTTGTTTTGCAGAGTTTTTGCTTCCTCATGGAGAAAGATTTTTTCTTAGTGTTTGATTATTTGTATTCATAAGTGAATTTAGGAGTGAAAATTTAATGTATTATATGTGAAGATATATATCTGAAAAGTATTTATAAGTGTAGTTATAGTACAAGCGTGCAGTGACAGTTTTGTTGAAATTTGGGAAGTCGTTTCAGTTCAAGGTAGAAATGCTGTATGAAAGTAAATACAGAAAAACATGCACATTGGCAAGATTTAGTTAAGTATTTTAAGGAAGAAGCAGTAATAATTCTTATCGTATAAAAATAAATACATCTTTTTTCCTAAGAAAGATGAAAGTAAGATAATTGAGTTTAGCTCACTATAGGATATAATTCAATTCAGAAGAGTTCTGAATTGCAATAAGTGTCAAGATGTATCTACACATAAAAGCGACAAGCCTGCTTAGCACACAAGAAATGTATAATACAGGCCAGAATTCAAGATATATTTTGTATACAATATGTGTAATCATGTGATCATTGAAAAAATGGTTTTATTGGCTTTGATATACTTATGTACTTTTGGCTATGATAATGGTGGCTTCTTAAGTTTTGATTGGAATTTCATATATTTCATAAGACCTGGTGCATATTCTACATTTATTTTAGTATTCGAAATAATAATATAACTCAGTGCGATGTGTCAAAAAGTGATTCAACAACGGATGGATCAAAAGTGCAAAAGAAGGACAGATTGTTATCAATAACTTTTAGTGTAACGGATGCTGCTGGGATAACATTATACTATATATAAAAACACGCAAGCTGCCAGAGCTTCTGTTTTAATCATTTTATATAGGAGAACATATCTCAGGTATATAGGAAAGTGAGTTTCAAGAAGGGAAAAAATAGGAGACCTAATGGCTAATTATTTTTGAAGTTTTACGGTATTTTTCTTTGTAGGCTTATTTTTCAAAATGTCATTTTTTAAAGTTTGGCATAACTTTTTGAGAAAACTATTCCATGGATTTTCATGGGAGGGGACCTAAATTACTTGAAATTTATGTAGTTATGGCCCGAAGAGTTGAAAATATAACATTTCCTGAAGCAAATGATTTGCAAATGCTAAGAACCACAAAAATACATAAAAATTCATAAAATAAAATATTCATAAAAATTCATAAAATTCATAAAATTCATAATTTTTAAACTACATTTTATAGTATATAATGTTGTTTAAACTACATTTTTCTTTTTTTTTTTCAGCTGATTTTGGCCTCAGCAGCCACTATAGGTGTAAGACCGCCTTAAGTAGAAGGGATGTTAATATTTATCCAAATTTAATTTGGCAAGTGCCTTCTTTATAAAGCTTTTAATATTGCGCTGTTCTCTGATTAAAAAACTAATATATAAATGATTTTTTAACAGCTTGAACTATAGAAACCATGAATGATTTTGAACCATATTATATGCCTTTTAATAGAGTTTATACAGAAAATTTTGACATCTATTGAAAGCACGTTAGACAAATCATCATACTTTTAAATGGTTAGCGTTCAATTAGGGATGTCTAACTGTTCGCGAATTCAACGTTAATGAATATACCTGAATGATGTCCGATAACAGGCACCGGATATTATCCCTGTGTTGCGGTAAATGAAGGTAACCATTTAAAATAACACTCATCAAGAAGTTGATCCGATTGGCTATGCGCGCCGCCGTCTGAGCCGGTGGCTGCAGTTCCTTATTACAGCCATTCATCTTGCTCTCCACATTAACACCAGCGCCGCCAACAGTGGCATCCGTCGTTACCCCGGACGGACTCTGCGGACTACACGTGAGATCCACGTTGTTGCACATGTACACGATCTTCTTGAAGCTTCTTTGCCAGCAGCTCCAGCTGTACGAACTCTTCCAAATACTGTATAGAGTTAGCGGGAGCCAGCGTTGGGCCAGCGATTATTTCTTAGTGCAACAAGATATCAAAATAACGGTATCTTTAATTATCTTGTTGAAAAGTATGAATTTAAGAGAGAAGAAAACACAACCCGAAATTTCAGTGAGAAGCGGCTCACATCGGAACAGACAGGCAACTGACGAGCTTCAACCCTCGAGGCTATTGAATAGGCGAAATTAGGCTCCTCCTTAAGGTAGTTCTCAAGTAATAATCGGAGGCAAAAGTTTTGACTCTCTCTCGCTTGCCGCGCGTTTTTTTTTACGCTAGGGAGAGACTCGAACTCTTCGAACGGACGGTATACCCCCGCATTCTCGCTGTCTCTCTCACTCTCATGGCGCGTGACCGCGCGTCGAACAAAAGCAAGCTGCTATGGATTACAATAACTCAAAAACGGCTCCGCTAGTCTATTTGTGCTTTAATTATAATATTCTAAATACCTTACTTCAAACATTACTTATTTATAAAAATTCATAAAAGAGTAACGTTAACCATAAATAATGGACATGAAAGAATAAAATATTTAATATACTATATACTTGCTTAAAAAGCGATTACAAATATTCCTAAAAATGTAGGATTTACAAGCTCTATATAGTATTTTAAATTTATTAATTACACATAAACAATGTTTTATTGAGTATTCAAATTAATATAAAAGTATACCAGTTTTATTATAATTTTATAACTCCGCATACATAGAAAAATTCAACTAATGTTTGAATCTACTTCACAACAATTTTACTAGGTATGAAAGCATTTGATTCCAAAAGATACGACTAATCAAACAAAGATTTGCTCTTAAAGCGATAACAAATATTCCTAGGAATATAGGATTTACAAAAGTTTATTTAATTTAGTTGCGCAAAAAAAAAATAAAAATCTTTTTTTTAGTACTTAAATATATTTAAGTTAATTAATTAAAATAAAAAGAATTTTTTAGTACTTTATAGGAGTACCCTCAGTATACGTAGCTAGTCAGTTAAGAGAACGCTTCGACGTGTCATTGACTCACACAGTAACAGTCGTAAGTTTGGCAATGTAGTACCATATTATATGCCTCATGTGGTTTAACATAATTAATAGTTGAAGAACACGTGTGTTGTTGTATGTGTGAAGCTCTGAATCTTCACAAAATTTGAACCAGAGCTTCAGTGCACTTTAATACAGCTGTCACCCTCATATCAAACGATTTCCCTTTTAAATTCTATTCCCAAGGGTACTCCCTTAAAGTAACTTCCAAACTTTGAAGATATAGACGGGACATATAGAAATAATATACTGGAATAACTGTACCTATTTTTCTTTATAAGAGAAAACAAAATTTTCCCTTGGACATAGGCCATCAAACACGATTTTCTCTTCGACAGCAAAGACTTTCAGTAGCTATTGACGGTCGAACCTTTTCTAATAGCCTATACCTGAACTATGCTTTCTACTCGGATACATAGATGGCAGGACCTTAAGGGGATGCCTTATACCGGCAGAGTTCTCTGCCGTACCGACCACAATGTTTTTAATTAAAGATTAATTGTTATAAGCTTTTCCTTGAATTCTGAGAGTTGATGCACATAGACAAACTTATTACTACTTCCTAGTCAAATTTCAGATAAATCTATTTGAAAATAAAGACGAAATTTGCGAACTTGAATAAGTAACAACGGGAGTCCCACAGGGTACTATATTGGGACTGTTACTATTTATACTGTACATCAACGACTTATTATTAGACATGCCGGAAAACACAATCATATCGTATGCTGATGATACTGCTGTTATTTCAACAGCTAAAACATGGCATGAAGTAGAGTCAAAAATGAATGACTTTTTACGAAAAATATCTAAATGGTTAGCTCTGAATAAACTCTCGTTAAACACTGATAAAACAGTGTATATGGAATTTGGTAGTCAAAGTGATAGCACTCCCAAAAACTTAAACATCAATATTAATAGTACAAAACTCAAAAGAGTAGAAAGTACCAAATATCTAGGTATAGTCTTTGACAGTAACATGAGATGGAACGAACACATTGTTTACGTGTACAACAAAACAATAGCCTGGGGAGGTGCGTATGCGGACAGTATCAATTTGCTCAAAAGACTACAAATCAGATTACTAAAAATAGTTAATAAAAATAAATTTATCACTAATAAAAATCCTATGTACTTAGATCAAATTTTCGAGTATGAATCACTAGATTATCATTACAATGAATTAAAGTTAATATACCTTAGCTCCAATAAAACTACAAGAAATAAAAGTATTCAGATTCCTAAAAGGCTCAAAACCATTAGCATTAAAAACAGTTTTATTAGAGCAATAATGATATTCAATCGCTTACCCAACGATTTAAAGACCATTAGTAGCATACATAGTAAAAAAAGGAAGCTAAAGAAATGGGTAAAAGAAAATTTAGAAACATTTAGAAATAAAAGCAACCTAGATATTTTTATATTGAAAAGAGATATTTTTATATTGAAAAGTTTAATCACATTTGTTATATTATATTATATTTTGTTAAAAACTTATATTTCTATCTAGAATCTTAGGTTAAGTTAGATTTAAGAATACCGGACCAGCGAACAGGAAAACAATTCCTCTGCTGGATTATACATCCCGTATAATGTAAACATGTACTTACCATTTGTACTTACTCTGGTATAAATAAATAAAATATTAATATTGTGTAATAAGTGTTATTAAACTTTTTCAATGGATTTTAATTACAATTTTACTGCAGCAAAACTAAACAATTTTTGAGGATAATATATACGATTTTTTTATCAACTCAGAAACAAAATAAACGTGAAGTTAGATCCGCTATGTACAAAAAGGAACAGAACAGATACAGCAAGTTACATAAATTACTATATCTATATATGTATATGGGGAACAGCACTTGTATCTTACGTATATAGATATAGTACCCATATACTATACTTATTCCCTGTTCCTTATTGCGTATAACGAACGGGCCGTAGTCGATAAGACGGTCGATATAGATGGCTCGATTCAAATGGAGTTTAGTATAACAGCTGGACGATTTATTTATAAAATTATATGAGCAAAGTAAGTTTAAATATCAACATTGAATAGTAATTGTGTAGTTGCAAAGGGAAATCAGCGACGTAGAGTATAATTGCACATGAACTGGATTTGTCAAAAAGAGAAAAGTATTATAAAAAATGCAAAAAAACGCTCAATTGCGTTTTTAACGATAATTGTTAAAATAAATCAAATTAAATAATTATATGAAAATTATGACATTAGGAGATTTTCGGATAGAAAAATGGCTAAAAAATAGTTTAAAATGATTAAAAAAAATCGATTTTTGGCCAAAAATCGGTACCTTCTTTCCTTAAGCTATCTTCTCACTTTATCTTTGATAGCCTATAACTTTTTGAAAATCAACATTTTTTAATGAAACACAGCTTAAATTAAAGCTTTTTTACCTTCTTTTATAAACTTTTTAGTCCATTTATATGACAGAAATATTCAAAAAGTTATAACTAAAGAAAGAGACCACATTTTTATCAAAAATTGTTCATTTTAGACATAAAATAGCTTGGGTTTCGGAAAAAAGGCCCATTCACAAAAATCCGAGACACGTGTCTCATTACTTGTCATAAAGAAGTACCACCTACAGTTTTAGCCAAATCCAGGACCCACACCCCTGATCATCTCCTTGTGAGTGTCCTAACTGCCATGCAAGGATTTTAGAAAGAAATTTTAATATACATACTACGAAGTGTACTGGTAAGAATGTCAAAGGTTGTCGCAATTTTGTTTCACTGGTACGAAGAATGATACCCAATTGTGCGAAAAACGCTAGTAATATTTTACGTAAGAGAATACTATGTAAAATGAGAAATGATAAAGTGGTTCGATCCATAAGACGTGATAAATTGATTATCGAATACGGGAATGAGATCAGTCACCACCTTAGGGAACATCAGCACAAGGCAAATATATGTAATCAATTACGTCGTTTAGGGAAACTAAAATTAGCTCTTGGTGTGGCTAAACTCCAAGATGCTTTAGTTCCTGGTAAAAGCCTTGAAATTGTGAATTCGATTGAACGTATGGCCACTGGCAAGGCTACTGGGGATAACAGTAAATTACAATTCCCGACCCTAGCAGAAAACATGTCAACTCTAGTAAAAACAATTTGTAAAACTTGCTCAATAATGAACTTAAGACAGAACAATATTGAAGCTAAACAAACTGTGGACGCCTTTCTACTGTGTTTTGAGAATAATTTTAGAAGGAGATTGTTTCGAATGGCTTCCGAATCAAGAGCTATACACAGGAGACAAAAGGATGCGACTTTACCATCGGCGGAAGACGTCAAATGCTTCTATACGTACTAAAAAAACAAAGGATGGAGAGCTACAATCATCTCGAACAGAAAGGCTTCGATTATGATAAATATATAATCTTACTAAAAGCGACGTTGACATCGCTTCAAGTATTTAACAGGAGGCGTCCTGGAAATGTTGAGCGTATCACGATCGATGATTTTGCATGTATGAAAAAAATTGAAGTTGCTCAGAGAGGCAATTATAATCAATTACCATCAGAACAAAAAGATTTAACCAAAGAATTTTCCATAATTTAAACAAAAGGGAAATTAGGTAAAGATATTTTAAATGCCGTCTGTGGATGTGCTTAAAGTTTGCAACGTTGCGACTCCAACGAAAGTCCAAACTTCCAAAAAATTATGATTTCCGATGGGAATCGATTCTAAAGCAGTGAAAATGATGTAAACAACAAGTACAAGTGCAAGAAAATAAAAAACAACAAAAACTCACCCCTAAACATCACATTTTGCCGTGGCAAAGAAAGAAAAAATTCTCAATCTGTAATTTTTCAGATCGCCAATAATTTTATTGGCGGAATACAATTTCAAGCATGCAGACTAGCTACAAAAAAATTGGCAACCCTACAAGTCCGCGGAACACCCCCAAGCTACTCCTTTCATACCGTGTCGAGTTGCTAGCCTCCAATGCCAATCTCCAGCAAAGGTAGGCATAAAACAGATAAAGGAGTGAGGACAGGAGACAAGCAAAGCCGTGACGGCGACAGTGCCGCTACTAGTAGTAGCTCCGCAAGCCAGAAAGAGGTGTTGCAGGGTCACCTATTAGATGAGCTGTGCCAGACTTTCAAGGAGCTGACAAAGCTCATTTCTAGGCACGGCCAAAAGGAGATCAAAGATGGTATCGAGAAATCCAGGCGAGGCGCCGAGGTCATTCCACGGAGAGAAAGAGGCTACGGCAAAACACGCCGAGCCCCGAGGAACCCACCCACTCGAACGAGAAGAAGAAGGCAAAGACGGGTGGGCACTCGCAAGTTCTTTTTGTAGCCCCTCCCTCCGTGGGGGTCAACATGGGTACTCCCACGATGAACCGTCACCCCCGTGACGGGCTGCCCCTACCCGGCTCAGGTGGCCAGCGGAAGCGTGGGGAACAGAATCAACCACCATCATCAGCGACCACGGATCCACAGCAGGAGGGGAACAACACTCAAGGCAATGTAGAGACGGAGGAGGGCTGGACCAGACCTCCAAAAAATCAAAAAAGAAGAAGAAGGTAAAGAACAAGGAGAAGAAAAAAACGAACAAGCCAAAGAGGACATTTGGCAAGCAAAACCTCCCGCTATGCTGGTCATGCCTGTTGGGACAAAAACCTACGCGGAGCTTCTCGCGAAGATATCACGGCGAGCGTGGACATAGACGAAATGGGAGTCAATGTCCGCGCCATCCGCCAGACGAAGAAAGGTGGCATGCTAGTAGAACTGGGCAAAACCGACCTCAAAGCTCGGGCACAGTTCGATAGAGCAGTCACCAACGTCGTGGGCGAAGACGCTTCCGTGAGGACCCTCATCCCCCAACTCGCCGTAGAGATAAGGGGTGTCACTACGACCTCCACAAAGGAAGAGGTAGAGAAGAGCCTAGGGGAGGGAGCACCCGAAAATTTGGAGGTGTGGCTCTCCCCAACAGCTTTGAGGGGCAATCGCCTAGCCAGGGGAGTCTAGCCGTGTCAATGGCCCGTACCCTAGCAGAATACGGCCACATTCGCATCGGGTGGGTCCGATGCGAATCAAGGAGTCCCCGGTACGATGCTACAGATGCTTCGGCTACGGGAATAGCTCGGATAGCAAAGGGCCCGATAGGTCAAAGCTCTGTTGGAAATATGGTAAGGAGGGACACCAGGCAAAAAATTGCGTTAAAGCCCCCCACTGCTGCCTTTGTGCAGAAAAAGAGCCACCGTTGGAAGCATCCCACGTACCGGGGAGTGACAAATGCGCGACCTACGCGGCCGCGGGCCGTCGCGACCAGTCGTAATTGCGGTCATACTTCAAGCTAACTTGAGGGGATTGCGATTGGCGCAGGACCTGCTAGACCAGTTTGCCCAAAACCATAACGCGAACCTGCTCATCCTTTATGAACAGCACAGGAATGGGGAAAACCGGTTTTGATTCAGGGATCACACGGATAGGGCGGCCATCAAGATCCAGAACCGAGCCAAGTTCCTAGTCACCGATCAGGGGGCCGAGGACGGCTTTGTCTGCATCAGATGCGGTCAAAGGACCTGGATCAGCTGCTATCTGTCGCCAAACGTCAAGATGGGCGTCTTCAGGGCGAGGCTTGCCTCCATAGAGGCATCACAGGTCTCGGAGGAGAACTGGTCGTGGTCGGGGACATTAACGCCAAGGCTACTGACTGGGGCTCCGACGGGACTGACTCTAGGGGAAAGGCTGTATTGGAGACGACCGCAAGGCTTGATCTCATTGTCCTCAACACCGGAGGCGTAACTACGTCCCGCCGGCCAGGTACAAGGGGTTGGATAGCGCGGGTGACAGAGAGAATGGGGCCACGGGGGACGCACCGACTGATCCCCCAGACGATTGGCCTCATGGAAACCTCTCTTTCTATCTAACACAGTTCTTGTCGGGTCACGGAGCGTTCGCCGTGTACCTACACCGGATGGGCAACAAGGATACCCCATGGTGCCAGTACTGTTCTACTGAGGAGGACTCAGAGGAGCACACACTCCTTACTTGCGGCCGATGGGCCGAAAATAGAGCGCGGATGGAGGTCATCCTTGGCGGGCCGATCAAAGTCGGAATCATTGGGCAGCGGTCGACGCGTTCGCCAGGGACGTTCTTAAAACCAAAAGGCTGTACTTGTAGGGTTGCCAATTTTTTTCTAGCTAGTCTGTACGCTTGAAATTGTATTTCTCCAATAAAATAATTGGCAATCTCAAAAGTGGAATGAGAATTTTTTTCTTTTTTTGCCACGACAAAATGGGGTGTTAGGGGGCGAGTTTTTGTTGTTTTTTATTTTCTTGCACTTTTACTTGTCATTTACATCATTTTCACCGCTTTCATCCCGAGCGGAAATCATAATTTTTTGGAAGTTTTGACTTTCGTTGGAGTCGCAACGTTGCAAACTTCAAGCAAACGTCTGTGGAGGCTCACCAGGAATGGCCCCTTTATTTCTGTTTGACAATGCCATAATATAATGAGGACATGCTGTGGGTGTTTACAAAATAAATTGAGAGACAAACACTTGAGTAAAGTTAACAACAATACGTTGAAAAAAAATCTATGGAAATTAAAATAACTATAACATATTTACATTATGAAAATTTAAAGTACAATTATTTGAATATATATATATATATATAAAAAAAAGCTTAGTTTTATAAAAATTGAAAAAGAAACCTATGCATACAAATATTTCCACTTTGAAACCTATCATATGGATGGTACTTCCCAAAGGGACATTTTTATTGGTGCAAGTCTCGTATTTTTAATTAAAAAAAAAAAATGTTCGCAAAAATTGTACAACCTTGCAGCAATATTGTAACAATATTGATACAATATATATAAAATAAAAATTCGAACTAAAAAATTTACAATGGAAAAACGGAAATCATTAATTTGCAGCAATATTGCCTCAGTGTTGCATACATGTTTATTAACGTCGAGGGAATATTCGCAAGGAGATTTATTTTTAAACGTATGTACTTACCAACATTACTTTTTATTTTCTTGGCTTCCGTATACATGTAATTCGTACATTTAAAATACTGAGTAACAGTTTTGAAATTCCAATGATCTAGCAATAAAGTTAATAGGGTAAACGATACAGTTATTGGCCACTTAAGCAAACGAAGGGGAGCATTTGCTAATAAGAATTTGAAATATAATAAAATGCTAATAACAACTTATAGATTATATTTTTAGAACCCTATAAATTTTGAAACCAATAAATTTATTGGAAAAAAATTCAAAGTTTTTTTTTAATAAAAGAAATCAAATAAATACCAGTGAAAAAGTCTTTTACTTCTTTGAGTCATTGTATGCTGAACAAATTATATGTAAGTAAGTAAGTACATTCAAATTGTTCATTGCAAATCAAACAAATGAAAGTTGTGAAATCAATTATCGATAGTCAAGTAATGCAAACAACTGTATGACTATTCTCAGAAATGTACTAAAATTTGTTCATCCTTCTATACAAATTAAACACAAGAAAGTACTGAAATCAACTTATTGTAGTCAAGTACCCATAAGTTAACTTGACTGAATAATACAACTTTTCGTAACTACTTAAAAATATTCAGTCAGCGGGCATAAAGTACTACTTAACGCCTAACAGGCGTAATAGCTCCCATACTCCTACCAAACTTTATAGAACCTACGCACTTTACGCCCGTGTGGGCGAAAATTATTTTAATTATATAACTACTATGCCTTCTTTTTATTTCTAAAATTCATAAGAATTTTATCAGATATTTACGAAAAGTCAAAGCCTATATAAAAAAATTACATAGTTACCACCACATCTCCATTTTTCATTGATCTTTCTCAATTTTGAAATTTCTATAATATTACGCATCTTGGGAGGACAATAGAAGTCTATAGAGCTGCTCTAGCAGGGGTGGTCCTCCAATCTCCCATACATACTTGGCGGGCCCGACGGTTTGTAGTTTAAGGTCTAGACATGGTCATTTTCATATAAATATTCATATGTTTAAAGATCAGATAAAATGTATAAATGGGTTGCTTCTACATATTAAAAAGGGCTCAGTATTGAATTTATTACTCTGTTTTTTAATAGAAAGTGCAAACCCGCATGAAAATATCATATGAGATCTCATATGAAAATATTGGACATCAGATCTCATTTGGGAATATCGGACATCAGATCTCATAGAGAATATCGGGCATCAGATCTCATATGAGATCCCATAATATGTAAAATTGCAGATGACATCACACATATGATATCTCATATGAGATCTCATATGATATTTACACGACGGAAAAGAATAAAAAATAGGTGGCTTACAAAATGGTTAATAAAACCTAAAGCACTTTTAAGTAGACAATAAATTTATATGCATTTTTATCCCATTCCCGTTTAAAAAAGACGGACACAAGGAAAAATATTTTAGGTAATGAAAGTAAATCATGAGATTCTGCACATGTAGGGATATTATATTTAAACGGTATCAATTAAAAATTAGAGCCAATGTAATTATTTATAATGGGCTTATAGGTATAAACATTGTTAATGAATTTATGTAAAAATTTAGTATTCTACATTTACAAAGCCCACCAGTAAACTGGAAACCGTCGGGCCCGCCAAGTATGTATGGGAGATTGGAGGACCACCCCTGCTAGAGCAGCTCTATAGACTTCTATTGTCCTCCCAAGATACGTAATATTATAGAAATTTCAAAATTGAGAAAGATCAATGAAAAATGGAGATGTGGTGGTAACTATGTAATTTTTTTATATAGGCTTTGACTTTTCGTAAATATCTGATAAAATTCTTATGAATTTTAGAAATAAAAAGAAGGCATAGTAGTTATATAATTAAAACAATTTTCGCCCACACGGGCGTAAAGTGCGTAGGTTCTATAAAGTTTGGTAGGAGTATGGGAGCTATTACGCCTGTTAGGCGTTAAGTAGTACTTTATGCCCGCTGACTGAATATTTTTAAGTAGTTACGATAAGTTGTGTTATTCAGTCAAGTTAACTTATGGGTACTTGACTACAATAAATTGATTTCAGTACTTTCTTGTGTTTAATTTGTATAGAAGGATGAACAAATTTTAGTACATTTCTGAGAATAGTCATACAGTTGTTTGCATTACTTGACTATCGATAATTGATTTCACAACTTTCATTTGTTTGATTTGCAATGAACAATTTGAATGTACTTACTTACATATAATTTGTTCAGCATACAATGACTCAAAGAAGTAAAAGACTTTTTCACTGGTATTTATTTGATTTCTTTTAAAAAAACATAAATATTATTATTTTATAGATTATACAGAAAAAACTTCTATGCTTGCCTTATTTTATACTTTCGTAGAAAGTTTTATATTAACAATATTATTATTGGTACAGTCATGAAAAAAATTATTACCATTTGCAGAGTGCTTATTGAATAAATGAGATTCGAATAAATAAAAGTTATTTGTACAGTCATGAAAAAAATTCTTACCATTTGTAGAGAGTGGTTATTGAATATATGAGATCAGAATAAATAAAAGGACTATAGACAAATGGTGTGGATAGAATATATTTAAAAAATTCGTTTTTTAAAGAACGTGTTGATTGTTTTGAAAAAATATTTAAGCTCTCATTAAAGTTTTTGGTACAGAGGGAGAGAGTGAGGGGGAAGAGAGGGTGGGAGAGTTTAGTAAATAATGTTTGTTAAGTACAAACTATGTAGAATAGTAACCAAACTTATTCTTGCCTATAAGTTTTTACTTTTGTAAAATAATTTTTTAAAGAGATTTCACAACTTTTTAAGAGTAAAACTACATTGTAAATAATGTCTGTTAAGTATAAAACTACACTTTAATTGATTTCACAACTTTTTTGGGTTTGACTTTCAGTATCCGCGTGACAGAAATTTATTTCGACTTTAGAACGCAAACATTTATTATTTATTCGTAGAATTCCTTTTCATAAAATAAAACGTAAATAATTTTTTAGGATATTGTATAGGTTCCGGAAAATAATTCTTATGGTTTACGAAAAAATTCTTATCGTTTGTAAAAGTTTTTGTAAAGTGATTGTAAAGGTTTTGGGAAAGAATTTCTCGTTGCTTGCAAAAGTTTGTAAAGGATTGTAGAAGTTTTGTAAAATAATTTATTAATGGATTTTTTAAATGATATAGAAATGGACCATTTTTTGAGATATTTTGTAGAGAAAATATAATAATGAATAATTTACAGATAGAAAATACTTTAAAAAATAGTTTTTAAAAGTGTTTATTATAATTGTTTCAAAAAAACATTTAAGCTTTCAGTCAAGTTCTTTGTAGAGAGTTGGACAGTTGTTGAGAGCAAGATTGTTTGGATAAAAACATTAAACTTTTATTAGTATTTCGACAAAGAATTTAAAGTTGTTCAAAACGATAACAATAATATATTTTTTCTTTGTAGCTATCGCAAGGAATAAAAGAAAAAAGTACAAGTTCTCAGAATTACAATTCAAATCTCTATGTCACCTGATTCTCTTGCTTTTATAAAACTTGAAGCTCAAAGTTGGCTGAGAAGTTGAGTTCTCATGTCAACTGCCATTTCCATAGCAGCAGGCGGTACAAAGTTTTTTAAAAACTATTCTTTCGCATCTATTTCTCTGAAATCACCTAATCCTCTAGCCTTTACAAAATGCGAAGCTCAAAGTTTGCCAAGTTAACTACCCTTACGTAACAGAATCTGATACTAAGTTTTTTTACAAAACACTCTTATGCATCCATTTGCTTTTGTTTTTTTGACAAATTATTATTACATTATTAAATTTGTACTAAAATTTACCTTTAGCCTTTTATTGCACATTCTAAAGCTGGAACTCATTTCATTATTTTGATATCCACATATTTCTTTTTCATAATATTTTATCAAAGACTTGCAAGGGTACTAGATCTAATAATCATACTATTGCATCACAATCAGCTAACAAATTAAAATGTTGGTTGCAGATTCAAAAAGTAGCCATTACAGTAATTTATATTATGGTTTCATGTACTGTATATTCACAGAACAAATGGCTCCTCTGAATCATTTGGTGCCCCTCACCATAAGCCAATCATTAATTACATTATTTTCAACACTTGGATTCGTTGAAGTTTTCACTAGAAACCACTTGAATTAATAATCTATCAGACACATCTTGCAAAATTAAAAACAAAAGTTTATGAACTAAGAATCATTGGGAGAAAAAAACTTTCTCGATATTCTTTTATAGTAGAAAGTATAAAACAGCTTAATTTAATAACTCATGATTGCCGCACACATCTTGTAAAATTAAAAACAATCAGTTTATGAACTATAATTACTGATAATAAAAGCTTTCTTAACATTCCTGTATACTTTTTCAAATAATTATCTGAATCTTGTGTAGAAAAATATTTACTGAGAAATCCTCTGAAACATTTTGACGTCTCCCTTCGTGAGAAAATTATAAAATTAGATTAACTGAGCACTTTTATTCGTTGAAATTTTCACAACAATAACACATCATTTTGACTTTCTTCTGTATTTTAATGTTCATTTGGCATAATCTTTTAATTGGTGTTTAAGTAAATATGTACAAGAGCACAGCACTAATATCGACTCAGTTTCTTGAAGTATAGACAAAAAATGCTTTTTTTAACCAAGCCTCTAACGTCTGACCAATATTTTAAATTCTGATTTTAAGTAGAGGTTCTAAATTTGTTATAAACACTTCATTTAACACATCATACTGCTACTTATTTTATTTATTATACAAAACATTTTATTATATCTGATCTGAAAACTTGCACTGACTTCACTATTATTATATTTCTAAATTATTTTCTTGTACAGGGCGCTTGTAGATTTCCATTTCTTCAGGCCGTTGTTTATAGTATATGCAAAAATTACTAAGAACTCCTCTGAAACATTTTGACGTCTTCCACCGTAAGAAATTTCTCATATAATCTAAAAAAAAAATAATAAATCAACACAAAGTGTCAATGTTCATTTTTATAACCAACATTTTATATTTTAAAAATAGATATTTAGTCATTTAATACGTATCTGATTATTTTTATTGTTGATATACACAAGAAATCTTGTAGTTATCTGAATCTTGTGTAGAAAAATATTTACTGAGAAATCCTCTGAAACATTTTGACGTCTCCCACCGTGAGAAAATTATAAAATTAGATTAACTGAGCACTTTTATTTGTTGAAATTTTCACAACAATAACACATCATTTTTGCTTTTTTCTGTATTTTAATGTTCATTTGGCATAATTTTTTAATTTATGGTTAAGTAAATATGTACAAGAGCACAGCACTAATATCGACTCAGTTTCTTGAAGTATAGACAAAAAATGCTTTTTCTTAACCAAGGCTCTAACGTCTCACATTATTTTAAATTCTGATTTTAAGTAGAGGTTTTAAATTTGTTATAAACACTTCATTTAACACATCATACCGCTACGTTATTTCATTTATTATACAAAACATTTTATTATATCTGGTCTGAAAACTTGCACTGACTTCACTATAATTATATTATAGATATGTCTTGAAAAATATTATGTCGTAAATAATAATATATTTGCCCCATAGTAATATTGGTTTGGTTTTTCTATCTTGAGTAGTACGTGTCTGTTCTTGTATTAAAAGAACTTTTTCTTGTTCATTAATAATAACTCCAAGGGTCATGAGGCACTCGTTCATTTTTGTTAATTCAAAATTAGATTTTTCAGACAGTACACAATTAGAACTCCTCAACATTATTGGCTATAATTATATATATTTTCAAAATGACTCGAAAAAAATCTTCTGGTATAATATCTGTAAAAATAAAAAATTTCACAAATTATCAAGTTTAAAAAAATGATTGTAGCCATTTAACATTTAGCTAGTAAGTACTTATCTAATGAAAGTTATTTTCCCCATTGATTGATAGACGAATAGATCAATTTTTCTCATCACCAGTTGACAACTTGAGATCTTTCAAATACATAACTAATTAACTAACTCACGATATGATAACATTTGTGTATAAAAAAATACTGACATGTTGTATGTAAGGTTAGATCGATCAGATACGGGTGTGTATATATATATATATATATATATAGATATACAAGCGTAAGATAGACGACAACCGGAAGTGTCGTGAGAGCTGCAAACCGGACGCCGGAATAAGGAGAAGAAAAGTATAAAAGGAAATCGCACATAAAAAAATTCAGCTCTCTATATCTTCTGAACGAGATAATCTTTTTAAATAAAATGTTTTGATTTGAGTAGAGCAATGAAATGGCTTTCGATTAAGAGGGATATGTTATATAGTAAAAACTAACGCAATATACGTAAAAGCGCATTGAATTTTTCGTAGACCCATTTCAATGTATATGTAGTACGGGTCGCTCCTTTAGGCTTCTTCTATACTTGCCTTCGGAGCGCTCCCGCGCTCCTTGATTTATTAAAGTAATCGATTATCTGAAAAAGTATAGTGATTGACCACTTGGACATGGTCATTGTCCATTAATAGATAGTGATTGACCACTATATAAAAATATATAACGAATAAGTATTATCGTTAAATAATTATGCATAATTTGTAAATAAATATTTATTCCGGTTTCTGTTTTGTAAATAGCTTACTTTGTCTAAATTTGAAAGTAGTTCGCGGAACTCGAAACATTTTAGAAGCCTGCCGCCATGACATTCCATTTCGGACTGCATCTGTAGCTTCTTGTATTTGTTGTTCATCGTATGTTTTTCGGTATTTTACACCTTTTTTCACTTTCGGCATCCTAATTCTTTATTTCAAATCTAACCTAGAATTGTAAATAATAATGTTTTTCACATATACAATGTTAAAAATTATGTTTTATATTATTGATTCAAATAATAATTGCTTTTAATAATATTTAAAATTATTTAATTAATTAATTTTTATTAATTTTATGCTTTATTTATACTTTTTTATGCTTGAAAAAAATACAAATCCAGCAAAAAGCACCATGACAATTACTGATTGCGTGGTAACATAACCGTAAAATAGTGATTCTCCGCCCGGTTAATCACTGTCATATGGCATAATTTTGACGATAGTTATGGACCACTCTGTTTTTATCAAAGTTTATGTAAAAATATTAAATAAAATAATTGGATACTGTTCTCTAGGGACACTTTAATTATATATAACAGTTAAAATGATATTAGAGATGATAATTGGTTTGAAGTAACAAAAAGTTGTCAATGCGCTTCTTACGGGTTTTCAATAAAAATCATACTTCTTTAGGATTTCGCGTAGGACGACTTTTATATTTCAAAAATTACTTTTCGAATTATTAGTAAGTAGCAAAGTACTTATACAAATTAAAAGAGCAATCTTCGTAGAATTCAAAAATTATCGTTAAAAAAGCTCTATCACATAATTTTGCTTGATATAACGTTTTCTTTTGAATGTGGCCAATCACTGTCGAGTGGTCAACAACTGTATCGTTTACCCTAAACTTATTTTTTCATCAACAGTTTTGCATGTATCCCATTTAGATTTAACATTTGCAAATATATTATGAAACCACAAACTTTCGTTACGTATTTCCTCTAACTTCTCAAATTTTGGTAATTTAATGCCGCGGGTTTGTTCAAAGACTTCTGAAAATTCATTGACAACAATTTGCAGGATTTCAACACCTTTATTCACTAAACGTTTATCATTTAACTTCTTGCGTTCGAGTGGATTTATATAAAAAATATTTAATATCATATCGAGACGTCTTTTTTTCTGACTACACGATTCAACATCTGACTCAGGTGTACTTTTGTATTGTTGCGATTCACTAGATTCACTTGAAAACGGTTGAGAAGCAGAATTGTGCGATACAGATACCGATGCATTTCTTCTCTTTATGTATTCTGTAATATCAGATATAATCTGAGTTTTACATACACTGCATATTTTATGTTCACGACTAAATAATACATTGTGGACATCTTTTAAATATGTTATATATTCTAATGTTAAAAATTCTAATCCATTAAAAATTTTAGACCCATGTCTTTTATATGGGTCAATACAGTATGTAAGTTCTACTTCAAAATCACCAATTTCTTTTCCAAATCTAGCCAAACAATTTTTGCAAAGTTTTGTTCCTGGTATAACATTAATTTTACAAACACTCATGAATTTTTCTGATAATTCTACCTTAATTTCTGTTAAATTAGTTGTAATAGTTTTGTTGTGTATATTCCACGGATCACAGCACTTTTTCCGAACAAAGTTGAATAATAGTAGACAAGTTTATAATAATGATGACTACAAACTGTTTGATTTTCTAAATCCTTCGAATTAGGTACTCTTAAGTAAAGAAGTTTAACATCTTCTTCTTTAAGATCTTCAAATTTATATACAACCTTTTGTTTTGTTAAATTTCCCAAATGACAGTCTTCGTTTAAAAGTATATCAATACCACATTTCACTGGAGTTTCCATGATAAAAATGTAATTTGTTTTTGTCAAATAATTCAAAATATTGTTCATAAAAATTCCGACATAAATAACCATCAATGTAAAAAACTAAATCATGAAAAAATTTTATTTAATGTTTACAAGCTATTAGGAGATAAATACCTGCGTATGTTTCAGACGCGTATAATAGACCTGTAATGTACGTGTAATAAAGTAGCATATATACTAGTCTTCTTTTTTTCCGGGTTAGCGTGACGCTGCTTGGCTGCATTAGCGGTCGCATACCGCATACGGGCCATCAACTGTCGATGCGCATGCGCACTAGGGGCTTAATAGCGAGAAATTTCAAATAAATTGCGTTCAGTTTGTACACTGAAAAAACTCTGGCACGAGAGACGTCTTTATTCCTTTACGGAGGTCGTCTTAGGGCCATTACAGCTAAAAAAGCATAGAGCACAGCACGGCACAGCACACAAGATTAGCATTGGTTAGTATATCTATATAGCTCGAAACACAACACACAACATCTTGTGCTTCGTATCTATAGATATACTAACCAATGCTAATCCTCTGTGCTGTGCCGTGCTGTGCTCTATGCTTTTTTAGCTGTAATGGCCCTTAAGGTTATGTACGTCTGTTGTCCCGCGCGGCAAGTCTATTGTGCGGCAAGGGGGCTCTGCCGTCCCTTTTTCGGGTCGTCTGCTCAACCGCCGCGCGGCGCACTCGTTTCGGCGCGGCTCTTACTCCGACAGAGACGTGAGAGCTCCCTCAGCAGGAACAGCAGACATAAGCAATCGTCGAGGCGAGTATTGTTTTCGTTTTGGAATGTCTGTCGTGCCAGAGTTTTTTCAGTGTACGTGTACTAGTAGAATTCTCAATTTTTTATCTTTGTATACAGTTGAACGTATACGAAATAAATACTGGCACGGTTTGTCACGAGGAGAAATAAATTGAAATAAGACTTCAAAAGTATGTGCAACCAACTCTACTCGAAAGTGAAAGTTGACTGCAGATTGGATATGAACGTAAAGTGCGTTCGAGCATTTGCCTATTTAGGCAAAGTATAGGCAATAAATAGGCAATAAGTATGTGTGTAGGCAAATAATGTGTAACGTTTGACGATTAGGGTAATGTGTACTTACCGACAAATTTTAGAACATATATATCTTTTGCAAATAATAATAGAATTACTAAAAAAAAAAATTGAGTATAGTATTTATATATACGGAGCGCCTGACAGAGCTGTTTTTCCAAAAATCTACTCAGAATTTATTTAATTAAATAAAAGCCGCAATGTCGATAAGTAGGGATCTGTAATACTTCGAATTTTGCCAGTTTTAAAACGAGCGTATCTCATGGAAATGCTGATAGAATCGCACAAAAAAAAATCTGAGCATAGTATTTACATACACGGAGCGCCTGACAGAATTGTTTTTCCAAATAAACGTTCGAATGTTTATTAATTAAATAATGAAATTGGGTTGATTTTGAGGTTCACATCGCCTTAGGGTAATCTGGCAAATAGGCAAAATAATACAGACAATAATTGGTCGCTCGAGTGGGTGGCTGGGTGCCGCAAGCCTCTACTTGTACACTCGGAGTGATGCTTTAGGTAGCGCTTTAGCGCTCACCATCTAGCGGACACTTAGGGTACTACAATCCCGAACAATCTTTTTGGACTTATTTTCGATGAAACGTTTTGTATTGGAAAAATAGCATATTTTATAAAATCTTAAAAATAAAGATTTATTAACGCTTGAGTTTTATAGATACGATCCGATGTCCATGCTAAGAATAATTGTTCGTTATTGTACATAATATAAGCAACTTAGCGAAAAAGTTTTGTAAAAAAAAAGTTTCTAGACCGGAGATCTAAATACTTGAAAATTTCAAAAAACACTATTTTTTTGAAAATCGCAAACTTTGAAACTATGTAACTACGTCAATTTTTGTTTTTTTAATACGCGCGAAAAGGCATTTTTTCTTTATATCTCATAAAGCATTATTAAAAAGAAAAAAGTGTTTTAATTATTCTAAAAGCTTTAAGGAAATGATCTATAGAAATGCTGAACGTGCTTAGTAATGTATATCATTGAAATTGAAAAAAATATCATAATTTATCAGCTATAATCAATAGGAAATTGTTCGATATCCATGCCCAGTCCAATTCAACTTCTTTAAGGTATGTTTGAAAAGCATTCAAAAGGCATGGTGTGGTTTGTGCACATAAGAATTATGCACATATTTATTGTGCACACTTTAGCATTGGTGTATATCTATATCTATGTGTATACTCCAATGCTAAAGTGTGCACAATAAATATGTGCATAATTCTTATGTGCACAAACCACACCATGCCATTCAAAATGGTAAAAAGGTGACTTTAGGAATGTTGTAATTTGAACACGTGTGTGTGTGTGTGTGTGTGTGTGTGTGTGTGTATGTGTGTGTGTGTGTGTGTGTGTGTGTGTGTGTGTGTGTGTGTGTGTGTGTGTGTGCGCGCGCGTGTGTGTGTGTGTGTGTATTGACGAACCTACTGCCCTAGATCATCCTGTCATCACATCATGTTTTTCTTTCCGTTCTCACGTCCGCAGGGGGGTAATGTCCTTATTTCCAAAATTAGCCGAGCGGAACATTTATACACTTCATGTCAATCAATTCATTTTTTATCCGACTTCCAAAAAGAGGGAGGTTCTCAATTCTATCTGTCTTTTTTTATGAATCAGCGAACCGTCTGGCGTACATTATATGCCTATATATCTATACACCACACAGAGAAGCTGTCTTATATGCATTCGTTGTACAAACATTATACGTCCGCCGCCGTACACTGATCTCATCCACGAAAATATAATGTTGGCTTGCAGAAGAAGAAAAAAAAAGAAAATAGCACGTTACACCTCGCTGTCATCGTCGTCGCTGACTCGTGTAACCATTATAGAACTCTACTGTGTTTGTGTTTATGCTACATATATATATATAGAGATTGATATATATTTCTTTAATGAAATCTCTTTTATTTTGAACACATAAACACACACACACACACACACACACACACACACACACACACACATATATATATGTACACACACATACACATACACATATATATATAATAAAAATTATTTTCCCAAAAGGTTAATTTGTGGCGCCAGTGCGCGCGCTATTTTCGGCGCCGGTGTATCAGGGTTATAATATATTTTCAAGCAGAAATAAAATGAAAAAAAACCTCGATCGACTTAAACAATAATTTTTTTTTCTTTAATGAAATCTCTTTTATTTTGAACACATAAACACACACACACACACACACACACACACACACACACACACACACACACACACACACACACACACACACACACACACGTGTGTGTGTGTGTGTGTGTGTGTGTGTGTGTGTTTATGTGTTCAAAATAAAAGAGATTTCATTAAAGAAAAAAAAAATGATTGTTTAAGTCGATCGAGGTCTTTTTTCATTTTATTTCTGCTTGAAAATATATTATAACCGTGATACACCGGCGCCGAAAATAGCGCGCGCACTGGCGCCACAAATTAACCTTTTGGGAAAATAATTTTTATTATACTGTCGGGTGAAATTGGATAGCCCAGTGAAATTATAAGTATGCGGGAAATAATTTATTAGAATATACGAAAAAATTGTGACATCATGAGTGTAGCTATCATTAATTAAAAGAAGAGTCCAATAAATCAATTCAAAGCTACAGAGGATACAGTAGCAAAAATATTGAGTATAATTGATGAGACAATATCAAATATAATTTTTTATGCAAATTGGCTGGTGCAATTACGTAAATTATTGTGCATCGCGTTGTACTCATTATTTTCAAGTTTTTTTTTAAATTGTCAGGAAATACCCAAAGTTAAGTTTAAATTGAACACTGTAAAATGCTGCTAAAGCCAAGCAGTATATATCGATGTAAAAAAAACATCCACCTTGACTTCGTAAGAGAATTTTTTTTTTCCGCTGCCATCTCATACAAATTCGTTTAAAGAATTGTACGTTCAAAAATGAACGAAAAAAAAAGAAAAAGTTTAAATTGGCTTTTAAAATTATTTTAAATAAAAAATAAGTAGGTATTTCCCCATTATTATTATACCAGACCCTTACCAAATGACCGTGAAAAATAAATTACTCTCCCAAAACGCCAATTTCCCCGCAACTAAAAATAACTCGACCAAATCGACAATCAAATCGAAAGCCTCGACCCTCGACCGCAACTCCACTCTTACACGGCGCGACGATAAGGACGCGCGACTCGTAACTCAACTCCTTGAGCGCCACTCCGCGCGCGTCCGTGTGTTTACACACGTCAGCCGGCTCGCACACGCTCTACTATATACCCACACACTCGTAAAACAGCAATTCCAACATATACACACCTACACCGCATACGAGAATAAAAGAAAAAAACAAAAAAGAGATATATACGCGAAGGAACCGCGACTTCGATCTCGAGATGAATCAACTACTTGGGCCGTAGCGGCGGCGGCGGCCTTGACCGGGATCGCCGAATGAAAATAAAGCGCGAGCGCTTCGCGGGATTCGGCTCTCTCTCTCTCTCTCTGTGTCTGTGTGTATGTACGCAATGGAAGGGAGAGGCACAAGCGCGAAGAAGAAGAAGAAAAAGAGCGGCGACTTTCGGAGAAACTGCGGCGCGCGCGTGGGCGCGATTTCGCGCGCGTCCAAATTTGGACCGGTTGCGTTGATGACGATTGTGTATGTGTGTGCATATGTGTGTTCTGCGCACCCGCGTGGTATTATATGGGTGACAGCACGAAAAATCGGCCCTGACACTGTACCACTATACCACGAAAAAGTGTGTATGTGTGTGTGATTCGAATGCGTAATGCGGATAGGTACATACGGCTGAATACAGATTTTATTGGTTCGTTACGATTGACTGATGTCGTTTGTTGTATATTACACCGGGAAATAGTAGGAAGATATATTTATCGACGCGTGTATGTGTGTGTGTTTGATTAGTCAGGCGGCGAATATACCTATAGACGGGACACGCTGCGAGAGGTGTCTGTCCTTTTTTGGAGAAATATAAAGTCTCTCCTTCGGCCGCGGCCTTTAAAATGCCATTAAAGAAAGCTGCCGCGGTAGGTACGCGCGGATATACGTGGAAACGAGGAAAACAGAATATGATGCAGCTGGTGATGATTTTGCGATTTATGTAGTTAAATGAAAGGTTGCACTACATAATTGGGGTCGAAATAATGAGTCAGAATCGCGCGCGCGCGCCGCGTCTGAATGCTCCATTTATATTTTATATACACCGATGCTTAGCAAGATTTTCCTAACGACCGGTCTTAATCACCCGCAGGAATGCGTCTAATAAGTTCTTCGTTTTTTTTTTCCTTTGACTAACGCATCCGCGAGTCTCAACTATATAATATACCAATTAATTACGCGAAGACATTCCGCAGTCACTTAGCGATCTCTATAATCGTCCCAGAAATGTTCACGACATAGCACGAATTACTAACCATAATACTATCACGCTAAACAATAGCCAACCGCTTACGCAATTAGCACACACTGCGGGTACAGCGGCTAGCACTACACCCAATTATTATTTTTCATCTATATACGCGAGGCATTTCCGCTTTTCCCCGAACGCCGCTATTATTATACTCGTGACTCGATATACACACACACCGACTCCCCGTCACAATTCAGCCAGCGCAAACATCACCGAGAACCCGCCAAAAAAAATAAATATATAATCGACCACCACCTCGTGTATTATATATATATTTACCTATAAAACCACCCATCGTCGTCGTCATCATCATCATCATCCGGCCTATACTCTCCCTGACGAAACAACCGCGCGGGCGGGCGAAAAATGTAAATAAAAGGCCTCCACACATCCACACACGCGCGAGAGAGAGAGAGAGAGAGAGAGAAATTGGTGAATATACGCGAGTGCGTGGGCGAGCGCTCTCTCTCTCTCGCGACGAAAGAGAGGGCCAGCAGTCGCTGGCTCTCGCGCGCGAGTCTCAGCCCACAGCCAGTAGTAGTCTACCCGCGGCCGCGCTGCTGCCCGTCAAGAGAGTGGAGGAGAGAGCCGCACACACCGGCGCGCCATATAGGAGCTAGGTATTGCAGCTCTAGCTCCAGTTTCTCGCGTGTATACGTACCGTAACGGCGCAGAGAGTAAAGTGAGTGCTCGGTGTGTTATTGGTTCGATTTCGCGTGTAGAATATAAGAGTGAACCTACTACGCGCACAGGGCGAGAGGCGCGTGAAAAAGAGACGCGCGCGCGCACGCCGGAGAGCCGAAAATAGCGGCGACGAGAACGCAGCAGAGCAGCAGCAGCAGCAGCAGCCGGGACGAGCGTGCAGCAGTGTATATAAGCTACTTACTTAACTCCGCGCTCCCTCGCGACCTTGTAACATTTCGCGCGCGCGCGGGCGAAGATGCGACTGCGTGCACGCGCGCGTCTTATATTTGCTCGGCAATTATATTCGCTTGATGGCTGGTATATTAACCGTTTCAATTAGGCGCCCGCGCGCGCGGTTAATGTGGCCAGTTGACGGGGGCTATTGTTATTGAAATGAATGGCTTGCGTCGGTATATGATGTGGAGGTTTATATAGTTGGCGGTGATGACGGGTAGGATTATTTTTGTTGAAAGGCAAAGTGGGGTGGAAGTGTGGTTCAGCGCTGGTCGCCAATTGGCGTATGAGGTGCAGAAGAAATAGAGGTTGGAGTATGGGTGCAGAAGGGCAGTGATTGGAACATGGATGCAGATATGGCAGTTTAATTGCAAAGAAGATTTTTAACTCGTGGTTTTCTGTGAAGCAGGGTGTAAAATCTTATTCGATTTATCTGTTAAGGGTTCTAGCTTGATAGTTAGAATTCAAAAACTATTTTCCCGGTATGAAGTGAACCGTCGGTTTTGTTGGTTAACACACTGAGAAAAATGATGCATTAAAAATTACTATAATATGTAGGAATGTGGGTACAAATCTCAGAAACCAAAATTTTTACTATATTTTATAGTAAAAATTGATATGTACATAATAAAAATTGCCATGTATATAGTAATTTTTACTATAAAATATAGTAATAATTTTAGTATTTGAGATTTGTACCCACGTTCCTATATATTATAGTAATTTTTAATACATCATTTTTCTCAGTGCATATTAATCAAATGGAGGTATTTCTACTTGAGATTGACACCAAAATTCAATTAAATAAACAATGTTTAAAACTCTGATTATATTTGAAAGTATCTAGATATAATAAAATATTTTCACGCGTGTACATATAGTTATATTCTTCGTCGGCAATAGCAACATAATCATGGTGTGTGACGTTTTTAATTTAACAAATCATCGGTTAACATTTCTACCAGGGTTATAACTTTATATGATCTAGTTAGTCGGTTTCGTTTGGCTACAATTTACGAAAACTCTTAACGATCTATACACTAGTACAAGACTACAAGCTCGGACTAGAAAACTATCTACTCTTCGACTCGTATACCAAAAGCCTAATATCCCACCGATCGAAACCCCTGCAGTGTTAAAATAACGCAACCCCGAGATACCATAAATTCTCTCCTCTGCAAAGCTCACCGCGAATCCCATCGGCGCACCCACTGCTCTCCCCATTGCGAAAAGACCGCGCGCACGCGTGCGCAGGAGGGGGAGCAGGCAATTAAAACGTTAACGGCCAATTTTCGTTAATACTTGAGATTCTATTTTCTCGCCTCGCCCCGCCGAGATGACGCATGTGTATTTTCCCCGCGCTTGGGACTTGCGAAATTCCAGCTTTTCTTTCCAAACGTCTGAAAATAGTCGCGCGGCTTTGGCTGCTGCTTAAAAAAAAAATCGCGCGCGCGTGAAATGTATTATATGCAGCGGCGTGGCGTCAGCAGGGCGTATAATGTAGGTGCTTGTTTTAACGTATGTACATGCGTGCAATGTGTTGCAGCAGGAGTGAAGCATGGCGAGCGGCGCGGTAAGTCGAAAAGCTACGAGCAGCAGCACGAGCCGCTCGTACTCGTCCACCTCGGCCGGCAACCTCGATAACAATTTAGGTAAGACTGCTTTTCGATATACTGTGTGGCCGCGTTGTTGTCGCGCGGCTGCCTTTTTTTCTCGATCTTTCTCCCCACCTGATTCGCTTGGCTTTTTTGGGGACGAGGTGATGGGGGTCGGGGATTGTGTAATGATGGAGAAGGTTGAGGTGGTTGTGATGGGATAGCGGCAAGAATTTAAATGGTAATCTGTGGGAGAGATGAGGGGAGTAGTTTATCGATGGTTGGATGGGTCCATTGTATGCTAAAATATTATATTTTATCGAAATTTTTTGGGCTTTTTTTTTTTTATTTACTCCGTTGAATGTGGCAGAAGTTTAGTGCGGCCTCATTAGTAGATAATTTTTAATGAACCGATTGGACAATAGTATTGTATTCTAGGGGGTACGATTAGTTAGTATTTATGTCAATTTTTACCATAAATTATGGCAACTTTCTTGTTTTGAAAACTAGAGTCTGTCCCAGTTTTACAATAAAACATGCCAATTTTAGCACAATATTTTTTTGCGTGTATTACTGTGTCTATTTGTAGAGTACAGATATACTGTAAATACGATTGCTAGATTGTGACAATGTTCATCTATAATTACTGTCGACAAAATTGCAATCAAAATTGACTGGAAAGAAATAATTTGATAATTTTTTTTTATGAATATTCACGAAATAAAATCACTGGAAAGTTTTTAAATACTTTCTGTTACTGATATAACACACTGAACATTTTCTTAAAGAAACTGCTGTACGTTTATGGAGAAAAAGTTATTTAACTCTTGATTGACAAGTTTAAGATTTCTTTTGCTCGCTAAAAGAGAGAGAGAGAGAGAGAGAGAGCGTTAAACCTTCGGATTACCCGAAAGAGTCAAAACTTTGATTGAAGCGGATTAATTTATTTTCAAAATAAAAAATGAAAGCTTATATCCTCTACTTTTTTTCACTTAACATTTCTGTTGATGTTTTGTACGTTAAGTAATTAAAATCAAATGTAGAGCCATTTTTATTTTAACATATATATTGTCAGTTATTCAAAACGCTACAACGTGCCAATAATCCAAATCATATATGAGGGGATCCAGAAAAAAATTCACCTTTTCGTGTCCCCAAAACCGGTCAAAATTTTTTTTGAACGCACACCTTCTGGACGCGGTTTTTCTTCTTTCTTATGTCACAAACGTTTTTGTCTCGCATTTTTTTCAAAGGTTGAAATTTTTCAAGAAAATAGCAAAAAAGCCCTTTTCTTTAAACCTCAGCCATTTAGCCCGGAACCGATCCACTTAAAGTTTCAAAAAAGAAATTGGAGCTAGAAAGAAAGAGCTTTCATTCCCTTTTTTGAAAATTAAAAAATATCGATTCCTTCAAAAGTTATAAGGGTTTGAAGTTGAACGTCGAAAAGGCATAAAGCAGTACCGACTTTGAGAGCATTTTTATGCCTTTTCGACGTTCAACTTCAAACCCTTATAACTTTTGAAGGAATCGACATTTTTTAATTTTCAAAAAAGGGAATGAAAGCTCTTTCTTTCTAGTTCCAATTTCTTTTTTGAAACTTTAAGTGGATCGGTTCTGGGCTAAATGACTGAGGTTTAAAAAAAGGGGCTTTTTTGCCATTTTCTTGAAAAATTTCAATCTTTGAAAAAAAATGTGAGACAAAGACGTTTTTATGTACACGATGTCCCCCATATATTTTGTGACATAAGAAAGCAGAAAAACTGCGACCGGAAGGTGTGTCTTCAAAAAAAATTTTGACCGGTTTTGGGGACACGAAAAGTTGAATTTTTTTTCTGGATTTCCTCATATACCAATCATCCTGAAGACTGCCAAGTGCCAAGCCCGTAACTCTCGGTGTTACGTGAAATTTTTAGCCGCACGTTTAACACTATTTTTCATTACTAACGAAATCTCCTTACTTATACCTTTCTAATAACTCGAATTTTGAAAAAAACTGTCTCAATCAAAACAGCCTATCGTGACACTTCCTCCAAATCCTTTTATTTTTGTATTACGGCGATGCGCTCTCTTGTAGATGCACTTTTGGACGATTTGCAAACGAGCATCTCCTCGAACAGACATGCCGGCACACCGCAGCACAGCTCGACGAGGATCATCGAGACGACGACGCCGCATAATACCACGACGAGAGTCATCGAGTCTCCGCACAGCTCGACGAGGATTATCGAGACGAGCACTAGGTATAACGATGCTGTTTGAATTATTTCAAAACTTTTGAAATTCGATGCACGTCGAAATCTCGCGCAATCGATGTTCATTTAAATTTTTATTTTCATAAAAAATTGATTCCTTCTTCGTTTACGGGGAAAAATTTTGCTTTGTTTGTCAAGGTCCTAAACGTATAGGCGAGTATAGGATTTAGGAGTTGGTATACTTTCGTAACTTACAATTTTTATATTTTATGTAGCTCGGAAATCCAAGGTGTAACTGAGGCGTATAGGTGGAAAAACTGGTAAGTTACAATAAGGTTTGCAATAAGGTTGAAAATCAGGTGGTCGATCACTCGATTTTCAACCTTACTGCAAATGTGACTTACCAGCTTTTACACCTACACGCCTCAATTAATAATAGAAGGTTAATAACCTTCCATAATAATATTTAAATCAATACAAGGAAAAGTGTAATATTTATTTATTTATAAGAACACTAAATATATATGTAATCAAGATAATGATTTGTTCGTTTATCGATTAATATCTATCATTGATATACTTATACAACGAAAGAAGAATTACAGTTCCTATACTTACATTTCGATCTAGACTAATTAACTATTATTTTACATGATTCGGTTTAGCTGTAAACATGCATGATAAATCATTTCACGTAAATTTATATATTATTAAGTTGAGAGAAAAAAAAAGCCAGACAACTGAAAACTCCAGTCAAAATAGCTGGAGTCGTCGGGTAGGATAGCAAAGGTTAAAATTGCCCAAGCGCACGAGTGCCAAAGGTTACGTGACTTTTTCTTATGTTGTTTCTGTCCAACTCTCAGGGAGAAACTGCTTGACTCTCCAGCAGCAAATGCCGAACTTTTGCCGAACAATGCCGGCATGCCTGACTTCTGCTGACTTAGCCTTTTTTTTCTCTCAGTGTATAAAATACATTCACCGCTATCTCTCTAAATTAAATTCAGTGAAAAATCACTATTTTAGAGTGTAAAGTCGGGCACTGTCGAAATAGTGTATACGCACTCTGAAATAGCAACATATATTAATAAACATTGGATACACTGATAATTGAGTGTATATACACTATTTCGGAGTGCACATGCACACTGAGAGAATTAGAATATTGTTACTGTTAACATATTTATCTATTTGAAATATAACTATTTGACATGTTTAAGGATAAAATGTGATAATGTAATAATTACAATATCTATATTAACTAATAGACATATTCAGATTTGAAAGTAGCTGATGGTAGAAGTTCTTGTAAATTGTAATTTTTGAATCTAATAGCCAATTTTCTACCAGGATGATGTTGTTATATAACAAAAAGGTTTGAAATAAAAACTTCATTTAGTTTTTTACTCCAACGTTTCGGACATTTTTATTGTTTATGTCCCTCATCAGGATAAACAATAAAAATGTCCAAAACGTTGGAGTAAAAAAATAAATGATGTTTTTATTTCAAATGTTTTTGTTATAAAACAACATCATCCTGGTACAAAATTGGCCGTTAGATTCAAAAACTACTATAATAAGTATATTGTAACTATTACAATATCAATGTTCTCAGGTAACATATTGAAATTGTTTATGAGAGGGGGGGGGGGTCCAGAGTTTCGACGATTCACTATAAAATTGAAGTCAACTATAGACATTTTTCAGTTCGACATATGACTACTGTCCAAAACATCGAATTTCATCAATACGCAATCTCAAAGCAAATATAACCTGTTTCTAATGATTTATTTCGAAATGTCTATATTGTACCCCCTATTAAAATTCTATTAATGAAATTAGATGTTTTGGACAGTAGGTGAAGTGTTAAATTCGTAAATATAATTTTCATAATTTAGAATTTCGAAATTAAGAACAATCTGCATTATCATATGTCGAACTGAAAAACGTCTATATAAGTTGACTTTAACTTTATAGTGAATTGTCGAAACTCTGGACCCCCTCCCCCCCCTTTATGAGAACATGGTAACTTAACTGTTAACAAGAAAAATTTCTATCACTTCGCACACAACATTCAATAACAAAAGCCATCCACATACATATAACCCAACTCATATCTATTTTACAGCAGGAACTCGCCACTGCGATCGATCTCGCCCTCGCAGGCGCGCACGACGACCCTCGAGAAGTACGTGAGCACCGGCCCGGCCGGCACCGCTTCCGGCATCCCCGGACTGGAGATGCTCGACGCCGAACTCCAAGATGTAAGTGCATGCATCATGCGCATCTTTACTTTCGCGTAATAATAATAAATATTAGGTATCCGTCAGCCGCGTATTTTCGTCGATTGTAAAACGTTACGCGCGGCTTAGAAGGAGTTCCTGATCGAGCACGATTTGCATGTGAAAAGCGAATGGTAATTTTTCTTATTTTCAGATGTTGATTATGCATGCATGCATGCTTGGGGATTTTCGTCTTTTGTTTGTGGAAAGACCTTTTGGCACCAAATATTTACGAATTATATTATATATATACATGAGGATATTTTTTTCGCACACTTAGAGGGTTCAAAAAATTAAAAAAAAAATTGAAGGCACACCTTCGCAACAAGTTTTTTTTTCATTCTACAGGTCATAAAATATACGAAAAAAAGTCGTGAACATTAGAAAACGGTCTTGTGACACCGTTTTAGAAAAAAATCCATTTTTCTTATGGAAATTTAACATGGGAAAAATGGATGAAAAGTAGTCACTGATGATGAGGCAATAGTAAGCTTTTAAATGTGCCAACAAATATCCCTTCTTAAAAAAGTGATGACCGGAAGAAGTGAAGCCTCTATAGATTTGATCTGCGATTGGCTCTTGAATAAAAGGCGCGAGAATTTAAAATTAAATATGCATTTACATTCGATAATTAGGTATTATTTATTGGAATATTTATTGGAATGAAAATGATTAAAGTAAGAAGTATTAAATAAATAATAATCAAATTAATGTTGTTTGCAGCTTAAAAAAATAAATAACATGTTTTAATTATTTGTTAAAGTGATGGACAGAAGTAGAAAAGTATTTCAAAACACAATACAATTAGTTATTGAATTGCACGGTAAAATTCAAAACAATAAGCAATGTTTTAACTCAGAAGAATTAATTAGGTTAATATTAGAATAAACTATGTCAATATTATGTTCAGATTGTATTCTTTTTTTAATACTTCATGAAAAAAGGATATTCGAATAAGCTTATATTTTCTAGCCTCAAAATTTTGTATAAGAGTAAATGTATACTACAATATTATATCAATTATTAAAGATGCAGCAAAATTAAAAGAAAAAGATTTCCGGCTTATAAGGAATAAATTATTTTTTGCATGTTTAATAAAAAAAAGTAGATAGAGCGCGCGCAGCGCGCATGGATTTGGCTAGCTCCACAGAAAAGCGATTAAATTAGAAGAAAAGAGCTTTAACTTAAGCTAAAGATCGTTAAAATCGGTTGGTTCTGCGCATAGTTACGTGTATTTGAAAATCACGAAAAATAACCAAAAATGATTGAATTACGTGGATTCGGGAAAAATTGCGCATTTTTGGTCACTTTTCGCGATTTTCAAATGCACGTAACTTTGCGCAGAACCGACTGATTTTAAAAATCTTTAGCTTAAATTAAAGCTCTTTTCTTCTAATTTAATCGTTTTTTTTGTAGAATATTTGTTGGCACATTTAAAAGCTTACTGTTGGCTCATCATCAGTAACTTCTTTTCGTCCATTTTTACCATGTTAAATTTCCATAAGAAAAATCGATTTTTTTCTAAAACGGTGTCACAAGACCGTTTTATAATATTCACGAGTTTTTTCGTATATTTTATGACCTGTAGAATGAGAAAAAATTTGTCGTGAAGGTGTGCCTTCAAATTTTTTTTTTTAATTTTTTGAACCCTCTAACAAGGGGAGCACGAGGAATGCGGGTCCTGGATTCGGCTGAAACTGTAGGAGGAACTTCTTTATGACAAATAATGAGACACGTGTCTCAGGGTTTTTGTGAATGGGCCTTTTGTTCCGAGATTCAGGCTATTTTATGTCTAAAATGAACTATTTTTGATAAAAATGGGATATCTTTCTGTGGTTATAGCTTTTTGAATATTTCAGGTATGTAAATGGATTAAGAAGTTTCTAAAAGAAGCCAAAAAAAGCTTTAATTTAAGCTGTGTTTCATTAAAAAATGTCGATTTTTTAAAAAGTTATAGGCTATCAAAGATACAGTAAGAAAATCACTCAAAACTTTTTCATCTCAGTTTTTTCAAGCATTTAACGGGTGGTATTTTAAGCAATCTTCTAACTTTATCTTTGATAGCCTATAACTTTTTAAAAAATCGAAATTTTTTAATGAAACACAGATTAAATTAAAGCTTTTTTTGCCTTCTTTCATAAACTTTTTAGTCCATTTGTATAACCGGAATATTCAAAAAGCTATAACTAAAGAGACCCCATTTTTATCGAAAACTGTTCATTTTAGAGATAAAATAGCTTGAATCTCGGAACAAAGGCCCATTCACAAAAACCCTGAGACATGTGTCTCATTATTTGCCATAAAGAAGTGCCTCCTACAGTTTCAGCTGGTGCTCCCCTTGTAAGTGTGAACACGAAAAAAATATCCTCATATAGGATTTATAGTAAAAGATGATTTGGAAAATTGATTCACATTTGTTTTCAAGTTCAAATTGTGTTCGTAGAATTGGCAACGTGCCTATATATATCCAGAGCAAATCACCCGCTGCTAATTAATCATCGATTATAAATAACTATCTCATCAGAAGTCACAATATTGACAAACTCAAAAGACCTTAAACCATTTATCGTTCAAAATTTTCATCGAAAACCATCGTACCGCCCAACAATAGAAACTAGACCACCGATGTACCACGGACACACACACACACCTCACCTCGACCTAATCCCAACGATTTCCGGCAGAGTCAACGGTTGCTCCCTCGCTATACACCATAATACTATAGGAAGAAACCACACGCGCAGATATCACAAACACTATAACAATAAACGAGAGATTTCGCCCCTGATCTCTGCCATACATGGCCAGCGCGCGGCGGCTATACTTATGTACCTACCTGGGCGCACGTGTGTGTGTGCGTATGTGATCTCTCCCACGGTTTCTCTCGGGCGCGTGGGTGTCGCGCAAGCGAGCGCGTACTATACGCAGGACGCGTCAACTGACTCACATTGGCGATCGCGATTTTCCGATGGTAGCGGTAGTACGACGCCGACGTTCGCCTCGCCGAGTCTGCAGGAATCAGTGGAGATATATATCTGCGAGTGTGATTGGAGTGCGCGCGGGTCGTTAAGGATTCGCAATGGCGAGGAATAGAGTTAAGGTCGGTTTTGGGTACATGTTGGGGAGAACTGAGGGAGATGTGGCTTTCGAGATATATTGTATTGGATGAGAGGGGTTAGGGGTGTTGGGAAAAGAGGGAATTGATAGGTGGTTTGAGACGCAGTGAAATTGTGAAATAGGATTGGTCGAAGTGGCGAGTTTTCGTTTACACAAGTTTTTAACATGCGTTTTGAGCTTTACATCTTTTAATTAGTCATACAGTACGTGAAATTGTAAGTAAAATTAATTTACTCTTAGATGGCCTTTAAATTTCTATAACAAAGGGAGTGTCGCTTTCAAATTTAGAGGTTTTTTTCTAATAACAAAATATACGTTTTTATTATAAAGTTTATGAAAAGCGTTTGCTATAGATGAAAATATTTGAGTTTTACTTGAAAAGTCCTGGAGAAAATTTTAAAAACATAAGTAAAGCTAGAAAGAATCGATTGTAATTTATACTCTATTCAAAATTAAAAATTACTTATTTTTGGTGTAATTATATTAATGAAAGCTTTAGTTACAAAAATACACTGATAAATTACGAAAAAGTTTAGCAAAGATCGGTTTATTAAAATTACTGTATCCTGTGTCGTATAAAGCTACCCCCCCCCCCCATTGTAGAAATCTAAAAAAATTACCATACTTTACAGGAAATTTTACAATACATGATAACGGTTTTCCCCATGTTTTTAGCAAAATTTAATGTGGTCATTTTTGGGGGGTTTAGAGTCTGTAGTACTCTCTAAGTGTAAAATAGTGGAAAATCCACTATCTAAGAGTTAAAACTCGTGCACTGCTCAAATAGTAAATATGCACTCCGAATAGTGGAGATTCACTACTCTAATAGTGTACACGGAGAGAAAGAAATCAGTAAAAATTACCAAACTTCAAGTAATCCTGAGACAGATCTGAAAATCCAAAATTTTTACCAAAACTTTTTGGCAATTTTTACAAAAAGTTTTATAAAATTTACAAAAACTTTTGTAAAAATTGCCAAAAAGTTTGGTAAAAATTTTGGCTTTTTAAGTCTGCCTCAAGGTTACTTGATAGTTTGGTAATTTTTACTGATTTCTTTCTCTCCGTGTATATTAACATTTTTAAAATAGTTAAATTTCGCTATTTTAAAAAAGATAATATACACTATTAGAGCAGTGAATGTCTACTACTTCGGAGTGCATATTCACTTATATTTGAGCAGTGCACGAGTTTTAACTCTTAGATAGTGGATTTTCCACTATTTCACATTTAGAGAGTAGCTTTACGAAATAATATGACAATTATTACAAAACTACCTGTAATTTTTACAGGTAATCTTTTTTCTCATTGTACTTAAATATATTTTCATCGGTCTACTTTCTAATAACGTCATTTTGCTTTTCTCTAGATATCGTTAGACATTTATTTAAAAATTTTTTGGTCTGAAAAAAATTAGGAAAAGTTACGATAGAATAGAAATCGACATAATTCGACTTTTCACAACATCAGACTTTGATCTATTCATATTTTAATATTTAATACCTCCAAAATTTATATGGTTAACACGCTCTTCTTATAAAACTGATAAATCCAAGTACTAAATTCTTACAATCTGTTCCATTTCATCCAAAAATAAAAATGTCATTATAAATAAAACTCGTACGAAAACAGCGAAGGAAAAAACGATTGCATAATGTCACTTCAACGGTTTCCCCGCTTCTCTCTAAACCCTCTCTTTTTTTCGCAGCGTAAATTACGACAATAACAACGAAAACATCTTTTTTTTTATCCTATAATATCCAGCTAAAAAACAATTTTTCACCAAAGACACCAAAAAAAAAAAAAAAAATTTCTGTTCCAACAACTAACCAAATTAGAAATACCATCACTCCTCATTAAAAAAAACAGCCATCAACAATCTCAACTCAATCTCAGTCCGCTATACTCGGGAATCCAATTACCCGCAAACACTTGAACCGACCCTAACAACCATCCATTATCTGCATGACGAAACGCGCTAACTTTACCAGCAGCATCCATACATTATATAAATGAAACATGGAATCCCCATTCTATATCCGCAGGTGCAGCCGGGCCAGAGCAAGACTGTCGCGTACAAGCAGGTCTCCTATCACTACGACAAGCAGCAGGAAGGAAAGAATCTCGGTACGTACCTATAACTTAACATGCATACACACACACACATATATACAATATTAAGTCGATCGGCCGCCGCTCCTTTTACGGCCGGCCAATCGCTCGCGACCTTGCCGCCGATCCAGCATCCGTCACGCGTACAGCGCTCGCGCGCATATAACGCGACGCTTGTTGTCTCTTGCTTCTTGTTTTTTTTTCTTCTCATTTTATAAAAGCGCAGCGTCATATGTGATGGTTTTTCTGTTTTAGAGCCCTGGATGAAGACTGACACGACGATCAGCAAGAACGACGCGTCCATCGTGTGAGTTATTATTTTCTTTGTTGTTTAGGTTTAAGGTAGTTCTCTTGGTCGAAACAGCAGTTTTAGAATTTTTAATTTTTAATTAATGCTTTATTAATTTGATAATCCAAGAGTTAGTATATGTAACACATATGTACTAGAAGGAACATAAAACAATTTTTTTCAGACAAATTCAGGCAATAGTTATTATGATTTTGTTACAATTATAGACAAAAACTTCAATAAAATCTTGAATTTTTTTTTGTTTTTCATCTGATCTTAACGAAATAAAGCTTATTTTGTTTGTTAACAAATTTCAGGGGGAGTATCCATGGGAAAATTTATGATAAGAGTTACCAGTACGGCACAATATCAATTTGTTTAAGTCAAGTTTTAATGAACAAATTGATATTGTGCCGTACTGGTAACTCGTATCATAAATTTTCCCAAGGATACTCCCCCTGAAATTTCTTAACGAACAAAATAAGTTTTATTTCGTTAAGATCAGATAAAAAACAAAAAGAATTCAAGAACTTATTGAAGTTTTTGACTTTAATTGTAACAAAATCATAGTAACTATTACTTGAAATTTTCCTCACATAAAGGCCGAAAATGCCATATTTCCGTTTCGGAGCTGGGCGGAAATGAGGCACTTTCGGCCCGGTGTGAGGAAAAATTATTTTATGTTCCTTCTAGTATATTTGTTACATATACTAACTCTTGGATTATCAAATTAATAAAACATTATTTAAAAATTCTAAAATTGCTGTTGCGACCAAGAGAACTACCTTAATTAATGATTCTTTGTTGATCGATCGATTTTTTTTTTCGGCGCAGTGACGAATTTTGCGAGAGGACTTTTGAGAACTCGGCCCTGAGGGACACCCGCGATAGTCCGGATTTCGCCAAGACCGGCAAGGAAATCGTAAGTTTTCGTTCTAGAAAAATAATGGATAATTGAGTATCGATTTTGATCTAACGATCGGCGTTTTTTTAGATCTACAAGGCTGACGTGTCGACGAAAACGATTCCGACCGCGATACCAGACACCAGATCGTCCGAGAGGGACTTCAAGTACGTGAAGGAAACGAGTAAGTGTTTGTCCAGAAACGAATTTGGCGAATTTGAATAAATATTTAATCGTATTATCCCCTGATAAATATTTATTCGAAGTTATATATAATGAATATCATTTGAATTGAATTAACGGTCATTTGCAATTGTTAATTTTTTATTGTATAATGAGGTAAAAGTTATGGTAGCGTCAGGGCTGTTATGGACTCGCGTTATGTTTATCGATGCATTCTAATTTTCTTTCATTCTTTTTTCATTTTTCGCTTCCATTAGTTATGATTCGTTCTTCTATTTTCGAAGCTTACAGTATTAATGATGATTTATAAGTCATCGCAAATAACTAGTGAGCGCTGAAATTTGCGACAATTGGTAAAAGTAAATTTAAATAACAAATAGTTTATTACACGGAGAAAAATTTTGTAGAAAAAATTAATATATTCTCTTCAAAACTACTGTAATTTATACTAAAAATTTTTGTTATTTGGTAAAAATTGCCAAAGTTTTTTCACTGTGTATAAACTTTAATATCTTCTCCTTTTAACTAATAAATATTTTCGATTCAGTAGTACATGCCCGTTATGAAAACAATTCAGTTTCAATACTACTAGAAAAAAGGTATTTACTCTTTAAATGTAAAATAGTGAAAAAAATCACTATTCAGTAAGTAGTTAAAAGTCGTGGACTTCCGAAATAGTGGGCATCTACTATTTTAGAAGTGTATATTTACTTTTTAAAATAACGAGGTCAATTTTATTATTTGAAAGAGTGAATATACCCGCTATTTAGGGACTGCACAACTTTTAACTAGTGATTTTTTTCACTATTATACATTTAGAGAGTAGCAAACCCAAGTAACGGGCGGCTCATAATAATTTATTCAAAAATGTCAATTGAAGGATTAAAGGCAAAAGGATCCAAAAGAAATAAACACGTATAATACGACAAAATCTTTATTCAATCATAACGAAATTTCGCTCTTCTCTACAACCAAAAACCCACCAACTAAATCCTCGTCTTTCGCACCAGGTTACCGGACAGAGCCATCCCCGGTATCCCCGCGCAAGAACATCAAGACGGTGCGCACGGACGAGACCGAAGAGCTCACCAACGTCGAGTACATCCCGGCGTCAACGCCGATCCCGGCGAGCCTCGCCCCGGGCCCCAACACGAAGGTCACCACGACCATAAAGACCTACACGTACGAGCTGCCAGGCGCCCCGGAAACCTACATCCCCCCGCCTACGACGACCACAAGCACCATCAGCAAGAACATCAACGTGGACAAGTCCATCAGCTACACTCTGCCGCCCCGCGACACCGAGAAAACCATCACCTACCACGTGGAGGAGCAGAAAAGCGGCGTGCGGGAGTATGTGCCAGCGCCCTCGCCCTCTTCTAGCCGCGTCCGTCGCGAGGAGAAGATGTACGTCGAAGAGCGCCGAGGGTACAGAGCTGCCTCGCCACCACCGCCCCAGCCGCTGCCCGTTACGGAGGGCAGCCGCACCACCACGATCAAACAGTACGAGGAGCATTATTCGGGCAGCTCGAGGCCGCCCAGGCCCACGTATTATCCCGAAAACACGCATCACAGCAGCAGCACGCACGTTTACAAGTATGACGAGCAGCAGTCGCTGCTGCCCAGGCCGTTCCCCACCAGCGAGAGGCCCGCGAGTCCCAGGCAACAGCCGCCGAGGAGGATCGAGGATCTCATGGCGTCGTTCTCCGATTCTGAGGTGAGGGGTTTTTGGCTGGTATTGTATAGGGAATGGAGGTGGTGGGTACATTTTTGTGTACGTACAAAAGTATTGATGTATCAAAACGAGGTTTATTTTTAACAAACGATAGGTGACAGATATAATGATTAATCGGATCAAAAGAGATGACTGTCGATTCTTGTTTTACGCGCTACATTTTTAACGATTTTTACACAGGAAGTAGTTGAGGTCATGGAGAAACGCGATCGCAAATCGACCAAGGAGTCGACCACCAAGAAGGAAGTCGACTTCGTCCCACACACACCGCCTGTTGTCAAGAGTAAAAATATTGCTGGACCACCAGTTTACTATCCACCAGGCTCCGGAGAGTTCTCCAGGAAAGAGGAATCTATGGGTGCCATGTCTAAAGCTAGTGTAAGTACAGTATTTTCTCTTTTAAACTCTTCTTTTTTGTACCCAGTTTTTTTTTAATTTCTTTATTGTGAATTATAGGGTGGATGGGCTAAGGAAAGAGCTGCCTGGGAATATGGAGCATCCTCCAGGAGCGAAGAGAAGGTGAAGACGAAGAAAGCCGTTGTGCCAATTTGCTTACCCCTATGTTGTGCCTTACCATGCGTAATCATGTAAAATTGCCATTTACTATTGTCCACAAAACTGTCAATTGTCTTAGAAATTACAATCCACACAAGACGCTTTCCAGCTGTCTTGTTAATTTAATGATCTGTCAGAACTTTAAATGCCATATAGCTACTAGTTTGGAATTGTGAACTTCTTAGTCAATCAACTTCCATCATTATTTTCTTAAGATAACCATGATTTTATAAAAAAAAAAAAAATGGAGAGTATCTCATGTTTTATATTTAAATACTCATGATTGCATTGTAACTTTGTAATAAAACAATTAATGACATAAATCAATTAACCGTACATAAAAATTGTAATTTTTGGTGCTAAGTCAATTAATCATTAAGCTATTTATAATAATGTAACATCAAGGCACAATGGAAACCTTTGTATTCAGAAAGGTTATAAAATAATGTACATACTTATAAAAATACAATAAATACAGTACTAGTATCACTTACTTTAAACTACACTACAATATTTTCTAATATTTACAGCCTCAAAATCCTTGGTACTTTGGTAACATTAGTAATGATACACTGCATAGACTGCAGCAACACAAAAGATTGTATCCTACGATAATACAACAAGTATTATTTAACGTAACTTTAAGAGTATCTAACATTGTAACTTATTTAGATTGAATCACACTTACACTTTTAAAACTGTCATGAGCATAACTGTCAGCTTCAGCATCCCAGATGCAGCGTGTTCCCATTTTTACACCAGCTCCATTACGATGTCCAAGAACAACATTAACAATGTATTTGTACTTTTTAAAGTCCAATTCTGTAAATCGATCAATAAACAGTTCACATTTTATTAATAACATTCCACAAATTTATTATTTCAATATTACATAATATATAACGTATTGTCAATATACTTTTTATCTTCTCTCGAATAACATCTGCAATCTCTCTGCTCCAGTTCTGTGCCTCCTCTGCTATGAATTCCTTCCCCGTAAGTTGATCATGAAGAACATTGTGAATAATTTCCTTGGCACTCAATGGTTTAAACCTAAAGAACAATTCATCAGTTAAAACACAATAAAATTTCACTCTACAAAGAAATACAGGGAACCAAGCTCACTTCTCCTCCAAGGACGGTCGTATCTGGTAGACCTGCGTCGAATCAGCCTCGGGCAGATCGAGGTTCTCCGCGGAATCATCCTCTTCCGTCTCCACATTATCCAGCGCCTGCAATTCCGACGAGCTGCTCATCTTTCCCATTTAACAATCGTCAATAAAACTAAAGCACCGACAAAAAAAGTGAGTTTGTTACTCGCTGTCACTTGTTTTCATAATACTCTACTCATATTAGGTTAGGAACGCTGACGCCGAGTGTTTTGATGCACGTATCTCTGCGTCGTGATAGCCGGTTGTTTAGCAACGGAAAGCACTGCGCGCAAGTCGAACGCTCTAACAAACAACATCGAAAATGGTCACTTGGCTTCCGCGAGAAAAGCATTCGGATTGTGATAAATGAAGTTTGCGGAGACGCTTCGTGCAGTGTTGACAAAAGGATGCGCAGCGCGTATACGGGCGCAGACGATGGTTTCAGCAATGTGCAAGGCGGGAAATTCGGCCGGTAACGAAAACCGTGCGTTTTACCGACGTGAAAATTTTATAATTTTTCATCTAATTTTTGAGTTATATGGGGTTTCTAACGATTTTCATTCGTACCTAGTGGTTAATGCTCTTACGCACACCTAAGTAGAGAGAAAGAAAAGGCGTTTGATTAGGAGACAAGGCCGCGCGTCTTGACCTTTACTAAGCGGCGGCATCATCAGTAGGCGCATTTCACACCCACGCGCGCCTGAGTTTTTCTATTAATTACCGCTTGGTATGTGACGTTTTATATGCGCATTCGTGAATACCAATATAAACATGGATAATCGCGGAGAAGCCATCAACCGAATGCTGAGAATCCTTGATCGGTTTGTTCGGAAATTCAAAATTGCGGTAGGAAACCATTTTAATATGTATAACGTAATGGTATATATGATAAATTTATTGAAATTGTATTTGACAATTTGCATTTTCTTTTAGTTATGCTCGCCGATGCTCATTGAAAACCCAAAATTTAAAAGCATCTTTGAGCGCCACTGCGATGCAAAGGAATTGAAGAATAATTTTTATGAATTGTGCGATGGGGCTGATGGAAAAGACGGAGACAAAAGAGTTGATAAATTCTTTTTAAAAAACGGTACATTTTTACGATTCTAATGTTACTCTATAAACATAATGTCTTTCCCTAGCTTATTAGCATTTGTATAGTGCGGTAAGTGGCGCACCCGTTCGTAAATTGTAAATATAATTGCAAATGTTGTTTATCTATATATGCGTTTGTAAAAGTTATATGGTATAACTCGAGGTGATTCGGCCACTTTTCTAGTTCTCTATCATCTCCACTTATCCGAAAGCCTATATAAATAACCAATGCCGGAAGCTTCCAAATATGACAAATACACCTTATAAATCGTTTTCAATTGTTTGATCACTACATTTTTATGTGTTTTTTTGTTGTGTGTTTCCTTTTTTCAATTGGTAGCAAGTCGCGCGTCTTATATAAAGTCAAAAAAGTTTTCCGCTTATAGAATAGAAACTTAAAAACTGAATCGAAGCTGGTACACGTAGAAAGGTGAGGTATTTTTTCTTGGAATTCGTATGGAAGTAAAATTATTATTTTTTTTGTCATTTGTCACAAAATACTTTTACGCCTATAATTTCCCTAATTCGGCCAAATTTGGGTCGAATTAGCGAATACGATTTCTAAACCCAAGACAAATATTAAGATTATTTGTAGCACCCTCCATATTTGGTTTAGAAGAATAATTTGGATCTTTTGAGCCAATAGGTATAAAAATAACACAAAATTTATTCCATATATTGCTTTGTGCAACGTTTCGTCAGTTGGATTTCTGACCTCTTCAGGCTTTATTAACAAACATAAAAAAAAACGACATATGTTACTAAAATCCTATCACAGACAAAAATATAAATAATGATAAAAAGGCTTACCACAACATTAATCTATGCTAATAACAGAGCTTTACTAGCAGCGTCGGAAGTACGAAAACCAAGACAAATAGTTTTTAAGTACATATATAAAAGTATTGCTATTGTTGTTAAAGTGATTACTATTATCATTATTATTAATATATATTCATATATTAAAACATAAGAATGTACATTAATTTGAATAGCGCATAACCGGTGTAACGGCGCCAACTAACGAGCGCAGTAAAAACTTCGAAATTTGCAAATAAGAAAAATCTTTGAATGGTAAAAGGTTTATTTTATAAAAATCATTAAAAAAGGCGAAACTATAGACAATCAAAAAATAAAAATAAAGTGATGTAAAATTAAAAAACATATAAAGTTGTGTAATGTACCAGTAAAAAAGAAACAAAAACTTTGTTTCCTGGTTTTGTAAAATCTATAAAGAAGAGGTGATCATATATAAATATGAGAAGGTGCGATATTCGTATTAGACGAGAAAAGAAATCTACGAGAAAAATCCATTTTCGTGTCCTCAAAAGTACATAAAAATTTTTTTCAAGACAGACATTTCGGGCCTGTCTTTTCCTACTCTTTGAACCATATAATATAGAAGAAAAATCATGTACAATGAAAAAAGTCTTGGTGACACCCTCTTTTTTCAAAGATTGAAAATTTTAAAAATATGTGAAACCTTTTTTTTCAACTAGCCATTTATCCCAGAAACGTTCTACACGAGTTTGCAAAAAAATAAAATAAAACTAGAGAAAACCAGCTTTTATTTGCTTTTTTAAAAATTAGAAAATGTTGATTCTTTCCAAAGTTCTGACCGTTTAAAGTTGAGCGTCGAAATGCACTAACATGTACGCAAATCGTACAAATCAATAACTCGAGCTTTGACCGTGTCTTTTCAACGCTCAACTTTAAACGGTCACAACTTTGTAAGGAATCAACATTTTTTAATTTTTAAAAAAGCAAATAAAGGCTATGGCTTTCCCTAGTTTCTGGGATAAGTGGTTGACAGTTGAAAAAAAAAGCTTTTTTTCATTTTTTTTTTTCATTTTCAATCATTGAAAAAGGGTGTCACCAAGACTTTTTTAATTGTCCATGATATTTCTATATTATGTGGTACACAGAGTAGGAAAAATCAGGTCCAAGAGGTGTGCCTTGAACACAATTTTTACCCACTTTTGACGATGCGAAAGTGGATTTCTCGCGTAGATTTTGTCATTACATTCACGAGCAGTGCGTTATTGTATTAAGAGGATGCCTTACTTGTATAGTCTGTACATGCTTACCGACATTTATTGATTTTTCAAATATCTATCTCAATTTACATATTTTTGCTTATATTGAAGCTGACGCACATTCTTTGAATTATATAGATTGTGCGTGTGCTTCAATAATTTGGTAATATGAAAATTGGTTGAGAAATTTGAAAAATCAAGTGCAGAAATCTGCAGTTAGGTAAGGCTTTCCCTTAACGAAAGACAATAAAAAGTCTTTTATTTGTCCCTTCGGTGAGCAGAAAGTTTAACTAGGGGGGCCGCGCCCCCCTGCGCACTGTCGCGCGCCAACCCCCCGCTGTCTGTGTGAAAACTTCGTTTTTACATTATAGACACGACCGCACTTCGGAGGAAAATCTTGCATTTTTGTGTAAAGTTAATTCCTTGAACAATAAGCGAAAATCGACTATTTCAGGTGTATTTAAAATGTTAAAATGGAAAAAGTTTTGTTTTATTATAATCTACAACTTTTACATTTAACATATTGGTGTAAAGTTAAATCCTGTCAAGTTATAGCCGAAAATCGTACATTTTTTACCTTTTTAGCTTTTTTTCGCAGTTGTATTGGTAAATATTGCTCGTAGCAAAAAATGACAACAGAAAAAAGGTGTCTTTTAATTAGTTTTAGCAGATAGATGTGTATAGATATTAACTTAAAATTAATTTTTCTAGACATTATGCTTAAAAATCGATTTTTTGTAATTTTTCTTTGTGCTCGTATTCCTAAACACCGGGTAGGTACGATTAAAGGAGCATGTGCTCGCAATTCTGATGGACTCGATTGGAAATTCATTGAGATAATCAGGTAACTTGATTACATACTAACGTACAGACATACATCTCAGAAAACGCTTAAAACGCACTCACTATGAGTGGAAAATGGTTTTTACACATTAAATTTTTAGTGTTTGTATTCCGACAATTTTCGCTCTGGTGGAATTATAAGGCTCTCCCGAGTACTGCCGTACAAAGTAAAAACACCTATAAGTCCATTCTTGTTATTTCGGAACACGGCACGTTTTGTTCATTTTCTCCAAACTAAAAAGAATGGACTTATAGGGGTTTTTAATTTGTACAGCAGAGTAGCGGTCGTGCCTAAACATATGATTCGTAAATTTAATGAAATTAAATTAATGAATTAAAATGTGTAGAATGTAAAAATCCCTTTATCACTTTTATATTTACAAGAACAGTGCACACCCCCGGGAAACGGATTTCAACGGGGCTTTGAAAGTCGATCTCTGCTATCTAATGTAATTTCCTGAAAAATTAATATTTTTCACAAAACAAAGCTTAAATTTTAACTTTTCCTTTCTATTTTTATAATTTTTTTGTTTTTTGTTTCCGTATGATAAATACTTGCAAAGTGACAGCCAATAGAAGAGACATCATTTTTTAATGAAATAAAGCATATTTGATATTACATTGCCCATATCTAAAAAAAAAAACAGCCCATTTGACGAAATTGTGAGCACTGGGTTTCATTTTTAATTATAGCAGAAATCCACTTTGAAAGCCCAGTTACAATGTTTCACGGAGGGTGTGCACTCTCCTTCTTGGTATTATTTGTATAAGTTAATAATTAAATAAATTATTCTTATACTTAAAAATATTAATCTTATTAACTTATGAGTTTCCAGATACTATTTTTCAATATTGTTCGAATGACGAAACGTGCCACCTAATTTGGCCAAAACGCACATTTAACGCTTTTGCTCTCTGCGAAGTTAATATATCAATATCACATCTCGGGCAATTCTAATTTTTTCCTGGTAGTATATTTAATATACTTTGACGCCTTTTCAGTCATTTTTGTCCAATTTATTTACAGAACACAAAGAATATTTCGCTTAAGGTGGCCGAATTACCTCGAGTTACCTTAGATGGTAAATATATTCTCCGGATTATTTATTGCATTTATCAAGATCTTGGAAAAATGGAACATCATAAACATTTTATCATATTTTTTAAATAATAATTTTGTTATCTCATAGCCTTCGATGTAACGTGTTCGCTACATCGAATCTATAAAATAACTATAAAATACAGGGACATAAATATCGAAAATTCCATAAAACAAAAAAAGGAAGAGAAAAAGATAACTATATTAGGCATTATCTATAAAGTTACATCTTCCGCTATAAAGTAAGACGGCCCTAATGTTTAATACTGACATTCACATCACCTTATTTACAGAACTATTTTGCTCCGTTATGTTTAATTTACCTTTCCTTCTTTAATTTTCCAAATTTTCCTTTTCCACGGCAATGCAGACCGAGTAGAAGCCGATTCGCGATGGGCAATCATCTTAGAGGTAATTCACAACAACCGTTAAAATACGTCTCCCACATTACATAATACTATTATTTCATTCCCCGCAAAAATATTCGATCTATGTAGGACTTGAGCCACCACGAGGACGAGATATTCTCCCTCATCGACGACACCATCACTGACTTTATGCCAACCTACACCTACGTCATGAGCTACATGGAGCTCCTAACAGACATCGTCGAGTGGCAGATGAAAACCAGCCCGAAACAGCTGCGCACCCGCAAAACCGAGCTGCGCAACGCCGAGGTCATCCTCGCAGCCGCCCAGGCCGAAATCAACCGTATAAGCTTATATGATTCACACTTACCCGTATGGAAATAATAATCGTAATAAAATGTAAAAAATTGTACGAAAATGTAAGAAAATGTATAAAACTGCATAAAACCATTGGTGTTCGGACATTTTTTTACGGTTTTATACACTTTATTACATTTTCTTACATTTTTATATGTTTCCTTACAAATATGACTAATTTTTCTAAATTAGTCTGCGAAAAAAAATGGTAAAAAATGTAAGGAAAGGTAAGAAAATATAAAAAAAATATAAGAAAACGTAAGAAAATGTATAAAAATGTAAAATATTACATATTCTTACATTTATATATACACTTTTATACACTTTTAAGCCGTTTTGTATATTTTTATACGTTTTCTTACATTTCATTAAAATTTGTACATATATGAGAAAATTTTCTGGAAAAAACTTTTAATTTTTTAAATGTATAAAATTGTATATAACTGTATAAATCGTTTCGCATAAAATGTCCGAAAGCCAATGGTTTTATACGGTTTTATACAGTGTCTTACAGTTTCGTACTATTTCTTACGGTTTTCTACATTTTTCTACATTTTTTTTTCATTCGGGTACTTCCGCTTTTTACAATTAACTATATATACTTACGGAAACTCTTGCATAATTCCAGAGCTCGAGATCGACTTCGCTGACGAGACGCTTCGGCACGACGAGGCGGTGGAAAAGTCGCGAGGCGAGATCGCCGATCTGAATGCCGTCATCGACGAGACCGCGCACAGGCACCGCGAGCAACTCGAGCGCGAGATGTGAGTATTGTAATAATAAGCGAGAGAGAGAGAGAGAGAGAGAGAGAGAGATGAATTAAACATAATCGATCGGCATTGACATATTGGTGCTGTTGTCGGGGACCGCGTAGGCAGTGTTACCGCGAGAAATTGGCGGAATTGAGGAAGGGCATCGCGGAGGAGGAGTGTGGAATGACCGATCAGCTGGAGGCCTACGACGCGATGATCGAACAGCTGACGAGGGTCAACGTGGACCATGAGAAATTACTCAGGGGCCATTGGTGAGTCGATGAAATATCTCATTTGGTTTATTTGGTATATACATAGTGTGTGTGATGTGGCTTTGAGAAAGGTTGACTTGATCGAGTGATGTTTTGATTAACTCTCTCTCTCTCTCTCTCTCTCTCTCTCTCTCTCTCTCTCTCTCTCTCTCTCTCTCTCTCTCTCTCTCTCTCTCTCTCTCTCTCTCTCTCTCTCTCTCTCTCTCTCTCTCTCTCTCTCTCTCTCTCTCTCTCTCTCTCTCTCTCTCTCTCTCTCTCTCTCTCTCTCTCTCTCTCTCTCTCTCTCTCTCTCTCTCTCTCTGCTGACAGTAATGATGTAACATGGAAAAACTAAAATTCATGAAATTTTTTTATTTATTTATTTATTACCAGAGTAAAAATACATATCTAGATATACCTAAAGTATAACTGATAAATTTATTAGCACCCTAAATGAGGTAAATAAAGTTTATACCTATGCTTAAAGCTAACTTATAATCCTATACTCTAAAATTAAATATGAACAATAATGTTTTAGTTTTTTGTTTGCTTTAGGATTCCTCTTAAATTTTATAACGAATATAACAAAATAATATCACAATTTGACATTTTCTTTTTTTATACTAATTAACAATTTTATTTTTTACGCACTTTTTTCTACAATTAAGTCTACTTTTAGTTCATTTGGCAATTCATTAAATCTTTTTAGAGCTATACTATTTAATTATTTTTAAAATTAGCTGATTTATTCATTTTTTGAATAATTGGACTTTTGTGTCTAATAATACTATTTTTTGCAAAGAAATTTCTTTTTAATTCATTATAATGATATAATAAAGATTCAATTACAAATGTCTCATTAACCATTAACCTTTCTCTGGTAAAAAATAGACCAATTTCGTTGGTTAACATGTTAATCAAATGGAAGCATTTCTACTTAAGATTAACATCGAAATTTAATTAAAACTATTTAAAAACTATCACTATATTTTAAAGCATCTACAATATAACATTTCCACCATGTATAAATAGTTATTCTTCGTCGACAATAGCAACATAATCATGGTGTGACGTTTTTAATTTAAAAATTGACAAACGGTTCAGGGATGTATTATATATTAGTTTTATTGGATTTTTCATACTTATATTCACGCTTTGTTACGAATCATCGATAATATTTTTAGATCCATTGTCAAAGGAAAAAAAGTTTGAAAAGACTCGTCTAGTGAGATCTAGATAACACGGAGCTTTACATAATAATTAATTGTGCCACTTAGTGACTGATTGCAAATTATACTTTTAATTATACCCCCGTATAAAAAAATGTAGCATAAACGCTATCATGATTCTTATTCGTCAAGATATCTATGAATAACTAAGTAGGTATGTTATACGAAATTTTTGTTATAATTTTTCAAAGTGTTTGGATATAACGGATTTTTATATATAAAAACTGTATACTCCTTACAAACTCAATCTTCATAATAATCTAAATATAAATAACATAATAATTACCATCCCAAGCCAATCTTCCCTCTATTACATACATACGCAGCATCAAGACGGAAAAAATTCGTCTCCTAGCTCGCAACGCCTACGACCGGGACCTGAGCAAACTAAACGAGCTGAAAGAAACTTTGGAGCTCCAACTTCGCGTGACGAACAATCACTTTGACCTCTTGCAGGTATATACGTATATATACACCTCGACTCGATCCCCATGCAACAACATAACAAAAAAACCAATTCCTCTTTAATTGCAGAACGAGTACGACGTGCAGAGCGTCCTCTACGTCAATCTGAAGAAGGAACGCGAACTGTCGATGATGCAGGCGTTCGCCGAGCAGATCGACAACTTCAAGAAGAAACGCGCGGCGTGCATAATCCAGCGCACCTGGCGCGCCTACCACGAGCGCGTGTCGTCCAAGAAGAAGAAACGCTCGCGCAAGAACAAATAATTCTTCCCAGCCTAGCAACACCATAAATTTAGTAGTAGTATTACACGTACAGGTGTGCTGCAATGCGGCAGAGAGGAACTGGGCCCCCCGCGACTTTATTAACGTGCGAGTTGCGCTCGTTATTCATTCGGCCCGATCGATGACTCTTGAAACCTGCGCCGGTCGCGAACGATCTATGTTTAGAATCTTACTTCGCGGTTTCTGACGTTTCTAATATTCTCGAAGAGTGCATAAGGACGCGCTTTATTGCGGTAATAATTTAGTGTAGAAAAAATCGGTTTCAAAGAGAGAAAAATATGTCGCGGTGTGTTATAAGCTGCTGTATGCGAGCGGTGCATAAATTTTCGCGGTTAAAAATAGAGGCTTACGATATGCACGTGCACAAAAGCGCGAAATTATCGCGCGCGGGTATGTATAGGTACACGTATATAGATATGTGTGAGAGAGGTGAATGCAAATGGTTTGTTTTCGAGGCTTCGAGTGCCTGCAGTATATGCGTGTATATGAAATTCATATTTTGTAACAAACTTTTGTTTGCGCTTGTTGAGTGCGGAAAAGTTATACGGATGAAATTGAAAAGTATAAGAGCGGGAAATCTATTCACGTATTCTGCAAAATATCGACAGTTTATTATATTGTATGGGGTACAGGGATAGATCAAAATTTGAAGATTATTAATTGGTAAAACCTTACTTTTTATTTTCTATTTGTCAAATTATTACAAACTACAATTCTAATCGCAGATTAATAAAGAATCCCTTATTCACTTTGATATCCATAATTCAGCCAATATCATTTCTACAAACAGCCCAAATCTACTCGCTCCTCAATAACTTATCGTTATTGACCGTCAAACTGTCATAAAAAAGGGGGGACGCGACCCGGGTCTTATGCATCATGTATTTTTATAGCCATCTGACAGTGAATTCTCACTCTTCATCCGCCACTTAATCCCAAATATGGCTCGCATTCCTTCAAAATTACGACTCCCCTTCAAATTCCACATAGCTATTATCTAGATCACAGAGAAAAAAAAATTCTTCCACCCAAAGAGCATCATCCACTCCACCTCCACCTTCAAAACCTTCCAATAATCTTCAAAAGGAAAAAAAAAACTTCGCGACTCCGAAGCGAAGTACTTACACACATTTGACCTACATCCCTCTCATTCAATTACGCCCAAGAAAAATCAAAGCCTCCTCCCAAAAATGCATCCCCTAATAACTCCAATCCGCACCTAATCAACCCCATTACGCCCAATCCGAAACCGATTGCCGCTCGACATAATAATAAACCACCATACATCCGATCAATCTCGGCCAGCCATCGCACCCTCTATACATATTTAGATGGACTTCGGCGCGGCGGCAAGGCGCAAAAAAAAAAGGCCACCACCGAGGGTTCGGATCAATGCCGCGGGTGATTAATCAGGCGCAGGCAGACCTACATAAACGCGCTCCCTCCCTGAAAAAGAGAGCGGGTGAGAAGGCATCTGGAGCGCTAATATTCCCTCTCAACCCCTACCTACACGTCGTCGTCGCGAGCTAGCCAGCTGACTGGGCACAAAAAGCTATACCTACTCATCGCCGTCGCCGCCGCCGCCGTAGACGCATGCGCCCGGCGAGAATCCCCCGTTCGAGCTCGAACGTTGCAGCCGCAGCCAGCCCCCAGTGTACGATCATTAAGCTCCGAGTGTATAGGTAGCGCGAGAGAGCGAGTGAGCGGCGGTGAAAGAGGAGGAAAGAGAGTGAGCGTGGTGTTCCGCGAGGGAGAGAAAGAGTCGTCGAGCTTCGATCGGAGGACTAACGTCCTCCCCAACGTCGTGGAGCTGTCGTCGTCGTTGTCTAGAGGATACAGCGCGTCCTCGTCGTATGTAATACGTGCCACAGGTGGCAGACGGACATGCCTCAGTAAAGCCTCGCGCGCAGCCACTCACAGCAATAATATATAGCTATAATAACGACAACAAGGAGGAGAAGAAGTGTGTGTTTATAGGAGGCTCGCTCAATTTCGCCGCTCTCTCGCGCTGTATTTTTAGACCGAGCAGGAGGCGATAATCGAGAGAGAGAGAGAGAGGGACGCCCCCCCCTGTAGCCCAGGCGTATATATATATATATATATATATATATACAGTACAAAGAGGATGAGCGTGCGCATGAAGCTGACGTTCACGTCGCCGGTGGCCGAGGACCACGACAAGGGGTTCCTGGACGGCGGCGGGGGCGGGAACGAGAGCCTCGAGGAGAGGAAGGCCGCGTTCAAGAGGGACGAGGAGCTCATGAGGGAGACGAGCAAGTTCGTAGCCGAGGTCATTGAGGCGGCCACGATCGAGGCCAGCAGGCGCGCCGAACAGGTGAGCGAGAGGTGGAGGTATAGTTTCGGAGGGCTTTTTATGGGTCGCCGCGCGCGGCCAATGTATAGGTATAGATGGACTGAAGAGAAAAGGGTTGAAGGGGTAAATTTTAATACATTGGGCGCCGTGGTGCGGAGAGAGTTTTATTTTGGTGTGTAGGTATTGAGATTGTATAGTCAAGCCAGAAGGATCAATCCGCTCCTGATCTGCTTCCACTATATGTATATACACGAAGCCCATGCCGCAGATTTCATTTGCTAGCGGAACAATCTAATTCTTTGCCCACCAAGAGCGCGGATTGATCCTCCCGAATCCACTCTCTCGATATATTTTCCTTCCCTCTCTCTCTTATATATTCGCGCACAAACTAACACCGCCTCTCTGTGTGTTTTCTTTCTGCTTTCAGAACACTCAATCCGGCGGTGAGGGTAAGTCAGCACAGCACTCAATCTTCTCCCCCCCCCCAACGAACACTCTTCCCCCTTAAGTTTTATTATAAAAAATATTTATACACACGCGTGTTTCTTTGTTATTTTTTATCAAAAGCAATATTACAAAAAAAAAGACACGTGTTCTCGTTATTCAATATACTCAATATGCATACTAAGACCAAAAACTAAAACGAAGCAATTGTTTGCACATTATTTATGTCCACGCACGCAGGTAACAAATTCAAAGGCGGCCAAACGCTCGCCGGCTGGAATAATCGGGCGCGCGGATTCTGCAATCGCGTCTGGAACGCGGTGTTCCCGTGCTTCAACAACAATGGTAAATCTTAGAGCGAGAGAAAGAGAGTGAATGCAAACAAAAAACACACCCACACTCACACGTAATGATATTATAGCAGAACAATAATATATAATATGCCGCTTTTTTTAAGAGAACGTGTAGAGTGGAAACAATATTATTATATTATTAATATATACTTCCACCGCTTGCAACCACCGCCACCACCACCATCATCATCACGAGCATATAATATATCACCATCACCATCACAGCCTCATTGTAGACTATTAGATATTAGATATATTAGCGCAGAGTGATATCTGCGAGACTCGAGTATATAATATGTATGTGCCAAAAACGTCATGTGTATTATTATTCGGCATCACGGTTCTTCTCGACAAAACATTACCTACTATACATCTAGTACAGATGTGTGTGTGTGCAGTGCATTACAGAGTACAACAACTACAACTACAACGCGCTGCACATCTCTCTATTGTTCTGTTGTCGACCTCTAGATACTCATAGTAGCGCTTTTGAGCTTTCGATATTGTATATACACACAGAAAAACACATGCCTAGGCTACACTACTACGTTTTTTTTCCTTTCTACCTTTGAAGAAGTATATTTTAGCACTGCTCCGATCTTTCTTTTAAAATACATATATGAGCAATTCTCAGGATTTTCTGCAAAAAAGAGAGTTAAAAAAAATAAAAATAATAAAAAAAATTTTGAGGCACACTTCTGTTATAAGTTTTTTTCTTGTTCTGTAGGTCATACGAGAAAAATTTCGAACAGTCTTGTGACACCATTTTACAAAAAAATCCATTTTTCTTATGGAAATTTAACATGGGAAAAATGGACGAAAAGTAGTCACTGATTATGAGCCAATAGTAAGCTTTTAAATGTGCCAACAAATATTCCACAAAAAGGTGATTAAAGTACCAGAAAAGAGCTTTAATTTAAGCTAAAGATCGTTAAAATCGGTCGGTTCTGCGCAAAGTTACGTGTATTTCAAAATCGCGAAAAATGACCAAAAATGAGCGATTTTTCCCGAATCCACGTAATTCAATCATTTTTGATCATTTTTTGCGATTTTGAAATACACGTAACTTTGCGCAGAACCTACCGATTTTAACGATCTTTCTCTTAAATTAAAGCTCTTTTCTTGTACTTTAATCACCTTTTTGTGGAATATTTGTTGGCACATTTAAAAGCTTACTATTGGCTCATAATCAGTGACTACTTTTCGTCCATTTTTCCCATGTTAAATTTCGATAAGAAAAATGGATTTTTTTGTAAAATAGTGTCACAAGACTGTTCGCAAATTTTCTCGTATACTATATTACCTACAGAACGAGAAAAAACTTATAACGGAAGTGTGCCTCAAAATTTTTTTTATTTCTTTATTTTTTTTTACCCTCTTTTTTGCACAAAATCCTGAGAATTGCTCATGTACGATATATGGCACTGTTTAGTTGTTTTTTCTTCCACTCCTTTTTTTCTCTTTCTTCTTTTCGTCGTTTTATTTGCCTCGTACACATCCGCCACAGCAGCAAACATTCTTTTCAATATAGTATTTCTCACATGTAGCGATCAGAAACGTTTGAGTACAAATTCGCGTAGCAATAAATGCCGATGATGTTTATCTTGCTTACATATATAATAGGACAAAAGAGCAGCACGCGCGCAATGACGGATCTTTTCATCTTACATTATATTTATCTGCATACCATTATATACATATAGTTCCTATATATTATTTCATTTGCAACACTACAGTATATATATAGTTATTATACACAAAATGACTTTTATAATTCGCGCGCTGCCGCGCGAACCATCCGAGTATGTTATATGAATTGAATTTATATTTTCCACTATTATATATATACATATATGTATATATATATACAAGACATTTTTTATAATAAATCTTGATGTTTGTGTTTAGTATAGACTAGTACATATAGAACGTAGGTAGATCGCGCACGATTGGTTGGGTACTTTATTTACGTTTTCTTTCAGTAGCTGAGTATGAATATTGCTTGTTTAAAAAATTCTTTGAGATAGTGAAAGAATTTACCCGACCGGTCGTGATGCATAGTACACTTAGAGAAGCGCATATATTAGTCTGTAGTTGCGTAGAGAGTGAACCACATGATCGTGTCAAGCCATTCCTGATGTATATACTCAAAATTAAACGCCTCAGCTTTCTTATTAGATATCATAATACAATTCGTACATCTAATTAATTATTTCTGTCATGAATTTACTTGGTATAATATACAAAAACTTTAGAAAATTTTTCAGAAATGCTTCGCAATAAAGACTAGTTTCACAGCAATTTATGCAATGAAAAATCTTTTTTTATTTTGGAAATTTTCCGAGCTTTCTTTGCGCAAAACAATTTGCAATTAAAATAAAATAGCTTTTCTAAATGGCTTCGCCAACTTAAAACGTAAACATACAATTATTTCCGTCCTCTATAGAACGATCGAAAGGGTGAAACCGTGGCGATTGACATTTTGAGTATATATAACCCATCGCTTGACGCCGATGATGAAATAAAATAAAATAAAAAAAAAAATAAAGTAAACAAAAACAATCATCAGCAGCTTTACAATATAAATAATAATACAGGAGAAATGTGTATCTCTGTCTTCTTCTTCCCCATTATAGAATTGCTCGCCTGGGCGCAGCCATTCCGGTATCGCTTCACAAGGCCGTAACCGCAAAACCGATTGTGCGTTGAGAACCCGACGAGGCCGATCTTCTTCCCAATCCTACTCGATAAATATATTATCTGATAACTTTGGGCCGCGCAACGTGTCCGTGTGTGAATGTGTACAAAAACCACGACGACGACGACGACGACGACGACGACGTCAACGATCGACACACTCTTCTTCTACTTCTTTTAGTTTTTAAATCGACGGATCCTCGAATTCTATCGTTTGACGTGTTGTTATTATTATCCTGAGTTGTAGAATTAACAATGTTATTATATTATATATACGACTGATGAGACATATAGGCGCGCACGAGATTTCATCGTACACACCGCATTCCTATACATTAAGTGTACAAAATATATAGACTTGATGCAAGAAAAGTGACTTGAAGCGAGTATTAAGTAAGATGATGATGATGATGATGATGGATAACTGAGAAAAATAAATTATTCTACTATAAATTGTGATTCGATTTTAGTTTCGTTATATTATATATATATATATATATCTCGTATCTATTTAGATATTATTAACTTATATATAATATACATGCATTATACAATTTAAGTATACCGGAATAATATGTAATAAACATAAACTCGCGACTTTCTAACCGACTATATATTATATACACATATATATATACATTTGTAAAATTATACCGAAAACCACACACTTCCTTGTTTCGACGTTCTTTTGTATACTCAAGCAACAAACAGGAGATAAATAAGAGAACAATACATAATGAAACGTCCTACTTCTAAACGATTATATCAAATACACGCACACGCCCACACAGCTCTATATATATATAAAATAGCTCTATTAATGTACACCGAATCGCGAGAGCAGTGATTGTGCGCAGCGAGAGAGAGAAAGAAATCAAACGATCACAATTAAACGATAATGAAAAAGCTTCTATACCACACACGCATAGCACGAGAAATCAGTGCGCTCCGAAAGAGTATGTAAGCATATATGTGTATATTCCGCTGGGAACAGACACATAGACATCACACGCACACACACACACACACACACTCGCAAGAGTGTCGAAATATCGATTATTCGCGGCTACACACGCTATAACGATGGGGCCGTATACACCTTCCTCACTATGCGCGCGCGCGCGTTCCACTGGCACACGCGCACCCCTATATATATATATATATATATACATATACACGCATACACAAAATGCAAAAATGAAAAGGCACAAGCGAGAGTCTCTTTCCAAATACACACGTCGCGTTGATTATTTCGATTAGTTGTTTATACATTATACATATGTGCGATTATATTATATATATATGCGTATATGTTGTATTCCTTCCATATGATATATTATATATATACTTTTAGAGCTTGTTTACAAGAGACACGGAAACCGAGAAAAATCCTATACTATATATTATATAATTATACATACATATATTATACTTATACTTTATCAGGTATGAGGAAAATTAAGGGGGGCACGCGTAAAGCGCTGTACATATATATACACACCCTCCTGATTGTGCATTCTATATAGAGCGTTAATGAGAGATAAAAAAAATGTGGGAGAATAACCACATGTGTGTGTGTGTGTGTGTGTGGCGTGAGTGTACCCGAGATTTTTTCATCGACGGTGTATGTACGAACTGTCCCGACGTGTATACACCCATCCGCATCATACATACATATATTGTACTTTCGATTAAACATATAAAAGGTGTGTAATAAAAGCGGCCACGAGGCTCAATATTTTGCGTCCGCGTTTTTTTTTTTCATTATCTTGCGCGCGAATCCACAGGCACACGTACATGCATATATACACACATACTTTGTAAGTACCTACGACATATACTTACAGATATTCGGGAACACCTGTTATTATTATTTTTATTATTATTGCTATCATTACCTGACGCGCGAGCAGCAGTAGCTGGCCGAACCGCGCGAGCTTTTTTCATTGTTACGTTTATATTGTAGGCGATCGCGTATGGATTGTTCTACACAGTTTTGTACATCATTGTATAATTTTTTTTTTGTTACCGTCGTTGTTTCGTTTCGAGCTATATAAAAACGATATTATATATATTGATATGTACATGTACGACTATATATATATATATAATAGTGATTCCGGACACGATGGGATCAAAAAATGAAGAATAAAAGATAAAATTATATAAAATGAAAAAAGTGAAAAGTATATAATTTGTGCGACAATCAGACGTGTAATAGACATGCAATATTATAATTATTAATTACATAGGTATGGATATTTTGTTACTCGATGTGGACGACTCCGTAATAAAGATGTATAAAAAATAATAAAAAAAGAAAAAAGAATGAAAAACGTATATGAGAAAATACCCGTATACATGATAATTTTAATATTTTTAACGATTGTTTTCTATAGCGCTAGAGGGAAACAAAACCAAAACCACAAACAACTATGTGTAATATATTATAACGTAACGAATGAGAATTTTAAACTGTGTACAGTGTATAGCTAAATATAATTGAAACAAAAAAAAAAATCAAACAAAAACTCGAACACCCGTGTGTCTCTGTCTTAATTCATTTCCTCCCCATCATCCCCATCTATATACCTAACATTATTATAACGATTCAATTGTAGTATACGCGGTACTGCTACATACATATATAGACGCACAACGAATACGCATCATCGAACTAACCCAATAACCCTAACTTCCTTCGAACAATGGGAGCCGCGCGCGCAGTAGGTACTATACACTACGACGACAATTCTATTATAGCAACGAATCTCAACATATACGGCGTTACTACGGAAACTGCCACTTGGCTCGCGCGTTAACCTACCTCTTTCTCCCTATCCGCGCCTAAAATGCCGAGGCGGGGACACGCGTTGTTATCCACTTGCTTCTTCTTCTTCTTTTATTTTTATTTTAAATAAGTAGCTATGGGTTCGCGTAAGGACACGTTAGGCGAGCTGCATTCTATGGGCATCCGAAAGATGCAAAAGGTGCTGTCGAATAAACGGAGGAACAACGAGGAGCTGGACAAAGTGCTCGGCGCGTACTCGCTGTTCGATTCGCCCCAGCAGGTTTTCGACGCGTCCAAGGAGAAGCTGCTACGGTATTTCCATAAAAAATTGTTTTTATGCGTAGCAAATTAAGCGTTGACTAAACGCTGACTTTTTAGGCTAGACAAGGAGATAACGGCGCGTAAGAAGAAAGAGCGCGAGCTGAAATTCAGCGCCAACTGTTACACCTCGCTGCGCCAGAAGCGCGAGGCGTTCAGGGACAAGTTGATAAAGATAATCGCCAAGAAGCAGGCGGATGATCGGGAGGCTAGACGCGCGAGTGCCTTCAGCAAAAGTCTGATAACGGAGGAGGACGAGCAGCTGCTGAGGTACTATTACTACATAGCGCACGGGATAGGCGACGCGCACGTGGCGCCGCTAGACGCGAGGGTTCTCGAGGCGATCGTAGCTCTGGTGCCGGACAAGTGGATGCCGAGGTTCGCTGAAGTCGTTAAGGAGGTCGTTGAGGAGATCAGGCAGAATTACATGCTGAGCGTGAAGAAGGCGACGGTCGACTTTGTGCTGCAGGATTTCGCTGATAGGGATGATAAAGTGCAGGTGGTAGGATATTTTTCTTTTTTTTTTTTTTTTTTTTTGTTGTTTGGGTTTATTAGAATGCTTTTCGTAGAGGTGGACCGAGGTGTCGCCGGCGGCGATGGCGGAGCGGAAGATGAAGTTTCAGAGAAAGACGAGGAAGCTGGAGAAGGCGCTGATGCTGTGCCATCCATGCATCAGGAAGTCGCTGGATTATTGGTTTCGCGAATTTGAGTAATGTAACTTTTCGAGGGATACGTCTGGTTGAAAATAACTACGTAATTTTATGTTACATATCAAAATTACGTAACGGAAATACGTATTTGTCAAGTGATAAATTCTAACGTTTTGATACGTATTTTTAGGTCGAATCAAAATTTTAAATTAAATATTTATTCATCAGAACTTTACGAAATCCCGACTGTTTCTATTCTAGTTGGCTTAAATGAAAATATCATGTAGATAATAACACCAAAAATTGGGAATATAAAAATAACAGGTAAAATAGCTATACCCAATTTTTGGTGTTATTATTCACATGATACTTCCATGTATGGCAACTAGAATACAATCAGTCGATATTTCGCAAAGTTTTGATGAACAAATATTAATTTAAAATTTTGACACGTACTAAAAATACGTATCAACAATAAGTATCAAAGCATTCGAATTTGCCACATGACACATACGTAATTATTTTCAACCGGGCGGGATGTGTGGTTACGTTTGGTTTATTTTTTTTTTTTATGATGATGGGTTGTAGCACTACGAGGCAGATCGACAAACAGTCTATATTGTCTAACGGCAAGACGTACGATTTGCCGACGTTTGAGTACCAATTCTCGGAGATGGTGAGGAATACAAAAAGTCATCTTGACGAAAAGTGGATCACCAAAATTATTAACATTTTCCGAACAGTGAGTCATGTCATTTCCAACCAGAACAATAATAATTATAATTTTTTTATAAGTTTTTATTTTTTGCTGTTTTGGCTCGCATCAGGCTATAAGAAAAGGCGTTTTGCAAATCGACCAAAACGAGGATAACGTTGATAAGTTATTAAACTGCCTTGCGGTGATAATGGAAGATCAATTGCGGTCCCTCTGTCTAAAATCAATCGACGATTACATGGACTGTCTGATAAACGCCGAGGTACGTGATTACTTCAACAAACAAAAACCCACAATTTGGTTTGAAATTAAATGTACCATATGATCCCTGAACAGCGACACTGCTGCAGTTTTAACATTAATTTTGTAGCGAAAAATTATTCTGTAGGCTTTGAGCCGTCCTTCAAAGTCTTCAGCGACACCTTTCTCGCGCTCTTAAGCCTGCTCGTATTTTCCGTAAACGATCACAAGCGCCTCGACATTGGCCTCCTCACCAACGACGCGAAAATCCTCTTCGACGAGAATCTAAAGGTAAAAGAAATCATTACACTTCCTCTCAAATCTAAACAATATCTTCACAAAAAAATCTACAATACAGCCAGACATATCCCACGACGCTCTGGCGTACCACGTGAACCGAATCACCAGGCTAATAGATCGTCACAAAGTCGTCCCGGAATCTCTGATCCAGGAATTCGACAAGTACAAGAGCTTCGTCGACCGTGGGGAAGCGACCTTCGTCGAGTCGTTCCTGAGCGCTGATCCGGCGCACAGTTTCGAGGAGTACGGCGCGCTGATCGACAGGTACAAGCAGCTGTCGCGCGCCGTACTATCCGAGTTCGACGAGACCGCGTTCACTGGCTTCTTCGAGGCCCACAAGCGCGAACTCATCGAGCACATTTCGCTGGCAGCCGGTCAGTGCGAGGAAATGCTGCTGGCCAAGATGATAAACGATTACCAGCTCGAGTCGAAAACGTGAGTCATATATCTCATCGTGCGCGGCTTTGTACGTGTATGATGTATGTAATGCATACGATGTGGGAAATTTCGCACGGGCTTGCAGGATCGGAGATGAGTATCAGAGCATCGCTGACAAAGCGTTGAGCGTACCCCCCAATACTTCGGAGCTAATGGAGCTGAGTGTGTTCGTGAGGAAAGCCGAGAGCGTCATGTCGGCGAACCTCGAGGACAGATTGAGGAAGATCCTCAAATACATAGCGTTCCTGTCAGATTACAAGCCCCTCACGTCCGTCGAGATCAAAACGAACAATTTTGCATTCCAATGGTAAAACAATACTTCGACAATACATAATACGTACGTATAATATGTATATATACATAGGTATATATATATATATGCATACTCGTAGGTATCATAGAATGCCTTCGGTGTTCGAGGAGCACCGTCAGATAATCGTGAGCAAGACGGGCGAGTACCAGGAGGCGCTGACCACGAGGATACAGAAGTTCGAGCAGGATCTGCAGGTGTACGCGAAGCACTGCGAGGAGATGCAGTACTGGGGTAATCCCGAGGAGATATTTAGGTACAAGAAGAAGGCAGACAGGCTGGAGAACAGGCTGATTCAGGCGATGGAGACCATCGATGAGTTCAATCAGGAGGAGCAGATGTTCGGCTGGGAGATATCGCAGTACCCGTTGAGGAAAAAGGTGGGTGTGGCGCGGAGCTGAAAATGTTGCGTGGGAATGTGAGTCTATAGTTGTTTTTTTGACGAAAAATATCTTGGAGGTATTAAAGGAGGGGAGAGATGGGCAAGACGGGGACGTTGGAGAAAAATGAATAGAAAATGTATAAAATGAGGGAGTGAACGAACTTTCGGTATATTTTTTATGTGAACCTCAAAATCAACCCAATAAACATTCGAACGTTTATTTGGAAAAGCAATTCTTTCAGGCGCTCCGTGTATGTAAATACTATGCTCAGATTTTTTTTTGTGCGATTCTATCAGCATTTCCATGAGATAAACACTTTTTAAAACTGGCAAAATTCGAAGTATACTTAAAGATAGCAACTTAAATTTTAACTTACTTTTTGTCCTTGATGGACCTTAGTTGCTTTGATGATCCGTTGCCTCTGCTTAAAATCTCTTTTTAGATAAGGGTAGAAATGAATAAATAAAGAAAAACCCTTAACACGATTTTCTTGAATTTGAACTCAGAAATTTATTGAAATAAAATAAATATTACCATTGCACGGTAATGAACAGGACGAATTGCTACGTAGAGCGAAATCGTAAAATATAAAAGGTTTGAAAAATCGAGACGTTTTACAAATTTTGGAAAACTCAGAACGAAAGTAACTATATGAAAATTAGATACGAACTGGTCGGCTGGAACGTACGTATGGTCGCGAAAAAATTTGACGTTCGAGAGTTTGAGAACGCTCTTCGGACTTTATATACTGCACTGCCTAAATGCACCCCAGCATTCTTCCCACTCTGCTTCCTTCTTCTCCACGTGTCGTGGAGTAATGCACTGAGAAGGATAAGTGGACGGATGCACCTCGATGTCGGGATGTTATGTCTAATATCGATAAGGCTTCTGGCAATGCGGATCACACGCGAGTCGTGAAGAGGACTGTCGCTCTCTGGCACAAACCGGGTGTCTTAATTAATATATATTACAGAAGGTGTGATACATTTTTGGTTGCCCTACATACATTTTGTTTATAATGTATCTTTAAGGTGGTTCACCGGGAAAGTTTCTTTACAGAGTATAAGTAAAGAGTTTCCACCATAAATAATATGCTTGTAGCGTAATTTATGCGATGTTGTGATTTTTATGACGTCACTGGCTGGAGAACTACCTTAAACATGTAATGCAACAATGTTACTTCAGTTTTGTTCTTGCCCAAAAGTTAAAGTATTTTTTAATTCCATATTTTTTATTAAAATCTACTATTAGCTTAAAAGATTCATGTAATAATCCTATCAAATAAACTTTATAATATAGCAAAAAAATGGATTGATTCTATTTTTAATTTTTTTTTTAATAATAAAAAAGTTTCTATTAATTCTAAATATTATACTTATGGGGACAGGATGTAACACGCTATTTTTTATGACAGCTGATACGGCTCCGTTCAAAGTATCTTCCCACCAACTAGCTCGATCAGATTTACGAGTGTACTTGTGTACCATTCTGAATAATATAACGTATTTCCACAAAAATAAAAAAATAAAAAATGACATGAAACAATGTTTTTGAGAAATATTTATTACCGTATAAAAATTATTTTATTTCCACCCGCAGATAATTTTTTAAGTTACTGGGGTGAATTCTTAAAGTATTTATCAAATACAGATGTTTAGGCACAATAAAAATACACATTATTACCTAGGCAAAGTCGCAAGTCGGCCTTGAAAGATCAATTTTTGTTTATTATGTCTATGCGGATATCGTTCGCGAACAAAATAGAGCAAAACTTATTTGGTCTTGACATTCACTATGTACACATGGACTTTCAATATTCTATGTAACTCTAGAATCAAAATGATTCGGAGGCCCGTCTTGCTCATATGTCCCTCAGAACCTTTTTTTAAAAGAAAATAGTCTTTTTAACGTATTTCAAATTTCGGATGTTTATCATAAACGAAATATCAACTTAAAGTTTCTAATTTTAGCTAAAATTCGCGATGGGCTACACGAATTATTATTTTTCGAATGTATTAAGTAGCTATCTAAAAATAGCAAAAATCTTTCATTCGCAGTAAACGTTAGAGATTTCTAGTACTTTATTTTTACAAGTAACTATAAAAATAATGATCTTAAATCATTTTAATATATTTCTTCGCGCCAAGAAAATTATGAGGAAATTTTCCAATCCATTTCACTTAAAAATTTAGCTCTACTATATATAAAACATTTATTCTTTAAAAAAACATTATTACCACGTAAGCTATAAACTATAAATAAAAAAAAATATCCGCATGATTATAAAAACCCACTTTATTTAAAAATCCAACATCGCCACACCCAACGACCCCGAACCGCCCCCCCGCACATAGGTCGCCGACAAATTGAGCCCGTACAAAAAGTTCTACGACGTGGCCTGCGAGTTTCTGTCGAGTCACGAGAAGTGGATGAACTCGATGGTGGGCAGCCACGACCCCGACGTAATAGAAACCGAATCCGGCACGGCTTACCGGGCGATCTACAAGCTCGAAAAGTCCTTCCACGAGCCAGCGGTGCGAAAACTAGCCGAGACCGTGAGACTCACGATCGAGGAATTCCGCGAACACATGTCGCTCATCATGACGCTTGGCAATCCTGGTATGAAGGCGCGGCATTGGGAGCAGGTGTCCGAGATCGTCGGATTCCCCATCAAAGTCGATTCCAACATGACGCTGCTAAAGGTAAAGATTCGAACGAATGTGATTAAAGTTCGTCGATAAGTAGGATACGTCTATTGGATTTTAGATTATCGATTTCGGCCTCGACGACTACGTGCCGAAATTCGAGACGATATCCGAAGCGGCGACCAAGGAGAGTAACCTGGAGAAGGCGCTGATGAGGATGCACGCCGACTGGACGGATGTTGAGTTTATCGTGAATCCGTACCGCGATGCCGGCACCTACGTTATCGCCAGTGTCGACGATATCCAGCTGCTCCTAGACGATCACCTGACCAAGGCGCAGACGATGAAGAACTCGCTGTACATCAAGCCCTTCGAAAAAGAGACATTGTGAGTTACATTTCAGGAGATCTTTGATGTGTATAGAAGTAGGTGTTGAATGGTTGGTTTGGTGCAGGGAATGGGAAGGAAAATTGCATTTACTCCAGGATATAATGGACTACTGGCTGAAGGTTCAAGCGACGTGGATGTACCTGGAGCCGATATTTTCCTCGCCTGATATTCAACAGCAGATGCCCGAGGAGGGCCGACGGTTCAGTGCTGTCGACAAAGTAATCGTTTATTTAAAATATTAGAGAATTCGTATCTAAGGAACAGCGTAAATATTTTTTTTTTCTTTGCAGATCTGGAGAGACATAATGTCGAGTGTAGTGGTCGACCCGAAAGTAATGGTAGTCGTGGAAATCGATAAAATGCTGGATCGTTTGAAGAAGTCGACGAATTTATTGGATTTGATCCAAAAAGGGTTGAATGATTATTTGGAGAAGAAAAGGCTATACTTTCCGAGGTTTTTCTTTCTGTCCAATGATGAGCTGTTAGAGATATTGTCCGAGACCAAAGATCCCACGAGGTACTTTTCCATACACACTAGCGGTAGATCAATGACTTAAACATTTATATAACCATATCATTCAAAAACTTTTTCAAGGGTCCAACCGCACTTGAAAAAGTGCTTCGAAGGAATAGCCAAGCTGAACTTCACCGAGACCATGGAAGTAACGTCAATGATCTCCTCAGAGCACGAGCAGGTCGTTTTGGAAGAGATCATAGACACCTCGGCAGCCAAGGGTCAAGTGGAGAAGTGGCTCGTCGAGCTGGAATCAGACATGAAGAGAAGCGTAAGAGCTCAGGTAAAAAGAGAACTTTCACCACAGATAACTAACATTTTAACGACTATATACACCAGACCTACTTTATTCACTAGGTCAGCCGGGCTAAAAACGCCTACCCCACGAAACCCAGACGCGAGTGGGTATTGGACTGGCCCGGCCAGACGATACTCTGCATATCGCAGCTTTATTGGACGAGCGACGTTACGAGCGCCATACCGAAAGCCCCGAAAGGTCTGCGCGACTACGTCGAGGAGTGCAATCGCGAGCTAGGCGAGATCGTCGTGCTCGTGCGCGGGAAATTGTCCACGCAGAATCGTACCACCCTGGGTTGGTAGATTCTTTTCTCGTTCCTTTTGGAAATTGGTGTAATAGTTTTGATTGTTGTTGTTGCTTTGGGTGGTGATATTGAGGATTGGTTTACAGAGGCCTTGGTTACTTTGGACGTGCACGCGAGGGATGTTCTGGTGGGCCTGCACGAGCAGAATGTGACGAGTGTCACGGATTTCAAGTGGATTTGTCATTTACGGTATTATTGGATCGTACGTATATTATTTATTTATTTATTTATTAGAAATATCCTTTCTTAAAAAAATGATGACCGGAAGAAGTGAAGCCCCCATAAATTTGATCTGTGATTGGCTCTTCGATAAAAGGCGCTAGAATTTAAAATTAAATATGCATTTTTATTGGATAATTATGTATTATTTATTGGAATATTTATTAGAATGGAAATGATTAAAGTGAAAAGTATTAAATAAATAATAATCAAATTAATGTTGGTTGTAGTTTAAAAAAATAAATAACATGTTTTAATTGTTTGTTAAAGTGATGGCCAGAAGTAGAAAAGTATTTCAAAACACAATACGATTGTGTTAATATTAGAATAAATTATGTCAATATTATGTTTTATTCTTTATTTAACATTTCACAAAAAATAAGTATTCGATTAAGCTTATAGTTTCCAGCATCAAAATTTTGTATTCGTTAAGAGTAAACGTACTTCAGTATTATATCAATTATTAAAGATGCATCAAAATTAAAAGAAACAGATTTCCAGCTTATAAGGAATAAATTATTCTTAGCATGTTTAATAAAAAAAGTACGTACAGCGCTCGCAACGCGCACGGATTTGGCTAGTATACTAAAATTTACATGTAATGTGAAAATATGAAAATGAAAAAATTGTGGATAATCTCGTGATTTGCGCACAAATTATAATCTTATAGATGAGATCAAAATAACGATAAACTTTTTTTACAACTTTTACCGACATACGACTAAAACTTGTTTTTTACATATTTATTTCGCTTAAATTTTCTTTTCACTGTCACCGCTACTATACCACTTCTTAATCTTACAATTTTGACGGCAACCCTTCCTGATCAAACCACGAAACCTTCATCCCTCGCTGCTCATTAATCGAATGTCTGAGTTGTATACCCCACTCCCACCGCCTCCACGTTCCACACGCGCATATAGGACCACAACCTGATAACCATGATGATAAACGCGTCGCTGGCCTACGGCTACGAGTACCTCGGCAACACCTCGCGGCTGGTGATAACGCCGCTGACCGATCGATGCTACCGCACGCTCTTCGGAGCGCTGAGCCTGCATCTCGGCGGGGCGCCCGAGGGTCCAGCGGGTACTGGCAAAACAGAGACCACCAAGGACCTCGCCAAGGCTGTGGCCAAGCAGTGTGTCGTGTTCAATTGCTCCGATGGGCTGGATTACATCGCGTTAGGGAAGTTCTTTAAGGTTCGTGGCGAGTTTGGATTCTTTTTTTAACTCAAACATGTGCAGCGATTGATTTTGATATGTCAATGTGCATGGGTGGCGTTGATAAATTGGCGTTATATACTTGAAAATTCGTATGATTATGTTATTGGAAATATGATTATTGTGTAAGAACGAGGATTGAATGGAAAAGACGAGTATTTGAAATGTTGAAAAAAATAATTTGAAAATAATATTTGGATTGTAGAGGTAGATTTCGTCGACTAACGAAACATTTCAGAAAACACTCAGTTTTTATTTGATTCGTGTCAACGTATCGAAGCACGAAGTTAGAAGAAATTAAAACCTGCGTAATCCACTTGTTTAGACTTAAATATGAATAAATAAAAAAAAAATGCAATTTAGTATGCAGGTTCAGATTGTTTTTTTTTTCAATTTTTGTTTGTGGTAGGTACAATAAAATTATATCCTAAAAAGAAAATGACACCTTTAAAATTAAAGTTAAGATAATAATTAAAAAGCAATCCAAAGTTTTATAAGCTTTTCCAAATTTTCTTAAAGAAATTTTCTTTCAACCCTTTAAACCACTCACCATTTACATCCCAATGCACAACAATTTTCGCACAAATCATTCCATAGACTATTAAACATACCGTTGACTTCCCGCCAACAACCACCTCAACAAAACAAATTACTCCTGACAATCTCAAACCACCACAAGCATATCGCGATCAAGACTCTATACTCTCTCTCTCACGTTACTTGAATCCCACACAATAGGGCCTCGCTGCCTCCGGCGCCTGGTCGTGCTTCGACGAGTTCAATCGGATCGACCTCGAGGTATTGTCCGTCGTCGCACAACAGATCCTGACTATACAGCGGGCAATAATCGCGGGCCAGTCGACTCTGATGTTCGAGGGCACGGAGCTGAGTTTAGACCCGACCTGCGCCATATTTATTACGATGAATCCGGGGTACGCCGGGCGCTCCGAACTGCCGGATAATTTGAAAGCGTTGTTCCGTTCTGTGGCTATGATGGTATATGATAATATGAACGTGCATTGTGTTGTGTGATGGCACAGAGGCACATAAAAAGAAAAATGCGGTATGGATAACAGTATATATCGTAAGCTTATAGATGGGTTCCGAAACCAAATTTGCCAGTTTTCTTCTAAAATTAAGGCCGTGATATTTTGGAGAAAAAACAATTCAAAAGGACGATGGAGAATGAATTTTAAAGAGGACGAGAATCACCGCACTATTTTGTTGACGAATGTACAAAACGCGAAATATTTTTTAAGGTATCTTAAAAAAAGGTTACACTTCAGATATCGAAAAAATTTTATACTTTATACTCTAAAATTGATATGTGGAAAAACTATACTAATTATTGGGTAAAATTGCTCCACTACCGAATTAGTACATGTTCACAAATGAAACAGTGTATATGCACTAATTGTTAGTGTAAATACACTATTTCCTTAGTGGAAATTCACTAATTCGGTAGTGGAGCAATTTTAACTAATAATTAGTAGTTTTTCCACTAATTCAACTTTAGAGAGTATACAGAAATCTTGACGCGATAAAGTAATCCTGACCCCAAGAATTCATATTTAGGAGACCAAAATACATGGGAATATGGTGATCTAATCCCTTGCACAATACCGAATTTTTCTTTTTCTGCTCCTAAATCATATATTATTTATATATATATAAACACGAATGCTTTAGTGATGGATAATACCTCGTAGGTGCCTGATTACGGATTGATCGCTGAAAACACATTGTACTCCTTCGGCTTTCACAACGCCCGACCGTTGTCCGTGAAAATCGTAACGACGTACCGGCTGTGCTCCGAGCAACTCTCAACTCAGAGCCACTACGATTACGGGATGCGAGCTGTCAAATCCGTCCTCACGGCCGCTGGAAATTTGAAACTGAAGTATCCAGAAGAGAACGAAGACGTTCTGATACTGCGAAGTATCAAGGACGTCAATTTGCCAAAATTCCTGAACCCCGATGTCCCACTATTCAACGTAATTTTAGAACATTATCTTTTATTGCAAGTTTCTTTTAGCGCGAGTGTATAAACGATGATTATATAAAAATACAGGGAATCATGTCGGACCTGTTCCCTGGCGTCGTGCTCCCAGACGCAGATTACACGGATCTAAACGCCTGCGTCGTCGACGCCTGCGCCAAAGCGAACATTCAATGCACACCAGCTTTCCTGATCAAGATCCAGCAGATCTACGAGATGATGATCGTCCGGCACGGATTCATGATCGTCGGGTTACCATTCGGTGGAAAATCCACCGCGTACAGGATGCTGGCCGCTGCTCTCGAACTCTGCGAAGAACGCGTAAGCAGAGTCATCTAATAACAATCCGCAATATTAAAGTTTAACAACAACCGATTCCTGTACTCGTAGAAACTAATGAACGAGCGCAAAGTCGAGATGACGATCATCAACCCGAAGGCGATCACGATAGGCCAGCTGTACGGCCAGTTCGACCAGGCGTCGCACGAGTGGCAGGATGGCATTCTGGCCATCAGTTATCGCGCCTTCGCCACGTCGCCGAACAGTAACCGGAAGTGGCTGATATTCGACGGACCGATCGACGCTGTCTGGATCGAGAACATGAACACGGTGCTGGACGATAACAAGAAACTGTGTCTGATGAGCGGGGAGATTATTCAGCTGGCTCCAACGACCAATCTGATATTCGAGGCTATGGATCTGGAGGCGGCGTCGCCGGCGACTGTGTCTCGATGCGGTAAGTCTAGTGGAGTGGTAGTGTGAAATTTGGATTTTTGATGAGGGAACGTTGCGCAGGAATGATATACATGGAGCCGTCAACGTTGGGCTGGGAACCTCTGCTGCAGTCGTGGATTGCGAAAACGCCGGCGTTATTGACCCAGTGGCTGAGGCAGTTTCTTTACGAGTCTTTGTTCTTGAGGTTTTGCAAGCCTATTCTGTATCTTCTGAGGCACGGTGGTTTGACGGTATGATTATAAATGATATTAATTTTATTGCAAATATTTAAAAAAAAAAAAAAAATTGGCGTGATTCAGGAACGCAATTTATAAAATAATTTTTTTAATTTAAAGTTTTTTTTCTATCTTATTGAAAGATAATTTCATTGAGAGTGAGCTGAACTTTAGTTTGTTGCATAATATTTGTTTCGATGAACCAATTTTTCTTCAAGTTGATGGAGGCATCGTTAAATTAATAACAGCGTTTTATAGATAGCCCAGGACAAAATATTCCATGTGATGAAAAAAAATGTAATCTTTTAGTATAATTATTAGATTTTTCTTTTTATTTTTAGGAAATGTGTCCGATGCCCGATACGAATCTCATACAGTCAGTCACTTACTTGATGGACTGTTTTCTCGACGATTACAGAGCCGAAGAGGTACAAGCGCCGAATGAATTGGATTTAAGAGCTCAAGTAGAGGTACATAGTATGAATTATGTTGTTAAAAATTTTGATTATATGTAAATACCTATAAAAATATTATCTTCCCATTATACAGGGATCGTTTTTCTTTTCCTGTATTTGGGCGATGGGAGGTACAATCATGGCATCGGACAGAGAAAAATTCAGCACCTTATTTCGAGGACTTTTGGAAAAAGAATTCCCAGAGGCACTCCATACGCAATTTAATTTGCCAGAACCTATTGTGCCTCCAACGAAACCATACATTTTCGTTATACCTAAGGATGGCTTAGTTTTTGATTATAAATTCATAAAAGAGGTACGTAAATAATATTTCTCTTTAAAACAGCAAATAATTATCATACATAATTAACGAAAAAATCTACAGGGCAAAGGAAAATGGAAACTCTGGTCGGACGAGCTAATGAACGTGGCTCCGATACCACGCGACATCCCCGTCAACCAAATAATCGTGCCAACGGTAGAAACGATACGCTACACGACCCTCTTTCAACTGCTAGTCCAGCACCAGAAGCCGGTGCTCTTCGTCGGACCCACGGGCACGGGAAAATCCGTCTACGCCATAGACTTCCTCCTGAAGAAGAACAACATAGCCGTTTACAAGCCCCTTTTCATCAACTTTTCCGCGCAGACGTCGGCCAACCAAACGCAGGACATTATAATGAGCAAGTTGGACAAGAGACGCAAGGGTGTTTACGGGGCGCCAGTTGGTAAACGCTGGGTCATCTTCGTCGACGACGTGTCCATGCCTATGAAGGAAGAGTACGGCGCCCAGCCTGCCATCGAACTTTTGAGACAGTGGCTCGATCACTGGCAATGGTATATCATAGTGTTTATTTGTAAAAAAAATTGCGTGAAACTAAATTGCTTTGGGTGCTATAGGTATGACAGAAAGGACGCGAAGGCAATAAAGCTAATTGAGATTCAACTGATGTGCGCGATGAGCCCGCCGATAAGCGGCGGTAAAGATGTTACGCCGCGATTCAAACGGCACTTTTTCGTAACCACGGTGTCGGAGTTTCAAGACGACGTGATGATTGCCATTTTTAGTAAAATAATACTTTGGCACCTTGATACTAGGTAAATGTAGAGAAATTCTATTAAAATGAAAAATAATACTAACATTAGGTTAACGAATATTCTAGAGGGTTTAGCAAAGAATTCGACCCATGCATCGACCAGATAGTATTAGCGACTCTCGATGTGTACAAGAAGAGCCTTGAATTCCTGCTCCCAACGCCAGCGAAATCGCACTATCTATTCAACCTCCGCGACTTTTCAAGAGTGATTCAGGTTGCCTATCCGCATTATAAAATATATAGATGTCGAAATCCGCGTGTAATAATCGAACTAATAATGAGAGGCTCTTTTTAGGGCGTTCTTTTGTCGGTGCCAGAGACAATGCCGACACTCGAGAGTATGAAGAAGCTGTGGGTCCACGAGGTGCTTCGGGTCTTCGGGGATCGATTGGTCGAGCAAGCTGACATTAATTGGCTCGTTCAGCAGGTACGACTGACGCTCGCGGAAAAAATGGAGATTGATCTGGACGAGATGTTCGCCGAGCTGAAAACTACTAAGACGACACCGGTAAGTGTAACATTTGTATAATAGTATTTAAGTATTGTCATAAATGTTATATGTTAATTTAATTGAACGAAATTTTGAAAAAAAAAAATAATAAAATAAAGAAATGTTCATTGAAAATATCTAGCTATAATTATTTATACTTTATATATCACCTTTTTTATTTATAAAATTTGCGATGTAAAAATATATATTTTTTAATTTAGTCCATTTAGTAATAATAAGAATACTTATACTTCATTATAAAATCTTGAAACTTAATTTTTTTTCTATACTTACACTATTACATCAAAAACTACATTGTATATATTTTTCATGGTGTACTGTATATACTATGATGGTAAGGTACGAAAAATCATTTCTTCCCAATAAACTTCCGTATTTTTATTTTTTAATAAAATAGGCCATACGCACAAAATGACGCATAAAGTGCCTATATTAGCGAAAACATTCCTTTCATTATATATTTAACACGTTCACAGCTACGATGAAAATGAATGTTTTTTGGAAATTATTTTATTCGGTGCGAATAAATTTAAAAACATGAAAAAAAACTTGAAAAAGCATAAATTTTCTTTTTTTCACAACAAATTTATAAACCAAGTGAGAAATAATATACGATTATTATTTTTATAAAAGTGAAAAAACAATGTTTAAAAAATAGTCATATATGTCTCATATAGTAGTGAAGGTGTCAAATTCTTTCCAAACTTCACAGATCACCGACATCGAACTCCGCAAACTCGTCTACTGCGACTTCGCCGACCCGAAAGCCGACGTCCGCCTCTACCAGGAAGTCTCGGACCTCGAACTCTTGCGCAGCATCGTCGAGAACTACTTATCCGAGTACAACTCTATGACGAAGAAACCGATGAACCTCGTCTTATTCCGCTTCGCTATAGAGCATCTCTCTAAAATCGCGCGCGTCATAAAACAGCCGCGAAGTCATGCCCTACTCATAGGCGTTGGAGGCTCAGGCCGACAGTCGCTCACGCGACTGGCCTCGCATATCTGCGATTACGAGGTGCACCAGGTCGAGATAACTAAAACCTACTCGCAGTACGACTGGCACGAGGATCTGAAGAAGATATTGCTGAAGACCACGGCGACGGAGATGCACTCGACGTTCCTGTTCACGGACATGCAGATCAAGGAGGAGATATTTTTAGAGGACATCAATAATATGCTCAATACGGGAGAGGTGTTTTATTCATCCTAATTTATTTATTTAAATTTTCTGTATAATCAGACGTAACTGAATTATTTGTTGTAGGTGCCAAATCTGTTCAACAACGAGGAGAAGGCGGAAATTTGCGAGAAGATGCGTCAGCTAGACCGTCAACGCGAGAGGTCCATGCAGACGGACGGCAGTCCAGTTGCCCTGTTCAATTTATTCGTACAGATAGCTCGCGAGCAATTGCACATCGTGGTCGCCATGTCGCCCATCGGTGATGCATTTAGAATTCGAATAAGAAAGTTTCCAGCGTTCGTTAATTGTTGTACCATCGATTGGATGCAGGTGGCTTATTAACTCTAAAGATCATAAATGTGCAAACGATAAATATTTACTGTATTATTTAGCCTTGGCCAGAAGATGCGCTGTCAGCCGTAGCCATGAAGTTCCTCGCTGAGGTCGAACTCACCAGTGACGAACGCAAAGCTGCCATTGAAATGTGCCAATATTTCCATGTGTCCACCCAAACGCTCAGTCTCGAGTTTTTCGAACGTCTTGGAAGGCATACCTACGTTACGCCAACTTCTTATTTGGAGTTGATCAGCACGTTCAAAGATTTGCTTGCAAAAAAGAGAAGGTAGACTGTTGCTGTTATTTTTGTGTGGGAATTAAACTAGATTTTAATGAAATAAATCTGTGATAATGGCTATGTTGTTTTTTTAATTGTTTAGTGAAGTAATGTTAAGTAAAACACGATACGAAGGAGGACTGAGTCGGTTGGATGGTACTCAACGAGATGTCGAAGTTATGCAGGACACTTTGAAGCGTTTGCAACCCATGCTGGTAACCGCTACTCAGGACGTGCAGAAGATTTTGAGTCGTGTTGAAAAGGAGAGCGCAGATGTTGCCGAGGTCGAAAAAGTTGTGAAGATCGACGAGGAGGCTGCCATGGTGCGTAGATTACTGTCTTTCAATTGCAAAATCATTCGAGTAGAATTTATTATCTTTTTAATATATAATTTCAGGAAGTGGCTGCTAAAGCGGCTGAAATAAAGGCCGAATGCGACAGCAATCTTGCTGAAGCTATGCCTATTATGAGAGAGGCTCAAGCAGCGTTGGACACACTCACACCAGCGGACATTGCCGTTGTAAAAGCGATGAAGAATCCCCCTGCCGGTGTGAAACTCGTGATGGAGAGTGTTTGCATTTTGAAGGTAATATATATTTTAGTATGTGCGATACTGAAAGAACTTTCATTCTACTTTATCTATATTTTATAGGAGATGAAACCAGAGAGAATCCAACAACCCGATGGTAGAATGATCGAAGATTACTGGAAGGTCTCGTTGAAAGTCTTGAGCGATGTCAAGTTTATGGATAGTCTCTTGAATTTCGACAAGGACAATATACCCGATAAGGTTATTGATAAAATTCGCAAGGATTACTTGACCAACGTGAACTTCGATCCAGAAAAGATAAAAAGCGCGTCAACAGCTTGCGAAGGACTGTGCAAATGGGTCTACGCTATGTCTGAATATGACAAAGTCGCGAGAATAATAGCACCGAAGAAGAAGGCATTAGCAGAAGCTCAGGCCACTTTTGATGAAGCTATGACTAAATTGAATATTAAGCGCGAGCAGTTGCGACAAGTCCAGGTATGTTAAATCTTTTTTTTTTATTTATCATTTGTCAACTGACTTTGACTATTAATACTAAATATATATTTTTGTTAACTTTAGATGAAATTAGCTGCTTTAGAAGATGATTTGAAATCGAGAAAAATAGATTATCAAAATATGATGGATAAAGTAACAGAATGCGAGCAAAAGTTAAAACGAGCTGAGGAGCTTATTGGCGGCTTGGGAGGTGAATATATACGTTGGTCTGAGAATGCTAAAGAATTAGGGGAGAGGTCAGTATTTCTCTTATACATAACTATTTTAATCATATGAAATTTCATTTTTTAAGTCGATTGATTTAATAATTTCCATTTCAGGTATTATCGTCTAACAGGAGACATATTAATAGCATCTGGAGTAGTTGCATATTTAGGCGCATTCACAACTCCATATAGGATAAAACAAGCCAACAGTTGGGTCGAACTTTGCACGAGATTGAATATTGTTTGCACGAAAGACTTTCATCTTCGGGACATCTTAGGGATTCCAGTATTAATAAGATCTTGGATTATACACGGGTTACCGAATGATTCTTTCTCGATTGATAATGGCATAATCGTAAAGTAAGAAACAGCTATCTAACTCATTCTCTCAATATTGCGAAGTTGCTTTATTTTGCTCTAAAACTAAACATTTTTTTCTATACAGGAATTCGAGGCGTTGGCCTCTCATGATCGATCCTCAAAGTCAAGCTAATAAGTGGATTAAAAATATGGAAAAAAATAATAATCTTAGTATTATAAAATTAAGTCAGAACGATTATCCACGAGTGTTGGAAAATGCAATACAATTTGGTCAGCCAGTGCTACTCGAAAATATTGGGGAAGAACTCGATGCTATGCTAGAACCCATACTCTTGAAACAAACTTTCAAACAAGGAGGAGCTTTGTGCATTAAACTTGGAGACACCATCGTTGAGTACAGTCAAGATTTTAGGTATTTTTAGAATTTCAATATTAACTGTTTTAAGGTGGTTCTTTCGTGACTTCCCTAGTCAAAGCAGTTCTAAATGAAGAGGGTACCTGAAATTAAAAAAACCATAGTTGAAATGTGATTTATTTATTTAAAATGATAGAGATAGTCAATGTATTATAAATAAAGTGTATTTAACATGACTAAGATAGCTTTTTTAACAAAATGTCGATATTTTAGAAACAGCACAAACAATTATTGATAAAACATCTTAATCTTTTTTTGACGTATCCGAGGAAAAATTTTAAATTATTCAAAACCAAGAAAGTTATAGCCAATTAAAAAGAAATATTTTTTTAACCCCGTGCATGAATTTATAAACAATTGGCTATAACTTTTTTGGTTTTGAATAATTTTAAATTTTTCCTTCGGCAAATCCCCATAAAATTACTTAAGGGACAAAATAAGACCTTGAAAATTTAAATCGGTTAAGAAACAAAAAAGATTAAGATGTTTTATCAATAATTGTTTGTGCTGTTTCTAAAATATCGACATTTTGTTCAAAGGCTATCTTAGTCATATAAAATGCACTTTATTTACAATACATTGACTATTTCTATGGTTTTAAATAAATAAATCACATTTCAACTATGGTTTTTTTTTAATTTTAGGTACCCTCTTTATTTAGCACTGCTTTGACTAGGGAAGTTATGAAAGAACCACCTTAAAACCTCAGAAACTTTATGAACCATTTAATAATAAAGAGTTTTTATCGTAAAAATACGTAGTTATAATCTAAAAAATATTATTGCAGGTTTTACATAATGACAAAATTAAGAAACCCACATTACTTGCCAGAAATTGTTGTGAAAGTGACGTTAATCAATTTTATGATAACGGCGAGTGGATTAGAAGATCAATTATTAGGAATTGTTGTAGCAAAAGAACGTCCGGATTTAGAATCGGAAAAAAATTCGCTGATTATTCAAGGAGCAACAAACAAAAGGTAATAATAATAAGCTCAAGTGTTTCATCCTCAATATAAAATCTAATAGATATTTATCTATTAAATCTAATAATTATTTTGGCTTTGCAAAATACTTATACAGAATGCTAAAAGAAACAGAGGACAAAATCTTAGCATTACTATCAACATCCGAAGGAGACATACTCGAAGATGAAGAAGCAATTTCGGTTTTAAGCTCATCGAAAGTATTGAGTAACGAAATTCAAGTGAAGCAAGCGGCGGCCGAGGCAACCGAGAAAACTATCGATTTGACTAGGCTACAGTATTCGCCTATCGCTGTATATAGTACCGTCCTCTTCTTCACTACAAGTAAGAAACAACATCAACTACATCCATCCTAAAAATAGAAAATTTGGAAAATAACAAAAAGAAAACATTTTTTATCACGTACAGCTGATCTGGCAAATATCGATCCGATGTACCAGTATTCGTTAACGTGGTTTGTCAATCTTTTCAAAATGGCTATAGACAATACGGAACAAACGGAAGAAGTTGAGACGCGAATAGATGTCCTCAAGAAATATTTTACTCGATCTCTCTACGAGAACATTTGCAGATCTCTTTTTGAAAAGGATAAACTTCTGTTTTCATTTTTGTTGGTTATTAACTTGATAAACAGCAAGGGAAATTTATCCCATCCGCAATGGATGTTCATTCTCACCGGCGGAGTTGGACTTGATAACGCGTTTAAAAATCCAGCTGCATGGTTACCTGTGCAAGCTTGGAACGAACTCTGCAGACTTGACGATGTTCAGGGTTTGAAGGTCTCTCTTGTCATTTAAATAAACATTGACATTTTGTTATTAATATCGATAAATTAATGTTGGTATACTTAAATGAATGTGAAACTTTGTTTATTAGGGTATCAGAGAATCTTTTGAAAACGACATGGACGATTGGAAAAATATATTTGACTCAAAAGAACCGCAGACGTTGACGTTCCCCAAGCCATTTGACGATCTGACTCCTTTCGAGAGAATTTTAATCTTAAGGTGCATTCGACCTGACAGAATCGTACCAGCAGTTCAAAATTTCGTAGAATGTAAGACATTTTCATAGTATTTAATAAAAATAAAATAAAATGACGTTAACAACTATTATTGTATGCGAATTCGAATGTTTGCAGCGCAACTTGGGTCTGAGTACGTCGAAGCGCCTCCCTTTGACTTGGCTGCCCCTTACACCGATTCAAACAGTTGCATACCGTTAATATTTATACTGACACCGGGAGCCGATCCAATGCAACTTTTGCTGAAATTCGCCGACGACCAAGGTTTCGGCGCGAAAAGGCTGTTTTCGTTATCCCTTGGACAAGGTCACGACAATAATCAATCATTCTTCAAACAAAATTATAATCATTCCGTAATAAACCTTTTAGGTCAGGGCCCCATAGCAGTGAAGATGATCAACGACGGCGTGAAGGTCGGTAACTGGGTGGTCCTCCAGAACTGCCACCTCGCTAAAAGCTGGATGGGCACTTTGGAAAAAATCTGCGAAGGTTTACTCCCGGACACCATTCATCCGGACTTCAGACTCTGGTTAACGAGCTACCCCGTCGACCACTTCCCCGTGTCCGTCCTCCAGAACTCGATAAAGATAACAAATGAGCCGCCGAAAGGTCTTCGCGCGAACATTCTGAAATCGTACATGAACGACCCGATAAGCGACCCCGAATTCTTCGAGTCCTGCAACCAGAGTGAGATCTTCAAGAAGCTGCTGTTCGCCCTGTGCTTCTTCCACGCTAATATCCAGGAGAGGAGGAAGTTTGGGCCTATCGGCTGGAATACACCGTACGAGTTCAACGAGACGGATTTGAGGATCAGTGTGAGGCAACTTCGCACGTTCTTGAACGAGTACAACGATGTGCAGTACGAGGCATTGAGGTATCTCACGGGCGAGTGTAATTACGGCGGGAGGGTCACCGATGATTGGGATCGCCGGACGCTTATGGCTATCCTTAGGACGTTTTACTGCGAGTGAGTTGAAAGCTTTTGTTGTTTAGGTGATCGAAGTACACGTGAATTATTGAGAAATGTTGTTTATTTGCAGAGAACTTGTGACGCAGGACAAGTACTATTTCGATCCAGTTTCTGATATTTACTACTGTCCGACGTTCAAGGAACACGAAGCTTATTTGAGCTATACGAGAAAGTTCCCGATAATCACAGAACCCAGTGTTTTTGGTCTTCACGAGAATGCGGACATTGTTAAGGATAATCAAGAAACCGGTCAGCTGTTCTCGTCACTTTTACTTACACAGGTATTGAATATTGATATTTTTTTCTTATGTTCTCATATTTCGTGTCTTATACCGAAAAAATGTTTTAAAATGCATTGTTTTTTATTTTTTATGGGGAATGTCAATAGGATCGGACGGTGAGGCGAAATAAAACTACGTTATCTTTATTAATAATATAAAAATTTTATGGTAAGATTTATTTTTTAATTTTTTATGTCTACTAGGACCTATGGGAATTGAAGGTGAAGTATATTTTCCCAGTAAATTCTGCACGTTCGATGTCACGTGTTTGTGTAATTTGTAGTAGTCTCCACCTTTTATAATGATTTACACCTATTAGCATATAAGAGTATTGCTTTAATTGTGTGTGATCTAGTTTTATCAGTTACAACACGTGAAACGCAGAATTTAAAATTAATTAAATTTTTAATACAGGAAAAATCACGATCGGATTCCGGCGAAGCTACGGAAGATGAAGTCGTTTATAAGATTGCAATGGATATTTTAAATAAATTACCGGACAATTACGATTTATTTGAAGCCCTAGAAAAGTATCCTACTTCATACGAGAATAGTATGAATACTGTATTAGTTCAAGAAATGGGGAGATTTAACAAGCTTCTTAATTGTATAAGAAGTAGTCTACGAAACGTTCAGAAAGCCATCAAAGGTATATTTAAAAATTTTCATAGCAACACCATCGTACAAATATTCTTAAAACTATAAAACTATAGTAAGCGTAATGACTTGCAGGAATGATAGTAATGTCATTTGAACTCGAGCAAGTTTTCTTTGCACTACTGATGGGTAAAATTCCAAACCTTTGGATGCAAAATTCTTATCCATCCCTCAAACCATTGGGCAGTTACATCGAAGACTTTTTGGAACGCTTGAAATTTTTAAAGGTGTGTTTCTCAAAAAATCCTATCCATTAATATCTGCTTCCTGAAATAATAAAAATATTTTCGTAGACATGGTACAACGAAGGCCCGCCCCCAACATACTGGCTATCAGGATTTTACTTCACGCAAGCCTTTTTAACGGGGATCCGCCAAAATTACGCCAGAAAATACAAAATTCCCATCGACCTTCTAATCTACGATTTTTTCGTCATGAAAGAAACTATCCTGGACAAAGCACCCGTGGACGGCGTTTACGTTTACGGGCTTTTTCTAGACGGCGCCAGATTCGACAAAGACAAAATGGTCATTAACGAGAGCCTCCCTAAAGTCTTGTACGACGAAATGCCTTACGTAAGTGCATGATCAATATAAACCTAATATTAAAACTTCTTTTAAAAAGTTTATTATTAAATTCGTATTTCAGCTCTGGCTGGTACCGAGGAGAAAGGAGGAGATCGCAGACAGATTGACTTACAAGTGCCCCTTGTACAAGACTAGCGAGAGACGCGGCACTCTGTCCACGACGGGACACTCGACGAATTTCGTCATCGCCGTTGAATTGCCAACGGAAAAGCCCCAGGATCACTGGGTAATACGAGGAGTTGCTATGCTTTGTCAGTTGTCACAGTAGTGTATTGAATGGTAGCAAGTTTTTTAGGTGATTGTTGTAAGGTATTTTTTAGTCGAATTTTAATAAAAAAGCTTTTAAAGTTTTTCCGAGTTTTTTTTTCGTCAATGTTACAAATACTACAAATAACTGGATTTTTAATCATTTGCACAACACAGAAACTAATAGGTGACATTTATTTTTTGGCTCGATTAGTTCGAATTACATTATAATGTGTCATATTAGAATGCAGGTGTAAATTTCCTATGAATTTCCAAAAAAAAACATTAATTATTTTTTTTTCTTTAACTCCAATGCATAGTGTCAATTTTGTGTTTAAAATCTATTCTATAATAAAACAAATAATCAGTCGATGAAAGATCATATAAATTACATTTAATAGGTGCGTTTCTGTATGTACAAATTTTCGTATATGCGTTAAAAAATATATTTTAAAATTTTTCCGTATAATTTTCTATACTTTCGTATGATAAAAATCTAAGAATAAACATACTAAAATCATAGTACAAGGTCGTTCATCGGACGATCTCGTCTGAAAAATGCCACACCATGGTCAATAAAATTTCTTACACCTATCAAAAAGTGTACTCGTCTTTGATTATTTCTAAAATACCAGTACGATGCGGATGTGACTACTGTGATTGCTAGTAAAACAGAAACGATTTGGCCAACTGAAATCAAGCATAACAGATTGCTTACTATATAAATTTATTAAAAATAACATTATTTTACTTATAAAAGTACCTGTTACTCCATTCGTTTCTCTATTGGGTAAAGATAAATTATTTGGCGAAATATCTGGTCGCTTTGTGGTAGGCGTTTGGTATTTTTCTCGCGAACACGAAGCATTCGTGAACCAATCAAATTCTAAACTACAATATTGTTCCTGAAATGAAAGATAATGTTTTTTTAAACGAACACTTAAGCATAAAATAATGTTAGATTCTTACCTCTATAAGAATGGGTTCTCCTACTTCAATTGACTCGTTGCATTTGATATTTATCGTAGAACGTGCATAAAATCCTTATAACGAAAAATACAATACTTATTTCTAAATATACTTTACAAAAGAAAAAATAAAAAAATCGGGTTTTGAGCAACATTACCATTACTACATCTGCTGCCATTATTAAATTTAAATTGAATTACATTCTTCGCATAATCTCTCTGCACATTAGCAATTCGTCCATAATTTAGTTCGTCATCGCAAATAAAAGAACCATCGCAGAAGTCGCGTTCTCCGCAAACGCTTATTTTGTATACTTTTTGATCATCCACGTTACTTTTGATTTTGAATACGTTTACGTTATGAGCAGATTTTTGGTGCAGCAGTGATAAGTTCCAGAAATCTCCGTACTCATTACTTACTGTACAATGGTCGTTGTTCAAAGTACTGTGAACTTTACCACAGCTATACTTTGTTCTCCACTCAAAATGATAAACGCAATCTTTATAATATGTAAATACCGGTGCTCCCTAGACATAAAAAAACAAATAATTCATTATAATTCCAAAATGAAATCTAATGTAAATTAGTATATATTGTAATTCTATTATACCATATGGATACCATAATTGCATATAAACATAATTTCTGACGATATATTTGTATCATTATCTTCTTTGCAAACAGAGCCATTTTCGTACGTCAAAAATGCAGTTCCATCGTCAAAAACTCGTGGCATCGGATTCGGATATCCTAAATTCTACAAAAACAAAAAAAAATCACCCGAATCATCATAATTCAGTTAATATTAACACACCAAGCGACACATAATGTACTCACAATACCAACTGTTAAATTCCCATCCTTCTCCCCAGTCGCCATGCAAATCCCTGCCCCTGGCGGACAACTCAGCGAGTGATTCTGCACGAGCGGCTGACAAACATTAATGTGATACTCCGTGTCGTTGCCTTTAACAATATAATTAGTCGACGTGCGCGTCAGATGCTCGAAACTGACGTCGTTGTGCGCACAGGTACGCCCGCACACCACATCTGTCGTCATATTAATAACCGTGCTACATGGATACTCCTGGATCTCAAACGAGCTTTGTCGATCGCAGAAGAACGAGATCAGCGTGTACTTGTGCCGGCCGTCGGCGCAACTTCTGCCGTTGGTGTAGTTCAAGTAAGGACCGCTCTTCTTCCACATTAGGTTTGTGTTGGCCAGGCCACCGGAGACGCCGTAGGATTTGCTATTTTGAATTCTACATACGCCTGTGGCAACGATGGTATAGCGTTATACGTAATAATAGGATTCTGACTTTCTAGGGAAAAAATCCATGTGGGAATTTGATATGGGATCCTGCGTACGAGCCGAAAGAATAAATTCCCACGTGAAATTCTACATATATAATAAGCATAAAGCATGAGTCTCTACATGAGGGTTTACGCGAGGTCCCATATCAAATTCACACATGAGATCTCACATGGGATCCCACGTAGAATTTTTTCATTACAGCTTCATTTACCTGATCCAGGTTTGCAATAGTTATTCTTCAAAGGGCTGCACAGGCTTATCGAGTATTCGGCGTTGTTCACAGTCGTCTTGATGTCCTTTTGCTTGAGGATCGACAGGTCGTACACGTAATTGGTTATCGGATCGCGAACCGCGCACGATCGGTTGTTTATCAAGCTGTAGTCACGTAACTCTACCTCGTTGCAGGCTGCTACCGTGCGCCAGAAGAACTTGTAGTGGCACACTTCTAGCCCTTCTATGTACTCGGGTAAAGTGTCCTGTTGCCGTAAAATATTGGGGGATAGATTGTAATTTTTGTAAATTACGTATTTTTTTTTTACTTACGATAGCATTCTTGTCGCAAACGAATAATATCATCGACCGAATTGTCGGAGGTGCATCTGGCCTATTTTCATCACAAAAAGAGCCACTGTCGTATTCTATTTGCAAGTATCCACCGATCGCGTGGATAACCGAATGCTGCTCAAGTTTACCCAGACTTTTGTACCTAATAATATTAGCCATTATTAAATTGCTCGAGTTTACAAAAATAATTCTTTATATATAATGCATTGATATAATACTTTATATTCGATTTGTCCGACTTGTCGATCATGCAAATAGCCGCGTCCGAGCACACGGAATAATGGTCACCGAATAGAAGCGAATGGCAGATGTTTAAAATGAGCGTTAAATTCTCGTTTACATGAATCTCGTAATTGTTGGAGTAATCGGTCAGCGGGCTCAGATTGTAAACACCTGTTTGATCTGCTGCAGTGCACTCAGTTTCTATCCTCGAGGTGCAAGCTGCTTGGGATTCCAGGACCATGTCGAAGTGACAGGGATGACTTTCCTTTGAATAAAAATAAAAAGATTATCAATAAGTTTATAAAAGTTACTATATTTTAATAAAAGTTATATATTATTCAAGTCGATAAATTTGAATTCATAAATACAAAACATGATACGCTCTGAAACTTAAAAAGGTAAATAATTCATTTTTCTTTATCCGAAATAAATATATGCTTACGATATACTTATATATTCGCAAAAAGTATTCAAAAACTTTTCAAAACTAATTTACTTCCATTTTAGAGTGATATTATACTTTTTAAGAAGTTAAACTTTTGGGGGGAGCAGAAGGGAAAGAAAAGTTTAAAATTTGCATGCATTGAATTGAAGACATCCGATTTCATGCCTCATGGAATATCTATACCGGGACGTCAAGTAAAATTTTTCTCAAGGGACTTTCGCGCGCAAAAAGGAACCAACAGAAATACTTAGAAACTCCGGGCCTCAAATTCGCCTCAAATTCTGATACTCTATTTTAGCAGTAAAATATTAAATATCACAGACTTTGCGATTTATTAATGTATTTTCGTTCAGTGAGTTTAAACTTGTATATGACTTTGCCCACTCATGTTTCATTGTATTTCATTTTCTCTTACCCTGATAACATCAATATCAACAGCAGCCTCGCGGCCCATCGAAAAGTCACACTTCATCTCAAAGTGCGCGGTATAATTATGCGTCGCATTACACTTGTCGCCGGTATATTCAAACACGACTTTTCCATGCTTAACATTCACGGTAGGTGGTTCCTTTCCTACAAAAGAAAAACCCACCCACATCAATCACAGACCTTTGGAAAAAATCAAGAAAACTTTCCTACAAAAACAAAAACTTCGAGCCTATATCTTACCGACTCCAAACTCCTGCGTGCCGTCGTGTAAACATATCGAGTATCCGTCGGCGCCGTGGCAGGGTTTACTAAGCGGCTTGCAAAAGTGTACCCTGAGGGTCTTGTGCTCACTCAGCTTGATAATACTGTCGCGCGTGGGATTCGTTATGTCCAGAAAATTGAAGGCGACCGAATGTTTGGGGATTTCCACGATGCAGTAGTGGTTGCTTTGCTGAAGAGGTTGAATGAAGGACTGTGTAAATGCTAAATTAATGAGAATACTTTGCAAAAGTGTGTATATAGACGAAAATGTATGTTACCGGTTGGATGGACGATGTGGACGATGTGTTTTGGATGAAAAGCAGAAAGATTAAAATTATGCCTTTCATGTTGGCTATGCGTATCGCGAAAGCACTGTAAACGATCTTTAGACTGATAAAGCCGTAAATTTGCAGTGTACGTATTTGGTTCCTTTAAAAGCTGCTCGAGCAGTACGACGCGAATTTAGTTAACATAAAACGAATTGGACTGGTTCACAAGATTAAAAAAAAAATATATATATATATATAAATAAACATAAATTTTACAGAACACAAATTTGGCAGTTTTTATATTCGGTTAACGGCTTTTGCTCGAGTTACCATATTGAGAAACGTTTCCAAACTGATGTCCATGTCATTGTTTGGTTTGGTCGAAGGGTATGTGTTTATACACAAATCTCGAGAGGAGAGAGTAAATCCTCTCCTCTCGAGTTTTCGGTGTTACCTTATTATAATAATATGACTATACTTGCCGTATTTATTCATTGCGCGCGGATATCGAGCGAAGTCAATGCTGGCGGCTGATGTATATAGAATAGCTCACAGGAATGGAACGAAGCTTATCCATTAGTTTTAAAATCGAAGATATGACGGGTTGGTAATTAAATTATTGAATCGATGAAAGACAATGGAGAAGTAAAATAAAGCGCTGATTCGAGAAAGTAAATTATTTATTTTGTTAAATTTTTATAGTTTATGTAGTGATCTGTTGAATCTTTCTGAAAGTTTTTTAAAAAGAGCGGAGTTAAAAAAGTTCAATATTGGTAAACATGAAATGAATTTATAAAAGTTGTTCCAAAGTGTTTTAAATTGTTCTAACAATGTGTAAAAATCAGAGCTATGAAAAAATCTGTATACATATTAATATTATTATCTACTTACCTATTTTCTCGCGTTTCCAACTACTTTTTTAATTTATCATTTTTTTTTCGTTATTTTGGTCATGCGCTACTTTCAAACTTATTACGATGAAATCACGAGGAAATATTCAATATTGAAACCTGTAATTTGTACACGGAAAACAATACATGAAGAAATAGTAGTTATATAAGATTCTGCAAGAATAAATATAACTTGCAAGATAAAATAAAAAGCTTCTTTCATTTTTTTCTTTTATAAAAAAAAAACATCTTTTTTTCAAATAGTAGCTGCATTATCTCATTTTAAATAAGAAGAAACTTAATCTCCCTATTGCAAAACAATATATACTACACGCATTATCAGCTCAGCATTTTTTCTTCTTCTAAAAAGCTCCGCGGACTCCTATACAGAACCATAAATTACCAATTTCTGTCCCACGTATATATCTGTGGCTTCCCGGAATAACGACCTAACCCTCTTGTACGTGTTTTCGAGAAATCGACGTTTTAAAATTTCTGTCATGACACTTCATATGTAAGATCGAAATGCGCGAGATGAGTCATAACAATGTAAACATTTACAAAGGTATCGAATATATATCTTTCGAACCCCACTATCAGCTGCTAGAATACATTTTCATTCTTTCCCAGGCGGAATGATCTTCTATAATAAAAGTTAAAAAAAGTTTATAACTGATATTAGCAGATTATAAAGTCAGGATTTGAGACTTTTATAAAAGTCTAAAACTATTATAAATAGTTATAAATAGTTATTTACTTTTTTAAGTTTTTTGGATTGCCGAAAAATGTGAATATTTGATCAGTAAAAAAAAGTAAATAACTATTAATAACTATTATCAATTTTTAATAATTGAAAATAATTATTTTAAACTTATAATTAATAATGATTTCATATAATAAGAATTTTAGAATGATTTTAAAGTTTAAATTCATTCAAAACTATTTAAAACTATTAATAACTATTATTATCAAATAAAAAAAGTTTATAACTGATAATAACTTTTTACAGATTGATTTTATGGTTATCCACTGCAGCCCAAAAAAGTAAATACAAGTTTACAACTGTTATAAACTTTTTTTAGCTGTTCATAACAGAAAAAAACTGTTGATAACTTTTATAAACTGTTACTATATCTCAAATCCTATCTTTATAAACAGTTATAAACTTTTTTTTTAAATTATAAAAAGTTATATATTGTTATTAATAATTATTTGTAAAGTTTTATTTCCGCCTGGGTTGTATAAACAAATAAAACAATGCAGTTAAGTCGTTATTCCGGTAACTGTGCAGTTAATGGTTTAGGGAAATTGTTCAAATAAAATAAATAACATAGTTATTTCTACACTTAAAACATAGAATACGAATTCTTTTTTAAATATTCATTCGCACGCATGTGCCTCCCAACGGAATATGCGTGAAGTCAACGGAATTAACGTTACTCTGTTACTGTTTATGCACACTCGCCCCATCGCCCGGCAATCAAAGCTGGTGTGTTACCTTCTATTATCTATTACCTTTGATCTTTGTTGCTATATAAATAGGTATGTCATAATCTGTTTATTGCGTAGTATTAACTTCAAAACGGTGCTTTTAATTAAATATAAATATTCAGTTAAGTGGTTTTTCCAAGCACAGGTGCAGTTAAGTGGTTATGCACTCAGCTGATATTTACTCTTTGAACGCCTTTCAGATTTCCGGACCAATTAGTCTATATGAAAAAGGGTAGTTAGAAGGTATAAATTCCGGTGCTAACTCAATTTTGACCCCCAAGTGGGTTAGGTCGTTATTCCTGGAAGCCACAGATATAGTCTGGCACCGAAAAGTCGCCCACTACATTTTAGGACCATTCTGACACACATATTCAGCATATACCACACCACAATGAAAATACCTCGAAAAAAAGTTCCCCCATTTGCATACAATTATCAACCCCATTCTATTCCTCGCATAGAGCTCCGGTACCCTCGCAAACCTACAAGAAAAAAACATCCACCTACACTCGCGAGGCATCGCTTTAAAACCTCGTCAATAATATATGTATGCCGCGGCAGCAGCGCATGCAAGAGCACATGATTCGTAATGTGGCGGGCGGCGACGGCGTCGACGGCGTTTGCCTCCTCCTCTTCCTCCTCTCTCTCCCACAGCACACATCACGGCAACAATTACAATATATACATGTATCGTGGGGCGCGGGCGGGCAGCTATACGTATATACATACATACAGGGCCATAGTATACGTCTTCTACCTATAGTACACGGTGCATTGGCGCAGGCGCCAGCGAGCAGCACAAGCAGCAGTAGCAGCAGCAGCAGCTCACCATCGTCGCTCCATATTTCAAAGATGGCCGCCGCTCTACTGCTAGATTACCGTGTCACGTCAACCTCTCGGCGCTCTTGAGGAGGAGGTGGTGTAGTGAGGAGAAGTGTCCTCGTCGTCCTCGCCCAGGTAGAAAGAGCATCGCCTAAGGCCCGTGCAACGATACGGGCATTAGAGATGCCTCGCTGACGGGGGGCCCTCGCATCTACACGAGAATCCCTCTATCCCCGTGGTGTCTGTCTTCTCGGCCCCGCGCGCGCCTGAGACAGAGAGGGATAGAGATAGATACGACGTGTATAGGAGCGGATCCTAGAGAGTGAGAGTAAGCGAGAGAAAGAGCCATGAATCGCCATCAGATACTCAGCGGAGCTTGCAACGCGGGCGACCGATGCTACGCCGTCGGCTCCGTCGAGGGAGTGTCCTTCACCGTGAGTTTTTGCATTTTTTATGTTTCGCTCTTAGGTGGTTGGAGGCGAGAGATGATTTTTTTTTTCGAATGCTCCACAACCTTGTCTGTGCAAAGCTCAAGAGAGAGAGAGAGAGAGGGAGTGAGTGAGAGAGGGAGAGAGCTTTTCCTTCGCGGAAAAAATAGTCGATATCGCGTCGCAGGCGTCGAGAACGCGCGCACACATACACTGATAAAAGCCGTCTACGATGATGATGATGATGATGAGGGAATGACGAGGATGGAAAGTACGGCTGCTGCTGGCTTTTCACGCAAGTCAGCTGATTCTGACGTTTTTCCATTTTTTTTTTCTCATTGACTAGTACTACTACTACTACCACCCAACTCTCATCTCTCTCATCAATGAATCCTCCACCCACTCTTGAGCCCGATGCTTCTATATGCAGTCAATTGATATTATGTTAGCAGTCGAGACACGGGTGTATTGTTGCAAACTAATTATGTCTATATCTTTTCTCCTTTTGAATCAAGGCCTACGCAGCTGGCTGTAACATCGTTATTCTAGCCAGCAACTTTGAGAGGGTACAAATCATTCCTGGAGCAGTGCACAATTACATAAGGATCAGCTGTCTTGACTGTAGCACCGACACTGGCAAGATTGCTGCTGCTTATGAAAATCAAGTCTGCATTTTCGAACCAACGCCCCTGATTCACAGTACATGCTCCCATGTAAGGGTTTATCAAATAATTAAATGAAAATTAGATAATAAAGCATATATTTATTTATTCATCTGGCTTGTGTTATAGCAATTGGAGTACCGCTGGGTTCAAACTGGTAGTTTACAAACGGAATCGAACATCAGCTCATTATCATGGAACTTGGAAGGGACCCGACTCTTAACAGGAGGAGAACTTCTCCAGTTATGGCATCAAAATATATTACCCTTTCAAGAAGAACATTGTAAGTATAGTTTAGTTTATAGTGCAAATGAGAATTATTAAGAGCAATATTAAATTAATATGTAGTTTATTAACATCTATGTTGATTTATAACATAAATCGTATATAACTATTTATAATTACAATTGAGTAGTTTGTATCTTATAATATTATGTATAGCTGCAAAGCCGAAAGTAACACAATCTGAAGAGTCTGCGAATACAGGAGTTGAACAAAATGTATCAGGGAACACTTCGCAAGATCGTGAGTTCATTCGCTTTAAAGAATGAACGTTTTTGAGTTGGCATAATGTTTGCATGTAAAATATAATTATCATTTATAAAGAATTTATTTTGATTCATCATAAATTGATATCTACATGTCTACATTATTTAAAAAAGTCATCTTAATTATCACGATCATCATGCTTCATTGAGTTTAAGCATGTTAAATTTTTATTCATTGATTCATGGAGCTTTTAAGGCTGCATTATTGCTTGAATCTAATCAAAATACTTTATCATTTAATTTCTTATTATTAATTATATCATTCCCATAATGTATGGCTCTGAAGTTTGCATCGTTGGAATGCAACAAAATAATTTTTTACGATTGATTAAAGTTATTGAACAATGAAAATGATATCTAAAACTTTGTCATCAAATTCTTTTATACTATAAAATACTAAACCTGCACATTAAACTAATATCAATTAGTATAAACTTAAAGTTAATTAGTATTAACTTAATTAATTTTTTTACTTCATTGCACTCCAACGTTGCAAACTTCAGACACATCATAATGTTATAGGGGCTGTTTACCTTTTTTATCTTTGAATGTAAATATTTCTGTTGTTCAAAATATAAGAAATATTTTATTTCATAGCTGGAGCAGTCAAGTTTTCCATCGGAGGAGAAGCTGAAAGTCCTCAACCGTCGGATACTAATCTGGCCAATGAACCAGGAGGATGGAACTGTGTATGGAAATGCCGCACTGCCACACCAGTTCACTTGATGAGTTTTAGTCCTGATGGTACTTTGTTTGCCACAACTGGAATGAATGATAGATTAGTCAAGATTTGGTTTGAAAACAAACAATGTAAGTCATGTTATTTTTAACTTATTCGAAGTTTTTTACTTACTCAATGTAATAATAACTAATTTTTTTCTTATTTTAATAGTATTTCCCACAAAAAGTATTGATCATTCAAACTTTAGCCAGCCAGTATCAAGTGATAGTTTTAGTTTTGTTTATGTTGCTCATCCAAGAGCTGTTACTCATATATCTTGGCGCAAAACTAGTAAATATATGCCTAAGTAAGAAAAGTGATTTTATCAACATTTTTTCTGATAATTATTTCACTAAACAATTTATTTTTTATTATCAGGGGTTCAGTGTCAAATATGTTAGTAACTTCATGTAGAGATAACATTTGTCGTGTATGGACAGAAACTATTCCACCAGAGATTGAAGGCTTAGCAAATATGAGTCAATTTGAAGGAACAGATAGGCATGGTCATCATGGAAAACATCGACATCATAGCATGCACAAACATCGTTTTATGCAACGTTTAAAACATATGAAGTAAATACATTACTTTCTTTAGTCTCTTTTACACAAATAGAAAAAATTAAAATTTTTTACTATTTTAGAACATGTTTTCATATACGTCGACATGCAAAACAACAGCAACATCAAGCAGGTCACACTGCACCTACTTTACCCACATTACCATCTACTTATTCAGTTCACGATTTCCATAATAATTACCAAAGTACTGGGCATTACCCTGGAATGCATTTTCATTTAGCAGCAAGTATAAACGCAGAAACAGGTAATAATATTTGTGAAATGAATTTATTTTGTATTTATCTTAAATGTAACGTAAATACTATGTTAATGTTACAGATATTCCATTAGTTCCGAGTTTGGTAACGGGAGATCCTGATAGAGAAGCGAATTTCATTTTACACTGGTTAAATAATAAAGAAATGCAATTTACTATGCAAGCTGAAAGTATTTTACAGGTATATGTTATTGATTTTCTTATGCATTCAATACAGGTAAATATTTCATATATTGACATTTATTAATTATGTTTTTGTAGGAACTGACTAGAAAATTAGTAGAAAAAGAAGAAGGTATGCACCATCATCCAGAAACAGATCATGTTGACCATGATTCAGAAGAGGAGCACACACCAAGTATGTTTTATAAATTTTCTACGTGTTTTTATGAATGGTACATGTTCGTTTTACAGAGTGTTTTTTATTTTGTGTTGGTAGCTACTTTTCATGCAATGCACAGACACAATACTTATCAATCACATTACCCTAATCAGGATTTTATCGATATAATATATCCCAATAAATGTCTTTCATTGCGAGCACATTACAATAAAAATAAAATCAATTTACACGAAAATAGCGACAATCATTCTCATGCGACGAAATGCTTTCATTGCATGTTGCTTGTTGCCTGTTGCATGTGGGTTTGAAAATAATACTGATCAGGCAGCATCTTATCCTGTTATGGTATGGTGCGGCCAATAGAAAAAGGAGGTCGTCATCCGCCAAACCAGAAGGGAAATATGGGTGGCCGTACCACGAGTCAAGAGGAGCACAGTAGCGACGAGCATCATACGGCGCACACGGCATCGTCACATCATAGCCTTCCCCACAGTGTCCACTCTCACCAGACTCTCAGGTAAGCTTAAACCGAAAGTTTTGATCTTTTTTCATTCGTTTTGTTTCTCTTGTCCCTTTTGAGTTTGTCCCATAGTCGATTTATCTCAATAATTTACATTTAACGATTAAAGATAACATTTATACTTAAAATAAAAAAAAAAAGAAAAGAGAATACAATTAGCATTTTTAACAAAACGACACTGACAAAGCTACCCCATTCTTGCAGCAACACAACATCCATAAACTCGATAGCCACGGATGCGACGACAACGAATCAAGTGCCGGATTCCCTGGACACGAAGATCGAGACACTGCTGCGCGACTGGCATCATAACCCCGACCTTCTCTTCTCCATTCACCCGATCGACGGCAGCTTTCTGATATGGCACATCGAGTGGCTGGACGAGTACCATCCGGGCTCTTTCCGTCAAGCTCAGATCTCCTTCTCTACACGCATTCCCAACGCTTTCCCGCTAGGCGACGCCTCCACCATGAGCCACAACGTATCCATGTACTCTCACAATACAGGTGGCCCACTGCTCAACATCCGTGAGGTCGCCAAGTCTTCCAACGTGGGTAAGCCCACGGATACAGCGGAAAGTGCAGGTGCGGTAACGCCTCTGCCCAGCTTGATCGAGCAGGACGAGGAGCAGTCGACGCTGACTTCGAGGGCTGGCCAGGAGCTGCTGAAGAGTGTACAAAATGGAACTGAACAGCCGCAGAATAATGGTACCGCGCAAACTGGGGCTCCTAACGCGGAGAACCATAAGACTAACAACGAGAATGTGAATGATATGCTTACTCATCCCAGCCCCATGGTTTCAATGGTGTCGAAACACGCTAATGGCACGCTGAACCTCTGGCAGCTTACTTTTGCGGATAAAACGAAATTCTCTCAGGTACGGTAGCGGTCTATTTAGCAATCAAAGTAAGTTAAAATGAGTACCATACTAAATTTTGTGTTTTTAGGTACTGAGCATCGGCCACGCGTGCAGAGCCTCGGGCCATCGTTTCCGCGTGAACGACATAACTTGTCACCCCGTGCTGCCTTTGCTCCTCACGACTTCCCACCACAATATCCCCGACTTCCCATCGAACCAATCGACCGACAAAACTGAGGAGTCTCATGCGCCTAAACACGAGCACCATCGAACGCATAAGGATATGATATCGTCCACGGGCTTCTGTAGCGAGTTAATCCTTTGGCGCGTCGACGCCGTTGGTCCACTTTCCAAAAGCGGCGGAGTATCCGAACTAGCTCGCATCAATTCCCCAGAGATATCGGCGTTCAGCAACGTCGCCTGGATACCCACTCTCCTGCCGAGTACGACTCTAGGAAACCTATCGAATTCCCCAAGCGCCTGCTTTGTAGCTAGTGATGGCGAGTGCCTGCGGGTATATCAGGCGGTGATCGACGCGCGGACTCTTCTGGCCGAGGTGTCGATCAGCGAGAGGCGTAGTAGGCTGATGGACTCGATGGCGAGTCTGTCAACGGATATTTCCTCGGACGACGGTATTCGACATTCCATTCACGACAGGATCAAGATCGTGTCGCAGCAGTCGACTGCACGGCCTGGTTGCGTAATTCAGCTGGACGCTATTTCTGATGCAACGCACGATTGGCAGAACACGCAGTTTCTTCACGTTTTTCAAGAGCAGCTTATCACTGGCGAGCGTAACGATGAGAAACAGACGGGTGTTGATACTTCGGCAAATGATCTAGGTAATTCGATAGGTTCGTGAGTTTATTCTTTTTACGTCGTCACCTTATAAAATACTAAACCTCTTCAAAATCCTCAGGACTGATGGAATCAACTCTGGATGCGATGGTCGATCTCCAGCAATCAGCAATCTTCGAGGAGCCCTTCTACATCGTGGTCCTCGAGAGGACACCGAAGGGCACGACCGTGCACATGTGGCGGCTCGTTATAGCTTCACAGCCCGAGTCCCAGGGTCTGAGCGGCTCGATGATGTACGTACCGGATTCCCAGCTTGTTCAGGATGAAGATGAGGAGGCGGCACTAGCCGGTCCTGGTGGCCGAAGGTCGCGCAGACCCAGTCAGACGGGCGTACGCAGTCGACAGAACAGCCAGGCCGAATATCCAGACCCGAATTTCACGCGCCGTCATCATCACAGCAGCCATGTACTCATCAGCACTACGAAAGTCTGCACGCAAGAATTGCCGCTGCCTGATGGCATTGAATTAATTCATGCCGCGCCCGCAGCTGGACATTTAAGCAGTTCATCTATTTATCCGGCATGTTTCGCGCCTTATATCATTGTTACTGCTTGTAGCGATAGCACCGTACGCTTCTGGAAGTGCAAGGTATGTAGAACAATGATTCTTTGTTGAATATTATGATAATAAAAATTTATAATGAATAGTTTAAAATAAGTTAATTAATCGTCACTTGATTGAAATAATTATTTTAGATGGGAAAAAATTGATTAACAATTAAAAAATATGCTATCTTAGAATTTTTTCTAAAATAAAAACTAAAACAAGAATTGCACTATAACATACATGTAAATATTACAGGTAACCAAGACTAGCGAAGAGGCTGGCAGCCAGTTGCAATACGAATGGTGCGAGTGGGAGATGATCCGCAAGGACAAAGAATCAACGATCGACATAACGGGGCAGCCACTAAACATCAGCGCTGCTTACAGCGGTCGCATCGCTTGTGCGTACAAGTACGGCAAATCCTTCACGCGACCAACGAAAGCCGATCCAGACTCGCGCTACGTCAACCTCTGCGTGGCGATCTACGAGTGCGAGAGCACAGGAGGCAGCGAGTGGATTCTCGAGGACACGATCCACCTAAAGAACATCCACCTGCCAAGGATACAGGTCGATCAGCATCTCGATCTGAGTTACCTCTACGATAGCAGGTTCCTGCAGAAGAAGCAGCGATTGACACAGGTACTGCAGACCCTCAGCCACGAGGATGTGAGGTCGCCGAGGAACGGCGACAACGGTGGCGATAGTACGAAAGCTGGCCTACTCGCTGTGCCCTCTTTCAGCACCCTCCAATCCCTGAGAAAGTCTATCATAGAGAATGGAAACACATGTCCGCTGACGCAGAAGCATTTGGTGCAGCTGGATTGGGTGTCGAAGGAGGATGGCTCGCATATCCTGACTGTTGGTGTGGGTTCCAAGATCATGCTATTCACGCCCGTGTGTTCCGATTTGGCACAAGCTAATATGAAAGCGATGAAGGAATCGCAGAGCAGTAATAGGCCTATTTTGAGGAAGACGTCGTCCCTGGCGCAGCCGCAGTTTGTGGATGAGATACGTTGGATGAAGCTCAGGAAGATTGAACTGACTACGGCTGATGGTTTGCCACCTTTGCCTATGCAAATTTCATGGGTAAGATAGCATTTGTTTTTCAAATTTTCTATTTTTAGCTTACACCAGTCGTGTAAATAATAATGTTTCGAATTGCAGGTGCGCGATGGTATTCTGGTCGTCGGTATGGATTCAGAGATGCACGTGTACTCGCAATGGAAGCCGAACCCTAAGAACGATTGCTGCCACTCAACACTTCAGCAGCAGGAATCTGACGAATTCCAGGCCAGCCGCAACCTGCGTGACGAAGATCTTCGAACGCTAGCTCATGAGACATCGCAAAGACGCTTAGCAAACGTATCCTCGATGCCACATTTGTCCCGTGTCAGCAGTATAAACCTGACAATGCTGGATGCGAAGAAGAAACGCGGCATGGCGAGCGAGAACGTCAGCCTTGACTACATGCCTGATTACGGATTGTTCGAGGCCTCGAGGATAGCCTGCCCTGTGCTTCCGCAGTACCACCCGAAGCAGCTAATGGAGCTGCTGAATTCTGGCAAGATTCGTTGGGTGAAGGCCATCCTGGCGCATCTGGTGCGATGTATTACAAGCTCCTGTCCCATAAGAGCCGACGACGAGAATTTGATGAAGCCGAAAGGTGGCGGCTGGTCTCGGTCGAGAACCATGTCGGTGAGCTACGTGGGCACAACGTCGCCCCTGGAACCGAGGGGCTCGACCACGCAGATTCCTGAAGAGCTCACGCTTGACTACGCGGAGATAACGTCGATCTCGCCTCTGCCACTCTGGACCCTGCTGATAGCTGATAAAGAGACGAATGCCAGTCAACAGACCGAGGACAAGCAGGATTACAACAAGCTGTTTGACGGTAACGTCGATGAGGGTGACTCACTGGACGATATGCTCGACGAGGATTATGACAGAACAAGGCAGAAGGACCGCCGGTCATCGGTGCCTGAGAGGCAAGGCATATCGCACTTTGGGCCACGACAAGGCCGAGTATTATCTCGACTTCTGACTCATACGCACCTACCAGGGCTGTCTAGTTTAGACCAAATGCATCTATTGGCTCTCGCTGATACCGTGTCCACGTGCAACGTCGACTTCGCCGAGCGCTTCGCGATAGACGCGCAGAAGAGCGCGATCGCGAAGGAGAATCTCACAGGTATACCGGAGGGTGAGGCCGTGTCCATGGACTCGCTCGACGACTGCGGTCTGCGCTTCCTTCTGGCTATGAAGCACTACAACTATCTCATCCGATGTCTTCCGTTGGCACAGCGCGCACAATTCCAGCAGCAGGGCGTGTCCACGAACAACCTCGTCTGGGCGTTCCATTCGGAATCCGAAGAGGAACTTCTCAGCCTGATACCCTCGTACGCTAAGGGACATCCCAAGTGGGCGATACTGAAGGAACTCGGCGTTGGATGGTGGATCACCAGTATGGCAGTGCTGAAACGCTGCGTTGAGAAGATCGCCAAGTCGGCGTTCCAGCAGCACCAGGATCCATTAGACGCTGCAATCTACTATCTGGCGATGAAGAAAAAGAACCTCGTGTGGGGATTGTTCAGGAACAAGAGGGACGAGAGGATGACTGCGTTCTTCGCGAATAATTTCACGGAGGATAGGTGGAGGAAGGCCGCGCTGAAGAACGCCTTCGCTCTGCTGGGTAAACAGCGGTTCGAGCACGCCGCTGCCTTTTTCTTACTTGCCGGCGCTCTGAGAGACGCCATTGATGTCTGCCTGCACAAGTTGAACGATATCCAGCTAGCTATGACTATCGCGAGGTTATACGAGGACGACATGAGCTCGCCGAATCTGAAAAGGTTAATGTACGAGGAGATACTGGGATGTGACAAGGAGGGAGATAATCAGGATATCAATAAGGCGCACCCCGATCCCTTTCTGCGTAGTATGGCCTTGTGGATTCTGAAAGATCATTCGGGCTCACTCAATACGCTTTTGCTTACTAATGTAGGGACCTTGCATCCTCAGTATAACGACGAGTCTGATAAGCCGGAAGGTTCCACAGGTATGTTTTATTATTATTCTCACAGTTATAGAATGAATTAACAATAACTTGTATATTATGTTTTAGCCAATCCTAATGTATTCAACTTTTACGTGTACCTTCGTACACACCCACTGCTCATAAGACAATACATAGCATACACTGCTCAGGATAAGAGGAAAGGTCACTCCGTCGTTATTTCCGGCTTCAGCTATGGCACGGAAACGAAAACGCAGCAAGACAAGCAGCTTACTTTGGAGGATACTATAACTCCGCTAGAAAGACAGCTTTACTTCACTACCGCTCATGCGCATTTTAAAGCTGGCTGTCCGGCGCTCGCGTTAGAAGTGTTGTCCAAATTGCCGAGTAAAGTTATGGAAACGAATACGGAAGATTCTCCTAGTGAGTAAAATTTTATTTGTTCTGTCAATCTTTTCACAAATTCATCTTTTTATGTCATTATTACATGAGAATCATGTGAATTGTAGGCCTTCTGAATAGTCCTAGTAAGATCAGAGCACAAAATTTCGAAATAGACACAGGCATAATAAGTTGGGAAGATAGCGCAAAGAGTTCTGCTTTAGGTTGGTATTTGCACATTTCAAATATTTACTAATTTACGTGACTTCTAAATATCTTTTGCGTACAGATTCAGCTTCTGCACTAGACTGGTCGCAACCGGTAGCCAGGGACGAAGACGAGTTAGAACTAAAATGGGATGATGACCCAGCAGATGCAGAGAACGACGATGAAAGCCCTCCTATGAGTATGAAGTTAGATAAGGTAGACAAGGATACAGAAAAAGATTATGTAGATAAGGATGGTAAGAATTCATACTTGTTCCAACTATTTTATAATCTAGATATGTATTAATTTGAATAATACCTTACCATTTGTGTTAGATGAAGCACTGAAGGCATCAGGTCAATTAGATATAATGGCTCAGCAATTGAAATTTGTGGCTTGCCTAAAAATTCTGATGGAAGAGTTGTCTACTTTAGCTACTGGCTTTGAGGTTGACGGCGGACAATTGCGGTACCAATTATACGTATGGCTCGAGCGAGAAGTTGATGCTTTGAGACAATTATGCAGTTATAGTACCAGTACTGATGGAGATACAATTAATGTTACCGAGTGTAAGATACATTAACCCGTTATATTTTCATACATTTTTCGGTCTTTTATTACACGTACGTTATTATTGTATTTATATATTTAGATGAAGGAAGCATGATCGACGAAGTGCCACCGACGTATAGACCAGGGGAACAACCAACGCTTCATGAAATTTTAGTTGCTGAAAAGTTAGATTTCGAGGCTAAAGTTCAACGAGCAGCTAAGAGAAAGAAGTGGCTAAAAGGTAATTAATTATTCATTAACCAATTAATCCTCCACTACAAAATACAATCAACGTAATAACAAATACCTTCTACTTTACCTCTAGCCAACGAAACGTTACTGCGAACACTATTATCCTACTGCTCGCTTCACGGAGCCTCTGGAGGTGGTCTAGCATCTGTCAGAATGGAGTTGATATTACTTCTGCAAGAGCTGCAGCAAGAAAAGACGCAACAGCAGCTGCTGAGTCCTCTCCCGTTCCCAACGACGTTGCCGTTGCTGAGTGCGAGCGTCGCGTGCAACAAGACCGTGGTCGCCGATCCTGTCCGTCACCTACAATCCCTCGAGCACGATATGCTGCAGACTATGATAGAACTGCGAAACCCACCGATGCCTCACAAGAATACTCACTACTGCGAAGTATTTATCTTGCGCGATTTAGCGGTGGCTCTTAGCGCCTGTATTTATCAATCGCTCTGCGACTCCGATACGTTTGTTAATAAGCATCAGCAGTCGGAGAGGTATAAATATTTTTTATTTACTATTGCTATTATTGATATTGTTAAAATATAAAAATATTCTTTACATAATTGTAAGCCCCTATAAATGCTTCATGCAGTATATGTATAAATACATTATGTGATATAAAATTTATCGATTACATGATGTGATATAGATAAATAGGATTAAAATTGATTTAAGCTACTTATTTAACGATAAGAAGCTAATTATTTTATTTTGATCTAATTTTAGTACAATGCAGAGTATTAAGAGTAATATGATAAAAATCTCAAATCAATCAATTTTAAAACCGCACGAAAGTTTTGGATTTAAGGTGGCACCAACGTGATCGGCTGTATTTACGAGTGGGGGGGGGGGGCATCAATATTCTTTTTATCGATTTTTATTTGTAGTAGTACAATATGATTTATTATAATTATGGATTGTAAAAAAACCATGATTTTTTGTTTTTATGGTATTAAATTTAAATTTTTCTGCTGACTTGATAATTTCATTATACAAATAAGATTTTGTAACTGAAATGCTGTACTCTCTATTTACGTGGTTTTATGAAAAAATGATCGATTTTCATGAAATGATGAGGAAAAACACTTTTCTCTCCATAAAAGTCTATGTTAAAAATTAAATTTTCAAAAAATTTTTTCTCTTTTCGCCTGGTGACCCTACTTGAAAAAAATACCAATAAAAAGTTCACAATTCGCACTTTCGGTGGGTATTTTTCTTTTTTCTTATTGATTTCGCTAATTCACCTGAGCCACCTTAACCACAAGGTATATTATCTTTATGACGAACTACAAGAACCACTTGAGTATTATTCCCCCTCGAACGTTAAGGCAATATTTTTGCCGTTTTATGTTACGGCTCTAGCGAATTTGAAGATTTCCCTCTAATGCATTTGATTTTACTCATAAATTATAAGTACTGTACATGTTGTACATAATTTAGCGAGGACATTACAATAGAGCTTTAGTAAAAAAAAAAACTAATAGAATTTTTTCCCTAAAGCTTTACAGCAGCAGCTGAAGTCGAAGCTTTCTCTGGAGGCCATTTGGTTGCGTCCAGCAGATGTAATCGGCGATACTCGGCAGATGACAGTGTCTGCATAACGACTTCACCTAGTAAATGGCCGGGTGTTACGAGCTTACGAGCCTTATTAGCTCGCGAGAAAGACGAAGATACGCCCAAACTCAACATACTCCTTTGCGAAGCTTTCGTTGCTACGTACATGAGCTTATTTGTTTATGCTCTGTCGAGCTGCGACAGCCATATACTCTATAGACTTATGGGACATCACTTCGACAATAATACGTGGGCTTGCCTTTTTGGCGGTGGCGTGAAGAAACTTTTACGGGTAGCTAGTACTAGTGGTCAGGTGAGGAGAGCGATTTGCGTGGTGATTTTTTAAGATTTATTTGACTCATCTGTTTTTTAATTTAATTGCTTGTTTAGAGCGGATCAATGAGCATCGAAAGAGTAGATAGTTTAACTAGTGAACCTCAAGCTAGCGCTACTAGTGGAGTTTGGAGTACTATGACATCATTAACGAAGCAGCGCGTTAAACTGAATATGAAGTTATTGGGACACTTTACTGGACAGCAACCAAATATGAAGGAAGATAAACCCACGTACAGGGAGCAATTTGTTTCTCCGCAAATGAGTATGATATCCTATTTTCTTATGAAGGTAAATATTATTATCGATTACTTAAAAATCTTTCTTTTAAATGAGAATCTACATATTTATACGAGAATTTTATGATTTTAGCCTCGTATTGAAGGTGAACTAGCTGAGGAAATAGATTATGATTCTTCAGACTCGGCTGTTTCCGATCTGGATTCATCTGAGGATGAAGACGATGTATTTGATACTAATACAAAGCCAAAGAACAAACCAAAGGATAACACAGAACACACTAATCCGAATTCCTATAGTTGGTGCATTATGAGATTAGCAATAGTTAAGACTCTGCAACAACAGCTGCAGGACTTTCTAAACGTGGCGGGAATAGAGATGCAAGGTATAGTATTAGTTTTTTTTATTTGAAACTCATTTTGTTATTTAAAGTACTAACATGGTTTAAAACTCTAGAGCTACCAGTTAGTAGCCCTTTGATACACGGAATGTTGGGAGTGGTAGTGCACTGGCAGGAAGCATTGCGCGAGGAATTGGAAGCGAAAGGTCCGCCACCTGCTAATTACATACCCGGCTGCGCTCCCGATCCTGTCCCAACTCCTGGTAAACCCGCGATCCACAAGTATCGTTCATTGCTGGAAAAAGGCAATACTCCATTCAAGTAAGATTTATACTTTTATTTTGAAATAGCATTTGCTTTATCTATAAATCTAATTAACTATGAATAACCTTTTTTAAGCACACGACTGGCTTCTGCAGCACCAGCGAATCGTCTTTGGTGTTACTTAGTGAGACACGAGGCGGTTCAAGATATTTTTATACGAGCAGTATTTGGAAAGCGAAGGTCTCTTTCTTCTATATTAGATACTAGTGGAGGAGATAATAATACACGAGGCGCGAATTCTGGAGAGGACAAGGGAAGCGACAGCGGTACAACGAGTCTTCCCGAACCCGTCAGAATAATCCATAAAGAACAAGATAGTATTAGTGCCTTCTGCCTTAATCAAGTGAGTCTTTTAATCTATATTCATTTATTTACGAAGGTAATATTTTCGCATCGAAATAAGTAACAATAAATATTCGTTACTTCAGGTGAATACAGGATTGATGGCTTTGGCAACACCCCGTGAAGTACAAGAAATGGATATTTCATTGCTGTTAGAATTACCTTCCTGGCTCGAAGATGAATGTGAATTCGACATTATTAACCTGAATAAGCCACCTGATCCAGAACCTGTCCAACCAACTAGTTTTCTAGTCATACAAGTATGTTTTGTTATTTGAAAAAATATCTTAGTTTCTGAGTAATATTTCGTACCAATTTTAATGAAATGCATTACAGACAGCTGCAGATAGGCCTTTACTTGCTCAAAGTCCCCAACAAAGTAGTCCCCAATCACAATCGGGCATAGCCAGTCAGAGTGGACGAGGAGCTAGTGTGGTGAGTTACTACTTGATAAAATACTTAAATGATAAGAGAATCGTAAGATTAATTAATAGTCTTAATCAATGTGTAAAGCCATTCAGTTTCTCACCTAGAAATAATTTGCAGCGTATAATTAATCATTTCTTTGAACACACTTAATCCTTTTTGTACAACTTTTTTTTTTTTTTTCAAAAAATAATTCAAACTCATGCTCATTCTTTGTTTACTAAAACAATTAAATTTATTGCCTTTATAACTTATGTAAATAAAGCTTCCACATTTTCATTGAATTTATCGTGAATAACATGTCCCTTCATAAATAACAATTCACGTTTTTTTCAAAGAATGACAAATTTTCTACATACACACGTGTATACGTGTTCAAAATTGTAATTCTTCAAAATAAGTTATCGTAAATATTTATCAGCTAACAATTTTTCCAAAATTTTTTTTATTAATTTGAATTGTATTTATTTACAGCTTAGACTTTTAATACTAATTTTAAAGATTTTCGATTTTTTTTATATTATTTTTTCTTTTTACTGTTTAATGCATATCTATAGTATGATAACCAATGCACTCTAACATTTAAATTATCTGTTTAATATACCGTTATTCCAGCACTCTACACACGACTCTATATACCCATGCAAACACATACATTTAATGATCTTCTCGACATACTCTTTTCCTTATCGACTTAAGTAACATATAGAGCACACCGTGAAAGTGATCCCGCTTTCTCGAGACACCGGTAAAAGAAAGTAAAAAAAGCTCAAAGTGTCAAAAGAGATCGTTTGGGTGTTGCATGACGAACGAGTGCCATTTATAAGGTGTGCGTGCGTGCGCGTGTGTGTGTATGCATTGTGCCTCACTCTCAGAGGCATGGCTTTATCGAAGTTACTTGTTATTCAAAAATTTAAAAAAAATTTTTCACTTTTCGTACAGACTTTTTTAAAATTCTTATGAACTTATGAACAAATGAACCATTTCAAGCCTTTGAAATACGAAAGTACTTCACAAACGTAAATATTTTGTAAAATGTGTTGTAAAATTGTTTTGTAAAATACGTATATACAGAAAAGAAATAGTCAATTTGCATGAAACCGTCAAAATCATTAGATCACTCTCCTACGCGACAATAATCAAGTAAACTTTCGATCAGCCATGAGTGTGGCGCATTGGGATAGGGTATAGCACAAGTGGTGACGGAGACACAAAAAAATGTTGCTTGTTTTTCTAATGCTTGCTAATATTAACCAAAAACGAAAAATCGTCTCGACTCGGTCTGCGTCACCGATTCAAAAAAAAAACCTGGCGGTGCCTCACTCGCTCTCGAACTCTCTCGCAGATGAAGGGGATGCCCGCTTTTCCTGGCTCCCACGACCTGCGCTTCTGTCAGTTTGTCGCTGATAGGAGCAAACACTTGTTGAAGCCGGTGAGACTAACATCTAAACATGACAACCCATAGCTGTTCCTAGTGCCAATATGCCATGTTCATCTTTGTTGTTGTTTGTTCAAGAGTTATATTTTCGAACTTTTTTATATAAATACTATATTATATATTATATGTGTGTCCTTGTTCACGTGGCTCAGAATATCCTTTTGTTACTTGCATTATGTTTTTACTAACGAATTTTTTGTTGTGTTCCACGCGCACAAGTTTTCATTTTTGGTGTTTTTCATTAACTATGCTGAATTGTGAGTTGATATCTTTCACGTTTTTCTCTGATTCAATGATTTCTGTTGTGTTGATTAATTTTTGTATTTTAAATTGGAATTTTTCAATAAACCTTTTTATAAATGTATATTTTAGAAGAGCTAAATGTATTTTTCAAAATAATGACAATTTTTCAACAACATTTTATTGCAATAAAATTAATTATAGTATCTAAAAATATTGCGTTTAGTCATATTGAGTAATGTTCTGTTTTGACACACATTTCATATTTTGCAGTAGTTATACAATTTTTCAATTTACGGATATTCTAAGTCCAACCAAATTTTTGCAAATTTGCGTTACAAAGTTTCGGCATGGTTAGCACTTAGATGAATTAGACATTACATATTTTATGTTTTATATGAACACTCACATTTATCAATAGTATTTTTATATTTTGCTTATATTATATTGCCGTTTGTTCTGTTTATTGAAAACGCAGCAAGTGCTAATTAGCTCATTTATTTTTTGCTCATGAGGTATTATTGAAACGTTTTAATCGTTTATATTTAAAAGTGAATGCTAGCATAGAATTTAAAAACATTAGTTAAACCTTGAAATACACATTATTTTCATAATTAATGGACTTAAGACGTATATTTTACGTATGACGAAATGTTTGTTTTCATTCCTACACTTATTTACCTTATCAGAATTACGTTACTCATTTTGCAAGTCATCAAATTTGGATGCTTCTATACATAGTACACATTCCATATAAAAGAGAATCATATATAACATAAATCATTAAATGAATCATTAGAGGATGTAATTGCGCATTCGATAAGTACCTTTGAATAAAGGTGGGCAGCGAATTAGCTAAATACATTGCTATTATATTCAGCTTGTAAATTCAATCATATACGCTGCCTTTTAACGCATGCTGATCCTAATTGTAGCCTTACATTATTTCGATCTCATGTATGTTTCAAATTGAATCATTTAAGACTATTTTGGAGATCCGTGCGTGAAAGTCAGTTTTTACGTTTTGTTCCTTTTATACAACAGAATTCAAATTAATAGATGTTAGCAAAAGAAAAAGCCTATCGCGTTCCCCGCCCCGCTAGACTTACACTATTGTTTTGTATGTAAACAGATTCTCAAGCATAAAATCGATGGTATCAGGAGAATTTCCTCGCATCCTCTGCTACCGCTGTGTAAGTATAATTTTTTTTATGTGCATGATATTTTCGCGCGGTACGAAAAAAAGCCAACTTTGGAGTTACAGGCGACGAAAAGCCAAAAACGCGTCTAAGGCGAAGAAAAGCCAACAAACGGCTATTCCGCGAAAAAAGACAGTTTACGTCTTTCCAGACGAAGAAAAGCCAGTTTGACTTTTCCCAGGCGAAGAAAAGCCAGTTTGCGCCTTCCCTGGACGAAAAATGCCAACTGTCGAGATTTCGTGCGAGAAAAAATCCAATTCTGTTAGTGAAAATACTTCTTCGACACTCCGTGCGGGAAGTTCGATTTCCCGCACGCTTGGCAAGAAACGTGTGCTCGAAATCGAACTTTCCACACGTCGTATCAAAAAGTTCTGTACGATACATGTGCGGGAAAGAGATTCTCGTCTCGTGTACCTTTCCACCCTCGCTTCGCTCGGATGTAAATGTCACACGTGTCTCAAGTGACACTTTCTGACACGGCGTTAGCGCCCCCGCTGCGCTCGAGTACGTAACTCGCCGTGCCAGAAAGTGCCACTTAAGACCCTTGTATCGTAATGTACTATTCCCGCACTAATGTCGTAATGTATTATTACGTACGCGTATTAATAAATAATGCTGTATACGATCGAATCCATCTCAAATCGAACAGCCAGAGTATAGGTATGCCTACCTCACCGATCATTTTGAAATCAAAGTATTGCTGTTTTTCTCTAAAAATGATTGACACGTATTTTTTCATTTTTCGATTGCACTAAAATTGCATCCGGTTGACAATGTTAAAAACTTTTTACAAAATCCTAACTTTGAAATTTTATTTTTCAAGGTCATCTTGAAACTGCTGCCATTCTACGAGTTTTTTAAACTTTTGAGTAAACTATACGTGGCTATACTTAGTTTAACGCCCTCTTCCATCCCTGCATGATATTTGCATAAAAATGAAAAATGCATAAGTTATGCAGTTTTTACTAACAATTTTTTTTTCTGAAAATTTACATGAAAATAGGGGGTGTAAATATCTAAACCATGTGTGCTAGATCTCCTGTTTTTTCTTTGGAGAGAGAAAAAAAATAAAATGAAATCCTAAATTTTTGTTCGCGCCTTTTGATTGTAGACTTGTATACATGCGTAATTATAGTGTACATATCTGCAAGATACAGAAGCAAATGTTAGCACACGGAAGCTTTTACAAGTTAATGTATTTTTACATTTGCACGCTAGATGGCTACACTGAGAAAAAAATTTCTTGGAATCAAAGAAAATTTCTTTGCGGGCAATCCATGAAATATTTCTTTGAATCAAGACAATATTTCTTTCAATAAAAGTAATATTCTTTCAATTGAAGAATCAATTTCAATTGAAAGAAATATTACTTTCATGGAAAGAAATATTGTCTTGATTCAAAGAAATATTTCATGGATTGCCTGCAAAGAAATTTTCTTTGATTCCAAGAAAATTTTTTCTCAGTGTAGCGTTCAGCTTACGACATGACAAAAAAACGTTGGCTTAAGCTATTTATATAGAACCTGTCTTTTTCAAAATCACGTCTTTTTTTAAATTTCTCAATTTAAAAGTCTTTCTACGCTACTTGTCATGTCCGAAAACTTTTCGAGAACAAGAGAGAGAATTAAGTATTCCAACTTTTTTGGAAGGCATAAGAAGATTGTTTATAGATTCGATAAAGTGTCTTTTAAAGAACTTAATAATCTTGTAGATTCATTGAAATGACTTTTTCCCAATTTACTTTTCACATCTTCTACGAGTGTATGTCAAAATTGTTACAAGCACGCTTCAAAATTAGTAAGCTGCAGTAACACCGAATTCGCAATTGATAATGAAGCTGTAACTGATAATGATGAATTTAATAAAATCATTTGTGATAAAAACGAAGATTTTCTACCGAGTACTCCCGAACGCATTCAGGAATATAATAATGAAATAAGTAGTTTCTTAGGCTCCGAATCAACTCTTAAAAGAAAAGTATTTTCACAATACGTGAAAATTCGGTTGATAATTATGTGGTAAAAAAGAAAAAAATCAACTTTAGAATTTTCTAATAACCTTGATGCCAAATTGAAGATTACCTATGGCATCTCTGTTGAATCCAGCACGTCAACCAAAACTTCATGTCGTTGTACACAGTGGGTGATAAATATTGGTTTAGGTTGCAATGTGCAGCGATATCAGAAAAAATTTTTTTGGCTTTTCTTCGCCTGTAACTCTAAAGTTGGCTTTTTTCGTAGCGCGCAACGATATATGAATATACTGTAATGACAGGATTTAAAAATATTTACGGATTTAAAGGTGGTTTTGTCAACTAGACATTGGTGATATTTATTGAAACTGTACCATAAAAGAATATTTAAAAAATTTTATCTGCATATTCTGTTGAAAAATATCTAACGAAAATTATGAAAAACTATAAAAAATCATTTAATGTTATAAAAAAAGTTATGAAAAACTGTGAATATGTAGAAAAAAACCTCCGAATCGAGATACATGTCCCGAATTTCCTGAACTAATAACAAAAGGATTAAGCTTTTACATAAGGGATTGAGTTCAAACTTTTTAACTGTAAAAACATTAAGAAAGGTGAAATAAAAATTTTTAGTTTTATTTTGCAATAATATTGAAAAAAGCTGCCGTTTCAAACGCGAATGAATCGGTTTAGAAAAGCCCTGAAAACAGTTAAGAAAAATAAATTTAGACACGAGCTTTCTGCTTTTCAGCCTAAGAAAGTATCAAGTTCATCAAATGAAAGTTAAAAAATTAAACAGGAATACCTTACGAGTCAAAGCTGCAAATTGTTGCGATTGGATTTGAAAAAAATAAAATCTTTTTATGAATAAAAACCTCGTTTTCTTTATTTTTATATTAATTTTTTCTTAAAGTGTACGCAATACTTTTTTGAAAGCTAATAATTTCCCAAAATTCGATATTTTCATTAAGTAAATCTAAAAATATTCATCGCCCGAGTCTTCCTTGGCTTTACGATTCACCACGTACACACCGAACCGCGATAAAACCAGCTGAACCACCAACTAACTGATCTCCTCTTGCAGACTTAACGGGCTCGCAGGATGGCTCGGTATCGCTGTGGGAGTGGGGCCACCAGTCGGCGGTCGCTACGCCCCGGCCAGCGGGCACCTTCGCCAAGGTCACGCGCGTGAGGTTCTCCCAGCACGGCAACAAGTTCGGCGTCGCCGATTCCGACGGGCATCTCAGCCTGTTCCAGGTCGCCTGTAGAGAGGGAACCGCTCGGCCTTTCTTCGTTAGTATATTAAAAACTGTGTTTTTAAATATTCTGTGGAGCTGGATAATGATGGTGGATTTGCGTGTGGTTTCAGAATTATCAATGCCACAGCAAGGTGACATCGGATTTTGTGTTTCTGGGAGCTTGCAGCTTAGTCGCCACCGCTGGTCATGGCTCGGAGGGCCGTAACGTCGCGCTCTGGGACACTTTGTTGCCCCAGAATAAGTCTTTGGTTCAAGGTGCGGTATTAATCACATGAACGCGTGAAAGAATATTTTGAGGAAATAATTGAAGAAACTAATGTCGATGTGGTTTTGTGTGTTGCAGGATTTACCTGTCACGATCAGGGCGCAAGCTCGGTGATTCTGGCACCGCAGCATCAGCTGTTGATTAGCGGCGGCAAGAAGGGCGATATCAATATATTCGACGTACGACAGCGACAGCAGCGTCATCGTTTCCAGGCGCACGAGTCCGCTATAAAATGCTTGGCCTTGGATCCCCACGAGGAGTTCTTCGTCAGCGGTGCTGGCGATGGCGACATCAAGGTGATTTATTAATCAAAGAAGTATCAATAAGTACTTCGTGTGTTAGAAAATGATAAGAAATTGATTTAAAAGTTTCGACGTTACTTTTGCATATACGTTAATGATAAAGCCAACGTCCTAATAGGTATATCTATACTGTAAGTAAAATGCATCTTAACAATACATTTGAATGTACGTATTTTGCAGGTTTGGGGATTGACCGTCCATTCGCTTCTTTATTCTTTCCCTGGAGAACATCCTAGATCTAGTTTCTTTAAAAATATCGGCCAGGTAAGCTTTGGAAATATTTTGTCTAGAGTTATGGTTTGAGAAAGAAAAACATTTTAACGAGGAATTGGCGTTTTTCAGGGCGTTACACAGTTACACGTTGATGCGGCGGGCCGTTTATTCTCTTGCGGCGCAGATGGCTCCATGAAAGTTCGTCAACTGCCAGAAAGGGACTGCGTCGTGCAAACGTATTATTGAGGTAAAGTTCTATAGTTTCTATATATTCGTGCGTAAAATTACAAGGCTAAGGTCTGAATTCGTTGTCGATGAGCTGTTTCTAATACCAGTCTGTCTGTGTCTCGACAATCGTACAATTGTCAACTCAGTTTATACTCACGACTATACGAACTCGGGCTTAAGTATCTTCTGTCATCTTCGATTTTCATTCAGTTTTTTTATATCGAATTGTAACAAAGTTGATTTAGAATAAGGAACTATATATCATGGTCTCGATTATGATTTTTTTTTATATTCTAAATTAAAGTTTATGACAAATTGTTTATGACCATTCATTTCCACCACTCAACATTTATGACAAATTGTTCAATTTACCAAAACAGTTTGGTACTTATTTTATTCTGTATATGTTATTTTATAACATTTTTAAATTACGCCAATTTTGAATTGCATTTTCAAATGGTTAGGTGATCACGTGGTTAAGTGTCAGACGAATGCCCCTCTATCAGCATCAACATTTGCAGGTCGTAAATTAAAGAGATAAGTATTTAGTGCAGAAAAGTAGGAGGGTGTCGGTGAATGGAGTGCATTCGATACAGCTTATTGGAAACCACGTGACTCCCCAGTCGATCTTTTGAAATATTATTTATCTTAGAGCTCTACTAGTAATTCGTATAAAAAAAGAAATACCGCACATAAAAAAAACGGTCTTGAGAATGTTCTTATTTATACCAATATTATCGGTTACACCTACATTGTATTAAACGATATCCCTGATGAGAGAAGTAAAAAGATTTCCGAAATGTTAGCTGGAATAAACTAGCGTATCCCAGATAGTTCGTCTAACGTCCAATCTTTTCAAATTCCTCAATGAAAAGTTAATGTTAAATCACAGCTTAATAATATAAAATAAACTATAAGAGATAGTTTAATCATAGCAATTTCACGATAAATAAAAAAAAATAATTTTATTTGATTTGCTTGTGACATTATTTTAATTTTAGTGTAAATATGTTTTCAGATACTTGATTCAACTACATTATGACATGTACTAAGTAGTACAAAATGCCTTCAGCCTAGGGCAACTAATGGCTAAATGTGAAGTCCCCTGTAAGATAAGTTGAGAAAAAAAAACGACAGAAAAGTTTTTCAATTGACAGTCATCGTATTATTGTTGTCAACTATAAACGCGTATTTTCTTTAAAATCTATATTTCGATAATGATCACATCTTTCCTAAATCTTAATGTCCTTTCGAAACTCGATGAATTCTACAATATTTAGCAGATCGTTTGAATAAAGTCGTTCGATGTTCGATGTCGATCGATTTGGTTAATCTAAGGAATACTGAAAAAGGCGTTACGTATACGATCCAACGTAATAGTTACAAATTCATTTGGCAAGTGTACTTGACAAACTTCAATGGCTAAAACAGTAATATTTTATGAATAATATTGACTTGGCACATACTTTGAACTGAGTGTCTATTTCAGCTAATTGAAATGAAATATCTTTCTTTTATAAACATTTTTTCACGTGTATTACTTTGAATTGTGTGAAATGTAAAAAAAAAAAAAAAAGAAAAAAAGAATTTGTATACAATTACAATAATAGTGCCATACGAAAATAATGGAAAGGAAAGAAACATTTGCAAAGAAAGTATGTAGAACTCATGATGGCCGTGGAAAGTACATGAAGCATCCGTTCTAATTGAGTATTTCATGAATAAATACGAACTAATATAACACTAATGAAATTATGAAAAGTAATCCAAAACGAAATATTTTTTGTGTATTATATTACAAATTGATATGTTGTTCCAGCTCAAAGAAGCTCTGTTGCTATATAAAATAATTTTTAACAGCTTTGCAGGATAATTTATTTATTCTGGGCTAGTAATGCTCATATTAAAGTTCTTAACAATATTTAATATTGTTTTGGCTGTTGATAGAATTGAGTGAAAAGTATTTATTTGCGTGCGACATACCTAACACAATTACTTGTGGCAATGTATTTATAATGCTTTTGTACAAAGCAGAAATTTGCGTTAATTTGATTTTTAGCAAAGAAAGTGGTTAAAGAAGAGTAAAGAATTTATTTGTTTATTACGTATGCATACACATGAATTTACATGTGTATGCGTACATACTATATATATAAATGTGTGTATGCTGAGATTTGAGTAAAAGAGCTGTTGCCTTAATTATGACAAATCGCTTGTTGTTACAATTTAGCATAGAAATCGACTCTCAACTGGACACACATAAAATGTATAACTTGTAATATATGTAGTTACAAATGCCTTGTTTCGTATATCACGTGTGAGTTAATATAAGAAAACTGTTACTATACAATATTGTTGAAAATATATAAAAAAAAAGTATGATATACAATGTGTGTGTGCTGCCTAGTTTCAAAAATTGACATGGCATTCATCGACAGCCAACTCTTTTAAGTAACTTGTCAAAGAATAAATTCTAATGCAAGATACATAAAAGAGGGATGATTAAGCCAAACAATGTCTGACGTCACGGTGATTGATACATATAAAAAAAATATATATTCAAATTAAGAAGAGATCTGGTTTTAAATGTTCTTTTATTATAAATATAAAAAATTGAAGTTAATTTTTATGCTTACAGATAAAGTCAATAATATCAATACAATATTTATTCTAAATTAATAAAATATGGAAAAAATAACATGTATACTTGCATGTATGTATTATATGCAAATAGAGTAAATATTTAAAATACAATTTGGTCAAAACCACATTTCAAGATATTATTAGTGATTGTACATGAAAAGTTAAGCATTAAATAATTTTTGTTTATTGTTTTTTAATTATTTCAAAAATAGTTTTGCCTTTATAAACAGGAATTCCAGAAAATTAATTTACAGTAAAATTAATTTTACAACGTTAAGTTTCGATGTGTTATAAAATGTTTTAAATGAAATATTCTATAAAAGAGATACAGGTATCATGTAACTGAAATTTGAAAACCTACAAATATGTATATATCACAGTAGGCGTAATAATATTGTATAATTATGTTAAACAAAAGTTGAAAGCAATCTAAATTAAGAATTCAAAACATTACCTACCGAAACTAAAGTATTGTATCTATATAAAGACTTAAATAGCAAGAAAAACTTGCTTACACTATATATTCTATGTTATTAAATATTGCCTATAAATTTTACAGCAGATTTAAAAATGAAAAACTTCGAATATTTTAAAAGTCAATAATTTATTAAATATGAAAGAGAATTGTTTATTTGTGATATTATATGTATTCGTGTAGTGTGAATACAATTTTTTTGTATTTATAATTCAATACAAATATCAGAATGTTGTAATAAGAAGCAGTTTAAACTATTAACATATTTTTAAATTATTCAAAAAATTTTTTTTATGGGCGGCAACGTTCCAAGAATCGAGGATAGAGACAAACTTCCCTGATATGGTATCTGTTTAGAAGCCAACAAATAAATCTCTCCAAACCAAGACCATAACCTCCATGAGGGCACGTTCCATATTTTCTCTGTAATTAAAAAATTCTTTTTATTTAAAACTTTTTTTGTTACATACTTTTCTATTAAACATTTATTTTACGTACCTGATCTGTGTACCAATAGTATGGGGTTGGATCAATATCAACACTCTTATATCCCTCAAGTAAAGCATCTTCATCCCAAATACGCATCGATCCTCCAACGATTTCTCCTACGTTCGGAAGTAAAACATCGACCGATTCAGTCAATCGGTTATCTTCCGGACACCGCGACATATAAAAAGACTTAATTTCTGCTGGGAATCGACATAACATTATAGGTTCGTTAATTTTATCAGTCATGTTTCTTTCTGGCATTTCAGGAATATCCTAAGATGAAACATTTTCATTTATAGTATATTCTATTATTAATTTGAAAAACTTTAATATGATTTTAATAATTAAATACCAACCTCTCCAAATTCATAAAAACTTCCATCACATTTTGTAATATTGTTTTCTTTCAAATATTCAATAGCTTCAGAATAATTCATTCTTTTGAAAGGCCTTTTTGGTACTTTGAAGTTAGGGTTTAATTCAGTGACAAGAGGACCCAGTGGTGATTTCAAAACTCTATCAACTACATCACATATCAAGTCTTCAAGTCTATCTAGCAGATCATCGAATGTAATGAAAGGGCACTCTGCTTCAATATGTGTATATCTAAAAAACATTTTTTTCATTAATACACTAAGTTAATACTTTTCTGTTTAGCTGATTAGTTTTACATACTCAGCAAGATGTCTTCTAGTTCTAGATTGTTCAGCTCTGTAAGATTGAGCGATGCAATATACATCACCCATTGCAGGAATACAAGTTTCAAGGTAAAGTTGAGAACTTTGTGTTAAATAAGCTTCCTCACTGTAAAAGTAATTTAAAACCATTAGATAAATCTCTCTATAATATAAGAATGTAAATTTGAAAAATTTTATTTAATGCAAATACCCAAAATAATTAAGTTTAAAAAGAGTTGATCCACCCTCAACTTGAGTTTGCACAAGTGTTGGAGGAGTTACTTCACAATATCCTCTGTCCTTGTAATGATCTCTAAATGCCTGAGTTAATATTGATCTCATAATCAAAATTCGAGAAGTCTGGAATTTCAAATAAATTTTTTTTTAATTTCTAACAAATCGCGGTTTTTGAAGTTGTATACTCATATAAATACACAAAACTATTAAATACATAAAGATTCAATTTTACTTACGTTTTCACCACGAATCATGATGTGCCTGTTATCAAGTTGTACATCAGGATGAGCTTCTTCATTTAGAATGGAATCAGCACCTCCAGGGGGTGAATTGCCAATAAGTTTCCAGTAATCAACAATTAATTCAATTCCACCAGGAGCCTGATAAGAAAAAAAAACTAATACTTCACATGCACTCATAGGTATATACTTTTGCAAAATAACCTACAGTTTTTCCTTCGGGAACAGCTTTAATGATTCCAAATAACTGAACAGAAGCTTCAGTATTGAGTACAAGAGCATCATAAGTCTGACATAATTTATCATTTAATATACATTGAAGGAATCCAGTTCCATCTCTTAATGTTATGAACATCATGGCTTTTCCTTTATATAATATAAAAAATTCATGAATTGAAAAAATCAATTGTTTTCTAAAAAATTGAAAAGAAATTTCCATACCTTGACGCCTCAACCTATGTGCCCAACCAAAAATGTTTATTCTTTGTTCTTTATGTTTATCAGCGTTTTTAATTTTAATAAGAGTAGCAGGAGGTAAACTTTTGTCCTCTTCAATCACAATAGATTTAGCTTCATCTAAGTTTTTCACTCTTTTTTCTTCATCTTCTTGTAACTTCTTTTGTTTACCATCATTTTTATACTGTTCTCTCACCCAAATTTTTTGAATTTTTTTCAGCTGTGATTTAGTGGCAAGTTCATATTTTTTGCCTTCCTCCTTTGAATCTTGGTATATATCAGGGAATGGCTCTTTTCCTGTATGTCTCATAGCCTGCAGTATTGTCTTGAAAGGCTTAGATTCAGTTCCATCTCCATTTTCATCACTACCTGTTTTTTCAGATGTATAAATGTCCCCTAGAAATATTTATATTAAAAAGATATTAACAATTTAAAAGTATTTATCCTAAAAATAAAAAATGGGATTTCAAGCCTTAAAAATTTTATTTAAAAATACAAAAAAATTGATTTAAAATATAACCAATCTGAACTATTCAATAAATATAATTTTATACAAATTATTTTTAAAAATTAAGCTGTACTTTTATTCCAGATATTGCTTAAAAAGAAATAAATTTTAGAAACTTACCAAGGGATGATTTAGAATCGCTGTCAGGCATGTTGGACTTTGTGACCTGCAGAATACAAAATTTTGAATAAAAAACAATTTTACTTATGATCAAGTAAAATATTTCTAATTTATGCACAGTTGTGAAGCTGCATTTACATATGCACAACTTCTAAAAGGTTATGATACATTCTAAGAAATATAGTTTTAAAATTGTTTTTTCTTAAAAATTTTTTAAAGCTAAACAGTCAATTTTCTTAAAGCAGAGGCTAATTTCTAATACGATAATTAAAAAGAATTAATATTCAACAATTCTATTAAAAAATGAAAAACCTTTTTGTTGAATTACTATTATTGTTATTTCACCTCTAAAAATTTACGAAACTTGCTAAACTTACTTACAATACACCGATGTAATTAATCCCGAATATGTTTTCAATTATTACGTCTGATGCAATCCAGAGAATTATTTAGACCAGGCAGATGCTCTGATACATGTGGCGATGTGGCTGATCCCAATGGTGGCAATTGTCGCAAACCGCAATTCGCAAAACGACGGTATCTACTTGCAACGAGATTGCCAGCGGGTCCGGGTCTTTTAGCCGAAAGGTATTTCTACAATGGTCGCTACGTTGTCCAGAATAAAAAATGTGGGATCATAAAGTGCTAAGGAGCTGTCCACAACCTCGCGCAAAAAGTGTGCGTGCACGCAAATCCCACTAGATTTCGCTAGAGGTAAAAGTGCGACTAACCTTGACAAAAAAACACCAAAGTTAAGGTAAACACGAGGACCTACCTTAGCAATACAAAAGCTGTTTTCTAATCTCACACAATTTTTGGATTTAAAAGGACGTGTGTGGCTTGAAGCCGATCCCTACTGGAAAAGCTCAGCTGATTATCAGCTGATAATCAGGTGAAAATCATGTTGATATTTGCATTTATTATTAATTATTATTATTTGTTAACATAAATTATTATCATCGTTCGTTTATTTTAATCTACGAACAACTAATGTTTTTAAATCTAATGTTTTTAAAAAATGTAGATGCTGGCTAAGAAGTTATGAATTATTTGTCATAATTTAGGAAAGTAAAATTAATTATAAAAAATTCAAAACCAACATTAATCAATGATAATAATAATTAATAATAAATGAAAAAATCGATATGATTTTCAAGTGAAAATCAGCTGATGATCAACTGATAATCAGTTGAAAATCACCTGACAGTCATCTGATAGTCACCCGATTATAAGGTGATTCTCAGCTGATATGCACCTGAAAATCATGTTGATATTTGCATTTACTATTATTTATTATTAAAATTTATTATTGTTAGTCTCAAAATTTTCTTTATTTATTTTTACATTCCCAAGTTATGACAATTAAATCAAAATATCTTTGCCTTATCATCAACATTTTTGGAAACACATTAATTAATTGTAGATTCAAGTTTATTTAGATGATAATAATTTATAATAATAAATAATAATAATTAATAATAAATGAAAATATAAACCCGATTTTCAGGTGAAAATCAGCTGATAATCGGGTGACGTTTTGGCGTGATTTTCACCTGATTTTCACCTGATTATCAGCTGATAATCAGCTGACCCTATTAAAAATAATCACGTGAGTATTCACGTGAGTACTCACGTGAATGCTCAGGTGAGAGCTCACGTGAGCTCTCACGCAAGCTCTCACCTGAGTTTTTCGACCATATTCTCACGTGAGTACTCACGTGAGTACTCACGTGAGAAGTAAAAAAAAGGTTTAAAAAAATTAGTAATCAATGTTTTTTTTACTAAACTATTACATAAATATTTTAACTTTAATTTTTGCATATACCTTTCAATCCTTAAATAGTATAGGAAGATATCAAAAGCGAGGCAAGCCTCGTAATTACAACTCTTTTAAAAGAGTCGCGGTATTGAATAAGTCTTATGGCTTTATGTATTCTCGCCGGTGTTCATTTGCCTATGGAAATCGAGAAAGGGGTTACCGCCTGGCGGTTAAAAGAGTTACTAGACGTGGAGTTCAGGCGGGTCCTATCAGTTCCGCCGGTGACCGCCAGGCGGCAACCCCTTTCTCGATTTCCATAGGCAAATGAACACCGGCGAGAATACATAAAGCCATAAGACTTAGTCAATATCGCGACTCTTCTAAAAGAGTTGTAATTACGAGGCTTGCCTCGCTTTTGATATCTCCCTATACTATTTAAGGATTGAAAGGTATACGCAAAAATTAAAGTTAAAATATTTATGTAATAGTTCAGTAAAAAAAACATTGATTACTAATTTTTTTTAAACTATTTTTTTCACTTCTCACGTGAGTACTCACGTGAGAATATGGTCGAAAACCTCACGTGATTATTTTTAATAGGGGAGCTTTTTAGGTAGGGATATACCTCTAAAAAAAGCAATAAGTAATATTCGGATATACTTAGTAAAGTAAGTGTCAAATTCTTATTTTTCGTACTATTCTATATAAATTCTTGTACAATATAGCGTATCAAATTTTAGTACTAATTGAGGAATGCCAGCTTCCTTAATCGCCACAGAAGACTATCCGGAAAATTGTGAGGTTAGAAAACAGCTTTAATTGCTAAGGTAGGTTCCTCGTGTTTACCTTAACTTTGGTGTTTTTTTGTCAAGGTTAGTCGCACTTTTACCTCTAGCGAAATCTAGTGGGATTTGCGTGCACGCACACTTTTTGCGTGAGTTTGTGGACAGCTCCTAATGCCCTTTCTACAACCTCACGCAAAACTGAGCGTGCACGCAAAACTGACTAGTTTTCGCTGTATCAACCAATCACGTTTGAAGTTACATCGGAAACTAGTCAGTTTTGCGTGCACGCACAGTTTTTGCGAGAGGTTGTAGAAAGGGGGTAAAGCACAAGGAGTCGCGGGAGAATTGAAATAAAACTCGAACACAAGAGAATTAAACTTAAACTTTAGTTGTATATTAACTCTTGACACAATCTCTTTGTATTTTCTCGAACAATTAATCGACGACGCGTGACTCTAAGTTTTACTTTTCAATAAATGAAATCGGATTTGAACTTAGGTTCAGGCGACGACGGTGCGATGTGATGCAATACCGTTACGAAGCTTTGAAAGTATTTGGTAACTTTCGACTACAGCTGAACGGCGCAACATACAGTGTCAAACACTAGTATAGCAGAGTACTAAACTAGTTCCCTATTGAAAAAAAATCACATAAAAAAATGACGTGATTTTGTTACGTAACAAAATCACGTAATTTTGTTACGTGATTTTTTTAATAGGGACCGATTATAGAGCTTCTGGGCGCAACATGCACAAGAGCAGCAGAGTGCCAACCTAGATGGTAACGACCCAGGTCTTTAGCTATGAAGCGTCTCATGTGTTCGGTAGCGACTGACTCTGGTGTTACGTCCTAAAACATAACACGACTGGGATTATTAACTCAATTAAGAATTAATGCTCTTTTTGGTCGTAGCTGCGCCAGCTAATAAACCATGGACGAGCTAAAGGAAAAGATGTGTAGTAACAAGTTCGTAATTAATCGTTGAAAATTTAGTAATTAATTTTTCTTTGGATTGAGGATTTGGATTTTAATAGGGACCAACAGAAGCAGCACATTTGTCTCTTAAAAACAATTTTTGTTGCACATGCCTCTTGTATGGATTGGAAAAAGGTCACGAGCCCTGGAATGATGTGTATTGGCTAATACTAAATTTCCCCCATCTCAGGTTATTCTCAGATTCGCCCTTCCCTAAACCAACCTAATCAATTATTATCGATTTGTAATTTTTCCTTAGTTCGTTAAATTTTAATGATATTTATTTTCCAAATAATAATTCTTTTCAAGTTAATTCAGTCGTTGCCTTGTCAACTCAAATTGCACAAAGCCCTTAAGACTCGCACTAAATTAATTGTTATCGTGAATAGCTCCTGTCCAGTAATCCTTAAGATCAAGGCCAATCGTCTATTCACGATCCAAGACAATTACTTATTTACTTGTCTGGAATTTTAATTTATTCGGATCTCTTTTATTTTCATTAATGATCCAAAATTTCTTTATTTTTGAAATAATAATTCTCTTTAAGTTAATTCAGTCGTTGCCTTGTCAACTCAAATTGCACAAAGCCCTTAAGACTCGCACTAAATGAATTGTTATCGTGAATAGCTCCTGTCCAGTAATCCTTAAGATCAAGGCCAATCGTCTATTCACGATCCAAGACAATTACTTATTTACTTGTCTGGAATTTTAATTTATTCGGATCTCTTTTATTTTCATTAATGATCCAAAATTTCTTTATTTTTGAAATAATAATTCTCTTTAAGTTAATTCAGTCGTTGCCTTGTCAACTCAAATTACACAAAGCCCTTAAGACTCGCACTAAATGAATTGTTATCGTGAATAGCTCCTGTCCAGTAATCCTTAAGATCAAGGCCAATCGTCTATTCACGATCCAAGACAATTACTTATTTACTTGTCTGGAATTTTAATTTATTCGGATCTCTTTTATTTTCATTAATGATCCAAAATTTCTTTATTTTTGAAATAATAATTCTCTTTAAGTGAATTCAGTCGTTGCCTTGTCAACTCAAATTGCACAAAGCCCTTAAGACTCGCACTAAATGAATTGTTATCGTGAATAGCTCCTGTCCAGTAATCCTTAAGATCAAGGCCAATCGTCTATACACGATCCAAGATAATTACTTATTCACTTGTCTGGAATTTTAATTTATATTTTTTTTTTCTTTTATTTACCTTTCTTATTTTTTGTAAATTTCCTTTTCTCTTATAATGTTTGAATATAGTAAATTTAGAAATTTGGTAAAAAGAAATTAAACTAGAAATTTGAAAAATCTGAATATTTATTTAAATTTTGAAATTTGTGTACAGAGTTTTTAAGCTTGTGAGGCTTGTGTCAATCTGCTGTACAGTCAGCAAAGCTTGTGAGGCTTGTGTTGATCTGACTTGGTCAGTTCAGTAAAGCTTGTGAGGCTTGTGGTGAACTGCTGTACAGTCAGCAAAGCTTGTGAGGCTTGTGGTGAACTGCACCCTGGACCAGTCAGCAAAGCTTGTGAGGCTTGTAAATCTGACTGACTGACCAGCAGTGCGCGTTCGGCGTATTTAAATACATTGCTCCTCCTCTTCTTTGGCTGGAAAAATTGCGGTGTCGAATCGGGTGGTTGCGTCATCTTGAGGCATCGAATCGCTGGTTGACATTTGTAACGGCGGTTGATAGTCATGTATCCTGTAGTGTTAATTGTGGCTAGTGGTGTGAGAAAACGGTGTCCAATGGTGCGGCGGTGTCATCCCTTCCAAACGTCGATTTTTGTGATAGTGGGGAAAATCCTATGTTTTAACACAGAGAGCGGCAGAGAGCGGTCCCTTATCCCTTCTCTAGGGTATTTTCCGGCGGCTCGTATCTTCTTTAAGGAGCGAGAGAGAACGATATATGTGCGACAGAGAAAGAGAGATGAGAGAGACAAAAGATATATCCTTCTCTTTCTTTCGAGTCAAAAATGATCAACTTTCTGTTACTTGCTGAAAATTATACAATGTTGGCAGTTTATAAATTATAAAATATGTTATTCTATTACATTTTGTTCTAAAATGAAAATACAAATTTGAACGGAAGTTATCGGTCTATTACAACAGGAGTTAAACGCATTACAAATTTTATAAACTTAATTATACTTTAAACAATGAAATTTCTTATGCAAACTTTATAAAAACATTAGACTATTCATTCTAGCTAATATATCAATCATATTATTAAGTTATTTTATTAAATTAATACATTTTCCTTAGATTTTCTATTATTTATTTAAAATATTTGAAATTTAATTAGTTTTCGTAAGTAACAATGTGTTAGAATACAACTATTGTCCAGTAAAATGTTTTATCTAATGTGTATATTTCATAAAACTTGCATTAACAATGAAAATTACTTATAAATAGTCATAATAGTTAGTTATTATTAAGAAAACGTACGAATTACAAATGTATTATTCAAATTCTAAACAGTTTATCATCTAAACTTAAAGTCTAGTTAGTTAATCTAGTAGAAATAGACAAATGGATTATTATTACTATAAAAACATATTATAATAATGGATTTTCTCATCTCTTAATTTTTACTTAACATAATGCAACTTTTATCTTAAACAAAAATTATTTTTCTAATTATAATTAATGAGATATCTAGCGTTATTCTAAAATAATATTCTTATGCTATAGTACATTGAGTCCCAAAAGATGCTGGAAAATGCGTCTCCGCGCAGGAAGACTGAGAAAAATCTATTTTTAGACGAGCCATGTGTTTTGGGGCTGATGTAGCTGACAAACATCTTCTTTGTCTCGGTTTTTCCTATAATTAACAATCTAGATATTCTACCATGAATTGAATTATTTATCTTACTAAATAATTATGTAGCAAGATATTACAACTTGAATGAAAATGCTACGACTATTTTAATGATAGTTATTCGGAATACAAAATTTTACTAACTTAATAATCTAATTTACAATGAAATCATATATGATAAATTTATAATAACAGTCAATTATCTAAAATAAACTAAAACCTAAATGCTTTGTTATCAAAACTTGTTGATTTATATAATATAATAGCTATTATAGTAATTATTTATCGTTGGTTAATAAAGATTTTTTACATGGTTATAGGTTGCGTTTATAAAATGCATATGGTTACTCATAGAGCTATATTTTTGGGTTTTTGTTACTAGATCTTTGTATTATTAATACAAAAACAACAAAGCTGTTGATTGCAATTTAACAAAGAATATATATAATTAATATTATTTTTCCTAATTTCCTTACTGTTATATTTAATATCGGTTGTTGTTAAAATAATAACGGTTTGAGAGATAATGTAAAATAATATTTCAATGTATAGTATAAGTCATGTTTTGAAAAACTCGGAAAAGCGCGTCCCTGCGTGGGAAAGCGTCGTATCTATATTTAGTATGGGCCATGTGTTTTACAGCCCCAAGATTACGCATCCGCTAGAGCTATCGTCTTCTTAAGGCTAATTCCACATTTTGAAGGAATATTTCCAACTCACATGTAATTGTTCAAAATCCAAAAATGTTTGTTAAATTTGTGATATGTAATAAAACAGTTTATTTATTTATAGCAGAAGAAAAACAGAAGGTTGAATAAGTTTCATTATTTGAGTAGGAAAAATATTCTTTCATGAATGTGTCTTAAAGTAGTTATTGTAATTTTATATTTGTTTGTGATTGTGAATGGAAAACCTTATAAACTCTTATACCTCGCGTTTGGAACGGTTTGCTATTTAGGTGAAACGTATAAAGGAAGAATTACAATTGTGATTATTGCACAAGGGTTTGTTTAACAATTCGTACTTAAATTATTATTTAAAATATATCCTTGTAGAAAATTAACCCTAATTTATAACTAACTCATTAATACAACTGAAGTATTTCTAAATAAAATTGTATTGCAGAAATATTGTAATTCAACTAAAGGTTTTACTATTGAACATTTTTTTATTAGAGTGAGGTTACTTACTTTTATACAAGAGAATATAATAATCTTCGATAAACAATTGCGTATTATAATTTTACAGTATCTGTGATCGTAGGTGTAATCGGATATAATTTTTATTTATTTAAAAGTAGTGTTTGTCTTTATCAAGAAGAAAGGAAAGTTTACAGTCCGTTTTTATATTAAGTCTAAATATAGCCTTTTAAGGAAAAGGAAATTACAAGATTAAAAATTCAGAAATTTTAAAGCATGCGCCGCGTCGGTGTTTTATGACAGCTTGAGACTCCGAGAAGCGCAGGTCACATCTACAACCCTTGGTGCAATAGTGTCGGTAGGGTAGTAGGTGTTCAGGGTTATGACTATGGTTCATCGCATAAAAATATATACAAAAAAAAATTTTCCCATCGTAGACGGTTCCGTTACACTGGCGGCCCAGGGCTTCTTTTTTATATATATCCTTGACGTGGACCTCAAGCCCAGAGACGCAACAACCGGGGGTGCCAAGGGTGCCCGGGCACTCAGTCTTCGATAATGGGCACCCAGTGACTGAGTGCCACGACCCAATTGGCTGCATACAAAATTGGAGGAAATACATGTTCACTTCATTCCTCTCCCTATGGAAAATATCCAGTTGGATGTCCACCTGCATTTCCACCTGGAAATCCACTTCAAATTTAAGCATGGGGCTACCAATCATATTTAAAATAAAATAATTCTAAAACAAAAATAGGCCGGGAAAGCCAGTTCTACCAGGCATGCAGGTAGACAGGCTAGGTATAAAATTATAAATCAAATGATTTCTATACACCGAAATAGGCAGGCGAAGCGAGTTCATGGCAGAAACGTAGAAGCACGCAGACTGCCTATAAAATTATCGATAAACTTATTTCTAAGCCCAAATCGGCTTGGGAAGCGAGTTCATCAACATCGTATTCAGTGAGAAGGTACCCAGTGAAGAGTTTGTAAATCAATTACAAGATGGACACGAGAACAATAATGAGAATCACATTCCAAAAATTTTAAGTCCGCCCGTGGCCATCGTAACCAATCTGGATACAGCAAATAAACCAGGATCAGATTGGGTCGTCATTTACATAGACAAACATGGATACGGATTATGTTTCGACAGTTACGGGCTCGCCCCCACCTCACCACACCATCTTGATCGCCTACAAAGGAACTGCGTGCTTTTCCAGTGGAACAAGAAATTATTACAAGTTTTGATTCAAAAGTGTGCCGTGAATATTGCATTATGTTTTTGCATCATGTGTGTGGTGGTAGTTCCTTACGCGCGTTTTGCCGCATCTTTTTACACAATAAATACAGAAACGATGACATAGCTGTTAAATTTTATAAAGTTATTTCACAAAAGCGAACAAGAAAGGCGAATCGTTATATATATATATATATATTTTTACTCTTCTCCTCCGTATTCACCCCGTTACTATATATATATATATATATATATATATATATATATATATATATATATATATATATATATATATATATATATATATATATATATATATATATATATATATATATATATATATATATATATATATATATATATATATATATATATATATATATATATATATATATATATATATATATATATATATATATATATATATATATATATATATATATATATATATATATATATATATATATATATATATATATATATATATATATATATATATATATATATATATATATATATATATATATATATATATATATATATATATAAGCTGCTCCGCTTTGATGTAAAATGGAGTACAATCAGAAAAAATCCATTTACTAAAAAAAGGCAAATTCATTATGCGTGTTGCATTTAGATGAGTGTTGCAGTGAGCATCATTATATCGACGCTCCCTACGAAAACTAGCACCTTTTTTGGCCTCCTCACGAAGACTAGCACATTTCAGAAAACTGCAACGAAAACTAGCATAACTCACGACTTTGCCGCGAATACTAGTACAATTCGCGAGGTTGCCGCGAAAACTAGCATCATTCACGAGTTTGCGCCGAATAATAGTACAATTCGTAAGATTGCGACGAAAAGTAACACGATTCGCGAGTTTGCGACGAAAAGTAACACGATTCGCAAGCTTGCCGCGAAAACTAGCACTTCGCGTCACCGTGTTAATTTACATAAGAGGCAGTGGAATGTGCTAGTCTTCGCCGTAATCAAGCGGATCGGGCTAGTCTTCAACGCAAATCAATGGGGCGTGCTAGTCTTCGCGGCCAACACTGAAATGGACTAGTCTTCGTGGCAATCTGAATCGTGCTAGTTTTCGTAGGGAGCGTCGATATATACAGCACATAACCTAAAATATAATGATTTTATTTGACCAGAAATTCGTCAGATTCTGACCAGAAACTGTCGCCAGTACGCGGGGTTTCTGGTCAGAATTTTCCCCATAAGCTGACCAATTACCAGAAAATTAACCATATTCTGGTCAAATTATGGTTAATTTTCTACCAGGGGTTTGACGCGAAAAAATACAGCATGAATTTTAGGAGTGATGCCGATTCTAAGTCTACATAACTGTTTTTGAAAGCTGCTATGCAATCTATGTAATCTGATGAAGCTCATTACTAAAGCAAACAGTAACAACTTTTTTAAAATCATCAAAAACTCGCACGTACTTCAGCAAACCTAATTTTTTTCCCTGGCGTAAAATATCAATGTTGTCCAGTAGTCTTTTGCAAGACTCCCTTGAATGATGCATGGGCTACCATGCGTTATTTCGCGTTGAGCATAACATGCTTTTGCCCATTCCAAAGATTCATGTTCAAATTCTTTAAGCATGTGCGTGAAAAGTGTATTAACTACACCGAGCATTAAGTGTAACTCTGGAGGTGGAATGATTTCAAGAAAAATTTTATCTTCATCTTCATCGATAAAAAATAGTGGTGGATTTATGCAATTATAAAAATCTTTCGCACGTTCTTTCAAGCCCCCTGATTTATGCCAATTATTGTCATTTTCTAAAGTATTTTTAATAGATCTATCGTTGCCACAAACGTCGAGTTCACCATTTTTTGCATAGCACCAGGTACAAGGATAGACATAACTATGTGTCATAACACCTACTAAAATGTTTGCCAACTTTAAATCAGTTGCGATAGTTCCTTCGAAACTACTGACATTCAAAATAGACCATAATTGCGCCACATTAGTGTAGTTTTCTTTGAGAACATGGAGCTACCGCTAATAAAAATAATTTTTTTATGTCAGAATCTTTGAACCGTTTGGCAGCAATTCATTCTTCATACGATATGATGAACGTTTACTCTCACGTTTTGCATGCGCAATCGATTGAATTGAAAGGTATACCTTCAGAAAGCCACCTCCTCCTATTATGCCTAATTTCAAATGAGCATCTGTACTTGCCCCTCTTCTTTAACATACTTAATAAAGCCAGGAAGATCATTGTTAATAAACTACGAATTCTGCAGCATCGGAAATTTTATTAGCCTTCACATGTACAAAGCTGAATTCTTTATAACTGACAAAATTGTCGACAGAGTGAGCTTTAGCTGCAAGCTTTAATGTCCAGATTCGATCACTTTTCCATTTTTAGCACCCATGCGTATAACTGAAGCAATTCCTTCAATCATCGAGCGTAAGTAATGGTCCGTACAAAGAATTTTCTTTATCGTTTTTACCTACTTTGATATGAAGAGGTCGACCGCGCGATTGTGAAAGTAGTAAATTGGAAATATTTGTAATATGATAAGCCAAATTACACATATGAGTAAACCCTTTGGCGATAATAAAATAGCTTCTCAACAGCTTTCAGATCTAGTTTAATAAAGTTCATATGATATTAATGCTAAAAATTTCATAACTATTCTATAACTTACAATATTATCAGAATCCCTTTTCTGTGAAGTATTTCCGAAGAATCTAGCAGGAATACTTCTTGCTAATTCACAATTTTTACAATCGCATTTCAAGTTATCCCGTGGCCTTGTAATTCTCTTTTTTGAGTGAAATATAGACAGATCCGGAAAGTCAATTTTTTTCTTGTCACCATTTTTCATATGATAGACATTTCTATTACATGTACCGCATACAGCTGCAGGTATACTATCGTTATCAACGTAGTTTATAAATAGATTTCCAATAACATATTTTAATTTACCCTGAATTACTAACATTTGTTTTGCTTTTCAAAAATACAATAAACTTTGAGACGATTTTCATCGTGCGCAAACGTGTGGTCTTTCGGCATCTTCAAATAAAAACTAAAGTACTAATCTCGCGTTTTAAGGTTATAAACAAACTGATGGGTAGGTCATTTAAAAACTGAAAATCATTTTGATATACTATAGTGAAAGATCTAACATAGAGAACTTAAACTACTAGTTGAAAATATATATCATAACATGTCACGTGCGAAGCTAAAATGAAAAACATTTGAATGATCCAAATAAATTTTTTTATAGAAACTTGCTTTATTTAACGTAAATATAATAAGGCATGATGAAAGTTATATAATTTAAATAAAATTATTTCTTTTTTTACGTTGTTAACTATTTATTACTTTCGAATTAATTGAAATTTTAATGCTGACTATTGTTACGAGTGAGCGATCGCAACTTTTAATAACAAAAGTGACCGACCCTGGAATTGAACCAGAGCCGCCGACTCGCGAGTCAGAAACACTACCAACAAGCCACGGCCGCCCCCGGTCGGACTTCTGCTAATCGGCGTCATATTGTAATCGGACGCTTTGCTTATTTCGTTCTTTCATATTCGTGTGTGTATCCACACGTAACACTATATCAAAAGTGATATTTCTCGAAAACGGCTCTACAAATGATTTTAATTTTTTTTTTAAAATAATATATCGATAATATAGATTCAAAATTTTTAAGAAATTTCAAAGGGTATGAGACACTTTACTTTAATTCCAGTTAAAGCTCACCGTGAATGGTAAAAACACAGTTCTTTCTAAACTTTTTATACACTGTAAACAAATTTAACAATTTAAAATGACCGACTCAGAGCAGTTAAATAGTGAAAAAATTGTCCATTTTGTATTTTAAATTTGCAATTTTGTCGCGATTTTACTGCCTAAGAATCGGTCATGTTTATTATCTACGCTCAGGGTCGCCAATGTTCTTGTGCCCAAGGACGACAACAATAACAGCGCGACTCGCACTAGTGTACGTAACGCCGCAAGATCGTTAATGTTATCGCGTGGTCTCGCTCGATCAATTAGCGCTCGCGTTATAGCCCAGCGAAAACTGTAAAACTCCGCGGCCGCTCTCAAGATTCAGTAACGCTCGAGACGGCATCACGGAGACAGTCCACCGGTTCACACGCAACAGCAATAAAACATTCTCTTAAAAGTGCTCTCTATCTAAAACCCCAACTCTGGAATAGATCGCAGCACCCCCATGACTTCATCTACGTATTTTCATTAATGTAGGTGTACTTATAAATTTTTAATTCATCAAAACTCCATTTTCGCATGCGTAGAAGTTAATAAGGATTACGTTTAAACAAGTTTCATGAATTTAGATGAATAAATAAACTTGTGTTTTGTAGAGAAAAAGCAAACGTCCAGTGGATGTTACGGTAAGCTGCTCCCCGCGTTTCTCTACAAAATACGCATTTATTGATTGACTTTAGTTTGTAAAAACTGTTCTAATCTTTTCTTTAATACCTAATACACGTGCGAAAACTCGAATTTTATATTATAATTGCCCTAAATTATTTTAATTGACAAAAAACACTTTTGACAGAAGGTGGCGTTACGATCGGGGTAGAGAGCACTCTTAAGCTACAAACACAGTAGTTCAATTATTTCATTGAACCTTCAAAATCAACTCTCAGTGTAGGAATTTCATAAAATTTTGTTTATATCAGAGATGTATATCGATACACATTAGGTACAGCTTACAGACGTTTATATTACTGACACGCAAAAAATTACATATGCGTTCACCTAGGAGAGGGCAGCATCGCACTTGAATTTTGGATTCCTTGAGGACGTGACCTGGAGCTTATCTTACATCTACATGGCAAGGTAGAAAAAACCTTTGGAGGCCTAATTCCTGCTCGTTATTGTAGAAACGCCGTTTTTCTTTCATGGTGAATTGGTTGTCATTAAATGTAAGTTATTCTTTTACTATATTGTCGGCTGAGCGGAAGAAGAACGTAAGATCTCTGCGCGAAGATGAAGAACGAATTAGGGGAGGGCGGGGCACGGCGTGGCAGGCGGGTAAATTTGGCACCTCAATATTTAAAAAGTAAATGATTATTTAGAAATAAATGTTCATAAAAAATCAAAGAAAAATACTTCTAGTTTTTGTCTCTGCTCAAAATATATAAAAAGAAAGTCATGTTAAGGGGGTGTGGTACTCATGCACTCTGTTTTACCGGCAGAACTCGGTAAATTCTATATTATTAAAATAAATATATCGAATTACGTCTTATAAAGAGATAGTTCCCCTGTGCAATGTAATAATCTACCAGCTTGCGCAGTTTTGAGCCCAAATATCAACGGCACCCTACAAAATTTTGCGAACGAAATTTCGGTTATTTTTGTTCGCAAAATTTTTTAGGATGCCGTTGATATTTGAGCTCAAAACTGCGTAGGCTGGTAGATTATTACATTGCGCAGGGCAACTATCTCTTTATAAGACGTAATTCGATATATTTATTTTAATAATATAGAATTTACCGTGTTCTGCCGGTAAAACAGAGTAGATGAGTACCACACCCTCTTAATAAGTTTAATGAAAATGAAATTTGAAGCTGAAAAAAAAGGTTGGTTTCATTTTTCATTCGTCTGACAGAATGCAAAAAAAGGATGGAACCGTCCAAATTAAGTGTATTTCCATGGTTTGGACATTGAACTTCGAAGCCTCGTTTGATTTTTTACTTAATAGTGCTTAATTAATAATGATGCATTAACGATTGAAAAAAAACGATGAAATCGGGGCATGTGTGTCACCCCTGGTGGGGCACGAGTAGTACACGGCGACGTCCGACCGACCCCCTCCCAGCCAACGAAAATTGTCCAAATGAAATAAAAAAAAAATACCAAAAGATAGGATTTAAATGGCTCCTTCCAAAAATATTTATTATGAAAACTGCTCCCTTTTAATTATTGTAAAAAAAAATAAAATAATTTTATCATTTTTGCATCTTTAATTAACTCGATCTTGCTTAATCAAACTGCTCTCAATAAAATAAAAATAGCAGTAATCTGCTCCTAATCAATATTAAATTGCTCCACCATCAGATTTTTTATAAACATTCAACTTTTCAAGATAAAAAATAAAAAGCGTTTCATATGGCTAACCTCCTTTCGGCTTTCTTCCAACTTTTTTAATTTTTCCAAGTGCGTTAAGACAATTGACTAAAGAAATAATATCCCTGTTAGTGTAAAAATTATAAATATCGACATTCAGAGAGATATTATTCCTTTAGTCACATATTTCATCGTTAAAGATATAAAAAATGACGAATTTATTTAATTTTTTTTTGCAATAATTAAAAGGGAGCAGTTTCCATAACAAATATTTTTGGAAGGAGCAGTTTAAATCCTATCTTTTGGTATTTTTATTTTTTGGATTTTGGCAATTTTCATCGGCTGGAAGGGGGGTGGTAGAGAAATCTAGCAAAGTAGTAACTCAAGTTGGCAATATTTGTTATGTTAATGATATTACTGCGAAAGCTTTAAATTTAAATTAATATTTTGTTTTAATTATCGATTTAAGTATTATTACTATTATAAATAAATCTATAGATTGTTATTTGTCATACTTATGAAAATTATATAATAACAGTTTGTATTAAAAATACTGTGTTAATAGAGACAATCTAATTTTGATAAAATATAGTTTGAAACGTTTTATTTCATTTTATTATATTCAATAAAAATGATGTACGCTTTGTTAATTAAAATTTATTGCTCTTTCTTAAAGGTCGCTATGGCAGTTCATCTTTTCGTGTGCTACTCGTGCCCCACCCCTTGTTATTCATGCCCCTTAGTGGGGCACGTGGAGCATTCTTAAACGTTTTGCTTTTTCATTTTTGGTGAAAAATACAGGTTAATAAAACATTTTCTATCACTAGAATCGTGTTTTGGATGAACTGATCTATTGCTTACATATTTTATGATTATCTAAATCTGTTTTTAATATATTTAATTTCAATTTAAAGTTAGGGTATCCATGACGCCCCACCTTCCCCTATCTCGACGCGAGGACCAACGCGTCGTTTTTCATCCTCGCGCCGACATAAGTACTTCGTTCTTCATCTTCGCGCCGAGATACGTTCTTTTTTCGCTTAGCCGTCAATATTTAATTTCTATGAGTGTCTAAAGGCCTACATTCTAAAGTACGATTCACGTACGCAAACACACTAAAAAACAAATAATAAGATACAATGTCATTGAAAGTGTATTTATAAAATTGTAAGTACTATTTCAAATTATTGTTCAGTTTTTCATACAAGTTACAGGGTAGGGGTAGAGTAACCTTGTGGACTCTGCCTTAGAGTTGTACAATTTTTCTTGATCAATGAATTGCTTCTTTGTTATAATTATCTCTTAATTTATTTTAAATCTCTGTTAAATTTTGATTCAACCTATTTTGTCCTATCTAAAGTTTTTGTCAATTTACAAACAAATTTAGGACGGATAAAATATGTTAATTCCTATAAAATAGTAGTTATAAAATATTATCATACAGAACTTCTCATTGCAGTTGCTGTAGCTTGAGGTCAGTAGTGTTAAAATCTAGTGGAAAGGTATATAGCCGTATCACGGAGATGGATATTACACAAGAGGATCTAGCAGCTGCACAGGAAATGTTAGATGAGATGCTGATGGAAGAGCTAACTGAAGATCAGTTAGCTCTTCCTATATCGTCAGTGGTGTATCCATCCAACCTGGGTTTCAAGCCAGCCAGATTAGCCACAGTATTGAAACAGAGAGCCAAAGAGCGCAAGATAAAGCCTGAGGATCATCAGCAGAATCTGAATACATTAGCCGCTGTAGGGTCTCTAAAGGGGTCCAACGTTAAGAAGATCATGGAAAAGGGTAGCAGGGAGATTAAGACTTGGCTTGCTGATAAAATCAATGTCTATAAAATTATCAACACCAAGCCTACCTCAAACTCTGATGTAACTTTACCGAGAATTGCAGCTATGTATGTTGGTAAGATCGTCATAAATGTTAACAAAGGAATCTGGAGTATGCAGCCTACCATACTACCTAGTAGCATTGCAGAAAACTTTCCTGCAGGCATGTGTATTTCAAACTTTGGTTTAATCATTCCTAGAAGTATACTGATAAAAGCTGATCGGAAACTACTGATGGGAGCTTGTTCTTACCACCAGTATCGTTTTGATGCTGTAATCAATAGTGGAAATCATAGGAAAACTACGCTAAAAGATATCTATAAATATGTCAAAATACAACGAGACTCAGAATTATACACTGATGAACAGCGAGTGACGATTCTCAAAAAGGCAGGTATAATAGATAGTAACTGTGAAACAAGCACACACATTGTTGAGAAATATAAGAAGTCTATAGCTACAGCTAATGAGGAATGGTTGAAGCTTGGAAACCAAGAAGATCTGAGTGACTAAGAAGTTTAAGATCCTTCCTTCAAACAGCTTTAGGATCAGTAATTGTATTACATAATTAATTATAAATAAATATAATATGATAAATTATTTATGAGAATCATTTCTATTATTTATTTATTTATTCAACCAAAGTACAAATACAACTTATATATATATATATATATAATAACGAGGTGTGATACAGCGCTAGCCGACGCAAGAGTAGGGCCCTGTGTTACCGGCACCTGCGTCGGCTAGCGCTGTATCACGCCTCCCTATAATACACACACACACACACACACACACACACACACACACACACACACACATACACACACACACACACACACACACACACACACACACACACACACACACACACACACACACACACACACCTCCGGTCCGGACGGCTCGGGTTCGATTCCCGATGCCAGCGCGTATTTTTTACTCTTCTCCGTATCCACCCCGTTACGTGGCGCCCAACGAAATAATCCACGTTTCCTTTGAAACTCCACGATCCGAAAGAAGTCCGATCGAAATTCTTCCTTCCACCCACACGCGCGACTTGAGTCGCAAGAAACGAGCGGGGTTTTTCACTCAAGTCTGATCGCGCGAGGGCCGCATGTTTTCAGTCAAGGAAATGAGAGGATTTCTCTTGTACTGATCCAGCCTCCACGTAGAACAGAGTCTACGAGACTCCCGCAGAAGCATTCAGTTAAGATTACTCCTGAATGGCGGTTGAGCATAGAGAAGCCTTCTTAGGGTATACACTCGCTCGAGGACGTTAACACTCGCAATTTGGGTGGGGGATATAACGAGGTGTGTTACAGCGCTAGCCGACGCAAGAGTAGGGGCCTGTGTTACCGGCACTTGCGGTTAGCACACCAGATAGAGGGCCAGGGAGTGCGTTGGTAGTCTCGCGGTAGAGACACTCGCCTCCGGTCCGGACGGCTCGGGTTCGATTCCCGATGCCGGCGCGTATTTTTTACTCTTCTCCTCCGTATTCACCCCGTTACTATATATATATATATATATATATATATATATATATATATATATATATATATATATATATATATATATATATATATATATATATATATATAAACAATATTATTATTTGTACAGTCATGAAAAAAATTATTACCATTTGTAGAGAGTGCTTATTGAATAGATGAGATCAGAATAAATAAAAGGACTATAGACAAATTGTGTTGTTAGAATATTCTCTTTCTTCCCCCTCTCTCTCTCCCTCTGTACCAAAAACTTTAATGAGAGCTTAAATATTTTTTCAAAACAATCAACACGTTCTTTAAAAGACCAATTTTTTAAATATATTCTAACAACACAATTTGTCTATAGTCCTTTTATTTATTCTGATCTCATCTATTCAATAAGCACTCTCTACAAATGGTAATAATTTTTTTCATGACTGTACAAATAATAATATTGTTTTATATATATATATATATATATATATATATATATATATATATATATATATATATATATATATATATATATATATATATATATATATATATATATATATATATATATATATATATATATATATATATATATATATATATATATATATATATATATATATATATATATATATATATATATATATATATATATATATATATATATATATATATATATATATATATATATATATATATATATATATATATATATATATATATATATATATATATATATATGCAACGGTTCGTTCCGGGACGTTTACACTGTACATCGCTGTTATTTCCAGGACGCGCTGTTTTTTCCGGGACGTCCCGGAAATTTTTCTGTACGTAAGCGTTATTTCTGGGACGCGTCTAGAGTCAATAACCCCAGGGATATTATTTCTTTAGTCACGCGCTTATATAGGGAACTCTGAAGAGATAAACTATAGGACCCTGTAGATTACCAGAAATCAGTTGAATGCTGATACCACGGCGCAGATGGCGTAGAGCACGAAGCAGGGCGCGGAGCAGCTGCAGAGCACAGAGCAGAACACGGTAAGCTGCCTCTAGAGCCTTTCTACAATATGTTGAGTTCAACTGTTCAGTTCCGTCGAATACATTGTGAATATATCTATATATACTTATGTATATAGATATATTCACAATGTATTCGACGGAACTGAACAACTGAACTGAATCTATTGTAGAAAGGCTCCTACACAGCGTGCCGCGAGCCGCGAGCCGCGTGTCCTAGACAAAGACAGATATACGAATCCTATAGGATTTCGAACCTATTGTACTTTCTCCCTTAGAGCGAATCCACATTGCGTGCTGTTCGTCGTGTGCCATGAGATTTGTGTCGTACCAAAAAGAAAATGTTGTTCAACATTATGTAACTGTTATCTATGTTTAACATCTATGCTCTGTTCAATAAGAGAGTATAGTCCTTCCTCTTTATCCTCTGGTAATAAGTATGTCGATGTCGAACAACACTTTCTTTTTGGTACGGCACAAATCGCACGGCACACGGTGCACAGCACGCAATGTGGATTCGCTCTTATGTACATTGTCCCTAAGAGCGAGTCCACATAAGAGGCACAGGCCTGTGCTTTTGTGTCAAGCGAAAAAAAATAGTTGTCCGATATCTAGCATATTCGTTACCCATTGCTGAAGATTAACATATTGAACTTCTGCCATGGGTTATGAGTATGCTAGATATCGGACAACTAGTTTTTTTCGCTTGGTACAAAAGCACAAAAGCACAGGCCTGTGCCTCTTATGTGGACTCGCTCTTAGGGGCAATGTACGGTTAAAGTACAATGGTATTCCGTGCCATGCTCCGTGCTCTGTTCCGTGCTCTGTTCCGTGCTCTGTGCCATCTGTGCGCGGCGTCCACACTGTTCCTGTTGATTCCATAATTCTGGTCTAAAATTTTTTTTCTTTTTTTTAACAATTTTAATAACATCACTATTTCTAATAAATGTATACAATGTTCTGCTACATTTATTGCTCTCAATATTTTATTACAATTATAATTTTTCTGAAGTCGTTCGTTCATCTTTTAACACTTTTAATAACATCACTATCACTGTATTACTATATACTATATACACTTATATTACACTGTAAAAACTGCTGTCTAAATTTACAAATTTCAAAATTATAATAAAATTACAAATTTTATTAATATCTCAATCATATTACAAATTACAAACCTCGTAAATATATAGGATTATACTGTTTACAGTATTATAGTACGTAGATAAAAATGTTATAGAGATGGCACACCAACGTTAAATTTTGAACCAGAATTATGGAATCAACAGGAACAGTGTGGACGCCGCGCACATATGGCACTGGGCCCTTTCTACATATGTGTGTTCTGTCTGTTCTAGACAACTTCTCTCTATGTTTGTCTCTGTCTTACATAAACGAAACAGATCTATCTGTCTTCGTCGGGAACACACAGAACACACAGAACACACATATGTAGAAAGGCCCCGGAGCACGGAACAGAGCACGGAACAGAGCACGGAGCATGGCACGGAACACCATTGTACTTTCACCGGTACATAAGCGCTGTTCCGCTCTGCTCCGTTCCAAAATTCTGGAACAAGCAAAGGGAAAATTGCTTACAAACGGAACTGAACTGAAATTGGACCGGGTTGGTTTGAGCAGAAAGGCCTCCACACGAAAAAAGGAACAATGCACAGATACAAGAAATAGCATTGGTTGTATATCTATATATAACAGGAAAAGCGAGGAACACCGAAGTACAACGACGCTGTTCCTCGGTGTTCCTGTTATATATAGATATACAACCAATGCTATTTCTTGTATCTGTGCATTGTTCCTTCTTTCGTGTGGAGGGCTGAACAGAGCAGAGCAGAGCAGAACAGCGCTTATGTACATTACCCCTTAGAGTGTGTCCAGAATAGGACGGAAACCGCTTGCGCAAATATAAGCTTTAGTAATTTCTAGTGAAAATTTAGGGATATCTGGTAATTAAGGTTCAAAATCACTAGATATCCCTAAATTTTCATTAGAAATTACTAAAGCATAGATTTGCACGAGCAGTTTCCGTCCTATTCTGGACACACCCTTATGTGAACTCGCTCTAATCTTCTCTCGATTCTGCTGCTGCTCTGTGCTCTCCCGGTGCATTTATTTCGACATCTCCGTCGGTAAATGCAATTTTTCTTGTGTGCATAGTGCATCGTGCATGTTCTTTTGTATATGCATGTTGTGCGTACATCTATGCACACAAATATAATCGTTAAGTTTTCAGTACGGTGTTCTTGATTTTTAGTGAAAAGAAGCCAATACTGACTTTTTACTACGAAGATCGTCTGATCGTGGATCAATGGATACGGTGGTGTTTGAACGTAAGTTTACAACATTTTTTGAAATACAGCCGTGACCTTGAAATTTATGTACAGTGATTGACAATCATTTGAATAGTTACCTATATATATATTTAATCATATTTTTTATTCATATACATCAACTTATAATTATTGTAGGAAAACAGTAAAATGTACTGTCCAAAACCTTCCTTAACTGATTGTCACAGAAGCCAATTCTCTCAATACTCTCATAAATAAGTAAAAACACTGATTTATGTTTATTTATAATTGTTAAACAATGGGTGATTTAAATTATCCTGATTTGCATCACCGAGGAACTTCAAGCATGTCATGGGAAGGTGCAGCAGGTTTTCCAACAGTATATCGAGGACGTGAGGTTATAAGACCTCTTGATATTCCCAATATTCATCCTTTGGTCGATGATAATCCACCAGATAATGGTAATAGCTTTAATTATTTATGAAATAATTGTTTTTCAGTTTATTTTCATATTTTCAAATTTTTAAGGTTACTTATTCTCTTACAGATCAGGTGGTTAAACAATATATAGGTCGAGGATGTGGACTTGCAAGTTTGATAACAGAAAATTTGCTAATACATCCATTTCTTGTACTTAGAAGGCAGTGTCAAGTTAATTCAATATCAAGAAAGTACCATGTAGTGCCAATAACTCTGATACCTGTAATTATTCGGTTGCATCAAACACAAGGGTTGAATACACTGTGGAAAGGTATAGGTTCTGTTTTACTTGTCAGAGGTTTGACATTGGCTGTTGAAGATTTGGTATCAAAAGTTACTCCTTGGCCCAAGTAAGACAATTTACCTACTTATTTATATACAATTTATTTATTTATTTATTTATTTATCCAGAGTAATAAATACATTACGTCACATATAGTAACCCTGCAGAGGAAAATAAATTCCCTATTTGCAGGTCCGGAGTATAAAGTTACTTAAAACTAAAACTAATACTAAATCTTAAAACTAAATAAAACATCTTTACTTTATAACATTATAATAAAAATTTATGTAAACAGTAATAAGTATATATATTATACGCATTTATCTAAGTTTTAGACTTGAATTCCTATAACAAAATTATAGGATCAAATCGGTTTCAAGGAATATTATCCACAATCCATTTTTTTAACTTGTACATAGTAGGTCTTTTGTCTATTTCTAGAGTTTTGAGCTTGTTTGGAAGTAGATTGAAAGTCTTTATTGTAGTTATGTAATTGTTTTTTTCACTTACTTTTTTGTCTATTTTAGGTAATGTAATAGACTTATTTCTTGTCTTACTATTTGAATTTGTAAATATATTTTTCATTTTGTTGTAATAATATTTTAAACAGTCCAATGTGAATAGTTGCTTAATATTCATTGGTTTATTTTGCTCAAAAGTGTTTTTGAAAACTAGTTTAAGTAATCTGTTTTGAATATTTTGGAGTAAATGTTGATTATTTTTGTAGACACCACCCCATGCAATTATCCCATAATTAATCACACTGTGAAAAAACGCATAGTATATAATCTTTAAAGTATTTATTTGCATAAATTTATTAATTTTGTAGAAGATGAAATTTAAGTAACTTGTTTTTTTTTTATTAGGTAGTTAATATGTTCATCCTATTTTAGATTATAATCAAAATTAACCCCTAAATATTTATATGTGTCCACTCTCTTTAGTTTTTCTTTGTTAATAAAAGTATCTAAATTTTTTGGAATACTGTCATAATAATTCCCGTAAGTTATGTACAGTTTAACTTATGTTTAAAGTTAGTTTATTTAATGCGAGCCATGTTGCTACTTTTTCAAGATATTGATTCATTTTCTTCTCAACTTCTTTCCAAGTTTTACCCAATCAGATAACTGTTGCGTCATCAGCATATGATAAAATTGAGTTTTATGGAATTGTTATCAGTAAATCATTTATATACAGTATAAAAAATAGCGGCCAAAGGATAGTTTCTTGCGGTACTCCCACAGTTATTGCTATCGTTTCACTCTCACTTTAGCCAATTCTTACTTTCTGCTTTCTATTTGTCAAGTAGCGTTGCATTAATTTATAAGCTTTGCCTCTTATTCCGTACACTTGCAACTTGTTAAGAAGTATATTATGATCAACTATATAAAAAGCTTTTGCTAGATCTAAAAATGCGACTGTGATGGGCTTACTCTTATCTAAGTTTTCATATATCCTTCTTGTAATATAGCTTAGAGCATCTCTGGTTCCTTTGTTTTTAATAAAGCCAAACTGTTTTTCCCTTAATATTTTATGCTTGTAAATAAAATCAAAAATTCTTTTCTATATTACGTTTTCGAAGATTTTTGCAATATTTGATATTCATGATATTGGTCTATAGTTATTAACTAATAATTTTTTCCCTGATACATAAATTGGTACCACTTCAGCAGCTTTTAGCACATCTGGCCATATTGACTTTTTAATACATTTATTGATGATATGTGCCAATGGATCTGCTATATGATCAGATATTGTTTTGAGTGTCTTAGTATTTATTTTATCAACTCCCCCATTCTTGATTTTCAAGTTGTCAATTATCTTTTTAATTTCAATTTCATCTATAGGATTTAGGAATATTGAATTTACGTTGTTTTGGGGTAGTTGAATTAAATTGTTACTTGGAGCAATAATTTTATCGCTCATTTCTTTAGACGTGTTCTTGTTTATGCACATACTGATTGTGCACATATTAATTGTGCACACTTTAACATTGGTATATATCTATATATATATAGATCTGTACCAATGCTATCTGTGCACAATAAATATGTGCACAATCCTTATGTGCACAAACAAGAACATGCCTTTCTTTACCTATTTAACAATAATTGTTTATTGTGCCAACCTATCTGATCCACACTACACTGTTAACATTATATTATATATGTACCATCACATGTATATACTGAACTGTAATGGATCTCAGATCTGTATAATTTAAAATAAATAAATAAATAATAATCATTCATGATATTTGCAATTTTAGATTGGTCTTTTATTATCTCCTTGTTTTCGTCATATATTTTACATTTACATTTACATTTACATTTACATTTATTAACCAGACAAATTACATAGCGTAATCTTTAAGAGGTAGATATAACTACCTGTACAAGGGTTGGGATATACAAAATAAAAACTTACAAACTAACTTAAAATTACTTTAATATTATAAATTTCCAATAAAGTATAAACACCCAAACAAAACAGTAGTTATATAATAATCTATGTTTTTTGTATATAATTAATTAGCTTTTTACTTTTTTTTATATTTCCCAAAATTACCATTACAGGTCAAACTTTTTAATTCATTAGGAAGACAGTTAAAGGTCTTCAGCGCTACCATAAAACTACTTTTTTTACTAACAGATTTATTTATTTTTGGTTGCTGAATACTCTTATTCCTACTTTTATATGTACTTTTTAAATATAATTCTTTCAGTTCTTCATAGTGATACATTAGTGCTTCCAAATCAAACGCTTCCTTTACTTTTAGAGGTCTTCTTTCTACGAAAGAGTTTTTGTATATAAGTTTCAAAATTCTTGTTTGTATATTTTGTAATCGCATTATATTATTATTGTAAGCCTTTTACTTATGTTACCATTTTTTTTTGCCTTTGTTACCAAGTTTGGAATTTATTATTTTCCATAGTTGCCTTGGATTACCTGAATTTTTTTCTATAAGATCCTTATCATATTTAATTTTGGCATCTTTTATAACATTATTTAGAAAATTTAAGATAGTTTTTATATTCCCATTTTAGGCTATCATTCATTGGATCTTTTTTAAATTTTTTATATAATTTACCCTTTTTTCTTACAAGACTTTAATAATGCACTTGTAATCCATTCTTTTCTGGGTACATTATTGTTTTTAACCGGGTTCCTTTTTTATTTTTCTTGATATTGTTGTATTCCATCTATAAAGAGGTTTATTGCTTCGTTTGGATCTTCGATTTGTTTGTATTCAGTCCAATATTTTTGATTTACTGTAATAGCTATTTTTTTGTAATTTAATGAATGATTAGTTTTCTTTTTTTCATGTCTGTATTCACTAAAGATTTTTTTATGTCTATAAAAAGTGGATAGTGATCAGTAATAAGTGTCATTAATTTGAAAGTTTTTGTTTAGATTGAGCTAGTTTTTATAAAGATATTGTCGATGCATGTTCCACTATCAGTAGTTATATTATATGATCTAGTCGTATCAGTACAGCCAGGGTAAAAGCCATTTCCAAGAAAATTATATAGAAAATTCTGACTAATGTTGTTTTGTAGCATTATATTAATATTAAAGTCTTAATATATTCTTAAATTAAAAATAAAGTGATTTATAGATAGTAGAGTGTTTATTACAGGATTAAACTTATGCTAAAAAAACTACTTTTTTGTTTTCAGAGAGATTACTCATTTATCATTTAAATCCATTGGGCAGCATATTATTCTGAAATGTGTTTCTATTGGAATAGTAACACCTTTCTATTCAGCATCTCTTGTTGAAACTGTACAGTCAGAGGTTGCATCTGAAAGACCTGGAGTTTTAGATGTATTTCGTGATGGAGCAATAAGATTGTTAGAAGTGAGAAACAAAGGTCGTCTTATTCCAATTTATGCATTATTACCACCAACAATTGCGTGTGGAGTTGCAAAATATTTATTTACTATTTCTGTCAAAACTATCGCTAGTCATATAATCAGAACTAGGCATAAATACACACAAGAATCACGGGTAAGTTCCTTGTTTCTTGCTTCATTGTTTATGTTATATTTTTATACTATTTTCTTATTATTATTTACATTACTATATTTATATTTTTACAGGGAGCATACAGTCGAGATTTCATGTCTGAGTCAGTAGCACAAGACATCGAAATACAATCCATTTTAATTTCTATGTGTGCTGCTGATGTAATCTTTTATCCTTTTGAAACTGTCATCCAAAGATTACATTTGCAGGGTACACGTACTATAATAGATAATTTAGATACAGGATCTAGCGTAAAAGCTTTACTTACCGACTACAGTGGAGCTGTAGATTGTTACCGTACAATCATATCTACAGAAGGTCCTTTGGGGTTGTACAAAGGTTTTGGAGCATTGATTATGCAATTTGCTGTTCATGTATTAGTTTTAAAAACAACCAAGTGGATTTTAACTGAGATAGGTACAATGTTAAAACCAAAACCAAAATTAAGCAAACCCCCAACATCTTATTATAATGAAATATAAATTTTTTTTTTGTACTAACGAAATCTAACTTTGTCAAATTTTTACAAAAATATTGAAATGGAAATGCCGATTTTTAATTATGTAAAAAATATTTTTTTTTAATTTTAGTACTTATTAACTATAAAATAATATAAGAGAAAGTTGATTTATTCTTAAATATGTTCTTAAATATGTATTATTGTACATACTATGTAATATTTACAAATTTTGAGTAAAGATAATGTAAATATTTGTTGTAATGGAATGTAAATTACTAGTCATAGATTTTAGGAGCAATGAAAATAATGTATAAAGATTGTAGATGCTTCTTGTGCAAAGACCAACAATAACAATGAATGAGCTATTAATAATAATAGAATCAAAAAACAATTGGTTTATGTTTTTTAAATGGATTTATTATAAATATATTCATACAATGAAAATTAGCTATTAAAGATTTTTAATCTTTGAAAAAATTTCTAGCCAATCAATTTTTTTTTTCTATACTTATAAAAAAAAAAATAAAATAACTTTAAATCTGTAATTTTTCCTACAGAATTAAAGTCAGGTTTTGATTCTTACATTTAAAATATTGTTTTTTTTTGTTTTTCAATAAATTTCTTTTTTACTATCGCGTAAACTTATTAAATTTGCAAGATTTATTTTCAAATCTTATAGATGTAATGCTTTAAATGTTTTCATTACTTATCTAATGCTATGTACAATATATTACAAATAATCTTCATCTATCTATTTAGAGTCGCATAAAAATAATTTACTTTTTTTAATTACAGCGCCAAAATTAGGTGCTTTGAACCTCGATATTCCACTTGAAAAACTGACATAAAACTTAAATTATAAAGTAATTTTTCAATGATATATCATTTAAAAAATGCAATTCACAAAATTGCAATAATAATTGAAAACGATTTCCGACAAAAATGAAAATAGACGATTAAAAATTACAAGTAATTTTTTCTATTTAAATGTGGTTATAATGTCCCTTTAATAAGCAAAAATATTAAATTCGAAGTTTTATACTTCGTTGGAAAGTCGAAACTCAAGCACCTACACACATAACATACATGCACGCATACGGAAACGCCAATCCATATTGCAAGTTCTTCATCGAAGTAATTATCTTAGTCAAAGTAAACAGTAAATTTTTATAAACTAAAAATGAAATAGTTTTTAATCAGTGGATAAAATTTTTCAATTTCATCGAATTTCACCAGTAAATTTTAAATACAGAATTATCAACATTGATCTGTAGATTCACGTCGCGCTTTAAGTGTATGTTAATTGTGTACATGCTGTGCTTGAAGCTCATCTTCAACTGCAGTATCACCTCCTCTTCGAATATATTGAGGTTTATCAATACCTCGAACACAGCCTTCAGTTACATGTACAGTCATTACATCACTTCCTGGAACATCAAACATTGGCTCTAGTAAAAGTGATTCCATGATAGCTCTCAGGCCTCTTGCTCCAGTTTTTCTTTCCATTGCTAATGATGCTATAGCATCCAGAGCTTCTGGAGTAAACGTTAACTCCACCTGAAATAAGTTGTTATTTAATAACAGAATGTGAAATGGCAAAGGTATAATTTTTATAAATATACTTATATGAATTAATTTATAGTAAATTCTCTTTGGATAAACATATTTATAAACCATTTTTAAATTATGTTGGAAGTTGGGGATGAATTTTTAAGTTAAGTAATTATTGTGATTAAAATGAAAATATATTTATTAAAACTTACTTTATCCATGGAAAACAGCATTTGATACTGAGGTACCATGGCATTTTTAGGCTCTGTCAGAATTCTGACAAGCATTTCTCTATTTAAAGTGTGAAACGGTACCAGTACTGGAAATCTACCAACAAATTCCGGAATCATACCAAAATCTATAAGATCCCTGGCCTCTACTTGTCGAAGCAATACATCTTTTTCTTTATTATCATCTTCTGTTGAAGGAGACATGTTTGCTACATCAGCAAGACTGGCAGCTCTTCTACCTGGACTTTCAGAAGCAGGGGTAGCACCAAAACCGAGATATTTCTCATTTTTTCTTCTAGAAACTAATCTGTCTAGTCCATTGTAAGCACCAGATGCTACAAAGAGAATGTTTGTAGTATCTACTTGTAAAGTGTCCCCTCGTAATTTCCTAGAACTGTTTCTTTCGGGCACATTAACAATGGTACCCTCTAACATTTTTAACATCCCCTGCTGTACTCCCTCTCCACCTACATCCCTTAGTTGATGTATTCCTGGAACTGCACCTATTTTATCTACTTCATCTAAGAATACAATTCCCATTTGTGCTCTATCAACCACATAGTTGGCATCTTGAAGTAATTTTGCAATTACACTTTCAATGTCTTCTCCAACATATCCTGCTTGAGTAAGTGTGGTACAATCGCAAATGGCAAATGGAACATCGAGACACTGAGCTATTGTCTGAGCAAGTAAGGTTTTCCCAGATCCTGTAGGTCCAAGTAGAAGAATATTACTTTTCTCCAGTTTCAGCTGATGATGTTTGCTATCAAGTATATCTGAGCCTGGAACTGATTGAGATCCAGTTGGCGGAGGCTTTTGTTGCTGTTCATTACCAGATGGAACATGTTGAAAACCAACTCCTAACGAATTTCCAATACTTGAAATATGGAGAAGATCTGTAATAAAAGTTTTTATTATAGACTTTCATTAAATTACAAAGAATGACGTTATAGTTTACAATTGGAGCTTTAAAAAAAAAGAAAAAAATATTGACTAGTAAACACTAAGTTTTTATTTACGTGGCTTGAGACCTCTCTGAGTAAATGGATGATTGAGATCCTGATTTCCAACTGGAGTTGCATTACTCTGTACTGCATTTTGAAGTGGCAGATTATTATGGATCCTTTTATAGTGGTTGTATACAGCAACACTTAAAACTTTCTTAGCATATTCTTGTCCAACAACATGTTTATTCAAGTATTCATAAATCTAAAAGTATTTATAATAAAAGTTTTAAAATGTTAAAATCATTATGATAAATAATATCTTTTACTTTTTTTGGAGGTGGAGGAGGTTTCCTGTAAAATCCTTGCTTAGGATCTTCTGGTCTTAAAGCTTCTTTAAGACTCCTTTTTGAATCTATTTCAGATAGGACAACAAAGAAATGGTGACACTTTTCACACTTTACAAACCTAGTTGAAGCTAAAAGAAAAAAGTTTTACAACTGTTAGTTTGCCTGCATTATTCAGAAAAATTTGGATGATAATTTTTATAATGATATTCAGTTTATTGACTTACAGACAAATGTTTCAACATGGGTACAAGGATCTCCACATTTCGGACAAATGAGATTATTTTTTTTATCTCCACCACCACCTGTCGTCCCACCTCCACTAGCAGTAGTTGTAGTTCCATCAGTAGTATTAGGTGGCGTAGGTTCTGTCGGTGCTTTTGTTAAAATTGCAGTAGTGGTCAAGGTTCGAGAGGCAATAACTCTTGCAATTTTATGCACTGTAATTAAAAAAATAGATTAGATAATAAAATGATAATGAATTTCAGATAATTTGATGATTCACAGCCAATAACTAAATTTGCAATTTGACCTTTGTGGGATAACAATACACAATGATTGAAAATAATTTAAAAAAGTATAACAAACATAAACATATTCAATGACTACTCACCATGATTAGTAACGTGGTTTGTGGAAGCTAATCGACTGGCACCGATCAAACAGCAACGTACGGTGCTCATTTTACTTCAGTCCAATTTAATTATATTTACAAAACCAAAATCTCTGCAGAAAGGTCTCCAGATTGAGCAGTATTAAGGCCTGCAACAAATATGCAATTGCAAATGCGTGACAAGGTCAAACGACAACTTGCAGTATTGAGTTCACGCGCGTGTGAGCGAGTTAATTTCGTAATCCTGCGCCGCCGCGAGTTATAATGAAAAACAAAAACTTTTTCCTCCCACAAGCTGCATTACTGGTGAAGAAAACGTCTCGCGAAGTGCGCGACGCAACGACGACGGTTCAACACACAGACACGGGGCGAGAAATTGTTCTTTTTTTGGAGTAAGAGGTTATATATGTGTATATACGTAAAGAGCGCATATCGCAATCTCCTTGATCATATTTTTGTTGTACTCACAAGAAGTGTTATTTTTAAATGACACAAACCGCCGCGACGCAGAAAGCCCGCCGCGCGAGTTCAGTGCGTGTGTGGATGTTTATATATCTATTATGTTTATGAAAAGTGCGCCACAATGGCGAACGAGATATCCGCGCGCTATATAGCCATATATAACCTGCTTGTACCTACGTGCGATGCACTCGATTCCTGCGGATCACGCAAAATGTAGCAGACCAGAAATCCGAGACACGAGGATTGGATATTATTGATCGATAAAAATGGAAACTGGCATGGCTGAATCGATTTCTACGGTTAATATTAAATTTCGAGAAAAAAATAGTGTGCAAAAAAGTGACATATCAAAAAAGGATAGAGAGAGGGAAAGAGAGAAACAATGACGAGAGCAGCTCTGCTGCTGCTGCTGCTGCAACTGGCTCTCGCTGCGCAGACGAAAACTGCAGCAGCAGTTGCAACGGCGGACATGTATATATATCATCAGGGATTAAAGCGCGAATTGAAGGCTAATGGAACGCGTATACGCAGCTGATAGGATGTGTACGTGAGAAGAAGCAGCGATTGATGATTTAGACATTTTTTCTCGCGTCTGCTAACGACGACGACGACTCGACGCGCTCCGAGCGTTCCATAGTTCGTTTTCATTGGTACAGGTACAGCTGTAATGGCTATATATATGTGTAGCATCATCAATCGACGAAAATTGCACATTAATTCCACAGGCACGCACGCACACTTTATGCTTTAACTTCCCACGCAACAATCGAACGAAAACACACTGGATTATATTCACCGAGAGAGTCTTAATGAATCGATTTGTTAAACGAGTCCACTTACGACGAATTCGTCAAAATATAACACACGTATACATACCTAACTACTTTGTTGCTGCTCGCCTCCACGGTTCAGCTGTTCGTTCAGCTTCGTGCGCTGACTTGCACTGATCGCAAGCGCGCGCGCAGCGGCGGCGGTGGCGGGGGTCGACGTCGTCGCTGCGCTCAGTCCTGCGCTGCGCTGCTGCGCCCCACTTGCTTGCACCACAAACAAGCGTCCGATATATAGTATGTAAACACGCGGAAAAAGTGGCCGTATTGTGTATATATATATATATGTGCGAATATAAAAATACCTAGGAGTAATAATAGGTGGGGGGGTATATATTTCGGAGCGTGCGTCTGTGTATATACGTAAGACGGAGGAGATATATAGGTATATAGAGGTATATAGGAGGATCAGACGACTCGGCTCGGCTGCCCCGACCGACCTACTGCTGCTGCTGGCCGAGAGGCACGCCACCTACACACACAGTGAAAGACATTGTTGCCACCACATTGTTGGAAAACAAAAATTGATTTTGAAGGAGGGAATGACGTGATGCGATCATATTTGCAAGTTTGTCAGAGGGAAAGTGCAGGATTGGAAGAACGATCGATCGCGGGGGATCGAGTTCTCGAGGATCGAAGGCAGTTGAGTTCCCGTTCTTATTCTTGCATCTGCTAGGCTTGAGAAGGAAAAGTGATCTTATTTTATAGGTAATATATATTTATAGTTATTGAAATCCGATAATTTATTTTGCAAAACATAATAAGATTAGAGTTTAGAAATATTTTATATTTATCGGTTTGGTAATAAACGATATACTTATACCTGTACTCCATAAAATTTGGTTTCAGAATGTGTGAACTCAGAACTCGCTTCGAAATACCGAATATTTTTCATTTTGGGTCGATTCCTGATGGATGCTATCACTTTTTGATGATCTTTAATTGTCACTTTTTTTTAAATATATTTGTTTTTCGATCTTCAAAGATCCGAATCTGGTTCGGGAATTCTATATTCCACATAGACATTTATTGCAGATCTATACGTACCGCTTTGCTTTTGATCTATCGAGGTCCGCAAACCGTTCGCTCGACTTATATATATTGTGAATAACGAAGATTTATGTACAACTAATCTAACAACAATCATTCCTATTTGAATAAGAAACTGCACTTTAACGTTATTCCTAAAATATCGTTGATGCTAAAAAAAAGAACCGTCGCAATAAAGTCTTTTGTAATTATGCTAAAACTATCGTTAACGCTTAAAAAAAGAACCGTCGCAATAAAGTCTTTTTTAATTATGCTAAATTTTTCTGATACACTTTACAGCTCACTGACGATAACGGAAATTTAGGCGACTAAAAAATAAAAAATTTTAAATTTCGTAATTATGTATACCAATCTTAAAATAATCCTTTACTTAAATATATCATTTGTTATTCTTTATTAAGTATGATAACTAATAATAGTATATAAGCGCACAACACTATATAGCAAAAGTTTTCATCTCCACTTATTGACTGGCAATTAGAAGATATACTTTATACATATATCTATTCCTATAGGTACGATAGATTTAAACCGCAATCTGCTATTGGGCGCTCCGGCACACCCCGCGTGACACGTGCACGTCGGGCGGTATAGTATAGACTAACCTTAACTGAGATAAACAGTTTAAGGTTGTTTTGGTACGGGCGAAGTGTGACTGTGCGATGGGTGTGATACTGTGATGGGCTAATTAACTTGAGGCGAAGTAATAAACAATGGTTAAATATGTATCTGTTTTTTTCAAAGAGTGCATAATTTGCTGATAGTTTATTGAAATACTGAATTATGTACAATTTCCTTTACTGATACAATTTTGAGAGTTGGGGAAGAAGGAGGTATAGGTAGATGTAAGATTTTTCTAAAACTTTGAAGTGTTATTTTTCGAGTTTTGTAAAATAAAGGATCATATATTCCAATTTTCATGAATATTAAGCTCAAATTCTAATGTATTTTTACTTTCTTACAGTAAAAACAATCATGAGTATCTTATTTGCAACCAATGATGGATGGATCATTTCTCACCTAGACTATATAAACAGTATTTACAAATCAGTGGAGGATGAGCTTGAAAATAAGACATTAAGATTTAATGAAATTCTTTTTAAAGTTAATTCACAATATCTACGTCAAAATCAAATAGAAAGTCAGAATAATACAGAAGCTAATGTAAAATCTTTAAAAAAACAGAAAAGGAATAAAACTCAAACACTACCTCCAGAAGTTTTACAACGGGTACTGAATTTATTTAATGTTCATTATTTAATGAATTAGTATTTCATTCATAATATTTTTGATTGTTACAGAACAATTTTGTCAAAGAAACTACTATAAAAATTCTCAATGATGTTAAAAATTTGAAATTATTTGGAAATGAAATTCCTGATAATAACACGGAATCAAGATTAGAATCTAAAAAATTTTACATTGATAATGTACATTCAAATTGTAATTATCATGGAAGTAATCAAAAGAATTTTGCAATTATTAATAAATTTCAAAATGAAAAGTATGTTTTCCCAAATAACAGTAAATTTTACTGTTATGATGTAAGAGAAATGAATACAAAATTGAGCATTACTGATTATTTTGATTTAATTGTAATGGATCCACCCTGGTGGAACAAATCTATAAGAAGAAAAAAGGCAAAATTTGAAGAAAGCAGGTAGTTGCTTAATCATTACAATGCTATTTAGTCTACATTATTAAAACAGATTCTAAATAACTTTGAATGTTGTAAATAATTCTAGTTATAAAATGATGTATAATGAAGAACTTTCAAAAATTCCAATTGGAAGTCTTTTAAAGTCCAATGGTATTGTTGCTGTTTGGTGTACTAACTCTGTTAGCCAAATTAAAAGCATTTTAGAAGAAATTTTTCCAGCATGGGGTGTAACTTTCAAAGCTAGATGGTATTGGCTTAAGGTAAAGTACTAATCAATCAAAAAATCAATAAGTTAAAAATAAAATAACCAACATTAATGTTGGTTAACATTTAGGTTACACAAAATGGAGAAACAATTTGTGACTTTAACGAAGTGCATGGCAAACAACCTTATGAACAAATTATACTAGGAACAGTTTCTTCGAATTTAAATTTCAGTCTACCTGACAAAAGGATCATTATTAGCATCCCAAGTGCTGTTCACTCTCATAAGCCTCCTCTTGCAGGTAAATACAATTAGTTTTCATACATGTAAAATAATACTTAAACTTATTAAATTATTTTAGAAATCTTCAAACCTTATTTACCACAAAAACCAAAGTGTATGGAAATTTTCGCTCGTTACTTATTACCAGAGTGGAGCAGCTGGGGCCTAGAAGTTTTAAAATTTCAACATCTATCATTGTATACTACTTTAGCTGAAAGTGCAGCAGAAGATGAAAAAACTTCCAGATAGCATTTACAGAGGATTCAAAAGGTAAACAAAAATTATTTAAAAACATCAATTTTTCTTAAGAAGCTTAAATATTTACTGTATAAAAAGTGAGTACAATTGATGACATTTTTAAGTGGAAAATTTCATCTCTTTTGGTATTATACTGACACAAGAAGGCTTTTCTAGATTTACACTTATTACTGCTAATTTCCATTTTTATAAGACGACCTATACCCATGTGGATTCATCGTTTGCCACCTCCAAAAATCACGACCTAAAAATAGAAAATTATAAAACTGTAGTAAATTTTATAAACTCAATTCTAAAATAGAAGAAAATCTCTCTTCTTTTACTTACACATCTCTTCGATATTATATTTTGCCTTCCAACCCAACTCTTTCTCTGCTAAATGTGTGTTGGCAAACATCGACACAATGTCGCCTTCTCTTCTGTCTTTAATGACGTACGGTACACACGTTCCCGTGACTTTTTCAAATGTTTTAACTAAATCTAGCACGGATACTCCACTGCCAGTGCCCAGATTGTATACCCTGAGCCTGGAGTGCTGTTTGTGCAGTGCGTTCAGAGCGGCGACGTGTCCAGATGCCAAGTCCATTACGTGAATGTAATCTCGTATTCCTAGATAAAAAAATGATCATTATCAAGTATATCATAAAGCTTATGGCAGTCTAAAGTATGAACGATTTTAACTACCTGTTCCGTCTTTCGTTGGATAATCCCCACCGAATATGGTGAGCTCCGATTTCTGTCCAAGAGCTACTTGGGCGATGAACGGCATGAGATTCGTGAATTGTTTCGTCGGGTCTTCACCAATTAAACCGCTGGGGTGAGCGCCAACAGGGTTGAAGTACCTCAAGGATATGATGTTCCAACTCTACAGTAAGACAAATAATTTTTGTACTTTCCATTCAAGGGAATTTAACTCGTTGAGCTAATAATTTATAATGCAACTACCTTCTCAGCCCTAGATATATCTTTGAGCATCTCTTCAATGAAGAACTTCGTCCTACCGTAGACATTCGTAATATTCCCCGTCGGATGATCCTCCGTAATAGGAAGCACCTCCGGCTCCCCATAAACTGTGCACGAACTACTAAACACCAGCTGGAAGCATCCAGCCGCTTTCATCACCTAAAACCAAACCATCACAACCACTCTCATTATCTCGCACATCGAGTCGAACCCAAAACTACTTCAGCGAACCGCTTACCTCCAGCAAATTAATCGCCCCGATGATGTTGTTCCTGTAATAATGAAGGGGCACCTGCATCGACTCGCCGACGGCCTTGATCGCCGCGAAGTGTATGACGCAGTCGATCTTGTGCTTGCTGAAGACCTCCGTGAGCTTGTCCTTGTTGAGGAGGTCGCAGTTATAGAACTCGACGCTCTTGCCGGTTATCTTCTCGACGCGCTTCAGGGCGGCTGAGTCGCCTTTGCCCTCCGTCACGCTGTTGGCGAAATTGTCGATCGCGATGACGTCGTAGCCGGATTCGAGGAGCTCGATTATGCAGTGGCTGCCGATGTAGCCCGCGCCACCCGTGACGAAGATCGTCTTCCATGTGTTTATGGGCGGCATTTTCTAATGTAGGATTGTTCGTCGTTAAAGGTTTTGATTTGGATTACCTGGCGTGAAGATTTTGATCGCGGATGGTTATTGGATTTAACGTAGTTTACCCGTATTAATTATATGCGGTATAATAAGGGTATAAATAAAATTACTATGCCAAAAAACGACTACAAACTAAAAGAAAAAAAAAATTAAAGATTTGCGATAATTTACTGTATATTATTGTCAGAAATTTATTGTAAAGTGCTATCTTTACCAGAGAGTTTGATAGTTTGTATGAAGAATTAAGAAACAAAAAATTTACAAAGTGTATATTATATATTCGTGTATATTCGTGACAATTCGCGCTCCTTGATATCTCTAAATGTAAAATAAGTTTATCATTCAAAAGTATGAACTCTCATTCTATAAATTGCAATATGCATACTTGTTATACTTGCATACACTGTAAAAGTTACTGTAACTGTCTTGTAAAGCTATACCACAGACTCTAAAAATCCAAAAAGTACAACTTTACGATACAATAAAGTATGGTAATATTTTTTGTTTTTACAGTCTGTGGTAGCTTTACGAGATATTAACGTACTTTTTGCAAACTTTTTTCTCAGTTTACCTAAAGAGCGAAATATATATTCAGCTTTACAAGAAATTCGGCTTTATTTGTAAACTAAAATAGTAAATCTTATAAAAAGAAAAAAATGATTTATCCTAAGTAAAATCAATTTTCGTCGGAGAGTTGTAATTGAATCGAGTACACCCAAGTACACAACATTTAATCTATAAAAAAAGAAACATCAAAATATTAACGCACGGCAGAAATTTAACCAAATTAATAACATCATCTAATATCCATATTTACAAATCCCTCTTCATCACAAGATACACTTATAATCCAACCTCGCGTTCCAAATCAATCCGCTTACACTTCTCCTTTTTCATCCTGCAGTGTACAACCACACCGTCGCACCTCCCCCCGGATTAACCACCTCCGCTTCCTCCGCCCATAAACAAACTTCCTCCCCACTCGCAACAAAAAAGGACTCCCTATATACACGCAAAGGTCACGGTCCCGTGCATCCTCCTGCACGCAGGTGAACACACATACACATTCGCAGGCCGTTCACCCCTCGTGCAGCGCGATGCGCCAGTGCGAAAGTGAGTTCAAGGTCACTCTCCCGTATCACAATTAATTGCATCATCGGCCGCGCGCGAGGATCGCCTTTCGAGGTCAAAGCATGCGCGCGTGGTAGGTACCGATCACGTATACACGGGATGATGATGATGGGTCCTTGTAACGGATTCGCGCGTGTGCCCGATGTAGCTATAAGTAAGCGATTAGGGGAAAACCGGTATTGTGTGTGCTTGAACGTTTTTTTTTTTTTTCTTTTTCGACTTCGACTTTTGAGCGGATTGTATTTATATAGGTATGTTGTATAGTTTCGATTATCTATAAAGGGGGATTTGTAAAACGATGCGGGTTGAGGTATAATTTTTTGTCGTCGCGTGAAGTCTGTATTTAGAAAGAGATGTTTATGTTAGAGTGTCGTGGTTTAAATTTGAGTTACGAAACGAGCGACGTGCGATGATTGAATGAAATTAATTTTATGTGAAAAATATTTTAAGTGGTTGAGAAATGCCATATGATAAAATTAGAAGAGGTGAAGGATTACGATCCAGTCCTTGGGCTCTATTTATAGATGCAATAAATGGTCCCTTCCTATAGAATCCCGGGAATTCCTTCTACAACTATTTTAGTAAACTAGAAATCAGCAGCTATAATACGATTCGTTCTCCAATAAACCGTCCGATTTTCTTTAATAATCGTTAAATCGTTTTACAGACGTTCGAACCGTATACCGTTTAAAAATTAAAAAACACTCCCATTATCATCTGAACATATAAAAAATCATCACCTAAATTCAAACAACATCTACTATTGCACTTCCTATCATTTTTACGTATAACCGATAATACGCTTAATAGCGTCACCTAAATTGCTTACAAATGCGCGCCATTAACAACTACCCAATCGTAAACATCGTAAATGCTTTACGGGAAAAGCACTTGGCGGCTTTTTCCATAACATTACACACTCTCCGGGCCCGGCGCGGGGTCTTACACAAAAACATAACGGGAATAGGTAATGAGATTCCTTCTTGCATTCCATACACCGCGCGCGCGCGTCGCGACTCCTCACGATATCCTATACACTCGTCTCCGCGAAACCACAATAATTCTACCTCTCTCTAATCTCTCTTTCTATTATTCGGGAAGAAAAGAAAAAGATTAATAGCCGATGTTGGCTCATTCACGAATATCGCAATTCTGATATACGTATGCAAGATTCACTTTTGCTCGCCTAATATACACTATACACACCTGTGGTATGTTCTTCCTTTTGCTCTTGTTTCTCTTTTTTGAAAAAAAAAAAACTGGACCGAGATTCACTTTCCTCTCTCGTCCGGACGCTGGAACGGAGGAGAATACACCTGCGAGTCCGACGAGTGCCAGCCGCCGACTACCGAGACGGAGACGCGCGCTCGGCGCTTGTGTACAACTTGTGTGTGTGTGTGTGCGTGTGTATGTGAGGAGAGGATGAACTTACAGCAGCGCCGGAGATGCCCCTCTATCCTGTCTAGTATATATAATATACTTACTGTACACTCGCGCGCCGTGGTTCATCGTCGTAGTGGTTTTTTTTTAGGTGGAAGGGTTTTTGTGTAGGGAAAGAGGTTTAATTGGATGGATATGAGGATGGTAGGTTGTAAAGTTGGATGGTGGGGAAGAGTTACGAGCGTATTTAAACGCAGAGTTTTTGCGTGTAGCAGTGAGAGGAGTGGTTTAGTTATAAATTTACGAATTGGTTTGTGAAAATTGATGGGATGTTTGGTGTGGTGGTGGTTGCAGGTTGACAGAATGAAACGTTATTGAATATTTTATTTTAAATTTATCATTAAAAAAAAAAAGTTTCAAATTATTTTAAAATATAGAACTTTTTTTTTATGGTATTGAATAGTATAATATGTCCCACTTTCTGCACCTTTCTTGTAGCGTATTACTTATTTCTTCTAGAAACATTGTTCAAGTGAACGACTAAACAAATAACTTTTTGTCAGAATTCAAAATCGATAAATAAAAAGAACCTTTCAAAAGGTAGTAGTGTTTTATCTAAAAGATTTGCCAAATTTTCCACTTCAGTTTTAATCAAAGTTTCACTTATTAATGATTATTCACTTAGGTTTTAATGCTTACATAAAAGCACTCATTAGTGAAAATCGAAAATTTTTTTATAGACTTGAATGCTCTCAAAGGCGGGGCTGCCGATTCCTGCGATTTGTGCATTTTTATGCCTTTTCGACGTTCGACTTCAAACCCTCATAACTTTTGAAGGAATCAACATTTTCAATTCCCATCAAAAAAGGGAATGAAAGCTCTTTCTTTCTAGTTTTAATTTCTTTTTTGAACCTTTGACTATAACGTTTCTGGGCTAAATGGCTCAATCTTTAAAAAAAAAAGTGAGACAAAGACGTTTTTAATTGTACACGATTTTTCCCGTATATTTTGCGACATAAGAAAGAAGAAAAACCGCGTCCGCAAGGTAACCTTCAAAAAAAATTTTTACCGGTTTCAGGGACGCCAAAAGTCGAAATAAATTCTAGATTTCGTCATATACGATAATTTATCAAATTCACTTTAAAACGACATTGAAACTGTACATATGCATCCCATAAGCGTGAAAAGGAAAGTCTCGAAATTTTCCTGTAATAGCCCAGGTGTGCACATCTGCACTTTTATTGCCGTGAGGCTGGCCCTTCATATCCACGTCTCCGCGTAGGTATACGAACACTTGGCGCGCACGTGTATCCGATTCCTCGCGCGCTCCGAAACTCCAAGAAAACTAAAATTATTGTTGGGAAAATCATCGGGTACTGTCCTCGTGTTTCGGATAACAGTATATTAATTTATCATTGCTTCATAAATCACAAATTCGTATTTTTAAATCGCGACGATTCCGTTCGATGGTAAGACACTTGTTGCTCATACCGATGCAGGATACTCAGATTCCCTGTGCGCGTCGGTACTTCAAAGGCAGTTTGACAGTTGACAAATCGAACCACAACAAAGCACAGACTTTTTTCCAAAAACATTTTATTACAAAAATAGTATAAAAATAAATCCACACCCTCAATTATTACTCTGCTCTTTCTCCTCCTGCTCCCCACTCTCCTCTTCCTCCTCCTGCTCCCCACTCCCCTCTTCCTCCTCCTGCTCCCCATTCTCCTCCTCGTTTTCACCCTCCTCTCTTCCACGGTCCTCTTCGCCTTCCCCTTCGCCTTCCCCTTCGCCTTCCTTCTCCTTCTCCGCCTTCTTCAGCTGGTTAATCAACTTCATGGTCAGATCCGTCTCCTTCTGCAGACCCGTCATGTTCTTCTGCACGGTTCTGACCGCATCCCTCACCTCTCTGAAATCCTAAACGCACAAATAATCATCACTCCATAATGTTTACACACACATGCAGGGTCACGGACGTCACGGTACAGCGGTACTTTATATGGGAAAACACAACCTCACCTTTCTCACCTGCTCGTAGAGTACGCTCGTGCGCATCTCATCGTAGCGCATCGGCGCCTCGTAAAACGAGCTCGCGGTCGAGGAGCCGTCCATTTCTTTCACTCGCTGGTCTGTAATGAGTCTCGCCGGCTGGCAGTAATGCGCATAATACGCAGGTATACGGCAAAAACAAGTGGGTAGGCGCGATTCAAAGTGGTGATTATATGTGCGGTATATGACGTACTGGCCGGTCTACATGCGCGTGTGCAAGCGTATGGTTATTCTAGTTACTTTAAGTGATACCAATATGAACTGCGTTCAAAATAAAGCACTATTTCACTAGCTGTATCTGATTTAGGTACGCATCTAAACATAACCTAAGCTAGTGAAAGTGCTTTATTTTGAACGCAGTTCATATTGGCAATTTAGCATCACTTAAAGTAACTAGAATAAACCATACGCTTGCACAAGCGCGTTCAACGCGGCTATGTAGACCCGACCACTTGAAGAGCGGCGTCTGCTACTGTATTTAATTTGCCACTGCACGGAAAGGATACAACTTGACGAGATTAAAAGCCCGCGAGGACTTTTAATTTTATTCGCTTTTATAACGACATATTTATTATGTTGAGTTAATATTATTTTTTTATCGTTATTTATAGGAAAGTGTAGATATTTATTGGCTTGTTTGTACTTTGTTTCGTCGATTAGATAAAATTCACGTGATATAGTTTTACTTAGGAACAGTTACAGTTTTTTGTGTTGGCTGCGCGTTGAAAGCTAGGGTGTGGCAAAAATTTGAAGTGACGAGTGATGACATATAAATCAATATGCATTCCAACTAGTTCATAAAAGTGGGCTTTTACGATCATGCGTTGTTAGCATATAAGGTAAAAGCTTTTTTTTCTAATGTTTTACTGAAACACGTGTTACTTGAAATTGTTTGCTTAGCGAGCGATATGAGATTATTCATTTATTGGATTAAGCAGTAAGTTTTATGCGATAGTCTGCAATTCTTCAAGGTAATTTTTTTAATTTTAATGTCGCTATAGTCCCTGAATGTAAAATAGTGGAAATATCACTATTTCATAGTGAAAATTGTTCCACTGCCGAAATAGTGTACATACTGTAGATGCACTCCGAAGTGGGTATACACTAGTTTAATAGTGTATATTAACTTTTTTAATATAGTGAAATTTCACTATTATAATATACACTACTAAAATAGTGGACAAGTCACTATTTCGGAGTACATATTATATACACTATTTCGGCATTGGAGCAATTTTGACTATGAAATGGTGATTTTTCCACTATTTTACGTTTAGACAGTAGTTATCAAGTGTACTTTAACAAATAGTATATTTCTATAAACGCTTTTTAAATTCTGAAATCAGTACTAGCGAAAATTACTCTTACAATTTACTAAAGAAATGAACCGTAATTCGCAAATTGAATTCGCCAATTCATCCTCAAATTCCGCAAATTTATCAATATTCACAAATAAAAGGTACTTCAGTATGAAATACCGTACGCCTCATCACAAACAAATTATCATATTTGTTTATTTCAACGAATCCGCGCGATATACGCTTGTAGTACGCTCTCAATCCCGCACTCTGCAAACACACCAATTATCCGTACACATCCTACCGTTGTTCCCCCATCAAGCCTCAACCGCGCATTATCCCACGATTTGCATAAAACCTCGCGCACGCAAACCCGGTATTTACTCAGCGTCTTCTCGCCATAAATATACCCAGAGCAAATCACACACCTCTTAAAAAAAAAAAAGAAAAAGAAGCAGAAAACCCCCGACCTTCCCCTCATAAGCTAAAAGCTTCTCCCCCGTAATCATCCACATTACACGCAGGGGGTAGCAGCAGGCATCGACCTTACCATCTCCCGTCTCCGCCCACGCGAACCATCCCGCGCACACATGCTCGCAATCCGCAGCTACACCCCCACTCTACTCCCAACGCAGCGCTCAGTGCCTCGCTGTGCTCCAGCTCACGCGTCCATTCATTCTGCCGTGCTCTCGCGTACGCGCGAGCCGAGTGACTGTGCGCGCAGCCTCCGAGAGCGAGCGGACGCGCCGCGCGTGCTGGCTTACCTTTTATGGCGATCCCCGCGCGCGACGACGGCAAGAGGGAATCTCTCTTCGCGCGCGCTCGCGAGTGCGTGATGTATTGTCGCGCGTATTGCAGTGGGTTGTTGTGCTGATAAGTGTCGCGAGTGATTTTTAGCGGCCGCTCAAGGAGTTTATTGGTGATATACATATATTAAGGGGCTGCGCCATGAACGGACGAAGTAAGCGCGCGCGTGTGTGTGTGTGTGCGCGCGCTTGTTTTTGTAATGTGCGCGCGGGTGTCTCGGTGTATTCTTAACTCTCCTTCTCTCTGCCTTCTTCGCCGCCGCGTTCGCGAGTTCACCCGAGAATAGCCATATCTCCTTATAATAACCACTGCTACTGTGCGCCCGCGCGTATATATAACGATGAGGTCAGCCGTGTATATGTACCTGTATAGATAATTATAACGATAAAAGAAATCGGAGTTTTTTTTTTTTTCAAAAGCTCGGGATTTTTTTTCTGTATCTCTATCTATTCCGAGTTTGGGCGCGCGAGTTTCGAAAGGGAGACTTTCGTTAGGTAATACGCGCGCGCGTGTTCAGCGCAAGCGTGGGAGATCTGGTTTCGCGTTGCGGGCGCTTTCGATCGTGCGCTCAATTTTTTTCTCTCTCTCTCTCTCTCACTCTCTCTCCGGCGGTTGTACGCAGATGTGCATGGGCGTCGAAAGGATTTTACAATGTAATGGGCGCGGATTGTTTACGCGTGGGTGAAAGTGGGTTACGCGACGGCTCTTTTTTTTTTGGTGGTGGTTGAAAATAAGGAAGGGGGGGTTTGGGATTGGGGTTGCGGGGGTTTTATAGGGATTGCCGTGTTGGTTTAAGTGAGAGAGTTTTTTAACGCGCTGAGGGGACAAGAGGAGACGAATGATTTGTGTTTTTCCGTCACGCGAGGCTCCAATTTGTTTCCGTTTATTTTTAAACTAACACAGAGTATTTCCATTAACTTGTAATGAATAGATGTATGGTTTAAGTGCATTTTTTTCTGCCGAGGTTTTCAGTTGTAGATTTGCTTGTTGACGTTCTTTTGCTATTTGCTCATCCTTTTTTGCAATTTAAAAAGTTATAATCTTGTGTAGATCAAGTGTCAATAGTAAATATAGTTTCTGAGTAATATATTATTTATGAGGAGGAAAAAAAAACATAATTTAATGCTTGGAATAGAATTTTGAAAACCATATCAATTAATTTAAATAATATACATATATTGTTTACTTATTTAAATTTTCTAATTATAACAAATTTGTCATGGATAATAATAATTTAAACACAGTTGTTAATATAAATGTGATGCAGATGGTCATTTTAGATGATGACTATGCCCCCTTTGGATATGTAGGTGACTCTGCAGTGGTTACTGTTTCAGTCATTTTGAGCCACCTACAATTTTTCAAAACCTGTTTCTGAAGATATATTATCTCATCTCCATTTGCATCCAATACTTTCTACTTCCTGCCGATGATTTCACACACTTCCTTGTATCTTTTTCAATCTTTTTCTGGGCCTGCACTTCACACTAGTCTAAGACCAAAGTAGCTGAGTCTTGCCAAGAAAGTCTGAGTCAATCCTAGTAATTTTAGCCTACCATATTTTTCAATCTTGTTTCATGGAATTGTGCTGCTGAAATTTTAAGCTTCTGGTTGAATAATAGTTCATCGATATTTTTAACTTCTGAAAAAGAGAATAACATTATTCTATTTTTAGTTCGTATAAACAGATGAGAAAAAAAGTTTCTCGCTTAAAAATTCAAAATTCTTTTTTCTACCATATCCTCTGATAAGTTTCACTGAAACAATTTAATTTTAAAATATTTTTATCGCTTTTACTGACTAATTTGTAAAACTCATTTTACCAAGTCAGACTTTTTAACATTTATTTTATTTCAAGAAAGAAGTGAAAATACTTTTTAAATTTCTATTTATTATTTACCGTAATGGGAAAAATAAATGTAAACACAAATAATCAAATGTAATTTCTTTTGATTATCTTCTAGTTGTATTTAGCCCATTTTCACTCACATTAGTGAATCAGTTATAAACTTAATAAGTGAGAATCATACTTAAGTTAGTTGTCTGTAAACATTTTTTTAATAGTATCAATTGTATGTTATGCTTCTATATTATATCAATGCTATTATAAAGTACATTGATCATTTGCATCACACACTGAATATATAGGACATGTAATAGTATCTTTCATTGTCATGCCCCATTAACATTGGAGGTTTAGTATTTCAACTTTAATTGGCATGACTCATAAAGGTTTCAATTTTTGTTCTATAGCTATAAATAGGGTAAACATTTTAATATTACGATTTTATTCATTTATTTATTAAAAAAAACTAAAATATTGCAATTTAGATAAAAAAACTGTTTATTAAAAAATTAATTGATACTTATTTGATACACCTAGTATTTAAGAATATTTTTTATTGAATAAATTAAAATATAATTATTATGTTACAGGAATGATTGGCAGCATGAGGTGGAGTTTAGTATTCTTACTAATAACATGGACATCAATCAGTTTAGCGGTACAGCAGGTATCAAAGCCAACTGGTACAAATGCTTGTATCAGCAAACAGTCTTGTCATGATTGCATCCAAACACCAAGCTGTGCTTGGTGTTCAAAGCCTGTAAGTTAAATTATATTTTTGACATCATCTCATGATTACACCTGATTCTAAATTAACAATATTGTTCTGCATCTTCTACAGAATTTTGAAAGTAAGCGATGCTTCCTCCCACATGTGAACACAAAGATTGCCGAAGAATGTCCAGATGATTTCACATTCAATCCTGACAATGAGTACATAAAAATTCGCCATAAAGAACTATGGAAGGGAAGCTACACTGTTTCTGGTGCAAGAGAAGAAGGATACATAGTCGAATCCGGTGGACAGCAATCATCCAGTGGAAGTTTCCATACAGAAGGTGTAAGTGGAAGTAAAACATCAATAAAGGGTCAACAGAATTATAATGCAGAAGGATCAAGTGTAAGTTCATTCAGTAGCAAAGAAGAAGCTGTTCAATTGTATCCCCAAGAAGTCAACCTGAAACTTAGGATAAGTAAGTTTTTCAATCATGTATAATAAACTAAAAATATATCTTTAATTTATTTAACATGATGGGAAATATTAATATTTGTATTATGTCATTACAGATGAAGTTCAAAAAATTAAAATTGAATACTCACAAGCAGAGGACTATCCTGTTGACTTATACTATCTCATGGACTTGAGTAATTCTATGAAAGATGACAAGCAAAAGTTATCTGATCTAGGACAACTTCTTGTTGAAAGTATGAGCAATATCACAAGCAACTTCAGGCTGGGTTTTGGCAGTTTTGTGGACAAAGTCGTTATGCCCTATGTTAGCATGGTACCCAAAGCGTACGTATAAAACGTTTACATTAACAAAAACATTCCTTTTTTGCGAATAGAATTAATTACTTGAATATCTACGATTACAGGCTTCTCGAGCCATGCGACGGCTGCGCTGCTCCCTACGGCTACAGAAATCATATGCCTCTGTCACAGCAAACTCGTCTCTTTGCGGTACGTATCAATCAACAACGAAATGCTCTTTCCATAAAAACATTACTAAAACTTCCATCTCCCATCAAAATACAAATTGCAGCAAGAAGTCCGGGACGCTCCAGTCTCTGGTAACTTGGACGCCCCCGAAGGCGGTTTCGATGCCATAATGCAAGCGATCGTCTGCAGGGACGAGATCCAGTGGCGAGAGAAAGCTCGCAAGCTGCTGCTCTTCTCCACAGACGCAGGCTTTCATTTCGCCGGCGATGGTAAGCTTAGCGGTATCGTTAAACCAAACGACGGCTGCTGCCACCTCGACCAAACTGGACTGTACACTCACTCGACCACTCAGGATTACCCGAGCATTTCGCAGATCAATCTGAAAGTTAAGGAGAACTCAGTAAATATTATATGGGCGGTGACGGAGGAGCAGCTGAAGATCTATAAGGCGCTGACTAAACACATCGAGGGATCTTACGCGGCGAAGCTCAGCGAGGATTCGAGTAATATTGTCGATTTAGTACGCGAGCAGTATAATGCGATCTCCAGCTCGGTCGAGATGAAAGACACGGCCAGCAGCTATGTTAACGTCAAGTATTATTCGAACTGCCTCGGCGGTGGGCAAATGGTCGAGACCAACAAGTGCGACGGGCTGAGGGTCGGCAATAAGGTTGAATTTACCACTGAAATCGTTGTATCAGCGTGTCCAAAGAACCGCTCTGAGTGGAACCAAAAGTTCCTTATCTATCCGGTAAGCTTCCAAGTTCCAATGGCTATATTCAATCAATAAACCTACAATACTATTAATACAACAACAATTTTTCCTTGTATAAAATCCAGGTCGGTATAAACGAATCTCTGACCGTGAACCTAGAAATGATTTGTGACTGCCAGTGCGAGATTCCCGGCGAGAAGGGTTTCGAGGTCAGAGCTGAGAAATGCAACTACAACGGTGACCTGAGCTGCGGCATTTGCATGTGCTACGACGGCTTCTTCGGCAAGAATTGCGAGTGCGGTACCAACGACCGAGGTCAAATGCTTATTAACGAATTCGCCTGTCGGCGCGATAACACCTCGAATGTCGATTGCAGCGGCAGAGGCACTTGCGAGTGTAATGTATGTAACTGTATCACGAGAGAGGATCCCACGGAGGTAAATCTAAAGACTGCTTTCATTAAATCATATTGTGAATGATTATTCATTTGGTTTGTAAAATTATTATACATGGAATTATTCGTTTTTTAGATGATTTGGGGACCTTATTGTGAATGCGACAACTTCTCGTGCGATCGGCGAAATAATACCGTTTGCTCCGGACATGGAACGTGTAATTGCGGTACCTGCGAGTGTGCACCAGGCTGGAAGGGCGATGCTTGCGAGTGCAGTACTGATACAAGTTCCTGTATCAAACATGGATTGGAGTGCTCTGGGCGTGTAAGTTTTGAAATATTCAATGTTCTTGAAGATTTTTTGTCAACGTAATTATTTACAATAATTATCGTGGTAGTAGAAAGGTTATCGAATAATAACTGTCTCGTTTTTGTATATTCTCAATCACTTCGCAATGTCAACGTTAAATGTTCAATTAACTTCAATAACAAGTTCAGCGTTGTATAAGCCGGCATAAAAGTAACTGATGATTCATATACTTTATTGCCACATACTGTTACACAAGTATCACGTAATGCTCAAAGATTTTGATTTATTTTGAATTAAAAAAAAAAGCAATTTTTGTATTTAAAAAATTTAACTGTAAAATTTAAATGTATTTAAATTAAAAAAATTAACATATCTATGTTTTTTTTTAATAAATGAAATAAAAACTTTCCACCACTAGGGCGTCTGCGAGTGTGGTAAATGCAATTGCAAAGTCGAGGGCGAGACGCGCTACTCCGGCCAGTTCTGCCAGATCTGTCGTACCTGTCCCAACCGCTGCGAAGAGCTGAAACCCTGCGTTCTCTGCACGGCTTTCAAATCGGGCAATCTCACGGAGGCCGAGTGCAACAGCACCTGCACGGATTTTGTACCCGAGATCGTGCAAACGCTCGAAGTCGACGTCGACCAGGAAGAAACTGGCTGCTGGGGCTACGATGAGCAGGACTGCAAGTACTACTTCGCCTACTACTACAACATGACCATGAACAAGCTGCAGGTGAAAGTGCAACGCGCACGCGAGTGCCCGCCACAGGTTTACGTCCTGGGTATTGCACTTGGGGTGATAGCGGCGGTTGTGCTTATTGGATTGGCGTTCCTACTGGTGTGGAAGTTGCTGACGACGATTCACGATAGGAGGGAATTCGCGAGGTTCGAGAAGGAGAGAATGATGGCCAAGTGGGACGCTGTAAGTTGACGAATTGAAGTGAAGAAAAAAGAAATGTTAAAAGTTATTGTTTAATGATACTGATTGTATTATTTTCCTTTTGCAGAGCGAGAATCCAATCTACCGGCAAGCGACGTCGACGTTCAAGAACCCAACGTACTCCGCGAGTGGCATGCACAAGTGAACGTCTGCAAACGCACACGAGCATTGAACGTTCAGACTGTTTTTGCCATGAGATCTTTAGAAGTGATACTGTCGGCAGCTCTCATAAGTATTTGTAACTCACTAAAGATAGATAATGTATCCACTAAAGAGAAAGAGGAGAGAGTCCGCCGGAGTATGACTTGTTGGAGACTGCCATTAATCATAGACTGCGGCGGTGAGTCATGCCGCTAGCAAAAATATTATATTTAACGCGGGAATTTCTATAATGTGCCGTTGATAGTGCCTTTCACATCGAAGCCTTAAATCCTTCCTCCCTTCCTTAGAATTAACTAATTTAACGTTGAGCCACATCGATCAAAGAGTTCTTATCGTGTAACTCTCTTCTAAAAGGGCCGAGTGTACTGTACATTTATAATAACTAGCACTTAAAGGAAACTCCTCCAACCCGACCTCATCGATTTCAATAATCTTTTAATATGTTGTAGTTCATAAAAAAATACGAGACACGTGTTTTTTTATCGGCGGAAAAACGCTTTGAGAGGGTAAAAACCACCCTCAAATGTCACCCCAAAAAATGGATTTTTCAATATATCTCAGGTGCTAATTGATATTTCTCAATGAAACCAATTTCATTTCACTTCTCATGTAAACACGCAACTAACACACATAGTTTAACTAAATGTAAATTTATCTCATGTAAATACGCAACTAACACACATGATGGTTCCGACCATGAGGGTTGCAACCCCTATTTTTTTATTGAAAAATCTAAATTTTCCATGCCTATTTTCATGAAAAACAAATTCAAAATGATCTTAAAAATATTAAAAAAAATATTTTCGTCGATAGAATACAAAAATAAAGTTGACCTGTCCGACATATTTTTTCAAACCACCCTCAAAATGGAAAAATCACCCCCCAAAGAAGATATTTCAATATACTTCAGGTTCTAATTGATAATTTACTATGAAAAAAATTTCATTTCACTTCTCATGTAACTTTCCTATGCCTATTTATCTGGAAAAAATTTAAAATGAGCTATAAAAAAATTGGAAAAAATATTTTCGTCAATGAAATACAAACATAACGTTGACTTTTTTTTCTTTTTTTTTTTAAATTAACATAAATCGTTGGGCGTTTCCTTCAATTGATAAAATAATATTGTCTGCTTCAGCTGAAAATAATGCAGACGGGGGGATTTGAGAAATAAAAATTGAGAATTGAGAACGATTAAGTAGCGGTTAGGATCTGGAAAGGATCGTCATCTCACAAGGAAGGGTATCGAACCCGAACTCACCGATTTCAAAAATTTCGATATATGTTGTAGATCATGAAAAAATATGAGACACGTGTTTTTTCTTATCTGCGGAAAAACATATTTAGGGGGTGAAAACCACCCCTAAAGATAACCCCCAAAAACGGTTTTTTAAATATATCTCGGCTTCTACTGCGTATTTCAGAGTAAAACAAAATAGAAATTACTTCTTATAAAAAAACAAAGATAACTGAAGCAATTTTGACCCTAAGGGTTGCAACCCTTATTTTTATTTTCAAAAAGCTAATTTTTTGATCATGTATAAGAATGTTAAAATTACATAAAAAGCGGAAAAAAATAAAAAATACGATTTTCTATAATTAAATAGTTAATTAAAGATGACGTATTTCAGGAATCTTTTCAAAACTACCTTTAAGTTGTAAAACTACCCTTATAATGTAGAAATCGGCAAAACGTTCTGAAAATATTGGAGAGGTAATATATAATTATTTTTATAAATTTTTAAACAATTTTCTTTACAGAAAGTAAGTATTTCTGCAAACAACCCCTACCGACCAACACTTAAAATTAAGTGTTTTCACACATCTCCGATTTTATCTTGAATTTCAGTAAAGAACTTAAATATCAAAGTAGGAATTATTACTTCTTGAATAAAAAGATAATAACCCAATAACCCAATAAAAGTGATTTTGGGGAAGCAATCCTTATTTATTTTCTAAAAGCACAATTTCTTTTACAAAATAAATATTTCTAAAAACCACTCTCATTAACAATCCACAAAAGTACGTTCTTTTTAAATATATCTCACTTGTTATTTTGAATTTCAATAATTTTGTTATATTTTTAGTCTATTCTATTGTACTTTTTTTGATATTTATAAAAATAATTTTATTATTATTTAAAAAAAAATCATAATGTTAAATTTTATGTTATTTATTAATGCTAAATTTTAGTTGTTTTCACATATTAAATGCTTTAATATGTGAAACAAACCATATGTAAATAACATTTTTTATTGAATTATATTTCGTAAACAGACTTACATCTTCAATGAATCTAAAAAATAAGAAGCATCATTTAGCTAATAAACTTTACTTACGATTAAAATATATATGAAAGAAAGAACACTATTATAAATTAATAAATCGTCTTTTTATTAGTAATCATTTTTTTAGTATATATTAATTCAACAAAGTTTTTACAATAATGATAATCTTCAAAAAAGTGTTTAAAACAACGATTTTTTGCACCAACCGCAACGTATAATAGCCACGTTCTTACATCCTTCGATTTCGCAATTTGTTCCACAGGAATCCCCGAAACTGTAATGAACAGGATTATCAAAATTATCTGGCTTTTTATCAAGATAACCACTTTCGTACCAGGAATATTTAAAAAGATTGAAATATCTGGGTGAAGATAATTGATTATGAACTAATGATTGCAATTTAATAATGTTATTTCTTTCATGTAAATTTAAATCATAATTCATTAAAATGACATTATCTGATAATTGTCGGACGTAATTTTTCCATATTCGAAATCCGTACACATCTAGAGGTTGAATTTTTCCTGTTGTCCCGGTTGGAATTTTTTTTTACATTAACAATTTTGTTGCTTGGCATTGTTTCTTCTATAACTTTATCGCAATGCCCACTCCAGGAATCAATTAATAGTACAGAATTAGGTCCTATATTCGGATAGAATATTTGTTCTAGCCATATTTTGAAAAGATCTGGAATAAAAGATAATTTCTTATATAGTTGCCGTGAATATATATACACACACACACACACACACACACACACACACACACACACACACACACACACACACACACACACACACACACACACACACACACTTGTAGTCAATTTTCCCGATTTAGAAGCTTCTATGTGAACGTTTTCTACTTGGAATAATTTAGTTGCAACTATTGGTCCAAATTGTCCACTTGGTTCTTTTAAAACTAAAAAAAGCGGCGACAATAGTTGTCCTCCAGCTGATACTAATGGTTGTATGGTATAACTATGTATAGTTGACGATACTGACTGTACCAAGCATTCCACCTGTCTTTCGCCTTCAATGGCTAGTGTTCTTCCAGAGTGCATTTCTAATTGAAATCCACTTTGGTCGGAATTATAGACGTTGTGAATACCAACTGCTGCTGCAGATATTTTAACGTCAGCAAGAAAAGCGTTTGCTTTTTGTTCAAGTTCTGAATGACTTTCTAATGTTTTTCTCGTAATAAACTTATTAATTTTTCTTGAGACAATTCTGTGCGCTTTTTTAAATTTTGATAGCCACTATTTTGAAGCCTTAAATCTAATATCTTCAAAGCCTATTTCTCTCTGAGCTTGTAAAGCCCATCGATGTAAATCACGATCATGAATTATAACATCAGCCTCCTTTGCAGCTTTAAAATTGTCTAATGTAAATTGACAAATTCAAGCTACTTTTTCTCTATAGGTGCCACCTTTATTGATTGTATGAGCCCAACGACGAAGTTGACTTATAGATGAGACTTTTCTAAATTTATTTTGTACACTTTCGAGACTTAAGTTTTTCTTTTTTTTACTGCTTCTCCAATATTCTACGGCTCTTTGTTTATATTCAAAACTCAAATTTTCACCATCTTGTATACACCGATCCGTCGGTGCTTCATCAGGATCTGGAAAATGATGTTGTTCTTCATCTTCTACTATTTTGGCATGCTGATCTTTATACTCTTCTTGAAAATCTAACGTTTCATCAAAATGCATCTCAACATCATTAAATTCATCCATCGTATCTATCAAAATACTTTTTATTTTTTCTGATAGTTGTATTTCAGCATCATTTACTGCACTTTCCGGTGTTTTTAGTGTTCCAAAATAGGCCATTAATAAATTTATAACATTTATGACATTAATTCTCATTTTGAAACCTATAATCACAATATATTAAAAAAGTTTATTCTAAAATGTAAATATTTGACTTATACAAATGTATTAAAATGTAAAATCATTACAATATTTAATTAGTTCTTTTATTTACTTATCCCTAGTAAAAGTTTTTATATATTTCAATGTCTTTATTACATATGATCATTAATATTATAAATGTACTTTCACCTATCATTATACGAATTTAATATGTCAGAAAATGATGACGCTATGATACATATTATAATACGTACTACAATACATATTAAGTGGTAACATCACTTTGACTTTCCTAAATTTAAAGCGTATTTGAGAATTTTTTTCAGGAAAATGATAAGCATAATTAAAAATCTAATTGTACTACTTTAAAGTACATGTGTTAAATTAGAATTTGTTCTTTTTTTTAACATTAAAAATGGCGGCTTGGTGGATGATGAATGTTAGTGCCTCGAAAAAACATGCGGTGGATTTATTTTTTGAATTTTTAGAAATTACCTAAAACAATGAACCGAATAGAATTAGTATTTTTAGTTCAACAGCTAGTACAATACGTAGCCGTTTAGAGAAATATTCAATTTTAACAAGATTCCATCGATTTTAAATAAAAAGTTCGATTTGAATTAAAATGTCCTTAAATTTTCGATAGTTAACCTTTATAGGACGGGGAAATTTTGGTTCAAATCGACTTTTTTTCTACCCAAAATTTACCCATACTATCAACAAATAACTCATTATACATCCTTGACCTGACAAGTCACCTTCCTTATCTATTACCTTTCGCCCTGAATAGCCGTTAGATTTTCAAGGTCGCTGATCAAAAATCTGTCGTCAGATTAAAAAAATTCAAAATGGCGGATCCAATATGGCAGACGAAATTGTAAAAAAATCTCTAATTTTCATAAAACCTTACATCTAGGGGTTATTGAGGTTGCTGATTACATATCTGCTGTCAGTTTTTCAAAATAAAAAATAGCGGATTATGTATAGCACGATACAACGTACCAGAAATGCTTAAACCGTTGAATCCTAAAAATCAGCAAACCACGGTCAGGCCGAAGGCCTGTGCTTTTAAATCCCATAACCCCAAGCTTCTAAGCCTTATAACTCCAAACTCTTAAACTCCAGACAGTTTGAAGGCCTGTGCTTTCTAACCCCATATCCCCAAACCCTTAAACCCCAGACAGGCCGAAGGCCTGTGCTTTTAAATCCGCATAACCCTTAAACCTCAGACAGGTTGAGGGCCTGTACTTTTAAATCCCAAACACCTAAGCTTTATAATCCCAAACTTTTAAACCTCAAACAGGCTTAAGGACTGTGTTTTTAAACACTATAACGGAAGAGAAGTTTTAAATGGAAATAAAGTGATTTAATAGTCTTCCTATAGTTGTATCTACATTTCCTTCTACATATATTTTTTATCAGTGATATATATTTTTATTTATATATAAATATAAACATACATGTGATTGTATATTCCCGGTTAATAAACAATTTTCATTCATATCTATTCAGTACAGTAATGATAGTCTTCAAAGAAATGTTGAAGGCATAATGTTTTCTTACACCAGGAACATTTAACGATTCCAACATTGGAACATCCTGGTATTTTACATTTTACGTTGGATCTATCTCTGAATGCAAAATGAACAGGATTATCGAATTCTTCAGGTATCTTTTCAATGTAACCACTCTTATACCAAGAGTACTGAAATAAATTTGTGTACCTTAGAGAAGACAGTTGATTATGTATCAATGATTGAAGTTTAATTATGTTATTTCTTAAGTGCAGATTTAAGTCTTCGTTTATTAATATAACATTATCCGAAAAATGCTTAACGTAATTTTTCCATATTCTGAATCCATAAACGTCTAACGGTTGTATTTTTCCAGTAGTTCCTTGTGGGATTTTTTTAATGATAACTTCTTTATTAGTTGGTTTTACTTCTTCGATTACTTTAGGATAGTGTCCACTCCATGAATCAAGTAAGAGGACATTTGTTGAGCCCACGGTTGGAAAATATACTTCCTTGAGCCAAACTTTAAAATGATCTGCAATAAATATTTTGACGTTATTTTTTTAAAATTTGTTTAGGATTATACTCTTATAATGTATTTTGTATTCGAAAATTTTAACAATCTGATAATCGTTAGTTGGGCTATTCTACAGTGATTAAGTTTAATTTATTTCAGTTTTATAATATAACTATTACAATTTTAAAATTTTTAAATAAAGCGTGATATCAACACATTCACGGAACTGAACTGAACCACTGTAAATCAACCTCTAAAAAATTGCACGATAACGCTGCAATTGTGCTTGTTTTAAAAAATTACAGTAAGGCTGCCCAAAACTTGTAGAAGTAAATTACACTGCATTCTATTATTATGTAAGTGTGTATGTAAACCACTATCACATCTGAATGATGCGACGATCATTTAAGTACATCGTAGTAACTCATGTCACCCTATTCTCGATCAAGAAATTCACGAATTAACAGTATTTTACACGCTGCAAGTCTGCTGTACTTTTTTTATGCATGCTAGTCACAGTTGCATTACAAAATTTTTCAGAAGTTATCGGCTACCAAGCTACTGACATTTTGCTTAAAGAACCACGCACTCATTGTGAAAATGATAAGCATAATTAAAAATCTAATTGTACTACTTTAAAGTACATGTGTTAAATTAGAATTTGTTTATTTTTAACATTAAAAATGGCGGCTTGGTGGATGATGAATGTTAGTGCCTCGAAAAAACATGCGGTGGATTTATTTTTTGAATTTTTAGAAATTTCCTAAAACAATGAACCGAATAGAATTAGTATTTTTAGTTCAACAGCTAGTACAATACGTAGCCGTTTAGAGAAATATTCAATTTTAACAAGATTCCATCGATTTTAAATAAAAAGTTCGATTTGAATTAAAATGTCCTTAAATTTTCGATAGTTAACCTTTATAGGACGGGGAAATTTTGGTTCAAATCGACTTTTTTTCTACCAAAAATTTACCCATACTATCAACAAATAACTCATTATACATCCTTGACCTGACAAGTCACCTTCCTTATCTATTACCTTTCGCCCTGAATAGCCGTTAGATTTTCAAGGTCGCTGATCAAAAATCTGTCGTCAGATTAAAAAAATTCAAAATGGCGGATCCAATATGGCAGACGAAATTGTAAAAAAATCTCTAATTTTCATAAAACCTTACATCTAGGGGTTATTGAGGTTGCTGATTACATATCTGCTGTCAGTTTTTCAAAATAAAAAATAGCGGATTATGTATAGCACGATACAACGTACCAGAAATGCTTAAACCGTTAAATCCTAAAAATTAGTAAACCACGGTCAGGCCGAAGGCCTGTGCTTTTAAATCCCATAACCCCAAGCTTCTAAGCCTTATAACCCCCAAACTCTTAAACTCCAGACAGTTTGAAGGCCTGTGCTTTCTAACCCCATATCCCCAAACCCTTAAACCCCAGACAGGCCGAAGGCCTGTGCTTTTAAATCCGCATAACCCTTAAACCTCAGACAGGTTGAAGGCCTGTACTTTTAAATCCCAAACACCTAAGCTTTATAATCCCAAACTTTTAAACCTCAAACAGGCTTAAGGCCTGTGTTTTTAAACACTATAACGGAAGAGAAGTTTTAAATGGAAATAAAGTGATTTAATAGTCTTGCTATAGTTGTATCTACATTTCCTTCTACATATATTTTTTATAGTGATATATATTTTTATTTATATATAAATATAAACATACATGTGATTGTATATTTCCGGTTAATAAACAATTTTACATTTCTCATTCATATCTATTCAGTACAGTAATGATAGTCTTCAAAGAAATGTTGAAGGCATAATGTTTTCTTACACCAGGAACATTTAACGATTCCAACATTGGAACATCCTAGTATTTCACATTTTACGTTGGATCTATCTCTGAAGGCAAAATGAACAGGATTATCGAATTCTTCAGGTATCTTTTCAATGTAACAACTCTTATACCAAGAGTACTGAAATAAATTTGTGTACCTTAGGGAAGACAGTTGATTATGTATCAATGATTGAAGTTTAATTATGTTATTTCTTAAGTGCAGATTTAAGTCTTCGTTTATTAATATAACATTATCCGAAAAATGCTGAACGTAATTTTTCCATATTCTGAATCCATAAACGTCTAACGGTTGTATTTTTCCAGTAGTTCCTTGTGGGATTTTTTAATGATAACTTCTTTATTAGCTGGTTTTACTTCTTCAATTACTTTAGGATAGTGTCCACTCCATGAATCAAGTAAGAGGACACTTGTTGAGCCCACATTTGGAAAATATACTTCCTTGAGCCAAACTTTAAAATGATCTGCAATAAATATTTTGACGTTATTTTTTTAAAATTTGTTTAGGATTATACTCTTATAATGTATTTTGTATTCGAAAATTTTAACAATCTGATAATCGTTAGTTGGGCTATTCTACAGTGATTAAGTTTAATTTATTTCAGTTTTATAATATAACTATTACAATTTTAAAATTTTTAAATAAAGCGTGATATCAACACATTCACGGAACTGAACTGAACCACTGTAAATCAACCTCTAAAAAATTGCACGATAACGCTGCAATTGTGCTTGTTTTAAAAAATTACAGTAAGGCTGCCCAAAACTTGTAGAAGTAAATTACACTGCATTCTATTATTATGTAAGTGTGTATGTAAACCACTATCACATCTGAATGATGCGACGATCATTTAAGTACATCGTAGTAACTCATGTCACCCTATTCTCGATCAAGAAATTCACGAATTAACAGTATTTTACACGCTGCAAGTCTGCTGTACTTTTTTTATGCATGCTAGTCACAGTTGCATTACAAAATTTTTCAGAAGTTATCGGCTACCAAGCTACTGACATTTTGCTTAAAGAACCACGCACTCGTTGAATTGAAATCGTCAACCAGTGGAATCGTCTAAAAATAAAATTGTTACAGTTCTAGCATTCCTGAGCAAATACTTTCCCGGGCTCAAGACTCGAAAATGACTCCACTAGTTGCCGATTTCAATTCAATGTGTGCGTGGTTCTTTGAAAAATTACAGCAGATTTGCAACAAATTCATATTGTTTTTGTATTTGGATAACTTTACAATAAGAAATATAATTTCTTACTTGATGTTAATTTTCCAGATTTAGATGCCATTACATAGACGTTGACGGATCGGAAAAGATTTTCCTCCACTACTGGTCCAAATTCCCCACTTCTTTCTTTCAGTACCATAAATAGAGGTGAAAGAAGTCATCCATCACCAGATATGAGTGGTTGAATAGTGTAACTGTGAGTTGTTGAGGAAACAGACTGCACTAGGCATTGTATTTGTTTCTCTCCCTCGACAGCTAAGGTTCTCCCTGAATGCATCTCTATTTGAAATCCGCTTTGATACATATTGTAAACTTTAGCTAAACCTTTATCTTTTATAATATTTTTAATCTCAAAGACGAAAGCATCAGTTACGCTATGTAAATAATGAGCATTTTCTAAAGTTTTTTTTGTTACAAATTTATTTATCTTTCTATTAACTATCCTATGAGCTTTCTTAAAGTTTAATAACCATTTCTGTGATCCTTTGAAACGTACGTCAACAAAACCAATGTCTTGCTTTGCTTGGAGTGCCCACCTTCGTAAATCATTATTATCATGTAGCTATTGCCATGTACGATACAGCTATTATCATGTACGATAAAACCTGAATCTATGGCATTTTAAAAATTTTCCAAGACAAAATTACAAATTCTGCCAATTTTTTCTTTGTTTACCTCCTTTATTTAACTGTTTAGACCAACGTTTTAATTGGGTTATCGACGAAACCATACGAAATCGGTTTTGCACCGTTTTTAAAGCAAGATTCTTGTTATGTCCACTTCTTCAAAAGTTTACTGCTCTTTCTTTGTTATCGTGTGATAACTCTTCAGTATCCATCGTACACTGTTCTATGTCGTCGTTATATCCCCAATCTTTGGCATCATTTTCAACTATTTCCATGTTAACTTCTCTAAATGGCTCTTGAAAATCTAAAGTATTTTCTTGAATAATTTCTATATTATTAAACTCATCAATGGAATCTAATAACATATTCTCGATGACGTTCTTCATACTTATTTCCTCTTCATTTACTGGCGTATCTGGAAGTTTCATCGTTTGAAAAGTCAGTAGTAACAAATTTATAATGTTCTTTGGATTGACACGCATATTGGCTTATTGTAAGTTTTATCTGTAAATGTGTAATTGAAAATATTTTGTTATTTATATTAAAATTACGAATAGTACTTTAATGATAAAAATAGTGTTATAAATACATTTAATTTTATATCCTTGTGCTCTCTTACATCAATGTATTGATACTGTCAAAGTTGTGTGAGAAAAATTTTCCTTTCGCATACATATTAATACGTCAGAGAAAATTATGACGCTATAATACGTATTTTAATACAATATGTATTAAAACACGTACAAATCATTTTAAAAATATAAATAAAAAAATTAATTTAAAAATTTAAATAAATTTCTTAAATTTTTAAATTTAATAAATTTTAATCTAAATTAAAATTTATTTAAATTTAAATTCTTAAATTTATTACGTCATTTAATATATTGATTTTCATTTGAATTAATTTGTAATTTATATTCAATATTTATAAAATATCAAATAATTAATTTATTTAAATTTTAAAATTTATATTTTTAAAATGGTTTTTATGTGTTTTAATACGTATTATAGTACGTATAATACATATTATAGAGACATAATTTTCTGACTTATTAATAACATATGAAAGTGCGTATTATAATACGTATGATCACGTATAACACGTGTTAAAAAATAAAAAAATTTTCACCAGGAAAATATTAAATTAAGATAAAGGACGCTAAATGCCAATCTATTGGCAGCGGTTTATTTAATTAATAAAGCATCTTGCCTTTATGAATACTAATCAAACAGTAATACTTGCTATGCCTTTATTATATGGCACTAGTTTTATGTTAGTATCTTAAGTTCAAATTATTTTTTGAAGAGTATTTGTAGTAAAATATTATAGTTGTTCTTATGTAGCTAATTCAAAACTTAAATCTGAACTGACCACAATCGAATAATAAAGACTCGATGAGTTCTGGAGAATTGGCTCAAGTTCAAGTATATTTTTAAATATCGTTTAAATTGTAAATATCATTTTTATTTAAATCATGTTTACCACAGAGAGAATAACACTAATAGAACAATAATGGCATTGAAATTATTGTGAAAATAGTAAAATAAATATTATTGTGAAAAAGAATCAAAACAATAATAAATGAATCTCTTTAATGAGGCGATTTTTTTTTAATCACTTTGAAACGGAAAAATCAACCCATAATAAATAAACGTTCTTTGGTATTCTTCACGATGTAATTCGGAGGTTGATCTCGGAAAATATTTATGTATTTCAAAATACAATTTTCAATAGAACTGATTTAATATTTTGTAAATTTAAATTAAAATAAAAAAATTCTGTAAAATCTCAATGATATTTTTAAATATATTGTAACAGTAATGTACTTATCATATAAGGCATTGTAATACATTTTGCTTCCAATTAGAAAAAATGAAAAAAATCAAGTTTTATTTACTGTATATATTGCTTACAATAATGATATTCTTCGTAAAAGTGCTTGAAACATAATGATTTCTTACACCAACCGCAACGTGTAATAGCTACATTTCTGCACCCTTCTATTTCACAATGCGTATTGTAGGAATCTCCAAAACTGTAAGAAACAGAATTGTCAAATTCTGCTAGTTTTTCAGTGATGTAACCACTCTTGAACCAGGAATATTTAAAAAGATTAGTATATCTTGGTGAAGTTAGTTGATTGTGAACTAATGACTGAAGTTTAATAATATAATTTCTTTTATGTAAAGTTAAATTATAATTCATTAATATAACAGTATCTGAAAACTGCCGGACAAAGTTTTTCCATGTGCGAAACCCATATGCATCAGGCGGCTGAATTTTTCCTGTTGTTCCAGTTGGTATTTTTTTAACGTTTACAATTTTCTTATTCGATGTCGTCTCTTCTATAACTCTATCACAATCACCACTCCAAGAGTCAAGTAACAGCATCGTATTGGAGCCTACGTTGGGAAAATATACTTTTTCCAACCATATTTTAAAGAGATCTGGAATTGAAAATTTTGTTTGCAAATTAATTTATAATGATGCTAATGGTAATTAATGGATATATATGTATCTGTGGTGATGGTCAACTTTCCAGATTTGGATGCTTCTACGTAAATGTTATCCGGTCTAAATAAATTACCTTCAACAACGGGTCCAAAGGTACCACTAGCCTCCTTCAAAACTAAAATGAGTGGTGACAGTAATTCTCCTGCAGCTGATATAAGTGGCTGTATAGTATAACTATGCGTTGTTGATGAAACTGACTGTATCAAACGCTGTACTTGCTTTTCTCCTTCAACTCCTAGCGTTCTTCCAGAGTGCAACTCTAGCTGGAATCCGCTCTGATCAGAATTATATACGTTATGAATTCCAATTAATTCTAAGCCCATTTTAACGTCAGCAACAAACGCATCTGCTTTAGTCTTCAGTTCTGAATTACTTTCTAGAGTTTTCTTGGTTATGAACTTATTTATTTTCCTGGATACTATTCTATGAGTAGTTTTGAATTTTGATAGCCAGTTATTCGAAGCCTTGAATCTCACATCTTCTGATTGTGAGTCTAGGCCCTTTTGAGCTTGCAATGCCCATCAATGTATATCACGATCATAAATAATGAGGCCAGCGTCTACTGCTGCTTTAAAATTGTCTAAAGTGTACTGACAAGTTCTTGCTATTTTTTCCCTATACGTGCCACCTTTATTAATTGTGTGAGCCCAACGTTTCAACTGACTTAGAGATCTAACTTTCTTAAATTTTTGTTGTACACTTTCAACACTCAATTTTTTTTACCACTTCTCCAGTACATTGTCTTCTGTACAGTGATCTGCAGGTGCTTCGAAAGAGTCAGGAATGTGATGTTGAACTTCATCCTCTACTATTTTTGCGTTGTGATCTTTGTATTCTTCTTGAAAATCCAATGTATCTTCAACGATCATATCAATGTCATTGAACTCATTTGTTGAATCTATTAAAATGCTTTTAATTCTTTCTGACAATTGAATCTCTTTATAATTTGTTTCACTTTCAGGTATGTGTAGAGTTTGAAAATAAGCTAATAATAAATTCAGTACGTTTCAAGGATTAATTCTCATTTTCAAATCTGAAATGAAACAATATAATAATGAAAGCTAACATAAAAATAATAAAATATGTATTACTGTATTTATTACCGATTTTTATTCGAAATTTTCTGCGATTATTAGCCTTTTAACGTCTGAATTGCTCATTTTCTCGTGAAAATTTTGGCTGATGTACATAATTAATATTACGAGATGAGATGATTCGCCCTAATGCCTCTCTCTCTCTCTCTCTCTCTCTCTCTCTCTCTCTCTCTCTCTCTCTCTCTCTCTCTCTCTCTCTCAAAATATGAATATATAATTATAATATTTTTTATAAGAAAAATCACTGACCAAGATATTTTTAATCTAAAAATTCATGGCTCTTTTCAAATAAATTCAACATATTTATAATACTTTTTCATAAATTTCAACCATAGCATTAAAAAAAGCGATCTTGAAAGTAATGAAGAAGCTATTATGAAATTAACTGGATACCGTCAGAGCCGGTGAGATATAAATACATTTAGCAAACAAACATGTATAAATATCTATAAAGTCTACTTATATAGACTTTGTAGCTGATTTTTTTCGTTGGTAGAATTAAATTTCAATATTATTTCACAGAGAAAAAACCGAAAAACCTTAAAAAAATCATTTTTACAAAACAACTTCTCATGTTTTGTAAACATTTTTTTGTTTAAAAATATTTTTTTTAACATTAAAAATTTTAATGTTTTTGTTAAATTTTTTTTCCATTTTGAGGGTGGTTTAAAAAAATATCTCGGGCCGTTCAACTTTATTTTTGTATTCTATCGACGAAAATATTTTTTTTAATATTTTTAAGCCCATTTTGAATTTGTTTTTCATGAAAATAGGTATGAAAAATTTAGATTTTTCAATAAAAAAAATAGGGGTTGTAACCCTCATGGTCGGAACTATGTGTGTTAGTTGCATATTTACATGAGAACCGAAATGAAATTTGTTTCATTGAGAAATATCAATTAGCACCTGAGATATATTGAATAATCAATTTTTTGGGGTGACATTTGAGGGTAGTTTTAACCCCCTGAAAGCGTTTTTCCGCCGGTAAAAAAAACACGTGTCTCATTTTTTGATGAACTAGAACATATTAAAAGATTATTGAAATCGGTGAGATCGGGTTGTGAGAGTTTCCTGTTAGTCACGCAGATTTATTTATTATACGTAGTGTATTGTCAATGAAAATGATACTTTTAATTGTGAATTCTTCCGTTGAGATTCGCTGAGGTTTCCGAATGTTTTATAAAATAGTATATACCGCAATAGCCTCTTCCAATGGGTTTTTTAGACGTGTTAACTATTGAACTATTAATGCTTTGACTGCTTTATCGTGTTTTATCTTGTTACAAAAAACTGAACACACTGTTTTACTGAAAGAGTAAATAAAAGTGAAATTTACAAACCGTTTTTTTATGAAAAGACCAATTTTATACGTTTTTAAAAATCGATTTTTAAACAATAGTATATGAAATTTTTATATAACGACATTATTCGAGATCAACAGTTATGCATTTCATAGTATTAAACTTTTAATTGCTATTTGTAACTACAATTGTCTTTGTACTTTATACAGTTTTATCCCTATACTCACAAACAATGCGTTGATAAGAAGAAAAACTGTATATATTTCTTTATACGTACGAGTGAAAAAGTTTTAATATAAAGTTTATTTTGATGTTTTATAGTATAAATAAGCTTCATCTAAACATTTTTACTACTCAAGTAAAATCAAGAACCGTTTTTGGCAGCTAGAATCAAAATGAGTGACAGCAGACAGTTTACACGACACGACTTCTCGGAAGCCATTACGAATTAGAAATCGTGCGAGTCTGCTTGTGAAATATGACTGTAAAAGGCTTTTACTAGGTAAGAAAAATACGATCACGATCGGAATAGGATGCAAGCCTTGACTGTTTCATTACTATGCGTGGAAGTCATCGACTTTCTGTTATAGGCGTACTCATCGAGATTCTTCATTGATTTTATAAAAGATATTTATGTCGCATTAATTTTAATTTAATTTCGCGATTGTAGTTAACAAATTTATAAATTTTATTTTAACATGTATGCTGTATATAATTTAATAAATTTTTAATAATAATCCCTTGTTGAATTCATTTCGTTTCACAAACAAACATTTTTTACGTTTTATTGTACATATATTTTAAGATACATTATTTTGCAAAATTAACCATAACAAACAGAAAGGTTACGCTTTATTTATTTTCATTAAGTATACATTCTCTCCGTATAATTAAACATTTTCACACTATACCAATCAATCCACTAAAATAAAAATCATTTCATACTCAAATTTTAAAACCGTAATCCAGATAGCAAAACTGCGCAGTTATCCCAAAATCTCACATCCACATTCACGGATTGTCAGTCTAATTAATTGTGTAATTCTCGAAAATTGGCTCACGCACTGCGCGCGCGCGTACGTCCAGCGTTTCGTTTCGCGAATTTACGCACCCGCTCTGTCTCCGCGCCGCATCGTAACGCGCAAAACAATAACCCGCGTCATTCCTACACATCCCCCCTTCGAAAATTACAACGTTATTAATATACGCAAGGACACCAATTTGTCAAATCCACATCACACACACATACACTGAAAAACCTCGACTCATTAACATAAGCATATTTACACGCTCGCGCGCGGGAGAGAGTGAAAGAGAAATCCCATCGCTCACCGCATTACCTCGCAGTGATCCGGAAAGGGTCGCACATAATTCGCGCCACAGCTAAATTATTCATTAGACACTCGCTGTAGCTCCCTTGCGAGCGCAAAAAGATTCGGTCCTTCCTCTTGTACACTATAGGTACGGCGCGCATAAATATTCATACGGCGTGCGCGCTCGGTAATTTTTCGCGCGCGAGCTTTGTGGGAGCGCGAGGGGCTGCTTTGAATTATTGTCCCGGCTGCGCAAAAACCGAAAAGTTGATGAATTTTAAAGTGGCGGTGCGGGAGCGAGGGTCCTTGTGTGAGGTGCGCTTGGATGAGTCGAATCAGCCGTTTTGCGTCGCGGTTGCGTGAGTATAAGGGGGTGTGTGGGTGATGGAGAGAATGAGGAAGTGGGGAGAAAGAATGCGATTTTGCAAAGTTAATCATTTACAAGAGAGTTTCTCGTGTGGTACAGATCTTCTGTGTATGTATAAACACATTCTGTATATGTATTCATACATTGATCGCGAGAAGTAAAAATTAATTGCTTTACATAATTATTTATTGCAGTTTTAACGTGAAAAACTAACTTTTGGCAGGGTATTGACCTTACGGCCAATACTACTTTAAGGGAATGCCTTACTCACATACGTTATACACATTTACCGAGATTCATTGATTTTACAAATTTATTTTTTAATATACACATGTATGTTCTATAATATTCGAGCTTAGGCTCGAATTCATTCTTTGAAGTGCACAGACTGGGCGTGTGCTTTAAAAAATTCATCGAGAAATATGAAAAATCAAATACAAATATATCTGTAGTTGAGTACGGCCTTCCCGAAGTGAAATACTTGTTTGTTCTTCAAACAATTTTCAATATTTATTGTAAAAAATATTACAATTATTACGCGGAGAAAAATTTTGATACTACATTTGATTGTAAATTCCTGACTCATATTCTCATGAAAATTATCACGGTTTATAGTAAAAATTATTATTATTATTTTAGTTTTTTACTGTATTTATAGCAAATTACTATCTATAAATTGTGGTAATTTTCACACGAACACGAATCTGCCCCAGATTAACATCCAAACGTGGTAATTTTTACTAAAAAATTCTTCTCGGCGTATAAGTAAAACACTTATATTAATAAGTTTTTTCATCTAACACAGACAACAATTTCAAGAGATGGAAATCTAAATATATAATAACTTTGAAAATTGTCATTCCAAAAATCTCAACTACAGACACACGCACGTACCACTATACCCACTCTCTTCGGAAATACGTCGATAATGCGTCGGCGCCGACACTGCTCCACATAATTTTTTCTCGCGTCATTAGCGACGACCCATTCGCCCCGTTCGCGGAATTTATATCCTTCGCGTACGCATTCGCGCCCTATAGCGTCTACCTGATTACACGGAGAAAAATGGTGTAGGAAAAATTACTATATTTACAGTAACCATGGGACAGACTTAAATTATCATAAAATTTACTACAATTTATAATAAAAATTCCTATGTTTTGAGTAATTTTTACTATGTACATAGCAATTTTTACTATAAATTGTAGTAAATTTTATGATAATTCGAGTCTGTCCCAAAGTTCCTATCGAACATAGTAATTTTTCTTACATTTATAGTAAATTTTCCTAAACATTTCTCTCAGTGTACATTTCGCGACGTTGCTGCTGCACGCGGGTCGAATGGCAAAGGGATGTATGTACACCTGGGTGCGTGCTTAATATGCGTTGCGAATTTTTCCTGGCTCTGTGAGTCGTGATGAGGTGAGGGAATGAATTAGCGAGGGGTTTAAGCGGTGGGATTGATTGGTAAGAGGAATGTATAAGGTGCGTTGGTTTGAATTTTGACATTTTGAGTGTAAAAGTTATAACGTGAAATGTATGATAAATGATGATTTTTCTATGTTGGTGTGGTTGTGTGCTTGACTGTACTTCAGTTATACAACACTTAAGGTGATGTGATACCTACGCTATTACTTAATTCTCGGTTCCCGTTTTTCTCCTTCAATTTTAAACTTTTTGAAAAAAACTCTTTGACACGTTTTAAGTTTAATAAAGAACTACAACGTATCAAAGAGTTTTTTTCTTAAAATTAAAAATTGAATGAGAAAAACGGGAACCAAATTTTGGGTAATAGTGTCAGTATTGCATCACCTTAAGCTGAGAAAATACTTAATTTCATTAAACACTTTACTCGTTCTTCACGCCACTACACATATACGTAAAAATACTTCCACCTCCCATCGCAAACCACCTTCTCGCCTGCGAAACATAACACCTCTACACTGAAAAAAGCTTATTTCTGCTCGGGATTCAAACGAAATCTGTTTTGCTAACCCCAGCAAGCGCCGTAAAGCAATTTCTGCTCATCGACCCAAGCAGCTTTTACTGGGCAGTGAAATGAGATATTTGCTTGGCAGAGGGCAGTTCGAAAAACAATGGATGTGTGTAGCTCACGTCTAGGCGTTGAAATGTATCCAATGCGGGGTCTATAGGTGTTCGAGGTCGCCGATGATGGAGTCAAGGAAGTGCGTTCCGTAGTTTTCTGCGTCTAATTGTCGGAACTTATACAATGCGTGGCCCAGGTGTTCAGGGTCGCCAATGATGGAGTCTAGGAAGTGTGCACAGAAGTTTTTCGCGTCTACGTGTCGGAACGTACCCAAGGCGGGGTCTAGGTGTTCCCGGTGGCTGATGATGAAGTGTAGGTGGCGCGCTCCGTAGGTTTTTTTGTCCAGGTGGTGGAGCACGTCCAAGGCATGGTCTAGGTGTTCGAGGTCACCGATAATGGAATCTAGATGGTGGGCTCCGTAGTTTTTCGCGTCTACGTGTCGGAATGCATACAATGCGTGGGCCAGGTGTTCGTGGTCACCGATGAAGGAGTCTAGAAAGTGCGCACAGAAGTTTCTAGCGTCTACGTGTCGGAACGTATCCGAGGCGAGGTCTTGGTGTTTCCGGTGACCGATGATGAAGTCTACGTGGCGCGCTCCGTAGGTTTTTGTGTCCTGGTGGTGGGAAATGTGCAAGGCGTAGTCTAGGTATTCGAGGTCACCGATGATGGAGTCTAGATGGTGCGCTCTGTAGTTTTTCGCGTCTACGTGTCGGAATATGCGTGATTCAGGTGTTCGTGGTCGCCGGTGATGGAGTCTAGGAAGTGCGCTCCTTAGGCTTTTGAGTCTAGGTGTCAGGACATGTACATTCTGACACTTAGACGCAAAAACCTACGGAGCGCACTTCCTAGACTCCATCATCGGCGACCTTAAACACTTAGACCACGCATTGGATACGTTTCGACACCTAGATGCCAAAACCTACGGAACGCACTTCCTAGACTCCATCATTGGCGACCTCGAATACCTAGTCCACGCATTGAGTACATTTCGACACCTAGACGCAGAAACCTACGGAGCTCACTTCCTAGACTCCATCATCGGCGACCTCGAACACCTAGACAATGCATTGAGTATGTTTCGACACCTAGACAAAAAAACCTACGGAGCGCACTTCCTCGACTCCATCATCGATGACTTTAAACACCTAAACCACGCTTTGGATACGTTCCGGCACCTAGACATAAAAACCTACGGAGCGCACTACCTAGACTCCATCATCGGTGACCTCAATAGACCACGCTTTGGATACGTTCCGACACCTAGACACAACAACCTACGGAGCGCACTACCTAGACTCCATCATCGGCCACCCCGAACACGTAGATCATGCATTGGATACGTTCTGACATGTAGACGCGAAAAACTGCGGTGCTCTCAGGTAATATATGATTTAGTACCGCCCGGTCGGTAACGTTTTGAGGTAGATCGCACTGGAGACACAGGCTTAAATTGATTTTATGCCAAGCAAAAATTGCTTTGGATGTGCAAAGCAAAATTCGCCATGGTAAGTATGTCTACGACTATTTTAGACGTTTTTTTTCAGTGTACCCTATTTCTCTCCTTTCCTTATACCTTCTCATATATATATCAACAAAAGCTATAGGCACACTTATTGCTTCGGCATATCGCATTGACTCGACGCACGACCCCGAGGTGAAATATCTCGCGCTCGTTTAACCGTTCGCCGACAGTCGCCTTTCTTTTCGCGCATAAGTACGTATATCATGCGCCTTTTGAGGTGCAGCGAAAACGTTTGCCCCTACGTTGGAGCTTTTGTGCGTTACGCTTCGACGCTCACGCTTTAATTATTGTGCTTGGTAATGGAGAGGATTTTTGTTCGTTTTATAATAGGGAGTTATTAGGGTTTTTGGGTAAAGAATTATAGGGGCTGTAGGTTTTGTTTGACAGGAAGATTGTTACAATCTTTTCCTATTTTATGGTTACTTATACATTCGAGTCGTTACAATAGGTACGTAATTCACTTAGCGAACGGCGGCTTACTTTGCTGTATGAATGTGAAAAATTTGCATAATGATGGATGATGTCAAGACACAAGTTAAGAGAATCTATACACCTTACAAATTACAATTTCTGCGTCATTATAAGTTATGAGTTTTTATTTCGTTGAATCAATGTGAATATCATTTTCAGCACTATCAATTACGTCTTTACAATTTTACATTGAAGTTTGCATTTTAAAAGGTCGTTTTTATAAGTGTGAGTTAAAAAAGTTTACGTTTGGGAAAAGTTTGGAACAAATAGCATTTGGCTAAAATTTGGTCAAAGGACCCGGCACACAATGTATGGGAAAAATCATCTGGTCAAATTGAACGTAACTTTGGAAAAAGATAGATCTTGAGGTCCTGAAGAAAAGTCCTTATGGCCACAACTCACCAAAAATTTGACCGGATGATTTTTTCCCTTAAATTGTGTGTGGGGTCATTTGTGTAATAACACAATGCTGAAACATCCCAGATTCATGATGAAATATTTGAGAAAAGTTTGGTGAACCTTTCTCAGTACACATATATTAGTTTTATTTCTGCCAGACAGGTGGCGCACGACAACATTTGAGTAAAAATATCTATAGTCCTAGTTATAAGTATAAGCTCGGAACTGTGAATAGGTGCGGGGAGATGATGGTCGAATTTCACTTCTATCCGAATGGAAATTTTCATTTCTCCGAATTTCTTGTGTATTTATTGAAATAGTATATTAGAAACTTTGACAAATTTTAGCCAAAGTTTGGGAACAGATCTGTTGTAATCCCATTAAAATTATCTTAATACTCCAGATAATAATAAATAAAAACTCCATTGTAACTTGTGCCTTATTTTTTGTAAATTTTATTATTCAAAAAAATTAATTAACGTAAGCTTTCCGAAAGGTTTGCCAAACTTTTTTCAAATGTTTTACCGTAAATTCAGAAGTTTGGCACTGTTTCATGCATAAGTTTTCTCAAACTTCAGCTAAACAAAACTTTTTCAAAACCTATTTTATTTTCCCACAGAGGCATAATATTTATAATCCGACAGTTCGCATAGTGTTAAAATCCTCAAGATCAAACATATAGAAATCCATAAAGCGACATTTCAAAGTGATTCATTTAATTCAACAAATTCTCGATGCGGAGGACTACTTTCGGTAATTTTCACGCCGGTAAATCGATTTCGCGAAGTCATTCGAAGTCTGGAAGAGAGCCAACGTACACCACGTAATTTACATGTCGTATATGGGTGATGAAGATAAACTTCGCTAGTCCACGCTGACACATACACACACACACACACACACACACACACACACACACACACACCACACACACACACACACATACATACACATACACTCGGGTCCATTGATATTATTCCTCGTGCAGGTGACAGGGTGAAAAAGTTTTTTACACCACTCTAACCTCAAGATCATAACTTTAATATGATTATTCGGCTCTCGTGGTATAAAATACGGTACGACACTGGTGCGTAAGGTGATTTTTACCGCATTCGACTTTTCGTACTCGCTTCGCTCGTGCGAAAAATGTCTCCTGCGTTAAATAAGCACCTTCCACACCCGTATCGTAATGTACTATTCTTTTTCGCACGCAGTTGGAGTCTGTGCGGATTTTATATATAGGTGTATACGAGTATCCATGACAGAACAGTATGTAACCGATTTTGCAGTGTCTAACGTTTCAAATGTAAAAAGTGATTTTGCAGTATTGTTTTGTATATGTATGAAATAGTAAAAATTGTTATTAATGTCGTAAAAATTGTAATTTTGCTTCTTCATAGAGGAAGCTTTGTAACGGCAAAAAAAATTTTCGTCATAAAAAAATGTTCAAAAAGATGTTTTAAGGCGATATATGTCGATATTTGTCGATTTCGAGAAAATTTTTTTTCTGCCCTCCGGCCGGAAAGCGCCAACTTCCTGGCCGCTGCGCGAAACAAAGTTGCCGCTTTCCAGCGCCGTCGAGCAGAAAATTAGGCTTCGCCTCGACCGACAATTACATGTGATCTGAGACATTTCTTATTTTACTGGCCTAGGCCTGTAATATACTATTTCGTGTCTGTGTACATGTGGGTGTGTGTATGTAAACTCTTTATATCTCGTAAAAAAATCGACCGATTTTCGTCGGATAAAGCCTACTCTCTTCGTCTCGCGAAAAAAAATGATATCCTGACTGATTTGAGATTTGATCGATTTTCTTTTGTTTTATAACCTAAAAACGATTTTGAATTTTTAGTTTTTTGGATTTTTTATGTGTTACAGTTAATATTGATTAATAGACCAAATTTTTATTGAAAGGTATTTAAATTACCTACATTTTCTTTTTTTTAAATTTAAATTATCTTCACTCTGTCATTTGTTATTCAGGAAAATGTTTTTATATTTCATAAATTAATTTCTCAAAAAATATTTTATTTATCGACTTAAAATTTCAACCCCTTATTACACTCATTGAAGACTATATTTGGTTAAAATTTCAAAAGATTATCTTCATTTGTTTTTTAGAAAAAGAATGTTTTATAAAAAAGGAGCTTTTTCATTGTTACACGATAACAAGAGTAAAAATCAACCAATCGTTATAAAATTTGGCAGAGATATAGCTTTTTTATATCTTCAAACTGAGTTCGTTGCCCAAAAAAATCGGTCAATTACATCTTCATTTGTTGATAGCGATAAAATAATTTTTGCACGAAGTACGATTTCCAAAACAGCTTCCAAAAATGTCAGATATAAGTCTTTCCGCATCGGTTCAAAGTTAGACAATGACATTTAGCGATAGATATAAATCTCTTTATTTAATTACTAATAAAAAGAAAAAAGAAAACAAGTTTTATTATGGAAATTCATTAGCAATTTTTTTGTGAAAAATTTATTTTGGGAATTTAAATTTAATATAAGGAATCGATAAATTCGTTTGAAGAAGTTAAGTGCCAATAAATTGGCAGTGTTTTTTTTGTAAAAACTACCATACAAATAATTTTTAACGGTATGATGAATCTATCGCGTACCAAAAAAATAGTAATTTTTCTTACCCATTTTCCATGCATATTTTCAATTCGAGTTTTGTATATATTTATTCGTTGATAAAATATTTTATTCCTTGCTCGTCATTTTAAAATTTTATCAACGATTTGTCAGTATTCGTAAAAAAAAGATCATAATTGCTTCACAAGAAAGCCGTCATCTAGGGACGACAATAAATTATGGCACTATGTGCGTGTAACTTCTGTTTCACTTCTGACAGATTTACGAGGAAAAAATATATTCAATTCGCTCGTAAAAAATTTTCGAAACTCCGACTTCGCAAATTCTCCATTATCGTTTGCTTTCACCTCTCATTTCGCGAACTTTTCCAAACTTCCGCGAACGAGTAAATTTAAAAATTCCAACCTGACATTTTTGAATACCGAAGTTTAGCGTCGTTGTAAAATCGCGAGATTGCCACGGCAACGGTCACTTATCTTATTGAAAATATTATTACATTTAACTTTTTTCAAATTTGATCGACTATTCTTGCTCTTATTGATAGGCGAAATTTCGGAATGTACAGCGAAGGTTAACGACCAGGCCTTCTTGTATACGAAATAATATATTGTGCCGCGTAATCGCAGGCTTTCTTGCCCGGGACAACTACGTCGGCAGGTGATTAGATCTATAATGCTGACCGCTCAGCGAGTAACTTAATAATTGTGGCTTTTTCGCGAGGCATGGAATTGCTAACTAAACGTTTTGGTTTAATGCTTTATTTGTTTTTACATACATTCTCTATTGCTTATACTGTGAAAAAGTTTTTATTGTATTTATGATATGTATCTTAATAAATAATAGGTGAAAACGTGAATAAAAACATAAAATAATGAAGCAAATCAGACTTATATGCCACCACATTAACTTATTTGTATTTAAATATTTCAAATTTTATTATTTATTAGTAGAATTGTATTAATAAAACTTTAAGTTACTGCGCTTTAAATTGGATAATTTCACAAACTAGATTACTCCGTCCTCTGGAGTAAGTGCACTACGGGGGATTTCCTAAAGTGGCAAAATAGAAATAGGCAACCAGGCATAATACCAAGGCGATATGTACAATGAGTTATTCCACTTATCTACTTATATTTCATTAATCGCTGAAACAAATTTTCAATATACGCGTGATGGATTATCGTTTAGTTAATGTTAGAAGTGTTAAACCTGTGTTATTGCTATTCTATCACGTAGCCTGTTGAAATAATAAATTTTAATTACAACTAATAAATCAATATGTGATTACTTCAATGTTCATAACCATTATTGCAAACAAAATTACATAAATATTTATATGAATATTAAAAAAAATACAAATATCAAATAAAAAATCCTAAGTATTATTTATTATGGATAAAATTTAGTCATAAAAAATTCCGACAGACATGTATATACGTATATATAGTCAATTAATTATTTTGCGAAATAATTAAAATACGATTTTGATTGAAAATTTCATAAAAGAATTTCGGGAAAAATTGTTCTCGAAATTAAGTACATAATATGATTTTCAATAAAATCAATTATTACTTAATTTGTTTAACAACTTAGATCATTAAAAAATCGAGAAATCAACTTTTTCCACTAATCATCGTCATTTTATTTAGTTATTTATTTATTTATTTATTTATTTATTTATTTATTTATTTATTTTAATATTAAACGGGCTATAAAAGCCCTTAATACAGTAATAAGAAGATCATTACAGCCCGCGTAAAAAAAGTTGAGATCACAAAAAGATCGCTTTAAGATATATCTCGATTATGGCACTATTTAATACTTTTTAAGATGAAAAGTCTCAACGAATAATCAAGATGATTTTAATATTTTTTTAATCATCGCTACATTCGGCCTTTTAAAGCATTTTTAAGATGGTTTTCAGACATACGAAATTCATTATTTAATATCATTTTAAGATAGATTTGAGATGCTTTTGAAATGAATTTGAGACGAATTCGAGACGAGCTTTTGTACTGAATGTAAGATGATATTTAGATTTTTAAGATGATGATAAGATTAACTTAAGACAAACTTTTATGACAACTTTAAGATGTCTGATAAATGAATTGATTCGAAAATTTTTAAATTTATTAAAAAAAATTTTTTAATCGATTCTTTAAACCCGATTAAGGGGTTTATACCAAAAGCAAGGCAAGCCTTGAAGTTTAGACTCTTGTTAAAGAGTGATTTAAAGGCTGAATCTCTCGGACTTATATACTCTCGGCGTTTCAATGTGTTTAGGGGTGCCTCGATCGATGCGCCGCGTAGCGACGGCAAATGACAACCATGAGTTCGGTTACTTCCGATCGGTTGTTACCGTCGTTAAACGCTACGCGGCGCATCGATCGGGGCACCCCTAAACACATTGAAACGTTGAGAGTATATAAGTCCGAGAGATTCAGCCTTTAAATCACTCTTTAACAAGAGTCTAAACTTTAAGGCTTGCCTTGCTTTTGGTATAAATTCCTTAATCGGGTTTAAAGAAATGATTAAAAAAATTTTTTTTTTTAATTTTGGAATCAATTCATTTTTCAAACATCTTAAAGTTGTCATAAAAGTTTGTCTCAAAATAATCTTATCATCATAAAATCTCAAAATCATCTTACATTTAGTACGAAAATTCGTCTCGAATTCGTCTCAAATTCATTTCAAAAGCATCTCAAATTTACCTTAAAATGATATTAAATAATGAATTTCGTATGTCTGAAAACCATCTTAAAAATGCTTTAAAAGGCCAAATGTAGCGATGATTAAAAAAATATTAAATTCATCTTAATTATTCGTTGAGACTTTTCATCTTAAAAAGTATTAAATAGTGCCATAATCGAGACATATCTTAAAGCGATCTTTTTGTGATCTCAACTTTTTTTACGTGGGAGGTGGCTAAATAGTTTAGAACAATTTTACTCGCAATTACATGATACGTCTCATACGCTCGCACGCAAAAATATTAAAACTAGAATCTGGTAACAAATGAGTGCACTGACGATTTAAAAAGATTCAAAGTTTGTATATTAGTTAATCTGTCGGGTAAAAGATTCCATGACCTTTTCAAGCGGTTAAGTGTTGAGTAGAAACCGTAGTTCGAGCTTGATTCGCCCTCTTTTAGCGGTCTATGGTTTCGAAGGGAGTAATTAAGACGTCTGATAGTGAATAAGTTATTGATGGAGCTACAGGATAGGTAATTATTTAAGATTTTGTATGTGAGTATGCAGTCGTGGTAGTGATGAAGGGATTTTACACCACTCTATCCTCAAAATCATAACTTTAATATGATTATTCGGCTCTCGTGGTGTAAAATACGGTACGACACTGGTGCGTAAGGTGATTTTTACCGCATTCGACTTTTCGCACTCGCTTCGCTCGTGCGAAAAATGTCTCCTGCGGTAAATAATCACCTTCCACACCCGTATCGTAATGTACTATTATTGTTGTAATATTAAATTCGGTTGCAGGTATCGTATAATCATGCTCTAATCTGCTTATGGGTCTTCCAATTTTGAAACAAAGATAGCGAATAAATTTATGTTGTATAGATTCTAACATATTAATTAGAACGTTGGTAAACGGAGACCATTGGATTTAAATTATTGCCGCTATGTCAGTGAAATCAGTAGTGGTGCGTTTTATTTACATAATTTACATCAATTTTTCACCACCTACTGCGTACACGGAGAGAAATTTTGTAGTGAAAATTACAAATATTCGAGGCAAAATTACCAGTTTCTATGGTAATGGATGGACAGACTGACAATTTCAAACTTTTTACCAAAGTGCCTTGGTAAAATTTTTTTTTAGTTAATTTAAATTAAAAAAATTAACTTTTTTTATCTATATTAATGGATATATAGTATTTTAATATAGAAATAGAAACAGAAACAAGGATGAAAAAACATTAAACTGAAAAAAAATTTTTACGGAAGCGGGATTCGATCCGACGATCTTTGGGTTGAGAGTCCGACGTTCTACCGACTGCGTCACGGAAGCTGTTACCAACAGTCATTTGAATCGCCGTTATTACTTACTGAAAATATGTGTATTGTTTTGCAATACGCAGTGCGCATGCGCGAATACACAAATACCAGGTTATTTGGCAAAATTTATCAGTTTTCTTAGTAAAAATTCTTAGGTTACCCTGTAAAAATGACTAGATCTCAATTTTTACCAGTGTGTCTGGTAATTTTTATTCCGATAATTTGGTATTTTTTTTAAGTGGTTATGGTAGTTTTTCCTGGGAAACTTATAAATTGTATTAGAAACCTGGGAATATCACGGCTTTTGACAGTCTATCCATGCACTACCAAGGCACCTTGGTCATTTTTACTCTAAAATTTCTCTCCGTGTAGAGTATTGTCATTTCTTGTTTATTAATTTTTAAAACCCGCTCTCCTTTCCTTCACACTCGTATACTCTTCATGCACCCAAAAACCGACACTCGCACCTCAACACCTCCCTATCGCCACCCTTCTACCCCCGCGCGCATGCAGCTATCATTCCCTCTTTTTAATCTCCGATAAACATCGATTAAACGCATTACAGTAGAAAAGAAGGATAAATAAAAATCCCGTCATAAATCACGGGCCTCGCGCAACGCCTATACAAACACGCCGAATCCACTCCGCTATGAATATTCGCGGCGGCGACGGCTCCCGATAAACGCGCGCTGATTTTTCCGCATCATATCCTCGCGCCGGCCGCAACGCGCGTATGTATAATAATAACGCACTTGTCAATCGCCGCGGCTGCACGTATATATATGCGCGATCCATCAGCCACGGCGCGATGTACGCGTGATTGACGTGTATATTTTATATAAAATTTGCCGCAGAGACGCGCGCGAGGGAGTGAAAGAGAGTGAGAGAGTGGTTGTATAGAGGCTTTTTATCGCGCGGCGGTGGCGCAGCGATGAAAGTAGCGAATAGTGCGAGAAGGGTGAGGGTAATCGATAGTTTTGACAAATTCGCCGTGGGCGACGTCGATTTTTCGAGCCGAGGAGGCAGGGTTGTGGTGGGATTTTCCCTTATATAAATTGAGCATTCGAGATAATCTATTTTGCCCTCGAACGATCTCGAAATCTCGAATAATCGAATCCGTCTCGAATCTCGAAAGGAGAGAAACAAAAGACGAAATAGTGGCGCGCGTAGCGCGCTGATTAACGCTAGTTAAAAATAATTTTGTATGTTGAGGGTTAAAAATTAACAAGAGTTAATCTCGAGTTATGGGAATGTAATATTGACAAGATTGTTGAATTATGGAATGACTAGCGTTAATTTGGCGCGCTATGCGCACCCTCTCTTCGCTGTTTCTCGATTTCTTTCGAGTTTCGAGATCGATTCGAGATTTCGAGAGACCTCGCAAAAATACTCGAAAACCGAACGAATCTCGATCGCTCAATTTATATTAAGGATTTAATTTGGTTAAATTGTTATTTTACTCAAAATTATATATTACAGCTGGTTGGTTAAATTATACGATCGTATTTGGGTTGCATTAATAGGAATCATCAATTTCTCCGACATAAAGCACGCTTTATTTCGTATGAAAAGTTAAATGAATAAAAAATATAGTTTGTATAAAATATTACTTTATAGATAATTGGGAAAAAAACTTAAACAAGCAATTTATAAGAAAGTTATACTAGCATCCCCCGTCGCGGCTTCGCCCGCGCTATAATTGGGAAATCACCAAATTATAAAAAAAATCCAATATTCAAAAAGTCTGGTTCTCTCTATCTCAGGTATATAAGTAGCCGCGCGGTGCCAATTTTGCAGTGGGAACGAAAAACCGATCTCCACCTATCGGACGATCAAGGTAAGTGGCCGTATCATAGGAAGTAATCGTTTTTTGCAATAATTCATTATCATTAATTAAAAAAGTTGTAATTTATATAGCCTATGTCACTCCGGGTGTAATAAGGAATCTAATAAAAAAAAATTCAAAACGATTGTTTTAATAGTTTTTGAGATTTTTGGTAACAAACAAACAAACAAACGCTGCCTCTTTATATAAATTTATTAAGTTTATTACTAGTTTATAAATAATCATTATAAAAGTATCTATTTTTTACCTCTAACGGTTAAATTGTGTAATAGAAAGTTATAGTATAATAATTGTAATAAAATGTAAGAAATTGTATGAAAACGTAAGAAAATAAATAAAACTGTATAAAACCATTGGTTTTCGGACATTTTTTTAAAGGTTTTATACACTTTATTACATTTTCTTAAATTTTATACGTTTCCTTACAAATATGACTAATTTTTCCAAATTAGTCTGCAAAAACAAATTGTAAAAAAACTTAAGGAAAGGTAAGAAAATATTAAAAAATATAAGAAAATGTAAGAAAATGTATAAAAATGTAAAATAATACACATTCTTACATTTATATACACTTTTATACCCTTTTAAGCAGTTTTGTATATTTTTATACGTTTTCTTACATTTCATTAAAATTTGTACATATATGAGAAAATTTTCTGGAAAAAACTTTTAATTTTTTAAATGTATAGAAATGTGTAAAAATGTATAAAAATGTTTATAGCACAGTGTGACCTAAGCCCGCACTTAAGTCACGCCTATCCGTGCGATAAGTAGCCCATTATTGCACCGTGTATATCGCACTCCCTACGCTCGTGCGCTAACCTCACGGTGCAAAAAAGGACTGCTTAGCGCACGGATAGGCGTGACAGCGGGCTTAGGTTAGGCTATGATATAAAATATTGTACGATACTAGAGTCTTAAGTAGCCCATTACACGGCGTGATAGGACTCTTGCTGCGCTCGGGCCCTAACTTCACGCCGTGCAATAATGGGCTACTTAAGGCACATGTATCGCAATGTACTAATATAACTGCATAAATCGTTTCACATAAAATGTTCGAAAACCAATGGTTTTATACGGTTCTATACAATTTCTTACAGTTTTGTACAATTTCTTACGGTTTTCTACATTTTCGTACATTTCTTTTTTTCATTCGGGATGTAATTGCTTAATAAATGAGTAAAATTGTGAAATTTTAAGCAATCTTCACATCGTATTTAAAATGAAATTTCTATACAATAATTATAATTATTGAATTAAGTAAATAGGCTTTAATATGTTCCAAAAAATACCGTAATAAATATTAGATAAATTTCACTTCAATCATTCATGATAATATTTATGCTCACAATTATAAGTTTTATTATTGCCCTAGTATAAGCTATGAGCTCATTTTTATGGTTATTTGGATACTGCATTCGACTAACAGATTTCTGTAAGTGTTTGAGTATTTTCAAATTTCTAAATGTATCTAATGGCAATTAACATAATTGTATTGCAGTCACATTATAATTTCGTTTCTCTCTTTTCCTTTCCGTTTTAAGTTACGTATGGTGTCTGGGAAAACAAGAGCGACAAGTGAAGAAGAAAAAGAAATTCAAATTTGACTAAAACTATTGTTTACAATTTCATCGCGTATTATATTAAAGAAAAATGATGAAGGAATGTCAATAAATATAAGAATGACGAGAAGAAGCCCAAGCACTAAAATAATACTTAAAATTTTTCTCGTTCGACTCTCATAAACTTTCGAACACCACCTTAATTACAAACCCCGATCTCTTCCCATCCTAATAAGCATATTTTAAAATACGAACGGAAAAAAAACTCTACCGGTCCAATAAAAAATGCTCATCTTCACATTTCCATCCTCTATGTACCTATACTACTATAGTTTTATAAAAATTGGAACACATACACGCAGCCATACACCCGACGTCTAAACATCCCCGCAGTCTTCCCGATAATACACAGGCCTCATTACGTCGGGTATAGCGACCGAAAATATCCCTCCACGCCGTGATCCGGGGATAAACAAAAGGACAGCGACGCGCGCGCGGAAGAACAAGCGAAACGGAGAAAAAAATGAGAAAGAATGTATAGGAAAACAGGAGCACACATACACACACATATATACGCAATGGGAGAAAGAGAAAAGATAAAAAGACCTCGGATGTAGTAGAGAGAAAGAGTATAGTATATATAGGGAAAAAAAGAACGAGAGAGAGAGAAAGACATTGAGCGACACGCGCGGTTTGGCCGCTTCTATGTACAGGAGGGAGAAAATAAGCGAATGGTTGCGCTCTCGACTACGGCAATAAAACGAAGGGAGAGAATCGACGGGACCAGTCGATAAGCGATTGCTCTCTCTTTCTCTTTATCGATGGAAGAGGAAGGAAAACGCACTCCACTTGAAATGCCTGATGTCTTGCCTAATTCAGAGCTTATTGCCTCTCATTTTTACCATGTACGACCCTTCCTTGCGCTCTTTTTATTTATATGTATAGGTTATTGGCCCGCTGTCCGGCCGTTCCGGGGAGGCCGGGGACGAGAGGAGACGTTGTCCCGGGAGAGGCAAAGATAGAGTAAAGAGGCACACGCGTGGCAGCATTGTTTCGAATGATTAAGCGCGTCTCCTGCGGGAACGCCGCATGGTGTGTGTGTGTGTGTGCAGCGTTGTGGCTTGTTGCGGTCGTGTGACAGATTGTATATAAGATAGCTTTTTTATCTACATTTGTTTTTTTTTATATGGGAGATGAATGGTTGATTGTTGCTTGAAGATTTTTTTTTGTCGAGGAGAGGGGTATATGTTGGTTGGATTTTTGAAATAGTTTAATTGAATAACATTGGTTTTGAAAATGAGTTTATAGGTTTTTTGCTTTTACAATTTTTCTTCAATTAGAAGATGGTTAGACAGTATTGACTATAAATATTTATGATTTATGGATTAGTTTATTCACGAGGAACGTAATTTAATAATTAAATATAATCAGTTTTTGTACAAAAATAAATATATGTCCCTCTGATGAATTTGTAATTTCTAGCATTTGAATTAATTTGTAAAATAAGTTTATAATAAAAATAGTACTATGGTACTGTTTTTATAAAATGGTAATATTTTTTTTTAAAACTCATAACTAAATATTTCATGCAAATGCATAATAAGAATTATCAACTAATATATTGTCCCTATCATTCCAAATTTAATGCTTATGAAAGTATGAAAAGTCGTCACCCTACTTATTCGTATATGAGAAATTCCTGGGAAATTTCCCTTTTACGTCGCCAAAAAAAATGAAAAATTTTTTTAAATGCACACTTACCACACAAGGTTTTTCTCGTTTCTTGAACCATACAGAACGTGAAAAAACGTGTGTTCCAAGCCGATTGAGTGGTATCATTTTTTTACAGCACTTTTAATTTTTCTTATGGAAATTTAATATGGGAAAAATGGGTGAAAAGTTGTCATTGATTATAAACCAATAACAAGCTATTGAAGAGGACAAACCAAATTTCACAAAAAAGCGATTAAAGTTGAAGAATAGAGCTTTAATTTGAGAGGGCAATCGTTAAAATCGGTCGGTTCGGTGCAAAGCTACGTGAATTTGAAAATGACGAAAAATGACCAAAAATGAGCGATTTTTGCCAAATCATCGTAATTCTTAAAATTTTCGTCATTTTTCGCACTTTTCATTCATATTCAAATTCACGTAGCTTTGCACCGAATCGACCGATTTTAACGATTGCCCTCTCAAATTAAAGCTCTATTCTTCAACTTTAATCGCTTTTTTGTGAAATTTGGTTTGTCCTCTTCAATAGCTTGTTATTGGTTTATAATCAATGACAACTTTTCACCCATTTTTCCCATATTAAATTTCCATAAGAAAAATTAAAAGTGCTGTAAAAAAATGATACCACTCAATCGGCTTGGAACACACGTTTTTTCACGTTCTGTATGGTTCAAGAAACGAGAAAAACCTTGTGTGGTAAGTGTGCATTTAAAAAAATTTTTCATTTTTTTTGGCGACGTAAAAGGGAAATTTCCCAGGAATTGCTCATATACAAAAAGCATATATATTTTATTCGCGTACATCGAAAGTCAATCTTCGAACAGCCGTTACCGCAATTTCAATCGACTCTCAGATTTTAAACTTCTAATACTGCTATTTATAAAAACCGAACAAAGCAACGAAAAAATGCACTTATCCATTAATTTCGATAGAAAACAAAAATCAGCCCACTACCCCAATGGTACACAAACTGTCTCACGCCATTTACTCCTGCTGTTCCCCGAAATCGCAGCCTCCCACGCGCGCACCCGGATGATGAGAGGAGATACGAGCCGCGCGGGTAGAATGATCGACGCGTGCGAGTCGCAAGCGCGTTTTAGCTCTTCTTCGCTTTTATTCCGCGGGAGCGAGAGGTTTACGGCTTAGCCCGGAAGGAGAGCCACGTGATGAAGGACGCTGGTAGTGCCATGGTTTTAGAGGATTCTCGTGTTTTTTTTTTTTTTAAGGTTTGGGTGATTTTGGAAGTTGGGAAATTTCGTAGTAGGTGATTTCTTTTTGTATGTTGCGAATGAGGAGGTGAATTAATTGATTGATCGAGAGGTTGAAAGATCTCTGCGCTTATGAAAGTGGATGGGTAATACAAGTGCGTAAAAATTGGCGATAGTTTCTAATTATTTTTTTTTTTAGATAGGAAGAATTTATTTGTTTGTACAAAGAAGAAAATCGTAAAATTTTTAAAAATCTTTTTTTAACATTGAAAGAAAATATGTAAGAAATGTGTACATATACATCAGTCTCAAAGCATGTAGAATTTTTTGATTTAGCTATTAGCATTTACTTTAAATTAAGAGAATAAACATATTTTATTATATTTTCATGAAAATATAATTCAAAAAATAGATCTTCATAATGCAATTTTTGTGTATAAATGTAATTTTTTACAAGTCGATCCATATTTGAAAAATAATTGTTTTACTGAAACAAGAACATTTTTTTCGTGAATTTTTTTTTTCAAGAGATAATCTCAAATAGTTTTTGATTGTTTGGAAAATTTCTTTTAATTAATAGATATAGTAAAAATAGTTTCCACTAAAAAATCTAATTAAAAATATTTTATAGAATTAGTCGTGTAAGAATTATACATTGTTCTTGTTTTGATATCATCGTATTTTTATTAAAATTACCTATGAGTTATATTATTTTGCGCCACAAATGAAAAAGCAAGCTACTTGTTCGAATATATTATTTTTTTATAACAGAGAAAAGCTAATATCTCCAGATTAAAATTAAAGATTAAAATTTATTAATTTAAAAATTGATTGCTATGAAATTTATTGATATCTTAAGTAAATTAGAAAATACGAAAATGAAAATAACAGTTATATACATTTTATATACAATATATTTAAAACAATATCATATTTTTCAATATAATAATACATACACATGCATTCACATATTAAAATAAAAAATTATATTTTGCAATAACAAACTAATCTCAATGTTATAGCATTTTTAATAACATTAATTCCAGACAAGCAACAAAATGCTATAAAAGTAAATATAACGGTTTCGCAACAGTGAAATTAATTTTTCACAAAAAAGTTAAAACCACTTGTGAAAAGAAAACGGTAGGAACATTCATTTTTCAAATTAAATCAACTGACAAAAAAGTAACATCTATTAATTGTATTAGATAGGTCCGTGTAGTAGACGCATCTGACCGCTAGATGGCATTTTCATATCTCTATCTGCAAGTAATTTTCCTATTTGAAGTACATAATTAACCCGTTCGTTTCACCCAGCTAATCATCCTATAACTTATCCGTTTGACGTGGTGTGCGTTATCGCCACTACTTCTCCTCATTATTCAACTTATTTATTTCTTGACTGTTTGATATGTTCGAATTTCCCGGATTAAGATTCTATTTTATAGTCTTACAAGAGATAAGTTTTGGGTGTTCTTTCACTCTCACATTTAAACGTCTACTAGTTTGTCCCACATAAGAAGCATTACAATCATTACAATTAATTTTATATGCAACGTTCGCATTATGACAAATTTCGTTTGTCATTCCAACAACATCTTGCAAGAGATCTTCATCGCTATTCTTGGACATCTTTTGTAGAAGCACCACCTTTTCTCATAATCCACTTTGCGGTTTTGCTCTTCCAAGCGATTTTCGCGTGTCAGGACATGCTTAGACAGTGCATGTCCACCGGCTCGTTCAGTCGATTCCTCAACCGCAAACAAACACTTCTACGCCTTGCATAGGTTACTCTTACAGCCATCAACACCATTGGCTCCACCTCCACCAATGCATACTGCTCTGTTACCTCTCCCCGGGCTCTAGCCCTCTCAGTGGAGCGTTACCCCACTCTTTTTTCTTTGGCGGCCATACCAATAGTATTAGTATGTTACGTATATTATAAGACACCCATACACAATTTAGCTCTAAAGGCCGTAAGGGTTGTAAAATCAGACTAGGGTAGTGGTCCGTATTAGTGTGCCTGTCCATATTTGTGTGCCCTATTATTAAAACATATCCTAGAAGTGAACGAGTAAAAACGTAACACTAAAATATTTTTTTTCATAAAGTATAGTTAATTAAGTTTAAATAGAATTAATTACTTAATTTGTTTTCATTTACTATAACATTAAAAAAGAACTTTCAAAAATGTTTCACGGTTTGCGGTGTGTCACGGTGTTTCCTTGTTCAAACTTCCTAAGAAATGACATTTTTAAAAGTAACATTAAATAATGTTTCGGAAGGATTTTAATGTGGGATACAATTGATTATATCATAAAATAATATTATGTTATATAATAAACCTTAATATAAAGGTTTTCAATCGATTTTAATATTTAATTAATGGTGTCTACTAATGGGCAGTGAAAAACGACTTGTCCAGATTTGTGTGTGCACAAATACAATACGAGCATGCTCGTATCGGCGCTTGAACAGGAAAGTTAGGTTAGGTTGTCTGCGCACAAACGTTGTTTCATATTGCACTGACGACCTTCAGCAGTTTTTACCGTATTGGAATTAATTAACATTCAATGTAAACAAGGGTTAGAAATTGATTATAAATGCACTACAGTTAAAATAATTTTGTTGGCAATGATAATATTATCAAGACACACTAATGTGGGGCACACAAACGTGTACATCCACATTAATACGGGGCACACAAAAATGTACTTTGTTGTCTGCTAGGGCACACAAATGCGTACAAAATTTTTTTTTATATTGCTTGTAACTTTCGTAAATATTAATATTTTTTTATAAAAAAAATTGTTTCGTGTAGATTATTACTTTTATTATCTATATAAACCACCCGGAATCTCTGATACAGCTTAAATAGTCTATTATTATGCGACAAAACTGAAGAGTTTCTTAAACCCACACTAATACGGACATCTACCCTATTGACGAGCGATTGTTCTCCCGCATAATATGTTCTGACCAACTAAAGTTTATTGTAAATTTTATCTGTAAAATATAACATTGTTATTGTTAGTGTGAAAAACATATTTGTAATATAAAATTAAAATTTTGTTATATTAGATTCCTGAGGAGGGACATAATAAAAAAATGTTCGAAACGTCGACAAAAAATTTTTTAAAAAACCCTTCCTTGGTAGTCTAAGGCCATCAGCTTCAATCATCGTCAATTAACAAGATTCTACCATTAGCTGCGCTAAAAACTTAAACAAACACTTCGCTCCACCATCTCGAAAGGTTTAATATAAAAACAGCGAAAAAGATCGAAATAAAAAAGGGGAAGCAAGGAACTTTTGAAGGCCACGCACAAGAGGAACCAATAAAATTGGGAGTCGCGTGAAATGTCGCGCGAAATGATGAAGCGTTTAATATAACACCGATGTGTTTTCCGCTCTTCGCCCCCTCGCTTGACGCTTCACGGCTGATCTCAGAGGCGAAATCTAATCGATAGGTAATAGCGATCGATCCATCATATCGTCATCGCGCTGCCTTTTTAGCTTTATGACGGGCTCGATAATTTGATGAATATGGGGGAAAATCCCAACACCAATGCACGCACGAGGGTCTATTCAATGTAAGGGCGATATATAGGATTTTGTTCTCACATCTATATCGATTGTTTTCGAATAAAAAGCAATTTTATAATAAATGCAATGTTGGCGAGAACAATGGGCCAGTACAAGCAAATGTTTGTATATGTGAGTTTAAAAAATCCCCATGTTAAAAAACAGTTTTTGCGTCACTTTGTTCTTGCTTCCTCAAAGAGGAAGCTTTGTAACGGTGAAAAAAGTATTAAATAGTATATTACGCACCCCCTAGGGAGAAAAAAACTTGGACAGTAAACAGCCCACGTAAATTGACACCCAAGCTGAAGGCGAGGGTAGCAAATGCGAGATGTGGATTGGCCAATTTTTCTCCCGTGGTGCGTATCTGCCAGTCCACAAAATTCAAAAAATTGGAGGGGTGTCAATCGATGGGGCTCCGTCACGGCATCTTCCCGCCAAGCCTTCGCAGCAACGGTGGGTCGGTCCCAGATGGGAAAAAAATAAACAGACGTGAATAGTGAATATTAACTAACTCTACGGTGCAGCAATTTTCACTAATGTTTAGTAATTTTTTCACTAATTCAACTTTACTTTGAAAGCACTCCCAGATGCCGGCATAAATACTGCGCCTGACTTTGCCCCAGTGGTAGTGGCACTCCTCCTCGAAGATGTAATCCCCGGTATCGGCGTTCAGATGAAAGAGTTTATTGCAGCGGGTGCAGTCCGTTTTGAAAGCTGGCTGCTTTTTAGATTGGGGCGACTTGTCCTCGCGCACTCCGCTACTGCTACCGCATGTCCGCTATCTTCGTTATCGGTGCTGCTGCCACTACTACTTTCCGCGGAAACGTACTCGACGTCCTCGTCATGAAAGTAAGGATCCGGATTGCTGTAGAAGTGTTGCAGAACGATTTCCCACTCACGCTGACTGTGGCATCTACCTTTACGGGTGTTAAAAAAGGTGGCGTAACTATCTTTGTACCACATCGGGAACCCGTGGCAGCGCATCTGCCCCTCCGTAAGTTTGTGTTTCAGCAGGAGGATCATAAACTGCTGGCTGTCCAATTGGTTCAGATACGGCAGGTCAAAGTTCAGCTTGTAAAGTTGGAAAATTTGGTTTGGTGATGTATTTTGGATCGTGGAGAAGTCCATGTCTAGTGCCAGTCTCGTGTGTCCTTTTAACGTATCAACCAGCCAAGAAGACGTGAACTCTTGTTGCGCTTAGCGGCGCTTTCTGTTCTTTTTGCTTTACGCGTACTACTGCTGCCTCGATCAGGCGTTGATTCGCTCACCTTTGGCTGGTCGCCTTTTTAGTCTGGATTAATATGACATCTGGAAAAAAGGAGAAAAGAGACCCTTAGAATTTACCGTTCATTCGGATTTGTAAAAGTAAAAAACCTAAGGCAAAAATTGATTTGTACAGTATAACTAATAAGCGGCAGCTGTTTGCCAATTGCATAGCATATAAATACAATTACGTGAGCATCATACTTAGTTACGGGCTATCATTCGAGGTAATAAATTGATAGACGCAACGCGTTTCAAACTCAAAATAATACAAAAATTAAAAAAGTAACAGGAATATTACCAATATAAATCAGTTGACCCAAACACAATACATTGACAAACCATTTTATATAATTAAATAGAAGTTACGATTTAAATTAATTTATAAATAAATTAAAAAACGACGTTTGAGTATAAGAATATATATTAAATAAAAAGTATAACAAACCTATTACTGACAGTTCAGAAGCTCTCTCAATCCTTACTGTGTCTATCTTTTTGTTAAATAAGTAACACTTGGAATACAGAAACTTTCACAAGTTTAAAATGTATGAAGTCAGTCGTCGTAGTTCAATAACTGCTGAGTGTAAAGTAACTACAATGTGCGATTGTAATGGTAAGAGAGCCAAGATACAAAAGTGCAATGCCTGGTAAGTAGCGTGTTTACTCTACAACAAGTGTTGATGAACTGAGCTAACTGGGCGAAGGGCCGTCGCAGTTACACTCGGCCGGCCAGATAAGGAACTCATTAGGGATGGCCGGCTCATCCCTATCGCCGAAAGTGGCAGCGCCCTCTATTCATAGTTAGAATGAAGAAAGGGTGCACTTTACATTCGATTCTCGAAAGTACTACTAACTCCCTCCCCCTCTATTCCCTCTCGCCCATTCTCACTCCCTCCCTCGCTCTCTCCCTTCCTCTCTTTCTCACCCTCTCTCCCTCCCTCTCTTTCTCTCTCCTCTCTCTCCCTCTCTCACTCTCTCTCAATATCCGTCAAACTCTGTACCAAAAACTTTAATGAGAGCTTAAATATTTTTTCAAAACAATCAACACGTTCTTTAAAAAACTAATTTCTTAACTATATTCTAACAACAGAATTTGTCTAGTTTTTTTTTATTTATGGCCGAATCCATCTCAAATCGACGTGTTCTTGTTTATGCACATACTGATTGTGCACATATTAATTGTGCACACTTTAACATTGGCATATATCTATATATATAGATCTGTACCAATGCTATCTGTGCACAATAAATATGTGCACAATCCTTATGTGCACAAACAAGAACATGCCCTCAAATCGAACAGCCAGAGTATGCCTACCACACCGATCATTTTGGAATCAAAGTATTGCTGTTCTTCTCGAAAAATGATTCGACACGTATTTTTTCATTTTTCGATTGCACTAAAATGACATCCAGTTGGAAATGTCAAAAAGTTTTTACAAAATCCTAACTTTCAAATTTTATTTTTCAAGGTCATTTTCAAACAGCTGCTAATTTATGAGTTTTTTAAGTTTTTGAGTAAACTATATGCGATCTTACTCAGATTAGCGCCTTCTTTCATGTCCTGCATGACATTTGCATACAAATAAAAAAATGCATAAGTTATGCAGTTTTTACTAAAAAATGCATTTTTTTCAAATACCCCATGTTTTTTTTTATGAAAATTTAGATGAAGATAGGGGGTGTTAATACCTACCAAATCGTGTGTGTTGGATATTGTATTTTTGCCCATAGAATGAGAAAAAAAATAAAATAAAATACAATAAAATTTTCATTTATTACGATGGTAGTCAATAATAATCAATATAAACGAATATTTGTACATATCTAAGTAATATATACATATACACATTCGTACTTACACGCTATAGCTGTTTTTCATTTTTTCATTTTCAATTTTCTGTATTTTTTATTTTTATGACTACCTTTGTTTTTATTTTGTTTTGTTTTAACTTTTGTTAGTAAATGATCGGCAGTTTTTGCTGTACAACAATGTGTTTTATTATTACATGTTTCGTTAACCCATAAATGAGTTTTTTAAATTCCAGGATACTTTGGAGTTGTAAGCCAATCAATATTTTTTGCTTTTCTGAATTGTTCTATTTCGACATCTTGTAAATGTATTATTTTAATTGCATCAGTATATTTTTGAACGTGCTCTACGAAATCATTAGCATTTTGAATAGATTTTTCGTGGGACTCTCGAAGATTATGTGAAGTAGCATAATGCTTTGTAAGTCTACCCACACCATCTACAGCTCCTTTTCCGTGCTCAGTAGCAGAGAACAACCATTTTATATCATATGGTGCTCGTTTTATTTTATATAATTGAAAGCGATTTTTAAAGTGGCTAGCGGCGCCGTCTGATATAATGGTAATTTTGTTTATTGAATCACAACAATCTTCTTTTAAGTAAGTTATAATTTTTTCTACTGCTAGCAAAGCATACGCTGAATCATGTTTTCGGTCATCACTTATCACTGCGAAACTTTGTATCGAATCCCCTTGATAAGACACTGCTGTGAAAATAGAAATTTGATTATTAACCCAATAATTTCCTTGAACAGCTTTATTATGAATTACAGCCCAGTTTTCAGCGAAGTCTATTTGAAGAACTAAATGATGTGAGTTTTTTTTAGCACTTTCTCTTTCTGCTTTTATAGCTTTGTATTGTATATTTTTTACATGCATGTGAGTACTAACCTTCATGATCCAAACCGAAAGTTCATCTTTAAAAGTAGAAATTGATAGTGTCTTTTTAATCAAGTTTCCATTATCCCACAAAGCATATGTAATTTCTTCTGTGCTTTTTACATCTTGCAGTTTTAAAACATGAAACGTAATTATCTTAATTCCTGGACATATTTTACATTCTAGTAAATAACATAATCAGATGGCTCAGAACACATTGTTGCATTTATTATTTGTGACCGACTTTCATCCAACTCTGTGACGTTACTCTCTCTAAAATTAATTAAGCTCATAAGAAATAAATCATAATTTGCGCAATAGATACAGACAAACTTCTTTGATGTTCTTCTCTGATTCTCAATTCTGGATTATCATTTTTAAATACTTTATACGTCTCTTTTAAACTTCGAGTAAGAAAACGCTTAACTTTTTTCTCTTTTTTATTGTTAACTTTAATTGTAACAACGTCACATTTATTAGGACTTTGTCTTGAACAATTAAAATCATCATTTATATAATATTCCATAACAATTTTTTCCATGTTTTCATCAATCGGATGACCTGAATATGCATCTGGTTCTGAATAAATTGAATAAATTCCTTTTTCTTTAGCAAGATTTCTCGATTTGTTGATCATATACATTGTTATTTCTGAAAATAAAGATAAAACTTCATGTTTTGTAAAGGATGAAGGTAGCAAAGTCAGAATTTTTATTTTTTCTGATACCGTAGAACATTTTTGTAGGGCTAATCCAATATTTTGTACCCATTCCGTACAATGACATAAATTGATTCATTTGATTCAACAGAAACTTCATAGAGTGTCTTTAACTTAGCATCGAGGGTACTAGAAAATGTTGAAATTAGTTTTGTTTTCTTTTGGTTTACGTAATTTTCAGTAGATTTTTCACATATAAGGTTTTTTCTTTTAAGTGGTGAGACAGAGCCTAAAAATGATGTACTCATTTCATTATTAAATTCTTCGATGCGTTTGGTATACATTTAATATTCCTATGTGTACTTTAATCATATCAATTAATAATACTTAATTAATTTATATGAATCATAGACTATTTGAAAAGTTATATATATATATGTATGTATGTATGTGTGTGTGTGTGTGTGTGTGTGTGTGTGTGTGTGTGTGTGTGTGTGTGTGTGTGTGTGTAGAATTAAAAGGCAAATTTTCTACAAAAAATAATAAATATTTAATGTTACGATTTAATAATCGCATAGAATAAATAAATGGAGGAGGACTCGATAAAAAAATGGCATGGCGTGACTCGGCGGGGAATCGAACTCCGGACCTTTCGTTTTCGCGACGAGTGCTCTGGCCACTGAGCTACCGATGCCGCACGTCTTTCCTCGAGTCATCCTCATGTTGCTGCTAGGCAACCCGATCCGCCTCGTCACGTTGTGCATACTGTGCACACGTAACAGTAATAGTAAATGCATAATTTCCAATTAAATTTTACTGCAGAGATGTATTTATTCGTATTCTAATGATAATAACAATGAAAATAGGTATTACAATTAATGCAATAATAAAATTATAAGGTTTTTCTGAGCATTGCGGTCGTGCCTATTATGTAAAAACGAAGTTTTTACATAGGGAGGAGGCGGGCGACGAGCGAAGCGAGGAGTAGGTGTGTGTGGGGGCGCGGGGGTTGGCGAGTCGAGCGCAGCGAGACACGCAGTGGGGCTCGGCCCCCCTAGTTATACCTTGATTTTGGCTTTAACATTACTTTTTTACTGTACTAGCAAGTTCAGGCGCGCTGCGCGCGCTCTTCCTTTATCTTGATTATACCTATACAAATAATATTCAAATATTATGAATTTAAAATTTATTTTACTTTCTAACATCCGTGAACTTATCCATTATTTTTTATTGAAACTTGGATTGTATTTATTTTAGTTTATCTTATAATACAAAAATTTGGAGGTTAGAAATATAACTGTAATCAGAACAGTATTCATAGCTAGTCCTCCATTGTTAACTACCGATTAAAACTTTAATACATTTTTGTTATACAAAACCAACTTTTTTAAGTCATTAATACTATTTATGATTTATATTTTTTAGTTTAAATATTTCATAATTCCAAACTTTGTGGGTTTTATTTGAACTAATACGTTAAGACCTTAAGTGACAAACTAACGTCACCGTTGTTACGACGGAATCTAAATAAAAAGCTATCATGACTAGCAGGCCTCCTATGAGGCGTGCCGGATCTCCCTGTCTTTTGGCCAACGCCCGAAAGCGCTATGCCTAACCAGGTTACGAAGACCGTGGGAGCGAATCAGAGGACTTTATCTCCCTTTGCTACAGACCGACGCTCTGAGCATTTCGCCTTTCTTGTAGCGGAGAAAAGAAGCGATAAACCTTTTTTCCGTCTGATGATAAAATTTATTAATACCCAAAATTACAAAATTACTACCTTTCTAATAAAGAACAATCTATATGCGCTATCATAAGATCGTCGTCTCGAAGGTCGGTGGTTCAGTATGGCGATGGTGTTGCTCCTTCGTGGCGGGTGATCTCGTAGCAGGGGGTCGTTGCGGGTTGGCTTCGTGGTCGTCGTCGGCAGATCTCCGCAGGAATCCCCTCCAGGAGGTAACCGTCCCTCCGATGTGGGTCAGGCGTATCACGGGCAATGCTTCACCGTGGCGCAGAGTCGGTGGCTTCGTCGTGGCGCAGAGTCGGTGGTGACGTTCCAAACGGGCGTGGCACAGGCAGCGCTTCGCCGTCGGGCAGAGTCTTGCTGTTGGTAGCTTGTCGGGCAGCGCTTCGCCCTCGCAGAAGTCCAGGAAATTACTGTGCGTTGAGACCCACTTGCTGGCCCTTTTTATAGTGCGAAACTGCCTTTGTTTTAGGGGAAAACTTGTTTTTTCCCCCTTGAGGAAAAGTGCGGAGGATTTTGACTCCCACCTCCCGTTGCCATGCGGTTTCACCTGCTCGCTTAATGGAGGAAGACGTAAAGATGTCAAAAAGTCCCCTTCGTGAGAACGCTCCCTCCAGAGAAAATTCCGCGAGGCTGCATGCAGAGTATATCCGTGTGCGCCGCCACCACTTAGCTCCTGAATTTAGATGTCAGAGAGACGTTTCGCTGACCCATTTTCCGTCCTGGCGCCAAGTGGTATTCCCGCAGCCCCCTTCGTGTTATGGGATAAAACAGAAAAGGAGTGCTTAGTTGTTGATCCGCTATTTTAAGCCAGCAGGCTTCCTCGTTTTTGTGCATTTAGCTCTCGTACAGGTATGCTAGGGCCTTGACATCTTTCTCTAAGTCAGTTCTTCCCTGGCATGCGTGTAAAAAAAGAAAACATCTGCGTGTACGGCCAAATTACTTCCCTTCTTCTTTTTTTATTGCGGCGCGCCATCTCGTAAATTTGGAAAGCACGGCGCAGGCGTGCTAATGTTCCCAGGCTTCGTCCGGTCCTTATTCTTGATCTGCTTTCGCTGTTTTAGCTGGCCACGCGTCCGATTTGTTCGCCCCCCTATGGCTCTAAAATTTTCTCCCAATCCGCTTGTTTCTCTATTTTTTTCTCCACCTTTCTTCCTGCCCACTTTCAGTTTTTCTCCCTTCTTCTCTCTCTCTCTCTCCTGCTGTCTCTCTCTCTCCTTCTTAATATTTCTCAGTTGCTCTTCTTTCTTCTCTCTTCCCTATTGTATTTTAATTTGTCTTTGTAAATGGACGAAAAAATCGTCCATTACAAATGTACATTGTATAATGTACATTGTACACCATACAATACACCGCCGACGAATCAATATATGTGCAAATCCGCGGACTACAGACAACAACTGGGGTACAAAAACGGAAAAAATTTTTTTTTGAGGGCACATCTACCACATAGGGTTTTTTCGGTTCTTTGGGGGTCCCCCAACATGAAAATACTCGTGAACACTCATTATCCGTTGCCAAGCTTTTTTACCGACGAAAACAATTTTTCTTATGAAAATTTAACATGGGAAAAATGGACGAAAAGTAGTCATTGATGATTAACCAATAGTAAACTATTAAAGAGACCAAACCAAATTTCACAAAAAACGATTAAAGTTGAAGAATAGAGCTTTAATTTGAGATGAGAATCGTTAAAATCGGTCGATTCTTTGCAAAGCTACGTGAATTTGAAAATGGCGAATAATGACGAAAATGAGCGATTTTTTTCAAACCCACGTAATTCTTCAAATTTTTGTCATTTTTCGCCATTTTCAACTTCACGTAGCTTTGCACCGAATCGACTGATTTTAACGATTGCCCTCTTAAATTAAAGCTCTATTCTTCAACTTTAATCGCTTTTTTGTGGAATTTGGTTTGGCCTCTTCAATAGTTTGTTATTGATTCATGATCATCAATGACAACTTTTCACCCATTTTTCCCATGTTAAATTTTCATAAGAAAAATTAAAAGTGCTGTAAAAAGATGATACCACTCAATCGGTTTGGAACACACGTTTTTTCACGTTCTGTAAGGTTCAAGAAACGAGAAAAACCTTGTGTGGTAAGTGTGCATTCAACAAAATTTTTCATTTTTTTTGGCGACGTAAAAGGGAAATTTCCCAGGAATTGCTCATATATATTATTCGAAAAAATATTCGTCGAATACTTCCTCGAATAATCGGTTAGTCGAAAAAAATATTCGACGAATAATTTTTTCGAATATTTTTTCAAAAAACTTCTAAAGGCCCAGTTTTTAAGAGAAACGTGTTTATTAATTAAAATTATTTCATTGCATCAAATATTTAATGAAATAATATGAGTATTCGAAAAAATTTTGCTGATGAATAATGCCGATCTCTGCTTCTATTATTCCGCGTGCGGCGTTAGGCAGAATATATAAGAAAAACTTGGGTGTAGCCGGTCACATAAAAGTGCTACGAAATACATTTGTGGCTGCTGGACATTAGTCTAGGCGCAGGTTATGATTTCGAAGCCGACTGAGTGCCATTGCTCTACTCAAGGTTCTTATACGTACTTTTTCTTCCTGATTACGAAATTTGAGGGTGAAAGTCCTGAAAGGGGTCAGATAAATTGTTATTAACAATTTAATTGTGTAAATCGATATATCTTTAATTCTTTGATAGATATCAAAAATTTTTCTTTTGCAAAATTGTTGGTTTTTAATTCAGAAATATGCTCGATTTTGAATTTTTATGAAAACTTAATTAGAAAAAAAGATATAGCAAATTTAATGCAAAAAAGTCCTGATGTAGCTTCGCGCGGCCACTCTTTCGCTTGTATCTCCGGTTCTAACGAAAATTTTTCAACTTTCAACCTCACATTTTGAAGAGAGAATAATATTCTATTAAACTACTTTATAATAATTATCTATAATTTAGTTTAAATAATTATTTCAACGCTTTAACCGAAAAATTTCTGTAATAAATGTCGATTTTTTTTAATAAAACTTCATAAAAATATGTAATTAAGAACTCTAAATTATATTAATTTAATCATTGTATTTATTTTTACATGTGTTGTTTTTGTGACATGAACAAAATGAAAAGCAGGGTTGTAATTTTGATAAACATATACATGACTTCGTTGTACACACTTTACATGTGCAATTGTATAACAAATCGTCAGAAGGAGGTAATAGAATTTCTATTCTTTTAGAGAACCATAAATCGTCCTGCTTTTTCCAACCATATTCAATTGGGTTTAAGGGCTGTATATTACCATGTAAACAATTCACAGAACTAAAAACTATATAAAAAGCTCGTCGAATATGCAACCTTGTAGACCTGCTAGAAGGTGGGAGATCTCCTATTAGTATACACTTGAAATGATGGTATTTTCAGACACAAATTCAAACATATAAATAATATTTTAAATTTTATATTTGTCATATTTTGGTTTTGTTACATTAATTTTCAGATTAAACTTGAGATGTGGAAATACGTTGAAAAACGAATAATAGATTGTTTGATAAAATATTAATGTCATTTTTATTTATGCGTGTATATCAAATAAATCAATATTATTTACTTGAATTTTTGTATACTAAATTATAGATAATAATTATAAATTAATGTAATAATATTTTATGTTTAACTGAAAATTAACAAATTTTTGCCAGAAGCAAGTAAAAGAATTATCGCACTTAGCTACAACGGGACTTTTTTGCACTCAATTTGCGATATCTTTTTTTCTAATTAAGTTTTCTTAAAAATTCAAAATCTATCGTATTTCTAAATGAAAAACAAACAACTTTTCAAAAAAAGTTTTTGATAAAATTAGTGCAAATAGTGAAAAAAGTCTTATAAACAAATTAAATTGACATTTTTTGCTGAAATTTTTAATTTAAAACGTTTAAATAATTATGTAAACTAAATTATAGATAATAATTATGAAGTAGCTTTATAGAATATTATTCTCTCTTCAAAATGCAAGGTTGAAAGTTGAAATATTTTCGTTAGAACCGGAGATACAAGCGAAAGAGTGACCGCGCCAAGCTATATCAGGACTTTTTTGCACTAAATTTGATAGAATTAAATTCACAAAAGAAGTTGAGAAAGATGATCAATTGAGTTTTTTAGATGTTAGAGTCATTAGAGTTAATAATAATAGAGTGAAATTAGATTGGTATAGAAAACCTACATGGTCAGGTAGATTTTTTAATTTTGATTCTCACCACCAATTCGGAAACAAGACAGGTGCGATCAAAGGTGTCATTGACAGAGCGATTAAATTGTCACATAAAGATTTTAGGAAAAAGAATTTAAATTTAGTTAGAGAAACATTTATTAAGAATAGTTATCCGGTAAAATTTATTGACAAAATGATTGATAAGAGAGTGTGGGAAATTTATAATGGTGGATTGAAGCAGCGGATAGATAATCAAACAAGGAATAGAAATGGAAAGAACGCATATTTTAGTTTACCATATGTTAGAGGTTTGTCGGAAAGGATTAGAAGGGTTTTTAATAAACATAATATTCAAGTTTTCTTTAGAAACGATAATAATTTAGAAAGGTTATTTAGTAATTGTAAAGACAAGGATGATAAATGTTTAAAATCGGGAGTAGTTTATAAAATTAATTGTAGGGATTGTAATGGTTGTTATATTGGTTAAACGGGTAGATATTTGAAAAAGAGAATATATGAACATCAATATAGTTTACGCAGCTCAAGTTGTACATCGGGTTTGAAAGAACATTGTTTAAATAGTTTGCATTCTTTCGATTTTGGGAGTGTGGATATTTTGAAACAAGGGATTAAGAATAAATATAAGAGGGAAAGCCTTGAAAGTATTCACATTCTAAGAAATCGGAATAATGTAAATTTAATGATAGAGTCAAGTAAATTAGATAACATTTATCATTCTTTATTAATTTAAGTAAGAATGGAAAGTTGGAGAGGGGAATGTGGATGGTGGCGGGGGTAAGAAAAAAGAAGGGGGTATGGGGGTATATAAGGAGGTGTATCGCGGGTTTCATTTCAGTCCCTGAGGAGGAGCCGGAGCGGGCTTGAAACGTTGGACAATGTGGTGGTGGTGGGCAGTCAGATCGTCCTTTGCTAACAAAGTTTTTTCCAGGTTTAATTAAGTTTTTATTTCAGATTCTGCGGGGGTGATTATAAACAAGGGCAATCTGACTGCCATAAATATTAATTATTTTAATTTAATTTGTAAGACTGTAAGACCGATAGAAAAATTCTTATCAGTTGATAGTAAATTGCAGTCGACATAAGTAATATTTTTACGATTGCACTAAATTTGCTATAACTTTTTTTCTAATTAAGTTTTCTTAAAAATTCAAAATCGAGCGTATTTGTAAATGAAAAACAAACAACTTTGCAAAAGAAACAATTTTAATACCTATCAAAGAATTAAAGATATAACGATTTAAACAATTAAATTGTTAATAACAATTTACCTGACCACTTGCAGGACTTCTACCCTCAAAATTCGTAATCAGGAAGAAAAAATACGTACAAAAACCTTGAGTAGAGCAATGGCACTCAATCGGCTACGAAATCATAGCCTGCGCCTAGACTATATTTGTAAAAATGCAAATCTTTTTCTGTCGAACAAATATAAACTATCATAACTAATCATACTATGTATCTACTATTTTCTTTCTTCAACTAGAAATTCAAGTACAAATTCTGCCTGATTTTCGTCTCGAAACCATTCAGCGGATATTTTGCACTCCTAGACTTTTGGCCATATATATAAACCGCAGAAATCAACGAGTTTCCGCTGAATTTTTCTCATCTATCGTAAACTGCGTGTGCGCAGGACCTATTGCCGCGCGCACTCGTCAAATTATAACTCGGTACCGTATAATTCTATATTCAATGCACCTCTTGCATCGCGCGCGCGTTATAATAGGTAATTTGTCGCGCGATCGAAGAAAACGCGTGCGCGTCATGCACTCCTATCTCTTCTGTTTATGATTGCGCGTATAGAACTGTGCCATAAATCGATCCAAAGTTTTGCCTCGCCGCTTTATATATAATACGTGCAAGCGTCTTTCTCTGTTCTTTCTGCTCAACGGCGCGACTGTGCGCGTACTTATTTCGGAAACGAGATGCGCGCAAGAGATCGCTAAATGTAACTGCAGTTCCTCCCGTGGCTCGCTCGCCGCCGAACTTTCTTTATTCTTCTTCTTCTCTCCACCGTCGCGCGTCGTATTTTTCATCCGTGTGGTTTTACTGTTTCGCTTTTTACCCCACCACTCTCCACGTCAAATGGTTGCGGCGGCTGCGCTGGTAACTCGGTCAGATCTCTCTCTCTCTCTCTCTGTCTCTCTCTCTCTCTCTCTCTCTCTCTCTCTCTCTCTCTCTCTCTCTCTCTCTCTCTCTCTCTCTCTCTCTCTCGGCCCCTTTGTTTACGACGTATTTTTGATGGTAGTACATCGATAACTTTGCAAAGTTGATAGATGAGGGGGCGGGAGATAGGCGAATTTGAAGTTTCGCGCGCGCGCGAGATAGCGCGTGGCCGAGATCGCGGACGGACGGTTATTCTTGTTTGGAAGCGGCGGCGGCAGCGCTGCACAACTCGCGCATACAAATTTTTATACGAAGAGAGAGAGATAGGTATATTTGGTAAATTTTGCGATCGCGACACGATATGCGCCTGGGGGATGTTGTAATGATGGGATGCCTGCGATATGAGGGATGAAAGTTTGGCGGGCGGGTATAGGAGAAAAGTTTTATATGACTGGCGGAAATTTTTGACAATTTGGGTGATGACTTTGAATTTATTGGTTGGGTTTATTAGTATGAATGGATAATCCAATTTGTTAATGTCTATGTTAATGAGTAGTGAGAGAAGTTTTGAATTCTAAAAAAGCAAACAGTGTATTTCTGTATTATAGTAATTTTATCAAACTCATATTTTAAGTTAAATTATAGAATATATTATTCATTAACTTCGTTTAATCACGTGTCTTGCGATGTTGAATTCTTGAAATTTGATGTTTCTCGTTCGAATCGAAAATATGAATAATAAACAGATCACTTGACTAATCGCAACGCGATAATAAAGCCTGAAGAGGTCGACAAATCCGTCGACGAAACGTCGCATTCGACTACACCAACACCTTTGTAGTTTTGAATTTTTACGCTTGCTCCCAACGGATCTCGTCAGAATTGACTAAATTATTTCTTTAATAAACAGCAACGTCTATACTTTACATTTAGAAACAATACTTAAGTAAAATTGGAGTAAACTTAAGTAAAAACTTAGTTAACAAGAAGAAACATCGTATTTTGATCTAAAAGCTCTTAATAGAAATTCCAATAGAAAAGATAGTCGTATTTACTACACGTTAATATTAGAAGTCTCAATGCTAATTATACCAAATTGGATATTTTTATTAAACACGAGTTTAAACATGAAACCTTATATAATTGTATGTTCGGAAATTAACTAAATTTTAAATTAAATTAACTAAACACGAAATTAACTAAATTTTCAATATTTTGAAATAAAAGGTTATAAATTATATTAAAATAATATCAAAATAAATCAAAATTATGGCGTAGTTCTATATATGAAGGACTGCGTTCGGAAATTATACAAAAATAATTGACCAAAAATTCTAATAATATAAAGGTAAAAAATGGATTAGAACTAATATATTTTAAAACATAATATTTAGAATAAATAGTCTCACTGTTTTTAAAGTATGGGTTGGAACATCTACTATTTTTCCCAAGATATAATATTAATCTTAGAATTTTAGATTTTTAGTTAGTCCGCAACTGTTATTATATGCACCGGACCTATGTACAGGTAGCTATAACTACCTCAATAGGACGTTTCTTGGTTCAGACACATTATGTGTGTCTTGAAGTTAACAAAAACATTTATTACTACTGTATTTCTCTGGTAAATAAATAAATAAAAAAAAATAATAATTCATTTTGTGGAAGTAATTCACACAAACCAAAACCCTTTTACGAATACCAAAAAATCTTTCATCACCATACGCGCCTTAGTCGCCGCGCCGCACCAAACTCAATAACCTCACCACCTGCGCCCTCCCCCCGCCCCGAAAACCAACAAACATCCCGGCAATTCTGCGCGTACATGTATATATATGCGAGCAGATCATCAAAATGCGGCGCACCGTCCGCCGCACCTACTACACCGCATTCGTCGCCAAGGCGCAATAAAACACGTGCGAGTCATTGCGTTTATTGCGCGACTCTCTCTCGCGCGTGCGCATGCACATACCAAGTTTGCAATAGCGCGGATTGTTCGCGCGCAGCCGCCGGTATGTAATTTTAATTATGGGAGGGCGGGGGTGCTTCGATGCGCGGAGAGAGAGAGAGAAGAATGGCGCGAGTTTTTCGGGGGTACGGTAATAAATGAGGCGCTGTTGATGGAGAGCACTCGCGCGGGGTGCTGGTAACCTTCGCGTTTTGGAATTTGGATGAGTGACTGCTAATGTGGCTTTCGTTTGTTTCTTTATTTGTAAAAGTTTATTTGTAAAAGTTGTTGTATAGGTATATGGAGATGAGACACGTCTAGCTATTCTACGAAGTGTGGAGAGTGCCGTTATATATTTAATGACGTTGGAGCGCAAATTTTCTACGATTAGACGTGAAGCGTAAGATTAAGCGTATAAAATGAAGTAGAAAAAAGCACAACCAAGCATTTTTTGCAATAAATTGTCTGGCCCCGATGAAAAATTTCAAATATTATTCAAATTCATTAAATTTATGCAAAAGTTTACGACGGGACGGAAGCACTTTCCGAAATTACGGGCGGATCATTTGCAGCATCTTTGGATCTGCTCAAAGACGGACAATTATACAAAAAACATTCGAGGACGATTCTCCCTCTTCATCTATACAGTTCGCGCCATTATTCCGGACCGTGCACTTTCTCTTCCTCTATAGTATACTGCGCGGCACGTCCGCGTATATTCGCTCTCCGGTTCTCCAATCAGCGCAATAACGCGATTAAAATGCAGCGCATAATCCTCCCCGATCCTCCTCCTTTTTCGAGAAATACGACTTACTAATAATCCATCGGAGCCCGAGTCGATCGAGAGGTCGTTTAATGTCGCGCTAATTGAGCGGCCCGGTAATACACCGTCGGGATAAGTTATTCCTCGGCGCGCGGGCTTTTGTGAGTGGTGGACTCTTTTTCTCGGTGAAGCTGTTTTTGCGAAGAGCGCTCGAGTGTAGGTCAGCGAATTTTAGTGAGGAACAAATGCGGGATTTTTTTTCGTGCGCGATAGTTGGTTAATTATGGTGTAAAGGTATAAATTTCGAATTTTAATATTTTTATAATTTACACTGTAACACGTCGACTTATTGTAATTATCAGTAATTGAAAAATGTAACTGGAGGATTATTTTAAAATTCGTGCCTTTTTTTAATGATTGATTTGATATTTAGCAATTTTCTGTAATTTTTTTAATAAATTAAAATCAGAAAATACTTGATACTACGTTGTTTGGAATAAAAAATAAAATTCTTATACACGCAAAAAAATACTCTCTTATACATTAAGTAATTGTTCTTCAAGATAAACGATAGAATTGCATTACTTCGTCGAGCATAATCGTTTGAAAACGATTGCTCACTTCGCATAAGTACTTTACTTTTTGTTTCGTCATATCATCTCCTATATACATAAATTACTGAATTAATTTTCGAAATAAATAATTGACTTTTATTGACGTTTTTCATTCTGAATCAATTCGTCGTCACAATCACCCTCTCATCAATGAAATCATCACACTATATACCACTAAAAATCATCACCTATACACACACCAATTTCTAATGTGATTCAAATAATGGAGGGTAGTCAGAATAACTATGTTATACACAAATTTTCAAAACCACCACCACTCACGGATACCAATTGTCGCCATACCACGACATAAAGCTCCACAGTAGCAAAGCTCAGTGCGTCGGACATCGGATTTCATCGGGAATTATATTTCAGCGGTATTTTTCTCGGGGCGCTCGATAAGTACCCTTCGAGCACTCCATAAAAACGAGAGAGAGAGAGGGAGAGAGAAAGAGAAAGGAGAGACGTGGATAAGTCAGAGTATATGTATACACTCACATATAGCCGTATATAGGTTACATTTACGACCTTCGTCGCGCTCAATCACGGCGGGGCCGTAAAAAAATCAACGCTGACGCGCAGGTGCCTGATCAAATATATAACGGACCGTACCGGTAAACGGGATTATGATTTATTATGACGCGGCGAGTGGTGGGACGAAAGGGTGATAGGGATTGATTGGGAAGGGTTTAAGGTTTTTGGTGGATTGAAAGAAAATGGTTGGACTACGTGGGAGCGGGAGTGAAATGGGAAGATTATTTTGAAAGGAGTGAGCATGGATACAAAGTTGTCCTGGCGAAGGCATTGGTGATTATTATGTAAATTTTAATATATTTAAGTGAAAGGCAATGCACTTTATTATTAAAGTGTCAAAGCTGGCCTTAATCGTGAAAAAGAATCATATGACAAACGATCGATCAAAATAATAGTTATAAAGTAATTGCTTCATCATACAGAAAGCTTTGTATCGGTGAAAAAAAAATGGAGACAATGTTCCAAATGATGTTTTAAGGTGATATATGTTGAAATTTGTCGATTTTGATAAAATTCTTTTTCGTATCTGTATCATTATACTTAATTGGAATAACATAGGTAAATGCGATTTATAAACACAGTGAATATTTCAAAATCTCGAGCACCCATTTCAATGTATGAATAACGCGGTCGACCCTCAGGCTTATTCTATACTTGCCTTCGGAGCGCTCCCGTGCTCCTTGATGTATGTGTGTGTGTGTGTAAACTCTCTATATCTCGAGAACTACTTGACCGATTTTCGTCGGATAAACCCTATTCTCTTCGTCTCACGAAAAACACTCGACAGACTGACTGATTTAAGTTATCTTTTTTTTTTCTCATAAAGGAAGCTTTGTAACGGAGAAAAAAATTTTCGAGACAAAAAATGTTCAAAAAGATGTTTTAAGGCGATATATGTCGATATTTTTTGATTTTAAGAAATTTTTTTTCGTGTGTGTGTGCGTGTGCGCGCGCGCGTGTGTGTGTGTGTGTGTAAACTCTTTATATTTCGGAAACGAATCGACCGATTATCATCGGACAAAAACTATTCTTTTCGTCTCGCGAAAAAAACTCGGTACCCTGATGGATTTGAATTTTTATTGATTTTCTTTTTTTAATAACCAAAAAACGATTTTGAATTTTTATTTATTTTTTTAATTTTTTTATATCTTACAGCCATTATCAAGGAGCGCGGGAGCGCTCCGAAGGCAAGTTATAGAAGAAGCCTAAAGGAGCGACCCGTGCTACATATACATTGAAATGGGTGTACGAAAAATTCTCTTAATCGAAAGCCATTTCATTACTCTACTCAAATCAAAAGATTTTATTTAAAAATATTATCTCGTTCAAAAGATATAGAGAGCTGAATTTTTTTATATGCTGTTTCCTTTCCGAACTTTTCTTCTCCTTGTTCAGATATCCGGTTTGCAGCTCTTACGACACTTCCGGTTGTCGTCTATTACATAATACAATGAACTTTTCTTGAAAGATATTTAAATTACCTATATTTTCTTTTTTTAATATTTAAATTATCTTTACTCTGTCATTTGTTATTAGGGAAACGTTTTTATATTACATAAATTAATTTCTCAAAAAATATGTTTTTATCGACTTGACATTTTAATCACTTATTAAACTCATTGAAGACTATATTTAGTTAAAATTTTAAGAGATTATCTTCATTTATTTAAAAAAAATGTTTTATAAAAAAGTAGAGTTTTCGTTGTCGGACGATAACAAGAGTAAAAATTATCCAATAGTTTTGAAATTTGGAACAGATATAGCTTTTATACATCGTCAGATCGAGTTCGTTGTCCAAAAAAATCTGTACATTACGACCAAAGATATTTCAGGTTTGTCCAATAGACAAATTTCACAATTCATGAATAAAAATCTATCGATCGCTGCTAGCATTGTGGTGGTTTCCGTTATCGATGCCAAACATTTTTGAATAAAAACGCAATTTTTTTTTAAATAACTTACGTGTGAGGGGGTATCTTTTAGTTCCCGGCATTTCTAGGTTACGCACCTGGAGAGGTTGATTTTACGTGAAATAAGAAGTCCGAAGACGCAATGAAGGATAGAAAATTCTTTCACGTACGAAGCTTTATGATTAACCGATACAATGACTACAATTCTGGCGTGGATACATTGCGTAATTACACCTCATTTTTCATTAAGTATTTTATGTGATTGAGTTTTTAAAGTTGTGACGATGCTTTTGTATTTATTGATTGATTTGGTGTACGATACGTAATTACGTGCGTTACTGCATGACAGGATTAGCCTGGCAACCCAGACTCGTGTTTTTCTGATATACACTATGTATTGTATATCAATTTTGTGCAATATTATAATATAACATTTTTAGCTTTCATTCATTGGTGAACCTGTCTAATAAGAATTGATTAAATAATCACTAATAATCATTTTAATCATTGGATTAAATTGACGATCGACCCTGAATGTTGTTTTATTATAAGGTTTCAAATAACAAATTATTTATCCAAGCAATCTATTTAGATTCACGAAACACTGATTCTCAGCAAAAGCGAATTTTCTAGAGTACTAAATGTAACTTTTTTGGCATCCTCTGAACAACACATTTCAGGCGTGTAAATAGTGAGTCAGTGTATGTTAGTAAATGTAGCGAATGCCATTAATTATATTCTTCATTACGATAACGTTTTCAATAATGTTTTACATTGATTAACTGCTAGAAGTTTGTAAAAGTTACAAGAAAGTATTGTTATACGAGTTACTATTGATTATAATGAGTTTTTATCAGTCATATGTACTCATTGTAATTCAAATTCATGTAGTAATCGAGTAAACTTAACTAATATGAAAAAGAAACTTAAAAAAATTATCACTAACGACATTCTCTCCCCTCAAGCTTCAACTCTCAACGTCGACGAGGACGTGGACACCTACGACTCATCGCATCACAACCTCTACACCGTCGACTCAATTCGGTACCCACGTCTGGACCTATCTACATCGTCGCCGAGTCGAACATATTCATCCCGGGTGCGGCGAACGTTCTTTGTGCCGAAGGTGTTCGAGGATGGCAGCGATACGTGTATGCCAGGGGACATAGCTGTGTTTTGTGGGGCGAGATCGCGCGGGATTGAGTTTTTGTTTAATTTTAGCAAGCAATGCGAGCGTTTACAGATAAAGCTTGAAAAATGTATTAATGAGGATGAAAAAATTGATGGATAAAGTTGCCAGCTTTTTTATAACGTGATATATAGCTCGACAAATTGATTGGATTATTTTTTATTGCAATATAACAACAGTTCACCGGAATGAAAGTAAATCGTTTACAAAATATAATTATTTTATAATATTAAATATTCAAGTTAAAACGTAAAGGATAATATTTAAATTTTAAATATCAAAGGATCCATCTTAAAAAAAACAATAACTAGATAAGCCATAAAATCCCTTGTATCTACAACTAACCGCATCAGCTTTACCGTCAAACCAACTGGATGTGAAGTCCAAAATCAACCCAATTTCATTATTTAATAAATTAATCGGACATTTATTTAGAAAAACAATTTTGTCAGGCACTCCGTATATGTAAATACTATGCTCAGAAATAATTTTGATTGATTTTATAAGCATTTCCATCAGATATGCTCGTTTAAAAACTAGATCAAAATTATACAAATGCAGATTCCTACTTACCGGCATTGCGGTTTTTATTTAATTAAATAATTTCTAAGTATATTTTTTGAAAAAACAGGATTGTCAAGCGCTCTGTATATATAAATACTATACTCTAAAATTTTTTTCAGTAATTCTATTAGTATTTATATAAGATGTACACGTTCAAAAATTATGTCGCTATTTCACATCACCTTAAACGCTTCGCTACATCTCGACAGCAAACCATCACTAGTCTGGTCGGCACGTACTAACTCAAGAGGAAATCCGACGGCGAGGAGATTCGCGAAGCTCTGCCGATAGGTGAACACCGGTACCTGGAAACGGAGCAAGTCTTTCCCGAAACGCTGATGGTAGCGAAGGTGGATATCGTCAGTCCGAGGGACTGCGAGAATGTTTGGAAAGTCGAGAAGCGTATCCATCCGATGCAGATGTGCGCCAGGGTGTAAGGCGCTTTTTACCCACCGAGCCTACTCGGTGGATATACTATATTATAACCATTGTAACTATGAGACAAATATATTTCGCAAATTTTCGTTATGAATCATAGTAATTCTGGTGATTTTTATCGGCAGGTTGACAGCGGCAACGTTCTGATCTATAGCGACACCGTAATCGGTGTGCTCAGCTTCGGCAACGACTTCCCCGGAGTTTATACGAAAGTGATGTGGTTTAGTACAATAAATGTACAATCGCTACAATGTAAATACCTAACAGCCAAGTATAATGTTTATATTTAACTTTCACGCAGTGTTTGTATTCAGTACCAAAGATCTGAAAAATACATTTCTATCATTGAGTGATTCGCATCCTTCGTGTAAATTCGTTAATACTAATAATAAAACATCCATCAATTCTTCACCTACTATTAAAAAAAAATAAATAAATAAATAATAATTTCATTTGCTACAAAAATGACTAGATACTGGTTCATCATCACTTTCGGACTCCTCTTAATCAGCGCAAAAGGTAAGTAATTAACCCTGCATTCCCTCATCCACTCAACACAAAACCTCATCAAGCACATTCTACTCTTAATTTTTCAGCCCTGGACTTCCACCAGGACACGAATGAGACTATCAAGTACCGCGTGTCCATCCTCCTCAACAAGACCTGCGAGACGTACGAGCCCGTGGAGAACATCGCGATTATTAAGGTAAAGAAGAGGGTTTGCGATAATTTTTTGGGTATTTTTTCAGGGTGATTTCTACCTTTTTCTCTACATTTATAAGCATCCCCAACTATTTTTCTAAAATATGAAGAAAATTATTGGGATTATTGGAAAAATTGTTTTAAAAAATGAGATAACAATATCCGATTTCTACTAAGGTATGTTCAGTATGTATTGTAAAAATAAGTTGCTTGAGCAGTTATAAAAATCACGTGGCCTCTTAATTCGTTAATGTAGTGAAAAGGATAGAATAAAATAGGCTCTTATTCGTAACTGTTTATAAAAACAAATATATTGCGTGAACAAGTGCACATTTAATGTGCCAATATGTAAACATAACATAATACTTTTATATTACTTTTTCAATATATATAATCGTGTTATTGAATTGATAGTTACATATGAACTAACATGCACTACACATTAATAATTTATTTTAGTTATCATAAAATAGTATTTTTCGCATACCACGCGTAAAGCATTGTTTTTACTCCCTGACATCAGGGAGTAAAATGTCCGCGAGTTGCTGCCCTCGCTTCGCTCGGGCATCAAATCCCTCGCGGGCATACATAGCCTACTTTACTCCCTAGGTGCATAATCTACTATTTCCTATATCACTATATAAATGATTGAAATACAAATATTGAAAACTTAACAAATCTGACATCCCTGTTCCAGCTCCACGAAAAAATAGGCCTTCCCGAGCAGCCCATCCTGAAGAAGATAAACCTACCTAAGCTCCTGAAGGCGGGCATTCACGAGGGATTCGACAGCAAGCCGGCCATCGTCGCCGGCTACGGCATCACCGAGATCGACATCAAGTTTGCAGCTGATCAAGGTCAAGGTCGTGTCGGAGGAGAATAGAAGTACTGGAAGGTCGTATCGCTAATACAACCTACCGAGATGTGTGCCAGGATCCAGGTGCAGATATATCATGGCGTTTGCCACGTATGCATTTTGTCTTCCTTCCTTCTTTACATTTCTTTGAATTATTATTTTCTTTAATCTTTGTATATGTGCGGTTTTTGGCAGGCCGACTTTGGCAACGGACTAATCTACAACAACGCGGTGATCGGAGAGCTGATATGCAGCAACGCGCTTTGCTGCGGGGACATGGACGCCTACAATGTACCCACTCTGTACGCGAGAGTGACGCCCTACGTCGAGTTCATCCAGCACGTCCTCAGCGGTAATTTGACGGAGGACGTGTGCAGCTTTAAGGCGGACGGTGCGCGCAGAATTCGTACGACCGCGGTGGATTGTTCGCGCTCGTGTGTTTGAGCGTGATGAGGGAATGTTTTGAGATGGTCGACGTGATTGTGGTCGGATAAGGAAGCGCTAAATAATTTTGACTAAGCGAATAGCGGAAATGCTTGTTAGATGACTTTAATGTTGTTCTTTAACTTTTATTGATGACGTGTGTCTTTTTGAACTATATGACAAATATAACCACGGAAACATTTTTTAATTAAAAAAATATTATATTTGATTATAGACTGACATTCCGTTTTTACATAATTGTAAACTGTTGTAATTTTTATGAGAATGCGAGTCTATCCATCATTTACAATCAAGTATAGTCATTGTATTAATATAAAATGTTCTCTGTGTATTAGGTGGTAATAAATGTAACGAAATAAAATACGTCGTAATGATTTTATCATGTCATTTATATTCATCATCACTTTCCCTTATTCATGTTTAATTAAAAATAGCTTTCTTTAGCTTTATAAATAATAATTGAATCTGTGTTATGGCAAATCGCATTTTGCTCCCTTCTAGAGGAACCTTTGTCATTGATTAAAAATAATGTTCACTCCACGATCGTAAAATGCAACTTTACAACCTAGGACCAAAAACTACTATTTAGATTTTTTAACGTTTATAAATATTATAAGTAATATTATAAATAATATTATGTATAACCATATGTACAAAGTTTCATATCACAATTTACGATTTTTTTTAAAACTTTTAAAATTTATTTTTTATAGTTTAGTAACATTTTTTACAAGTTTGATACGCGTGTTTCTTACGACGAGTTCGATACTTTCCACTGAATAGTTTGGTTCTTAAAAATTTTTTGTAAAATATTTCGAATAAATCTAGAGGTACACGTCAGCGCAAACCCACCCATACGTATTGTACTATGATTTGTTGTACGATAATAAAACATAATGAAACTTTGGCCACCCTAAGTACACCCTATAATACACTGAAAAGAAAATGCTGTATGTTCAAGGAAATCTTACTTGTTTTAACTAAAATTTAGTTAAAACAAGTAATATTTACTTGAAACAAAGTTCGATTTCCTTGAACATACAATCTTTTTTTTCAGTGTAGCGAACTAGAAAAATGGCCGAATTAGCGTAGTGGTTGAATTACCCGGAGTTGCCTTATTTTAAATAATTATTTATTGTAGTTCTAACGTAAAATACTATCTTTTGGTAGGAACGTACTGTATGTCCATAACATCCTTAACCAATCTTTACGGACAATTGCAGTTGCTTTGTAATGTTTCTCCGGAGCGTTCGCTCGTTGGCTGGATTGTAAATATCTATGAGCGGATTATCAAAAATAAGGAATCCCAAGAAGGGGATCTAATCATATACTTTCACATCGGCCAGCCGGCCATGTAAGGTATACCAGACAGTGTCCTGCGTAAATCGATTTTGAATGTCTTTGGGGCTGAGAAATGGGGACAGAGCAGGATTACGAATCTTACATGTCGGAAGGTACGACATTCTTGACTGTCTCCTGTAAATAGAACTCTATCAAACATGAGAATCGAAATATATGGCTTTCTCTGATTACCCTGAAAATCGTGTTTAAGGTATATACTATAGTCACTTACTTTGGCGACAGTATAACTTACTTGTGGGAAGGTGGAAATCGTGTCTAAGAGGCATAAGAATATCGCACGCAGGCTTGTCGGTGTGTCGCGCAGTCTGGACCATTGGGAAGCGTGCTATATATGTACATTTTAGCACACCTATCACACTTGGTTTTTCTCGTTGCTCATAAAATTGTAATACTTTTTATTATAAAAAAACAAATTTTAAGTTATTAATACTATTTATGACTTATATTTTTAGTTTCAATATTTGATAATTCCAAACTTTGTGGGTTTTATTTGGACCAATCAGCTAAGACCAGCGAAAAGCTAATGCACCGTCGACCAATCACGGGCTCCTTTTAATCGGACTTGACCAATCGGAAACGCTTTATTTCGGCTTCACATTTCCGTCATCATTCTTTTAAGAGAGGAAATTATCTTTACTTTGTCATTTGTTAGTAAGAAAAATGTGATCAAAATTATTTAATTAATTTCTCAAAAATATTTGATTTATCGACTTAAAATATTAACCACTTATTACATGCTCATTGAAGATTATTTGGTTAAAATTTCAAGAGATTATCTTCACTTATTTTTTATAAAAAATAGCGTTTTCGTTGTCGCACGATAACAAGAGTAAAAATCAACCAATCGCCCTGAAATTTGTCATAGATGTATAGCTTTTTTATATCTTCAAACTGAGTTCGATACCTTAAAAAATCTGACTGTTACGAACAAAGATATTTGATGTTAAAAATTTTTTCAAAAATTCTCAAAGAGCTGTTTTTCAGATAATATTTTATTTATTGACTTAAAATTTTAACTACTACATTATTTTGAAGAAGCTAAGTGTCAATTATGTATTGGCAGCTTCCGTTGGAAAGAAATGCAATATCTGTATGAAAATTTCACGACTTTCTGTATTAAATTTAAAATTATATTTTACATATTGATTAAGTTTATTGCTGATAAAGCAAAAAAACTAATTAATTGTGGAATACATCATAAGTATACGGGACACAATTTTCTTTGATAGGTCAAATATATCTTAAAGGATAAAATATCATTCTGCAATCATTCAGAAAATATTGATAAAATATATAATAGAAAAAAGACTTGACTTCACTTTTCATATTTCACTTATAGTTGAGATCGTAAAGAACAACGCGTTTGCAAAACTGCAAGCACCTGCAAGGAATATTTTAAATTCATATACATGTGCAACAGATATGTAAATGCAGTTCGAAACCTATATCCACATAAAACAATGTTTCACTATAATTTTACCAGCCGTTTTACAAATTTCCTAAATTTCACTTTCCCAGTAAACTATACACCTGAACCATTCACCTCTCTACTCTTACGATCATTATCATCCCACCTCGCTCTCCATCGACCATAACGAAAATAATCGCGTCCTCGCTTCCTTATCCTCCTTCTCTCACTCTCAATCATCGACCTGATGCGGCTCGTCTACGGGGAACGCCGGCGAGCCATCATCGCTCGTAATCGTCCTTATACGCGGGCCAATCAACGGCTCGTCGTATATACACAGCCGTCGCCGCGGGAGGCTCGCGCGGCGTGTGAAAGAGCTTCCGGGACCGACGGGGGATCGTTACGGGGGGTAATTGTCGCGGTAATTATTGGCAATATAGGCCGGGTCGCCGTGGATGTATGGGGAGCGCCGTGAGCGGGGTATTTGTATATCATACGCGTCGCGTCGTGCGTGGATGATGATGATGCTGATGTTCGGGGAGTGCACGGGAATGAATTTTTCGAGAGGGGTTGATTAGGAGAAGAAAAGAGTTTTGTGGTGGTTAGTTGCGTAGTATATCGATGGGATATATTTTATACTTTTTATGAGTAAGAGTGTGTGGAGAGGATTGGAATGGTTAGAATCATTTGATTTTTGTGGGGGAGATGTGAGGAGCCAATACAGGTGCTTCCGTCGTTGTATATTTCATTAATCAATTTTATTTTGAGGATTGCTTAACCAACACAAATAATGAAATTTTTATGTTAAAGAAGATAAGAGAAAAATACTGAAAGTTTGTTAAAATACGTGGTTGAATACTACCTTCCACATTAGCTTCAAAGACATTTAAAGTTTCATAACAGTATATTGTGTGCCATATTTTTTGTAACGCATGTACTCGTTTTCCGCGTTTTTTTAATATAAAGCAGGGCTACTGTGGCCGTTTTTAGACACGGCAACCGTAATATTTTGCTACAATAAAATCTTTTTTTGACGGTCGAATTTAAATAATTTAAACATATTTTGTAACAATTATCGATGATTTTTCTAAAAATTTCCGAAAATTTTTTAGCGGGCAATAAAAGTGAAAAAACATTTTTCAACTTTCATCGCCCGCTGATGACTTTTTTTCGATCGTCGGTATAAAAACGGTCACTTTAGTCCCGCTTTATAGGTAAAAAAAACGTGAAAATCGTGCTTACCTTACAAAAAAAAAAATATTAGGGGAGAGTGGAGCACAACGGGATAGGCGGGTTGAACGGGTACTCGTTTCATAAATAAACAAAATGCTTTTAATTGTAAATTTTTGTACCATTTCAAACAAAAAACAACAAATAATTTTTCGCAAAGAAAAAGAATTATTTTGGAAAAATTATGTAATTATAAATATCCTGAAGAAATTTCGAGGTATGAGAGTACGATTTCTAAAGATGCTTAAAATGCGGAATACATACAAAATACTTTTTCTTACGTCATTCTCGTTGGTATTAATTGAAAGTATATTTCTTCTACTTTAAAATTATAGTTAGATTATTTTTAATATAACCTTTCATTTATTCGCAATCATCGATTAAAAAAAATGTGCTAGGCGGGGCACGATAGGTTTCTAAAGGTGGGGCATCACGGGCTGCAATAACAGACTATCCGTGCCGGCTTAACCTTGAACTTCACTCGCCGACAACGTACTATACTGTTACTAAAGTTAAAGAGTTACACCCCGTGAATTTCGTTTTGAGAAAAATTGCTTTATGTTCTAAACTGTAATACTCGTTTTTAGTGCGTTAAATATAATTATTCTAATTTTATCACGAAGCACCTACACCGTCAGAAAACTTCCATACATATAGGTATACTATGTGTATATTTGTAAACGTAAAATGTAAACACAATATAACTATATACATGGAAGTTTTCTAATAGTGTTCAAATGACATAAAAAGACTGATGAAAAAGTGAAAATGTTAATGTTCAATTGAATAAAATGAAAAAGAGGTATGATTATTACTTTAATTTATATTTCATATATTACTAATCAAATGAAGCCTGAAATTATATACCCTTGTACCTATTACGCCTTATCCTCAACTCATCACGCCCCACCCTCAACCTATCACGCCCCACCCTCAACCTATCACGCCCCACCTTGAAACCCAACCCGCCCTACTAGTCGGGTGTCATGGGTTTTTTTAACTCGATCGCATTTTACTTTCTGGTTTAAATAACATGAAAAATATCAACATTTACAGATGAATCTTATGTTCTTGAAAAGTTTTTTAGACAATTATCTCATTCATAAGTGCTTATACTTATCACATAATTAAATGTGATTGACTAATGTCAAGGGGACCCATCGTGCCCCATCCTCCCCTATAATTTATGGTGCTGTGATAAATTTGATTTGATTTGAATTTGATGTAAGATATGAATATCCCACGTAAAAAAAATAACGTTTGAAAGAAGTTTGGGAAAAGTTTTGTTTGGCTTAAGTTTGGGAAAACTTATTCAATGAGACAATGCCAACCTTTCCAATTCGTGATAGAACTTTTTTGAAAAGTTTAGCAAATTTTTCCCAAACTTTTCACCAATTAATTTTTTAAGCGATGAAGTTCAAGAAATGTTTTCCAAAACGTTGGCCAAACTTTGTAAAAGTTAAGAACAATTGTTCAATTTAAAAAAAAATGTTGAGTGTTTCCCCACACACCCTCCCACTTATGGCCAGGACCGGACATTTTTACTCAAGTATACGCCACCTATTGGTAGTCGCTAGTACTTGAACAATTTATTTACGAAAGTTTTTCAAACTTTAGCCAAACTTTTTAAAACATTCTATTGAAGTTTGGCATCGTCTCATTGCATAAGTTTTCCTAAACTTCTTCCAAACGTAATTGTTTTACGTGAGTAGCTAAATAGAAGTCATGTGATATTATATATTAGCCACAGTATTACTAGTTAATGCAAGAATATCAACCTCAAATACTTTTTATATTTTTGTATGGTTCATTTTGTAAGGGGATGTATTAATTTATTTCCTATAAATTAAAAGAGCAAATTAAAAAAAATTATAATTATTATATGAGTAGCAGGTGCATGGTAAAAAGCAACTACGGCTGTACCTGATAATAAATAAATATTATAATTTATGGTAAAAGCCGCTCTGACAGTGATACAAACTATATAAAAAAATTTAGGAAGTTTCAGTGTAAATTTAGTTTTAAACTTTTTGTTTTATTTAAAAGCAAATGTCCTATAATTACTATAACAATTAAGTTTATTCGGTATGCATGAAGAATAAAACCTTAAGACTTGTTTTCAAACACTTAACTAAATGATCGAACTCAATTTCTTCTATAACTTCACTATACGATAACAACATCCATCATCAAAACATTTCCTACAATTTTCACTCGTATTCCTAACGATAAAACCGAAGAAATCGAGCAAATAAAAAAAAAAAAAAAAACGATACTTTCTTCAACACCCAAAACACATATCCTACCCAATAAAACTCCATATTTCACAACGAAAACCTACCTCCAAATACCCTCCACGCCACTCGACTTCAACACAGCCGATAAACAGCCGTTATTACCCTCATCTCGACCTCCGGCACACGCACATCGTTCTTCCCATCCGCGCCGTAAGACTACCGCGAAGTATACGCACCCATAAGTATTCATCCGCCGAAACCCGTGCGCGCTGATTAAAGAAGAATCCTCCCTCGCTGCCGCGCGAAAATTCGAAATTAGCGCTATAAATTCCGAGATATTGCCCAGTCGGTAACCAGCTTTTTTATCGCCGTCGCCGCTGCCGTCTCTTCGCGCGTCGTTACTTTTTCATTGGGGAGCGAGCGAGAGAGAGAGAGAGAGAGAGAGAGAGAGAGAGAGAGAGAGAGAGAGAGGGAGGGGGGGGGCGAAATTCGCGATATTCGCGCGTTAATGAAGAGATAGTGTCCTTGTGCAGAGGCGCGGATTAGGAGGAAAGGGGGAGGGAAGAGAGAGAGAGAGAGAGAGAGAGAGAGAGAGAGAGAGAGAGAGAGAGAGAGAGAGAGAGAGAGAGAGAGAGAGAGAGAGAGAGAGAGAGAGAGAGAGAGAGAGAGAGAGAGAGAGAGAGAGAGAGAGAGAGAGAGGTGAGATTCTGTATAGGCTTTATATCGCGGAGTATTCTATAGCGAGTGTGTGAGAGAGAGAGGATGTTGAGGGGTTTACGCGCCTATGGAGGGTGGAAGGGCTGGAGGATTGTGGGGATAAGTTTTGCTATTTGTGTTGGTTTTTTTTAAGTTTGATTGTACAAAAAGTAGATGCTGAAATAACTCATCATTGGATAATATTGAAAACGTCGTGTAATTAGTGTCATTGTTCAGGCGATTAGTCTTATACAATAATTAAGCCGAAACGTGATTTTAGTTTTAGTGGAAGTATGTGTAAACGTCGCAAAATTGTTTATAGATGTATAGAATTTTGAAACTTTACGGTAGAAATATTTCTGGAAGGTTGTCTGACTAAACTCAAACTTATACTATTGAACAGTACATCTCTTAAATGTTTGACATTTTTACTTGTTAATGATGGAAAAATTCTCATCAGTTGATACTTGTTAATGAAATAATAAATACATGTTAACATGTAAATGTGCATTGTGCCATAATGCTTTATTTTAAAATATCATATGATTTTCCATTTGAAAACAAATTGTCGTGAGAACATTGAAAAAAACTTACTGACCTAATTCGAAAAAGTTTCTGATGTCTACTACATTGTGTGTATAATATAATATCCTTTTTAAAATACGACTTTTATTTATCTTTTATTTATAATTTATGCTTTTACAACAAAGAGAAAAGGAATAATGAGATAAAATGTTGCTTATAGAAGAAAAGTAATTTTAAAAAGTATGTTTTATAAAGCTTTTAGCATTTAATTATTATTCTAAACAAATGTAATATGCAAATGTAAAATCAACAACAATAATAAACACGATTTTCGTTATAATGCGAAGTCAAAAAATATATAGATACACAGGATTAAATTTCATAATTTCAATAAGCATGTAAATTTAGTCAATACCCATCATGAATATATTGATTTTAACACATTAGTGGATAAAGAATTTAAATTAATTATAAAGTACGTGTAAAATATTAAAAAGCAGTATGATTAAGGGGTATTTATCCAAGCGCAAACATAAAATACGATAAAATAAACCATTTTTCAAAAAACAATGTCAAACAAGTAAAAGGAATGGCTAGTTCGAGGGCTAGTTGAACGTTCATACTTTTTTTTCAGAAGCATGACAGACCATTTCTTTGAAATTGAGGCAATATGCGCATCGGTGTTAGTTTTTTTTTTGTTTACTTCTAATTCTTTGCTTCTCGCCTTTCAAATGATAATTCAAGGTAATTCAATTGAATCGCTCCTATACTACGTCAAAACGATACATCTCACATGAATGTTTATTCTACGTAAAGCACATGTGTATGGCTGCAGGTAAAAGTGCAAAAATTAAGCCACTCAAAACATTTTTTTTTTTGTAGAGCAATGTCGGAGCTATCTTCTTAACTAAATACTTATCGACATTCTACGGTTTCTCTCACATCTTTTCCATTCTCAATGACTTTTATCAATGATCTTTGTCGCTATAGTACTCTCAACCTTACTAGGAATAAAATACAGTTAAAACCCTAAGAAAAACTAAAACAGCAACCAAACGAACGAAAAACATTATGCAAGTAAGCGCCCATAATAACTCCGTTCGAGATTCCCTAACGGTAACAGATTCCTCGAATCCCAAAAACAGTGATCTCATCATACATCCCCGAATTAAACCCCATTAAACTTCAAGATCTCCCTCCCTCCCCCCACCGCGCGTCTCTTAAAAATCGTCACACTGCACCGATCGCAACCTTAAACCTTGTCCCCCTCCTCCTCCTGCTCGCGCACTTGACTTTTTCCCGGTAGTCCCCCGGCGACCGTTACACACTGCACCCTTGTGCTGCGATTTCTATACACATTCTTCTATACTGCACACATGCGCGCGCACTTATACCTAGTATAAGTATAGAGAGTGTAGAGAGAGGCGGGCGGGCGGTGCTGCGGCGGTGCGCCGCGCGCGGGAGCGGTGACGGGAACAGATGCGTCGGCGTGTTGCGCGATGGGCCGAGGCGCCGGCAGTCGTCCGCCGATGTCCCAGTGAGACGCAAGTGCGCGCGCGTTCTTCGTCGTCGAGCTCTCGCGCTCTTCTTTATCTCTGTCGTGTGTTATAAGTAGATAAGGCGCCTCGTCCGCGGGTTCGTGAATGAAAGTCGAAGAGTCGAGAGAAGGTGGATGCAGGGTTGAATTATCCGGTGGAGATTTTGAAAAAAAAAAAAGAAAAACAGTGGTTATAAGGTGGTATTAGGATGTGACGAGTGATTCGTACGTATAATATATAGGTATATGAGAGAAAAAGAAATTACGATGACGGGTGGTGAGAGGAGATGAAAAGTAGTTGGTGACCGAATTCGTTTGATACGCGAGAACCAGGAGCGACTCGAGGAGCGGGAATGCAGTGGTAGCGGCGCATCTACTTATACATAAGTAGTCGCACCGTCGGCGGACTCTGAAACATTCGGGGAGAGCAATTACGACAAGTGTGTTTAGTGACCGTTGCTGAGAGAGAAAAAAAAAGGAAAATCTACGAGACGGTACATAGTGTGAGTGCGCGGGATTTGATTGTTTTCTGCGGTTTGGTGCGCGCGTGCATCATAATATACCTATCGCTGTTGTTTGTTTATATTGTCGGTGCCGCCGCCTGCTACTGCTGCGCGCAGGGGTTACATATATAAGTATTATACATAAAAAAAGAGGACGAGCCGTCGCCGCAGAGAGGGAGGATTAATTTCGCGTAAAAAGTGATCGCGCCGATACGTAACAAAAGGTAGGTGTACGTATATATATATTATATGAGATGCGGCGGTTTGTGTTTTACGAGAGTTTTGGATAACAGTTTCTTCCTTTTTTTTTTATGTAAACATTGCGCCGCGTCAGTGCCGAGGTTACTGCGCGGTGCACAGGGGTTTCGTGGTATTACGGCCGTTCCGGGAAATAGCGTGAGGACGTTGAGTTTTTGTTTATTTTTTTTAAGGCTGATGCTATTTGTACGACAGATTTCGCAATATATATAGGTATGTTTTGCTTTGAACTTTGACTAAAGAAAGTATGTATATTTACTAATATATAGATATACTTACCTTTCAATACCGAATCTGTCGTATTAATAGCAGAGGCGTAAACCTAAAACTGAAATTCATGTGTGTTTTTAGATTAACGGTTTAAGGCCATATATAGTTTTCCGAAAATTGACCAATTAATCCGACTCAGGAAAAGTTTTAAGCAAAATTCAACTATTCATTTATGTCATCTGTCAAAGAGTAATTTTCGAATATTTAACTAAAAAAAAATTTTTTTCATATGGACTTGAATTTTATGAATTTTTATGAAACACTAATTAACGTAACTGCAGTAGCAAAAATAATAAAACAAATATTCAATAACTTTTCAAACTTTTAAATGGAAAATATAAAGCTGACACTAAAGAAGAGTGAAAATTAAAAATTTTATGAATGCCGTTCTAATGAATCGCTTTCTACTTAACGAACACTAAAAAGAAACAGCGGATACTTCTAATTGTTAGTCGCTATTAAGTACGTAGCATCCTCCCAGAGCTCAAAAAAGATATTGACATTAAACGAGCTGTGCAACTTATATATTTTTAACGACGTTCGGCAATCTTTTGAGAAAATATTTTTCCTTTATTGGGGAGATGGCGCGCGACGTCGCACAGTGGGCTCAAAAATAACAAAAATGCTCAAAATTAATGTTTCGTGCGAAAAAAAATATCTAAAAAATTCTGGTTGGGCTTATTCGCTAGCTTTTATTATAGGCTTTCAGGCTCCGTTTCCGTTGATAAGTTTTTTATTTATGTATCTACCATAAGTTGCTATCAATTTGCATATTTGCTTATGACAGATACATTTTATCTAACATAAATAAAAAACTTATCAATGGAAACGGAGCCAGAAAGCCTATAATAAAAGCTAGCGAATAAGCCCAACCAGAATTTTTTAACTATTTTTTTCGCGCGAAACATTAATTTTGAGCATTTTTGTCACCTTACAGCTCACTGCGTCGATCAGCTATTCGACTCACGGAAAAATGTATTACACGGCAAGATCAATTTTAGGAGTATAATAACTCTTCTCGCGGTCGATAAATTGTTTTATTACAGAACTTTGAAATTCGAATTTGAATAAATGGCCGAATCCATCTCAAATCAGACAGCCCGCGTATGCCTATTTCACCTATCATGTTGAAATAAAAATATTTATGTTCTACTCGAAAAAATATTTTACACGTGTTTTTTTATTTTTTTGTTTCATCAAAATTTCATGCGTTCAGCGATGCCGAAAAATTCCGAGAAAATTCTTTCATTGAGAAAAAAAATTTTCAATGTGATTTTCAGACTGCTATTGTTTCAGCAGTTTTTCGAGCTTTTAAACGTGTAACACACAATTTCACTCAGTTTTGAGCCCTCTTTAACGGCCTTAATGTCATTTTCAAAAAAAATAAAAAATCCACGAGCTATGCACTTTTTACTGAAAAATTCATTTTTTAGGGAAGTGCCTTTTTCTCGAGAACCCCATGTTTTTTTTGCACAATTTTTTGTTGTCGTGATAGAGGACGGTAATGCCTAGCTAGACGTATTTGTGAGATTCGGTACTTTTTCCCTGGGATAGCGATCACTAATGAGATAACACACAAACAAATTTTTCACGCCTAATGCTTATATATAGTCAATGATATTAGAGTCAATGTAAAGGTATTTGTCTTTGTGTGTATGTAATATACAGGTACACATAACTATGTATTTATTTGTTATTTGCGTCTTTTTGATTTTTTATTTTTATACCTTTTTTTCATTTGTATACCTATTTTACTACCTTTGTTTTTCTGCTTCATTGTTCTTAATTCAGTAAGCGGACGATCAGCGGTCTTTGCTGTCAAACAATGTATTTTATCGTCACATGTTTTTTTAACCCATATATGAGTTTTTTGAATTCCAGGATACTTTGGAGTTGTAAGCCAATCAATATTTTTTTCTTTTCTGAATTGTTCTATTTCAGCATCTTGTAAATGTATTATTTTAATAGCATCAGTATATTTTTGAACATGTATTGCAAAATCATTTGCGTTTTGAATAGCTTCTTCAAGGGGCTCTCGAAGATTATGCGAAGTAGCATAATGCTTTATAAGTCCACCCACACCATCTACAGCTCCTTTGCCGTGCCCAGTAGCAGAGAACAACCATTTTATATCACACGGTGCTCGTTTTAGTTCATCTAATTGAAAGCGATTTTTAAAGTGACTGGCAGCGCCGTCTGATACGATGGTAATTTTTTTAATTGAATCACAACAATTTTCTTTCAAGAATTTTATAATTTTTTGTACTGCTAGCAAAGCATACGCTGAATCATGTTTTCGGTCATCACTTATAACTGCGAAACTTTGTGTCGAATCCCTTGATAAGAGACTGCTGTGAAAATAGAAATTTGATCATTAACCCAATGATTTCCTTGAACAGCTTTATTATGAATCACAGCCCAGTTTTCAGCGAAGTCTATTTGAAGAACTAAATGATGTGAGTCTTTTTAGCACTTTCTCTTTCTGTTTTTATAGCTTTGCGTTGTATATTTTTACATACATGTGAGTACTAACCCTCATGGTCCAAACCGAAAGTTCATCTTTAAAAGCAGAAATTGATAGTGTCTTTTTAATCAGGTTTCCATTATCCCACAAAGCATATGTAATTTCTTCTGTGCCTTCTACATCTTGCAGTTTTAAAACATGAAACGTAATTCCCTTAATCCCTGGACATAGTTTACATTCTTGTAAATAACATAAATCAGATGGCTCAGAACACATTGTTGCATTTATTATTTGTGACCGACTTTCATCCAACTCTGTGACGTTACTCCCTCTAAAATTAATTAAGCTCGTAAGAAATAAATCATAATTTGCGCAATAGATACAGAGACAAACTTCTTTGATGGGGCTAAGTAAGACATACTTTGGTCGCAAACTATAAAATTTCGATTTTCCAATTCTCAATTCTGGATAATCATTTTTAAATACTTTATACGTCTCTTTTAAACTTCGAGTAAGAAAACGCTTAACTTTTTTCTCTTTTTTATTGTTAACTTTAATTGTAACAACGTCACATTTATTAGGACTTTGTCTTGAACAATTAAAATCATCATTTAAATAATATTCCATAACAATTTTTTCCATGTTTTCATCAATCGGATGGCCTGAATATGCATCTGGTTCTGAATAAATTCCTTTTTCTTTAACAAGATTTCTCGATTTGTTGATCATATACATTGTTATTTCTGGAAATAAAGATAAAATTTCATGTTTTGTAAAGGATGAAGGTAGCAAAGTCAGAATTTTTATTTTTTCTGATACCGTAGAACACTTTTGCAAGGCTAGACCAAGATTTTGTATCCATTCTGTACAATGGCATACAGTTGATTCATTTGCTGTTATAGAAACGTCATAAACATTGTTCAACTTCACATCAAGGGTATTAGACAATGTTGAAAGTATTTTTTTTTTCTTCTTTGTTACGTAATTTTCAATTGATTTTTCATGTATAAGATTTTTTCTTTTAAGAGGCGATACAGAACCTAAGAAAGATGTACTTATTTCATTATTAAATTCTTCAATGCGTTCTGGAGTACTTGGTAAAAAATCTTCATCTCTATCAACTACGTTATCGGTAACTTCATTATCCGTTATAAATTCATTGTCAGTACTACTCACCAATTCTAAAGCACGATTGTAACAATGTTGACACAGATATGTAGAAGGTGTCAAAGGTAAATGAGGATAGAGGTGCTTCAATGGATGAGCAAGATTCTCAAGTTGTTTTAAACGTACGGAACTAGATTTGTAAATAATTTGTTTGTGTTTGTCTAAAAAGTCTGCACATTTGATTCTCTCTGTTGAGTAATATTGAGACATCGTAGTTGAGTTGATAAGGTGTAAATATGTAATAATTTTCCAAAAGATGATGGTTTTAAATAAGACGAGATGTGTGATATATAGCAGAAACCGAACTTTTCTTTGTAAATGTTAAGTCAAACCATATCCATCTAGCGGACAAATGTACTAGTACATATACTCCTATAAGTAGGCGCACGTACATGTATATTACATACGCACAAAGATAAATACCTTTACATTGACTCTAATATCATTGACTATATATAAGCGTTAAGCGTGAAAAATTTGTTTGTGCGTTATCTCATTAGTGATCGCTATCCCAGGAAAAAAGTACCGAATCTCACAAATACGTCTAGCTAGGCATTACCGTCCTCTATCACGACAACAAAAATTGTGCAAAAAAAACATGGGGTTTTCGAGAAAAAGGCACTTCTCTAAAAAATGAATTTTTCAGTAAAAAGTGCATAGCTCGTGGATTTTTTATTTTTTTTGAAAATGACATTAAGGCCGTTAAAGAGGGCTCAAAACTGAGTGAAATTATGTGTTACACGTTTAAAAGCTTGAAAAACTGCTGAAACAATAGCAGTCTGAAAATCACATTGAAAATTTTTTTTCTCAATGAAAGAATTTTCTCGGAATTTTTCGGTATCGCTGAACGCATGAAATTTTGATGAAACAAAAAAATAAAAAAACACGTGTAAAATATTTTTTCGAGTAGAACATAAATATTTTTATTTCAACATGATAGGTGAAATAGGCATACGCGGGCTGTCTGATTTGAGATGGATTCGGCCAAATATGAAATGTTTGTCGCGGGCGCACCGAGCAAATTAATCAATTCATAGGTGTTTGAAATTTCGAACGTTCATAGTGAACGAAAGATTTTTGTCATTTTCAAATTTAGCCGAATTTGGCTACTTAATAATTTAAAATCGGATAATAACTGTATTTCTTCACTTCTCACTCTTGCAGTCACCAGTAAACCACACTCCGGGGAATTCTAACCAGAATTAGAAACTTTAAGTTAATATTTCGTTCATTATGAACGTTCAGAATTTCAAACACGTCAATTCATTCCGGGCTTGATCAGAGTAGAAATTCTGGCCGTGTGAATAGAAACTAGTTTATCTAAAGTTTATATAAATGAAAATTCATGTTTTGTTGTTTGCTTTTTAATTAACAAACTTTTTTAATATCGAAAATTATAATAAAAGAAATTATTTTATTTAAAGATGTCATGATTTACCGCCCCTTGAATTTATTTTGAATGTAAAATCATTTATCAATAGCAAAAGAAATATAAAAAACCACCTGATTATTGGTGATTTTAACATCGATATTATGAAAGAAGATGAATATAGCTTAGAATTATTAGACAATATGATGGAAAAGGGTTTCTTCCCGGGTTTTATACATACAACTAGACCAAATGATAGTGGCGGAAGCGGTACATGCATTGACAACATGTACATAAAAGCTACACCTATAGACACTAAAACTTTTAAACTCTCGATTCCTTTTACTGATCATTACCCACTTTTCTTGAAACTGAATAAGCCACCAAAATTAAAACAAGAAAATATCCAGTATCACTATAATTACTATAAACTTTCAAGTATAGCCATTACAAAAAATTGGAATGTTATAGAGGCAATGCATGATCCCGATGAAGCTACCGCATTCTTGATAACTGAAATACAAGACTGCTTAGAAAAGTATAAAGAAGCGCATAAAACAAAAAATAACAAGAGATATCCAAGGAAGGATTGGGTATCTAAAGCAATAATGATCATGGGTCTGAAGTTTGCAACGTTGGGGCGCAACGAAATAAAAAAATAATTCATTTTACTTCAAGTTTATACTAATTAATATTAATTTTGTGTGTAGATTTAGTGTTTTATAGTATTAAAGCAGCTTTATAACGAAGGTTTAGATACAATTTCCATTGTTTAATAACTGTAAGCAATTCTAAAAAATGATTTCGTTGCATTCCAACGATGCAAACTTCAGACCCATTAATGATCTCGTGTGAAAAGAAAGAACAACTATATATTAAAATGCGCAATGATCCAAATAACAATCTAATAAAATTAGAATATAAGAATTACACAAAGAGGCTAGACAAAGTTATTAATGAGGCAAAAATAAAACATGAAAGAAATTTAATTAAGAACAATATCAATAATGCCAAGCAACTTTGGAAATACATAAACAAAAAATGGGAACCAACTTGAAAAAGAATAACACAATAAATAAGATCATTTTAAATAACAATTGCACAATAGAGGATCAGACGCAAATTGCCAATCATATGAATTCGTACTTTTGTAGAATTGGAAAAGATCTAACTAACATCATTGTAAAACCCCAGGGTAAGCATTTACAATTACCAGCAATGAACATGAATACTATTTACATTAAACCGACTAATAACGAGGAAATTCTTCAAATAATTGGTAACATGAAAATAAAAAATGGTGGGGTAGATAATATTACTACCAAAACACTAAAAATACTACCATATCAAATCTTTAATCTTTGTATTGAAAAATCAACATGGCCTCAAGCGCTTAAAACAGCTGAGGTAGTTCCTATTTTTAAATCGGATAGTAAAATCGATACATCAAACTATAGACCGATATCTCTAATTTCTAACGTAGCAAAGATATTTGAAAAAATTGTATATGTTCGTTTACAATCATTTTTGGACAGTAATAATTTGTTAGTGCAGAATTAATTTGGATTTATAAAAAAAAAGGTACCAAAGATGCTCTTAGTTACTTAATGAACATAATCTACTAGAAATTAGACAAAAGTAAACCAATAGCTTTGCATTTTTAGATCTAGCAAAAGCTTTTGATACTGTCAACCATGCTATTCTTTTAGACAAATTATATAATTATGGAATAAGAGGTAAAGCGCATGCACTTATATCTAACTATCTTAGTAACAGAAAACAAAAAGTAAGAATAGGAACAACTGAAAGCTATTATGAAGCGATAACTACAGGTGTGCCGCAAGGTACTATACTAGGGCCACTCTTATTCATAATTTACGTAAACGATTTACTAACAAACAGAACAGATAGTACCGTCTCATATGCGGATGATACAGCTATTATTTCAACAGATGATAACTGGGAGAGAATATATGAACAATAAAATGAACAAGTACTTAGAAGATATAAATATCTGGCTAGCACTTAACAAACTATCACTAAATATAAAGAAAATTGTGTACATAACTTTTGGTAACTATTGTGATAGTGTTCCCGAAGATATGAACATACGCATACAGGGTACTAAATTGAGCAGGGTAGAATACTATAAATATCTTATTGATTATAGGCTAAAGTGGGATAAACATATTGAAAAAAAACTAAATATATATGTACTGTACAAATTATCAACATATATGCAATCTGACACACTTAAGACAATATATTATGCATTTTTTCATAGTGTCATTAGCTATGGAAATATTGCATGGGGTGGTGCATATAAAAACAACTTAAAATTACTACAAAACATCCAAAATAGGATTTTAAAAATTGTAAACAAAAATATTTTCAATCGAGACAACCCCTTGAATCTAAAACAAATTTTTGCTTACGAATGTGTAATGTATCATTATAATGAACTTAAGAATTTATACTACTTAACATCGACTAGCAAAACTAGAAATAAACTTATAATACCACCAAAATGTTCGAAAACTGTTAGTGATAAAGATAACTATGTCAGAGCGATACAAGTATTTAATTGTCTTCCGAAATCTAATCCAAATCTTAAAGTTCTAGATATCGCAAAAAATTATAATAAGAAAAAGCTAAAAATTTGGATTGGTACTAATATATTCTAGAATTTAAACAAAAAAAAAATAAAATAAATAAATAAATAAATAAAAATTTAACTTTCCAATATGGGTGAGATAATCAATGTGGACCAAATATATTATTTATAGTGGAATTTTTGATTCCATGCCTAGCTTGTAAGTTACTTAAGTTTTTTTAGTTTTAAGTACACCGGATCTATGTACAGGTAGCTATGTCTACCTCTATAGGATGTTTGCTGCTTCAGACATGTAACTATGTCCTGAAGTAAGCAATAACGTGCAATACAACATGTACTACTCTGGTTTAAATAAATAAATAAATAAATAGATACGTTTGTTGGAATGAATAGAATCATTGCGGAAGTATAAATAATACAAATACAGCAGTGACAGATTTATGAATTCATCACACTGCGATATTTATTATTTGAATCGTTTACAAAAGAAATTTAAAGATTTATTTTACATCTATATTCTACCAACAAAATTAACGATCATTTATGCTTAGATGAGAAATTAAACAAAAAATTCCTGAGAAGTTTATTAAAAATTTATGGAAATATAGAATATAAATGATATTCATTTTATCAAATAATTTAATTATTTTCTGTAATAAATACATAGTTCCATATCCATCATTAGAATGAAATATTTGAGGCTGCAAATTGGACAGGAACTTTGTAATTAGTTATAAGAGTAATTTATCATGCGTTCGAATTCGTGAAATTTGTTTTAATTAAATATCTCTTTATTATAAATTAAATACCTAAAATGTTACATTTAGTTTAATGAAACTGAAAATAATAAAATATCAGTTTCTATATTCTTGAGTAGAAACGCTTTCAATAGTACGCATTGTGCATCCGAAAATATATCGATCGTTCGGAATCGCAAATTTTTTTAAACCTCTTTTGCTGCATTGCATTTCTCTGAATTATTCAAAAATTTGGAAAAGTTGTTATTTTCAATGATTTCTTCTTCGAATTGTCCGAAAGTTCAAAAGCTAAAGCATTTACAACTCATCAATCGCATTTCCCTTTATCGTGCATTCAATTGTTGTAATGGAATATTTAAAAAATATTTTAAATGCTTAGATGATCAAATTCAATTTTTGAGATATATACAATAGGCTAACTATAGTAGTTATTGCAGAATTTTGTGAATGTATACTGGGAGTAGATGAACTATTAAAGTTCGCAATTGTCGTTATTTAAAAAATAAAGTACAATTCGTTCTTAATGGGTCTGAAGTTTGCAACGTTGTAGTGCAACGAAATAAAAAATATTTGATATTACTTCAAGTTTATAATAATTAATATTAGTTTTGTGTGTAGATTTATTGTTTTATAGTATCAAATAACTTTATAACAAAGATTTAGATAAAATTTTCATTGCTTAATAACTTTAATTAATTGTAAAAAAATTATTTCGTTGCACTCCAACGATGCAAACTTCAGACCCATCGTTCTTAAGGGTAAATCAATTAAAATGAATATAATTAGGATAAGTTTTTAATACGTTAGACACGGCGGTAGAGTAATTCTACTGTGAACCAATTGCTGCGGATTCTCCAAAGTTGGAGAATTGTTGTTAAGGATGGTCATCTTAAAAAACCAACATTATTTTATTTGATAAAACGTAACTTTGTAACGAACCATAACAGTATTAAATATTAGAACAATGTTCTCGATATCTTTTCAAGCACCAAATTTTCTAATAAACGTTCACGCAACACTTATTAGAGCATTCCTGCAGTAAGTACTTGAAGCATCCGCACTAGCCGATACGGCACGGCTTCGGCGAAACCCTTCGCTGGGGCTTTACAAAAATCGCTTTCGACATCTGACTCGCTCTCCCAGCGCTCCTTCTTCTTCCAACAGCTTTATACATTTTGACTCCTGCGCTCATTCGCTCACTCGCGCGAAACCTACCATTTCCAAAACTCTCTTTCTCGACCGTTTTTACACTTTCCTTGACGGCGTATCTACACATATAGCGCGTGTCGCGTATAGGTATATATTTGTTTTTCGTTATTTTCCTCGAGCAGGAAAAATGAGCTTTATTATTTTTGTCCTTCTTTCTTTCTCCTTCTCTCACTCTAGTAAATACGTCAGTGTTGGTTTTGACGCGCCCGAGGAAATCACGATGAAAAGAAGGCCGCGATGGCACCCGACTCCGTCAAATGACGAAGGCTGTTAGTTTGTTTTACCTCTGCGCGAGTATCGTATAGAATTAATAATTAAAAAGTTGCTAAATGAACGTCGCACTACGTGGAAAAAATGCTGATAAGTTCATCCGACGGATGTTTGTCATGCGTCGGAGTGGGTAATTAAAGTGAATTTTTATTTGTTTGAATATTATAACCTTGCGGCGGTACTCGCGTACACGGCCGTTCCACGTATGCTTTGTGTGCGACGATGGGATATTATTAAGATTAATTAATTAAAAAAGAAAAAGCACGGAACGCACATATTGTGTAAAATCCAGCTGTGCTTGTGGGTGCACAGATGCAGACGTAAAAATTGGGTTGTATTTTAATTTTCAGCCTTTTTCATCAGGTGGAGTGATTTGAAATAAAAAGTGGAATAAAAGAATTTAGATGCTGTTTTGTTGACGTGCGCGCGCGCGACGTGAAGTCCGAAGGAAAAACTGTTGGAAGACAGGGTGAAATTGAAAATTGAAAGTAATGCTCCACGGGAGACGACGTGACTCGAACGCTTATTTAATATTCTACTCTCTGGTGCGACGGTGCTTGTCATCGACCTGTTCGAGAGACGTTTACAAAAATATGATACAAAAGATGTATGTAGATTGATGACAAACTTGATTATTGTGTTTTTCTTTCAAAATATTTGGAGTGTATACGTAGTCTTTTGCTTATTTTTGTAACTACAAAAGTGTATAAAAATAAAGGCAATGGAGAAAATGTGCAGTAAATTATTCAATACAATTGATGTTTTATATAACAAATTACTTTGCGAAATTTATAGTTCTTAAAACAACAATAATTTTATTGACAACATTTTACGCGCATTGGAAATTCATGTTATATGCATTTTATGGCATCTACGAAATTGCAATTTGAATTTCAATTTATATTAAACATCAGCATCTTTACGAATGGAATTCTATGGAATATATTATAAAAAATGAAATAACATTGAAATATGAAAGGAGTGGAAAACTCAATATGAATTTCTATTTACCGGATATGACCGCATAAATGTTTCCGTATTTGCAATGTTAAATGATAGTAGCACGTGTAATAAAAATAAAATCTATCCTTTCAGCGTTGAAATTTATTTTTGGAAATAAAAATTCAAATTAATTTCTAACTTCCACGGTTTTAGATATTTAAAACTAGTGTTTGCACACAGAGCAGAGTACTGCACTGAAATTTTCAAAATAAACGCCCTCGTTTGCATAAAATTCAGTTTAAAAATTCATTTTCTTGACGAACGCGTTTAATTAAATGTAATCCTTGGCGCCTGTGAATGTAACTCGCCCACTTTTCTCGGCGAATTGCGTTCAGTTCGTTTTTCCCCGAGGCTTTCTGGCACGAATGAAATTCGAGCCAACTTTCAGAATCGTACTTTTACAACGCCCCGAAAAATTTCTTTTTTCACATCAGCAGCAGCCAACAGAATGTCCTATCAAAACTTCACCTTTGCCTCGTAAAAAAGAAGGGTATGCGTCTCGTTTTCGATTTCAATAGATGTTAAAATATAAGAGGAACAACGTACTATGTGTTTCTATGTAGATGTGCAGTTATTATGTAGGCGTTGTTTTTCGGAGACTTTGTTGAACTAAAAGATTCTAAGAGAGCAAGAGAGAGAGAGAGAGAGAGAGAGAGAGAGAGAGAGAGAGAGAGAGAGAGAGAGAGAGAGAGAGAGAGAGAGAGAGAGAGAGAGAGAGAGAGAGAGAGAGAGCATACGAGTTGTTTTCACTCGGATATATCGTTATTGGCGAGACCAGCTTTTTGCACGCGCGTACCACCCCGCGTGATGAGACGTGCGACTGTGTGCTCAGCGTATTATGAGACTTGATCTATTGTCGTCTGAGCTTTATGAAATTTATAGCTCGATTCATTTTATCAAAAAAGTTCTATAAATATGAATCTTGGGTAATTTTTTCGAAATATTAGCTGAAGACGAAGTTTGAGATTTTAAGAAATTGATTATTCAAAAGTCAATATTCTCGATATCGATATTTTCTTCGAACTAATTTATGAATTTGAGTCCAGGATATTTTTAATTTTGAACCTCCATGCTTCTAAAACTCTAATCACCATTATTAGTTTATTTTTTCTTTTTCTTTTTTTTGGTTTCTTCCTATTTTCTGTGCGAGAGATGCTGTATATAAGTTTATTCATTATTACTTAACCTGCTAAGAAAGAAAATTTAATAGGTCGTAAAACAAACCCTCATTATCAGTGTACACGCCAAAACAGCAGTTACGATTACGAATAAAATATTTTTATAATTATTCGCCCTCGGGAACTAAGCTTAAACTGCTTGCGAATGAATAGTCTAACAATAATTCACGCTCCTATATACACGGATACATTGTACAGTCTGCGCAAAGTTCTGTTTTCGTAGTAATTTAACGCTAGCGGGGCATAATAACTTTTTGCGGAGGGTTGAATATTTATAGACAAGTTAATTACTACTTTTTTACGCTACGTACTTATAATAAAATACGATTATAGCTGTACACTAGAAACTCGGGAAGTAATTATCACTTTGGCGTAATAGATATTTAAAGCTCATTTCGGATACATAATTATTAGCAGGCATTTATTACAAGTGATTAAGGGGTTGTGCGTGGATTATCGGTTGATAGGTAAAGAAATTAAAAGCAGCGTTTATTGCTGCGTAGCAGGTTGTACTGTAGCGGAATACTTGTTAAACTCATAAAGCAAATAACAAAGTGTCGTAATGATTATTACACGGAGAAAAATGGTGTAACAAAAATTACTATATTTATAGTAATCGTGGGACAGACTTAAATTATCATAAAATTTACTACAATTTATAATAAAAATTCCTATGTTTTGAGTAATTTTTACTATGTATATAGCAATTTTTACTATAAATTGTAGTAAATTTTATGATAATTCGAGTCTGTCCCAAAGTTCCTATCGAACATAGTAATTTTTCTTACATTTATAGTAAATTTTCCTAAACATTTCTCTCAGTGACATAAAATGCTTTGCGGGGTAATGAATGATTTATATTTTCAAGAGGATTTTAATTATTTACTAAATAATATATTAATTTTTTATTTATTCGTGTACAACGTTTATGATATTTTAGTGTAAGTAACAATTAAATTATTCTCCAACACATTAATCTTTAAAAAAAATTAAATTCAGTCATGTCCCACTACGCATCTTTTAATAATCACACACACACACACACACGCACGCACGCACGCACACACACACACACTTGATGCAAATAACACATTTAACGTCTTCTATAAAAGCGTTTAAACATTATTGATTTTTTTATACTGTAAAAAAAAATACATTGCGAAGCCAACAAATTTTGTTTACTTAAGCTAAAAAATGCCCTTCTGTTTGGTGAATTCAAACATATAGCAAAATGAAAATATGAAATGAACAACGTTTGTTGTACATTATTGAGCAGTCGTTTCCACTAATGCAGATAAAAGAATGGTTCGTCACATTTACCAATTGGATATAGTTAACCAGTTTTAATTAACTATTTAAGGACTTCTACCTTTAGCAAAAAAGCAGCCAAAAATTTAGAATTTTTATATGCTATTCCTTAACTTGTAACGTTGCACCTCACTTTTCCCTGGCAACAACGCACAAGTTATTTATTTAGCAGGACCGGAGGCTGAAGCTTTGACGGTTGCGGAGTCGGTGGGAGGCCGACTCCTGTGCTGAGAGGAAAGTCGGAAAAAAGGGTGCACACAAGTACTCACTTCTCGTTCACAAATACTATTTCTTTATTTATCTTTTTAACATATAAACCCGACAATTCACTTCCGATGATTTGAGTACCCGGTGAACCGCGCCGGTAATGATAGCGATACGCGCACTACATGTCAACGCCGCAGCGTGACCTCGCAATCGGGGTTTTCTCGGCCCCGCACTCTAAGTCGAGGGTGATCGCCGTGCGCTGCCGATTTCTCGGCGCTCAACGGCGATACAAACCCTCGCTCTCACTATCGCACGCGCGCGCTGGCCAACGCAAGGCCGAAACCACGGCTACTCGCCTTGCTCGCCGAAGAGTCGTGCTCGCTGCTCCCTGCGGTGCTGATGGCCGATGATGAACGTGCAGCGGTGATGCAGGAGGCAGCTGACTAAAGGCGGAGGAGAGCACCTCTCTCTCTCCGCACCAGCAGCTTCTCTCTCTCTCTCTCTCTCTCTCTCTCTCTCTCTCTCTCTCTCTCTCTCTCTCTCTCTCTCTCTCTGTGTTGGTCGGCGCGAGGGAAACTTCGCGTGCGTGCACTTCGACTAATCACTTGGTACTCGCTGCCCGCGGCTCCTTTTCTCGCCGCGGCAGCCGTGCTCCTTCGGCCGCTCTCTCCCTCTCCAGCGCCCTTCATGTGTGTGTGTCTTCTCTCACACCTCGCATCGTTGCCGAATCCTCAAAACAAGAGAGCCCGTGTAAATGTATGAACATTTACTTGTGCGTACACGGGCTCTGGCCAGCGCGGGCAACGAGGAATGCGAGGCGACGAGGACACAGCTATAATGCGTGCTCCTCGTCACAAACTTAAAAGTTTACATGAATTTTTTAGTATTTTTCATCGCGCATTTTTTGGAGAAAATAATTCTTGAAAAACAAGTCTTTAACACAGGCTCTTACGGTAGATTGAGGTTATGTGATCTTAAAACATAAAAATCCCTTACAAAAAAAGCAGAGATGAAGTTAAAAAAACCTTTATTTGAATAGAAAAATAATCAAAGAATAAAAACGCAGAGGGATCTTGGTCGCTTATCAGGCATTTGGGAAAAAAGTAAGCGAAAACGTAAACAAAATACCGAATTCGTGGGCTGCGTGAGGAGGTGCGCGGTGAGCGGGAAGTCGCCGCGAGGAGAGAGAGACCCCCTACACTGAGAGAATCTTGGGGTCGCTGGTATACTTCATAGGTACAGCTATATGTTCCGTGCATTTAGAGTGTCAGCTTTACCGAATTCTGGAGCGCTGTGATGCCCTAAAATGCAGGAGAGCCGCTGTCTCGTGTTTTTATCATAAGCAGCGGTACTGCGAGAAATTGAGAGAGCAGTTGCATCACGGTTCTCGTGCGACAGTGGCGCCAAAAAGGGTCGGTTGTTGTTCAAGGTTAGGTTGCTGTCTCAAACCGAGGGAAGAATCTTTGCGTACATTTGGGAAATCAGCGCTACTACTTAGCAACTACGAAAGACGCCTCAAACTTCTCTCACAAAGTGTAGCCTCGCCCCGCCGCATGACATGACGGAGAGTCCTTAATCAATTAATTTATATTTTATAGCACAGAACTTTTTAATCAAGTAGATAGTCGAAGTATATAGTCGATAATCGTAACTAATTAACTCGGTACCCGCGACTAATTTTTTGTTTCCCGCCTGCTATTTATTATTCGATAAAAAAAACCCTATAAATTCATCGATTTATTCAACTCTTTTTAATTAGAATTGAATTTTAAACAAATTCCCCAGTAAAACATAAAACAATCCCTCACGAACTTTCTACATGCATCAACCATTGCAATTGAACATATAAAATTCCACATTATTCTTCCACGCACGCGGCGCGCGCACGTCTACGGTGCGAAAGTGAGGGACGTGCGTGCGTCCGTAATATAGCTCTGAATAATCTTCGCTCAAAAGGCCGTATATCAAAAATTCTTTTATCCGCGAGAGAGCGAGGGAAATTCAAAGCCCGCCGCGCGTGCGCTCGCGAAAAATAAAAATCCAGAGCGCATCAAAGTCCAGGGCAGTTAAAAATTTCAAAAGCCGTGCGCGTGTATATTCGTCTCCTCCTCCTCCTCCTCCTCCTCCATATGCATCTATATATGTATACCCCGTGTGCGCAATATCGTTTTTTTTTTCAAACTCGGAAATCCAATATTTGGAATTCCTCCAATACCGAAAGTCATTTTCAGACGGTTAAGTATATACGTATACGATGTGTATGTGTACCGCACAACCACACGGCCGAGCGCCGATGCATCATTCTCACCTCGCAGTAATTTTCATCCCGCGATTGACTCCGTCGTATATATACATATACATACACACACGGACGACGCGCGGCAGACGGTAAAACAAACACAGACGGCGGGAAAGCAGCCCGGCTAATAAGAAAGAGCGAAAAAGTGCGCACACATACAGTACAGACGACGGCGCGAAAGTGGATACTGGAAAAACAGAAGAGAATAAAAGACACGCGAGGCAGAGAGAGAGAGAGAGAGAGAGAGAGAGATAAACGGCGGGCGCGACGACGTCGTTTCATTATCGCGGATTACAATCTTTATGCGTCGCTTTATAAAACCCCTTCCCTCCGTCCCTCTATTTAACCAGAAAGAGAACCGAGGACACAAAAGACACACGCGAGAGCGCGCGCAATGTACAGAAGAGAAAAAGTGCGCGCGCCCTAAGGGGATTTGAGTTTTTCTTTGTGTAAATGAGATGGGTAGTAGTTTTTCGGCGCCGGGGATTAGTGTAAACATTTTCGCGAAAGAGAGATAGGTAGGTGTGGGTGCTGAATTCGCGTTCATTTTGCGAGAGAGGCGTGTGTAATTCCTCCCCGGGCTTGCGCGCGCGCGCGACTTTTTGTGTGTACTGTCTATTTGGTGCGTATATATAAGAGCGGAGAAGAAGAGAAGCACGTCGTTAGGTATTCTTTAGACGGGAGATTCTCGTAGTATATAGTAGCAGTAGTTTACGTTTTATTTGGCATTTGATAGAGCGAAGGAGCCGTTGAAATTATTTTTCGGGCGCATTACGGTTTTAACGAGAAATGGTTTTCGCTATGTCTTATATTTGATTTGGGGTGGTGGAAAAGAGGTCGAAGTTTTAAAAAATAAATTATGGCGTTAAAATTTGACTATCTGCGTTGTTGCTAGTGCGTAAAACAATGATGTGTACAAGAATATAATGTTATCTATACTGCAGTGTAAAAAGAAAGTACGTATGTATAACTTATGCACTTGCGTTACACATTCCTAAATTCGCGTGTAATAATATTGCATTTCAGGATAGTAATTTAAGATGTTATAAGTATCAAAAGTTCTTTAACCGAAATAAAGTTTATATAACGTGATGTTAGTCATCAATAATTAATTTGTAATAACAATTATAAAGCATAAATTTGTGCATATTCGTTACCTTTAATGCAATGGGTCTGAAGTTTGCAACGTTGGGGCGCAACGAAATAAAAAAAAATAATTGATTTTACTTTAAGTTTATACTAATTAATATTAATTTTGTCTGTAGATTTAGTGTTTTATAGTATGTAGCAGCTTTATAATGAAGGTTTAGATAAAATTTCCATTGTTTAATAACTTTAAGCAATTGTAAAAAATTACTTCGTTGCATTCCAACGATGCAAACTTTAGACCCATTTAATGCATTACATTACATCAGACAACGTTATGGTTATGTAACGTACATGTTACGACTACATTTTATATGTACATGGTCTCCGTTCCGCTTTGTATTTCGTATTCCGTAGTTCTGTAATAAATGTACATTTTGCTTAATTAATCGTGTTATTTGTCGTGCGAGCTTTTGATACATCAAGAGCATATGATATAATCTTGTTTAAATTTGGTCCCTTCCGACATAATGAATCCAATTAGGTTACTCACAAAAGTTGAGAAAAATAAAAATTGCAATATATATTTCGAAAAGTAAAAAACGAGATCAAAACAAACAAGTACCACGCTAATTTTGCAAATAACCTCGCATTATCAACCACTAAATATTTCACCGGAATTACTTTGATTTTCAATTAGAATTTCAAAGCTGCCTTACAACTTACCCTGAAAGTGGCGCGCGAACTTCACCCGCGATCGAGCGCACTCGCACGCCACCGCCAAGCCGGCAAATCATTTAAAATTCAAAGCGCAAAAAGCCCGACTTAATAGCGCCCGCTCAAAAGTTCACCCCAGCATCACTACTATCACCATCAGGCAAGCATTTGGGTCAAAATTTATCATTCTCCCGCGAGAGGACTCAAAGTGTATCCTTCCACGGAAACACACCATACACTTCCCACCGCAAAGCTCGCGGGCGCGGCTATAGGGCGCGCGAAGATCAAAGAATCCGGCGCGCGCGATTCCGGCTCAAAGTCAAACGCTGTACACGCGCGCCACGGAACATTAATTAAAATTATTAACAAGAAGAAAAATGTAGTAGTAATAATTAAGAGAGCGTGCTTACATACAAACGAACTGCTGCTGCTGCTGCAACATTCGTTCGCTGTGTAATTAATTTTTTCCAACCTCTGAGGAGTTGCAACGAACGTTACGAAAAACCTCGGACAGCAATAAAGGCGCGGAAAATCAAATGGCTGCTGCTGCTGCTACAAGACAGACGGAAAAATCTACACAGAGAGGAAAAGAGAATGAGAGATCGCGAGGATAACATCGCCGCCTCATTCAGGTGTAGACAGAAAGATGGAGGGAAGGCGGGAGGAAGAAAAGTAGTCGTCAGGGATAATCGCGAGCGAGGAAAGGCTTTCGCGAACTCTCTCACTGGAGGTTCAATAAATCACGAGGCGGTATAATTAATTCGCTTTTATCCGGACCATGAGAGTAAGAGAAAGAGACGGAGAGAGCTGAAATGAAATTCTAAACTTTACGGTATACGAGAGAGAGAGAGCGAGAGAGTAGGAGACGTATTTCCAGTGGCAGCTGCTGCTGGCCTTTGACGTGTTCGCACTTTCAAGCGCGCGGCGCGATGTGGTTTTTCCTGTCGTGTACCGCTGCTGGATTATACGCTTTCGTCTGGAATGGTCGGTTGATTTATAAATGGGTGACAAGGGATTGCTGGCTGCGAGATGGGGTTTGTGTAATTCTGCGTTGTTTGATGAGTTTTTATTGTGATGGTATTATTATGTGTTCCTTCGTATTAGAGTTTTGATGAGTTTTGAGTCGGTATTGAATGTGGTAATGAGAATGTGAACGCGAGATTAATTAATACAAAGCCAAATGGAACTGTGGAATTAGCTGAATTTAGTACGATTTTAATAATTTTATCGAGTCTAGATAATTAACTAATTTTTCTTAAATTTTTAAAAGGATTTCTTAGCTATTTCTATAAGATTGGTAAAAAGTCATTAAGAAGCGTAAGAAAAAATCGTTGCAGAAATTTTTGAAAGAAAACAAATTTTTTATCATTTTGCTATAGAGGTGGGGCGAGTAGTACGAAAATTTCTTCCCATTTCTTTTAATAAACTTATATATAATAGTGTAGATGATAAAATAGTATATTGAAATCACCCATATTTTCTAACCAATACATTAATTAGTAAACTAAAAAGGTTCAAAAACAGGTGCTTGAAATTTCGAACGTTCATTAGTGAACGAAAGATTTTTGCCATTTTCAGATTTAGCCGAAGTTGGCTATTTAATATATTTAAAAAATGATAATAACTGTATCTCTTCACTTGTCACTCTTGCAGTCACGACTAAAACCACTTCGACGAATGCTAACCAAAATTAGAAATTATATGTTAATATTTCGTTCATTATGAGCGTTCGAAATTTCAAATACGTTCAAAAACTCAAAAATCATTTCTACGCTCACGAAGTTCGTGCAACGAAGATCGAACTTTTTTTTGAACTTTTATTCGAAAAAATACACGAGTCAAAAATTCTTGTTAACAACTTGATAATGAAATAAAAAGTGTTAGATTAGCTTCATATACAAACATTGCAATTTTATATACTTAAAAAATTTATTTTTATCCCTACTTTACAATTCCAGCAAAAAATCGAAACAAGTTTCCTGAGTTAACTTTTCCTTCTTTAAGCATAATTTATTTCTTTTAACAATTTACAACATCGTTAACGAGTTTTAGATAAGATTTAGGATCACTAAATATTTATAAATCAAGGTAAGGGAATTAAGGAATGAAACGTATAGCCGGCGCTTTAAACTTACATAAACTCGCTTCACGGACCGACAAACAGTTATTCGGTACGGTTATATGAGAAATTTTTACAGCAGCTTTACGATTATTATTTGCTGCTCCCAAAAATCGCAACGCTTTGTACACGATTTTAGTGGAAAATCTGTTTTATGTTGTTTTTATCTTTGCTCTAGGCATTTTCGATCTGAAACTGAGCCAAAATGCAACATTTTAAATGTCTGATCGTATTTTGGTCTTCCTAAAGTAAGAAGTAACTCTTAGTGCGAAGTTAACTGCCCTTATCTCTAAGAGGATAATAAAATTAAGCTTCCATTGAACTGGCTTCTAATTAAAAGGTCAATTACATGCAGTGACTTCTCGAAGTTGCGGGTATAACCAATTGTAAAACTAATCACATGAGAACATGAATAACAGTGATTAAATTATGAAATCTGCAATTATTATACTTTACGTAAGTGATTAAATCTAAAATTAGAAAACTTTCGGAACAAAACGATTTGAAATTTCTCAAGTTAAAAGAAGCTAGACACTTTTTTACATAAGTTTCAAAATAAATAATTGTACTATAACTTGCGAGATAATATGTGCAGAAGGCAGCACGAGTACAAGTAGTAAAGTACCGAATATAATCAGACATACATCTACGTAAACGTTGCATGCTTATATGAACCCATAAGGACATCTTGTTTACGTTACTCTATGAACTTTGAGAGGATTATAAACTTTGGTTTAATCAAACAGATTGAATTTTCTATTTTTATGTAGGTTCTTGGTAAGTATAAAACTTGTTATTTCAAATGTGAATTTTGGTCTTTAGAAAGTATTTGTGTTTGATATTTGAATGTATTATATGAAGAACTTAAAACTTATTTGTCACTCAAATCGATATTTAAACATTTTCTAAAGTTAAAAAACAGCTTGTTTTAAAAAGAATCTTGTTTTCATATAGGGTGGTGACACTAGTGGTTGGCCATACCCTATTTGTCGGAGATTTTCATTGTAAAAGTTACACAAAAATAAAATTTCCTAAACTAATAAATCGTAAAGTAGAGTTTATTTACTTCATGATCTCCGCCGTAAAGTTCAAAATTGTTTATTTATTTCAATTCAGAATCGTGAAAAAGAAAAAATGGCTGACAACTAAATTCGATGACCGACAACTGGTGCTTTTACCCTATATGATAATAATTTAAAAATTTTTGAAAACTTTTTAGTGCTTTCAACATGCTGAAAGTGCCATTGTTCTTGTGTAGAACCATTGTTACACCATACAAATTTAACAACCACAAAAACTATTCCAAAAAATAACAAAATCCTAATAGTCTCGCAATCAATCACCAGTTCACCAACCCACCTCATTAATGTCCCCCACCGATTCTTCAAACGCCCAAAAACCGAGTTTCAAACCTCCCTCCGGCAACCGTTAAGGTGGCTCATGCGTTTGGTGCCGTATCAAGTCGGGGCCCTGCAAGGGGCTTCTTTATTATTGCCAAATTAAGTTAACGTATTTTAGGTAAATTTATTGTAAATAACTTCTAAATTTTCAAACAAAAAAAGATTTTATAAATAAGTAAAAGCTTTGCTAATTTGTCGCTACATTTATATGACTGGTCGTAGTGCGCATGCGCAGTAGCACATTTGTAACGTTTATTGTTAATATCTTTTTTGTTTGGTCGTTAACCTATAATTCTGATGATATCATTAGATTCTTCACAAAAAAATCTTTAATTTCATATATTGTACATTAAAAACTGCTTTTTTACAAGTTACTACGAAGCAATAAACTGTTCATTCCCATAAGGTTATGTGTTAAACGTACCTATTTATAAACTCAGTTTTTTCGATAATTTGGTCGTTGACCTACAATTTTCTTAGTAGAGATCGAAAGTTTAGTGTCTAAAGAACATATTTGTTAAGTTTAAGATGTATCTGCTTTTTTATAAGAAATGGCATGAGCCACCTTGAAAGCCCAAAATCGTCACACCGCACACGAGAATCGGGGAGCCCTCGTTCGCCCACGTCACACCATATTACACCAGCGCCGCGTCAAAGGGGGAGTCCGCGAGAAAGAACGCATCACCACGCCGCAGCACCGCAACGCTTCGCTCCGGCTCACGTATGCGCTTGCGCGAGCGTGTGTACACACACGCCGGCGGCGCTTAACGACCTGCAATTAACGCTGGTATCATTAGCGATCGCCACGTAGCCGCGCGCGAAATGACTTGTGACACTTTCTCTTGCACTTGTTATCGCGCGACTGTGGACGAGTGTGTTCGAGTCCTTTTTGAACGAAATTCGTCCGGGAATGAGGTGGAAGAAGAAAGTTAAGGCGGGGTTTGTCGAGGGTGGAATTTTGGGTTTGCGTCAAACTTGGGCTTATTGTTTGACACAAATCTTTATTTCGCAGTACGTAGGTTGTTCGTTTTTACTTCAACTTGTGAGGTGCATAAATTACCTCAGATAGTTCATCCTCAAATGATAATATAAATACATACACGTGCGCTTGTTTGTAAACACGAGCCGGAAAATATTAACAATGCCCAGCTGTCAGCGCTTCATTCGTAAATAGCCAATACTCATCGCCTCTGACGTCACGACTACAATAATAGAGTATTTTCGAACTTCCAGAATGTTTTACGAGCTTCTATGCACTTTTGTGCTGCACTCACTTCATATAACAGAAATGTAAAACGGCCACCAATTGCGCTTTAGTATTTTACACGTTTTCTTAATTTCTTATGTACTGGGAACCGTTCATCCACCACATATTTTTGTAATTTTAATCTCAAACTAAACTATCAAATGTAAAGAGAGATCGAAGTGGGGAGTTATAATCCGAATCGTTGTAGAAGCTTCTCGAACGATTCTCACCGGGTATATATACCGCTACCTCATGCCATTGAAAGCATTCTTACTCCAGCCTGAGAGCAGTCACAAAAATAAATTAAATTACTCTTAATTTCGGACAAAGTCGGAAATCTTACAAGCTAATAAAGCGATATTTCTCCATCTAAACTATAACCCTGACTAAGTTGGTTAAAAATGAAAGGAGATTGTTATTATGATAGAAGAAATTGAAAACGTAACACAAATCGTTTCTAATTCTAAAAAAGTTTAGAACCACCTTAGAGCACAAGTTTAGTCGAATTTCAGCTACACAGAAGTACATCCAAGCTTAAGCCGGAAATCCCTTTACGCGAAAAATGTAAAATTTTGCGAACGCCGTTACAAAGGTCGGGCGAGAAAGCCGGGCAAAAATTATCGTCGTCGTAGCTTTGTCTGCGGCGGTGGCGGTGGTGGCGGTATATATAAGAAAAGAGGGTGCATATTTTTGTCCTCGCGTTCGTTTTATTGCAGCGAGAGAGAAAGAAAGATCGAGAGCGGGCGACGGCATCTATCCTTTTTTGAACACAGTATACGATTGCTTTATTTTTCTCTCCTTCTCTCTCTCTCTCTCTCTCTCCCTCTCTCGCAGTAGTAGAGAGAAAGTAGTGGTAGCAGCAGAGCAGTACTTCGACCGTGGCGCTCGGTTGTCCGGGATTGCCCGCGCGCGAAGGAACATTGAGCGCTAAATGTCGGTATTTAAGCGGCCCGCGCGCGTTTCTCGAAAAGCATGGGGGGGGGGGGCAAGCGTACATACATATGCATATATAGGAACTTGGTATATAGAAAGCATGCGCGTGCGTAATTAAGTAATTAAAGTAACCTGTTTTTCGTGCTGTCGAAAGTGTGTGAGCGAGCGGGTGACTTTTTACGTAAATGAAAATGAACATTATGCAGGTAAAGTAAATGAAAGGGGCTTTCCTGAGTGGCGGTTGCTGTTGAGATGGAAAAATATGAAATTTGAAGAGAAAGGATTGGGTGAGTGTGGTATTTGTAAAATGGTAATTTTTGAAGTGGAACAAACGGGTTGTTTGCGACGACATTCAATAGAAAAAGATGGTACAAAGTTTTAAATTAAAAAATTTTTCGCAATACGGAAATAATATTGAATGCCGAAACATTCTTTTTAATCATTATTAAGTAATGTAGACTGATTTCAGAAACTCACACAATTTAAAAAATTATTAACTATTTGTTCAGTTACATAACTATTAGAATAACTACTCAGTATCCAATGGGTCTGAAAAAAAATATATATTTTGCTTCATGGTTATACTAATTAATATTAATTCTGTGTGTAGATTTAGTGTTTTATAGAATAAAATAACTTTATATTTAATATATAATTTCCATTGTTTAATAACTTAAATTGATTGTAAGAAATTATTTCGTTGCAATCCAACGGTGCAAACTTCAGACCCATAGTATCCAACTAATATAAAAAGTAGTTCCTTACATTTATCTTACAATAGTTTCTAATAATTTTAAACGATGACTTTCTAAACAACCACAAAGAAAGATAAAATCTTTTAACCTTTAGAGGACGGGGGTGGTCGATATTTCGACCAGATGATCGAAATATCGACCGCCCCCTCCTCTAAAGGTTAAAGGGAAACCTCAAAAACTACGATAAAGCAAAACGTTACAAAGTAAAGTTATTGTAATTGTAATTTGTCCTAAGAGTGTTAACGAATAAGTAGTTTCCTCATGGAATGGAATCGTATGGGCTCTTTTATCCATCAAACAAATCAATACGACCGAATCATCGAACCCCCCACGACCATTCCCTTGCCCTCAGCATTCTAATTCCTTATTTCCCGCACGCCTTATGCATGTATTCATTCAACACTTCCCGGCCCAAATAAACCCCCTCCCCTCTCTCTGGTTCCAATGCTCGTCCCCTTCTCACGATTCATATCGCGATCTCCATAGCCCGTCAAACGTCTTTCCTGCACTCCATAAACATCTCTCTGCCCTACCCCCAATAAAATAAAGCTAAAACCGACCTTGCACGCGCGCGAATTTTCACGCGGGGTAATATGCTGATTACCCTTTTATGGCCCAGTGGCGGCTGCTCCTGCTGCTGCTGCTGCTGCTATCGCGTTAAGTAAAACGCGCGCGGGTACCCTGGCCGATCGTGTAAAACTCGCCCTCACTCTCTCTTGCGCGCGCCCTCCTTTTATTCGAGCGTACGTAAGTGCGCTCTCGCGTGTATATATCGTAAAGAGGTCTAGCGCGCACGGACATTACAAGCGGGAGGCTGTGCGCGAGAGCTTTCTTTTTATGACTGCCGTGGGATTTTCCGTTCGCGGCTGGAGTACTAAAGGTGCGAGGGAGGGGAAGTGAATTTTTAAGAGGTGCCGTAAGAGAGAGCTATGCTTTTTTAGAGATTCCGAAGTGAGGAGTAAAAAAGGTGGTGCATTTTGCGGGCAGGTGGCTGCGGGTTTAAGATGTCTGGGGATGGAAGGTAAGTGGACGGATGGTCGGCGGCTATACTTTGCGACGTGTTTTTCGAGTTTTGAGGGGCGTGAAGGGTCTTTTGTGGAATTTTGGTTGTTAGATGGTAAAAAGGGGTTTTAGGGGTTTTGGATGACGGAAGCTCAGATTTGATCAGTGGGAATGCATTCTTGTTGGCTATACTTTTCGAGGACGATTTCAAATCCTTGAACGATTTCTGTTGAAAAGATTGTTTATATAGTATTTAGTTGAGAAAAAAATGTAAAATCATGTAAAGTAAAAAAAGTATTTATCCTTTCTTAAAAAAGTGATGACCGAAAGAAGTGAAGCGTCTATAGATTTGATCTGTGATTGGCTCTTGGATAAAAGGCGTGAGAATTTAAAATTAAATATGCATTTTTATTTGATAATTAGATATTATTTATTGGAATATTTATTAGAATGAAAATGATTAAAAAAAGTATTAAATAAATAATAATAAAATTAATGATGGTTGTAGTTTAAAAAAAAAAACAAATAACATGTTTTAATTATTTATTAAAGTGATGGCCAGAAGTAGAAAAGTATTTCAAAACACAATACGATTATGTTAATATTAGAATAAATTATGTCAATATTATGTTCAGATTTTATTCTTTACTTAATACTTCACGAAAAAAAAAATATTCGAATAAGCTTATAGTTTCTAGCATCAAAATTTAGTATTCATTAAGAGTAAACGTACTATAGTATTATATCAATTATTAAAGATGCATCAAAATTAAAAAAAAAAAAACAGATTTCCAGCTTCTAAGGAATAAATTATTCTTAGCATGTATAATAAAAAAAGTACATAGAGCGTGCGAAGCGCGCATGGATTTGGCTAGTCTATTAAAAAGTCTAAAATAAACAGGCACACAAAAAAAAAAAGAAAAGTAGTGTCTGGTACTGCGATTCCACTAGTTATTGTCTACATATGTTTTATGCGTTGAACAAAAATATAACCTCGATTGCACTCTATTACACCATGATTTTGAAATATCATTAAATCTAGAATTTTTTGTCTTATTTGCACATTTTAAAAAGCTATGGCTAATACAAATAATATAAAATATTAATCTCTATCTTAATCACTGGAAGTAAAAATACCAATATAATCCTGACTAACAACGAAGTTCAATGGTTTTTGATGGATTAGCTTCTAAAATCTGATTGGCGTTTCTGCCTTTGGTTGTTTACGATTTCTCGGAAAAGTTCCTTAGCATTTGCGCAATCTAGTTAGGTAAATTTTTCATCTTCTAGAAAAGATCGAGAAGATGTAAAATATTCAAACTGGCCTTTGTCTTACTTCCAACTGTTATTTTTATATAAAGTACAAAAGTACTCTATTATTTGTGTTTCCGCTTCAAATGTTTACGAGGATGCATGGTCTATGTAACTTGATAAAATCATTGGAATAATGAATATATTTTAAACGCATTATAAACGCAGCCTATTCGACATTCAGCTGAGAGGACATAAAACTTTAGTCATTAAATTATTTACAGCTGAAGTCCGAATAGTTATTTTAACTATGAAAGTTTCCTTCCCCGTGTACTACAATATAATAATGATGAATTGCACTAAAATGCGACGTCGTATCAGCTGGCAAGTGGTAAGTTTATGACTGCCAAAGTTTCCGTGCAATTTCGACATTAGCAGTTTGATGGTTAGAAGATTTCAAATGAAAAAGTTTTCTGAATTAATTGACTTATTTTCGCTTTCCAAGTTCTTAAAAGTTTTACCATTCAAGAATTTTCAAATTTAAAAAAAAATGATTTAGATAGTTTAAAGAAATTTCTTTTTGATAAATGAGTTGTAATATTATTTCAAACTTTTACAAGTTGCTAAAATAGTAAATAGTGTATTTAGTGTAGAATGGAGTTTCGATGAATTTCATTAAATTGCAAATGGCTCTGAAGTTTGCATCGTTGGAATGCAACGAAATAATTTTTTACGATTGATTAAAGTTATTGAACAATGAAAATGATATCTAAAACTTTGTCATCAAATTCTTTTATACTATCAAAATACTAAATCTACACGTTAAATTAATATCAATTAGTATAAACTTAAAGTAAAATGAATTTATTTTTTTACTTCGTTGTACTCTAACGTTGCAAACGTCAGACACATAATTGCAATATGTTCTTATTACATTAATGAGAAATTGATTTTTTCTTATCACAGCAATCTTGCTTGACTGGCAATAAGTTTTAATTACTTTTATGTAATAGTCGATAAAATAAGAAAATTTTACATCAAATTTAATGCATATCTCGTGTAATATAAAAAATATTGAAATTGAACATTTTAAAAGTAATTAATACAGGGACCTAGTTTTTAATAGGGACAATTTTATAAATTAATATGAAAACTAATTGATATAATGATGCAATATAAAATAAATCTAGAATTTATGGATATTATTCTATAAATATACGCTTTTTATGTGCTCTGGTTTATTCATCTACAGTCTATTTGGTACAGTAACCGACCCTTCTCTCAAGCTTGCTGCCGATTCACAAGTTCTGTAAGTGATATGAAAGTCCTGAAGAAACCAAAAGTGCCGGTTTATCTATTTTTATATTTTAAATATATTATCAGAAACGGTGCTCATTGTGTGAAATCAATGTAAGACCTTAAATTAGAATATAAATAACTGATAAATATTTAGCAGATTTTTAGGATAGATGAATGTATGGAATTTAACTTGAAGGAACGCAAATTAAGTATAAATTATTAAGATTTTGTAACATAGGCAATGTAAAATCTTATACCCAAACAGTTAAAAGTGGAGAAGATATAGAACTAAATAAATATACTATTACTAATATACAATTTCTTATCGGTTCTTCAAAATAGTGTGTGATAATTTTGCAAGTTTCACATTTTTTACGTTCATTTTTCTATCACTAAAATATTCCAAAGTTTCTCATTTCTCGAAATTTGTCACACAAATTAATAATTAACATTCACATTATTATTAGCTTCCTAATATTCTCCAACTACGCGGTCTACTTTGGCATCTTCCTTAGTCCCTCATTATTTACTCCTCCAAATTTCACAATACCCACCAACCCATTCTTTCAAACCCTTTCTTCCCACCCCCACTCGAAACCACAACACACCACGCGATGCTCGACTCTTACCCTTTCTATCCCATCTCTCTTCTGCCGTTCGCGACCAGCCAGGCGATATTTATCACTTCTCGGCCCGTGTGCTGCCACCACGCAGCAACCGCGACAACGAACAAAACGAGAAATTTTGAGCACTTCTTATATACGCTTCCTCTCTCTCCTTACGCTTGAAAAATGGCGCGAATGCAAATGCATTATATGTGCAGCGAGACCAAGCGAGACTCCGTCTTTCGCCCGTCGCTGCCTATTTGTCCGCGTCTTCTTCCTACTCTGCGTGCGCGCGTACAGTTTTACGCGGAGTGTCTAATGACCGAATTCCGCGGTCGTCGTCATAAAGGTGGTGCCTTGCGGGAGGCAAGTGAGGTTGGTTGGTTGTCTAGCTGCTGTGGTGTGTGAGAGAGAGAGGTTGACGGGAGCGACGGTTAGGAGTGCATAAATTTCAATTTGCGCCGGGCTTTGGTGCCGGAGTTTTGGCCGGTTTTTTATGGTTTTAGAGTAGAGGATGTTGGGAGCGATGGGAGTGCGTCTTTTGTTTAGAAAATAATTTGTTGCGACAACAAAATAAAAAAAAATTTTCATAGTAATTTTTATTAGAATGTTACTATTTTGTAAGAGGTTTATTGTTTCCGCTATCAATTTTAATTTTAATATACATTTGACAGGGTAGAATACCGTAGTTATAAAAAAGCTTTTGTCTCATACCCTGTCGGAAAGTGTTGTCTTCCCACCCTGCTCTCACGGCCGAAAGTGCCACCTTCCCTCACGCCTAGAAACTGCGACACGCATGCGCGTTTCTCTAATTTTCGGCCCGGCTGGCGCCGCCTGCGTGTTGCAGCCCTCGCTGCCGCTCGGGCCGCAAATCACCTGCAGGCGGCGCTAGTCGGCAGAAAATTAGAAACGTGCATAAGCCTCGCAGTTTTAGGAGTGAGGTTATGTGGCACTTGAGACCCTGAGATCAGGGTGAAAAGACAATAATATACTTTCCTCCAGGGAATACATGAGACAAAATAGTATACGCAACACGAGACGGAAGTAGAACATCTCAACCCGCGTGTTTACCGCCCTCGCCTTCGGCTCGGGCGTTAATATCACACGCGGGTTGGGATGTCTTACTTCCGTCCCTTGGTGCGTAATGTACTATTTTCACAATTTAAAAACTTTACTCATGACCAAGGAGATTTCATTATACTAAATTAATTACTCGATAGATTTTTCCTGCTACAAAATCATGCTTAATTTTTGCCATGTTTTTTCTTTCTGAAATTTGAAAAAATATCAAGTTTTGTAACTCCATACGAAATTAATACGAGCCAACGAATACACGTAAAATCATCATGCCCTCTAAAAATAAGTAAGTGAAAAGTTGCACACTGATACGAAATAGATAAATAAATACATAAATAAATGGACTAATTTTTTAGTGAATATTCACTTTTTACGTAGTGAAAATTTTATTCCATTCCTTTGACTGGCAGAAGTCAGACTGCCTAGAATAATTTTAAAGATGTAGCCTTTGAAGAAGGGCATATTTAGATGCCAGAAACGTCGGCTAGAATTAATTTGGTGTTTTTTTCTATTCATACGCACTTGGTGGACAGCTGGACCATTCCTTTCATTAAATTAATAAATTATACACTTTCGCTGTCATTCATCTCCTCATCAGTCAGTCAGTTAAAGTATTAGTAGTTTTTTTTTTTTTCACTTATTTACACCAGTGAGCGACTTTTCACTTATTCATATTTAGAGAGTGGGATCAAAGAAACGATCATTATTCGAATTTTATCAAAACTTCATTCCACTCCCTTTCACAGCCATTAAAAAAATGTTGCATTAACTCACGAACAATTAATTTCCTTGCGAAGTTCCTGATAAAATATATCAACACGGCCGAGCGTACAAATTACCACGTAAAAATTAACGACGCACGTCTCGCATCCCCGCGACTTATGTACCATGAAGAAGAAACCCGATTTCTCGCGCTGTTATTGTTATTTTTAAAAGACGATCGGCGCAGGATGGCGCTCGTAATCCTCTCCCACCGGCATTATCGCTGGTAATCTCTTCATTCGCAGTTCGCGCACGCTGCGCATGTTTACGCGATGACGAAGGGGAGAGAAAATGATTGTGTAAGCGCGTAAGAAGACGTGAGAGCTTCGCTGCACACTTCAGCGCCGTGGAAAATTGTTGCGTGTAAGTGTACCGTTCAAAGGGCGCGCACGCTTGCGCACTTTCTCTGGAAAGTATTCATCACGACGCCGTCGTAAGCGTGAGGGGTGAAACGAAACGTTTGTAAGTTACAACGAACGAAGCACTGAATTTGAATGGCGCTGGAGCTCTAAAAGTTCCGTTTTAGATGAAGGGGCTTTTGCGTCGCTCGAGCGTTTTATTTCGCACCTCGTGTGCGTTTTTTTTTAGTGGGCGTGGGAGGTGCAAGCTCCCCAGCCAGAGGCCCTACGACACCAGGCGTGAGCATTCCTTCAGTGGGGCCCGTTCTGATCCGCTGGACCCGTCGCCGTTGCGGTCGTTATCCCTACTCCCCCGTCCCCTTAGCCTTGCAGCCAAGGGATTAGGGGTTCGAGCTCAGCAGTTTATCCGCATTTGGATGTCCCCCTTTCGAGACGCCTCCATCTTCTTTTTCTGCAGGCACACACGCACACGCACACGTTCACACACACGCGCGCGCGCACACATACACACACATCTTTTTACGCATCGACCTTTCCTTCCCTCTAGTCCGAGGGTCCGTGATTCGTCATTCGCTGCGTCTCCTTTTTTTTCTCTCTCTTTGTGATTACATGCCTGAAGTAGCACGCAATCTTGTCTCAAGAGTCCGATCTGCGCAACGTGACTTCGATCAGTTGTAGTTGAGTCCGCTCCTCTATGAAGACTCTCCAGTGGAAGAACGCGTGTTCCGCATCGTCCCATTCGGCGCTACAGTCCTGGCAGGTTGGATCGCTTCGTCTTTTATACTTCAACAAGTAGGCACCGAAGCACCCATGGCCACTAAGTAGCTCAGTAATCGTGGACTTATCACCCATTTCTGGTTTTATTTCGGGGTTCCTTCCCTTAGCTAGTTCTGGTCTACCCCGGGTATTTTATTTCCCCAGTGCCCTTCATATCTGACGAGTTTTTCGAGGCTAGCAACTCGACACTGTGTGTGTGTGTGCGTGCATGCGTGCGTGTGTGTTTGTGCGTGTTTGTGTGTGTGTGTGTGTGTGTGTGTGTGTGTGTGTGTGTGTGTGTGTGTGTGTGTGTGTGTGTGTGTGTGTGTGTGTGTGTGTGTGTGTGTGTGTGTACGCCCTGTTTATTGTTTATCACGCGCCGCGCGCTTCCGCTGCTGTATTTTTCCAAAGCGCGTGTGTCTGCGCTACGCTGTGTATCGATTATCCAGTGTGTGTCAGGAAGGCCGGTTGAAGAACTAGTAATGCACTGACACATTTTTCTCGCTATAATATTATAAAGCGAACCGCGAGTGTGTGTGTGTATGTGTATAATAATGTGTTCGAGCGCATTATTTAAAAAAGTTGAAGATAAAATTATGGAAAACATAAGCCTTTTTCAATGAAACTCGCCGCTGTGCGCGCGCGCCAGTTATTTCCACGGGAAACGACTTTCGAGTAATCTTCTTTGGAGCGGCCCTTTAAGAATAACATTTTTCCGATGAGATCACATTGCTCTCGAATAATACTTTACGCGGATTAGCGAAATAAGATGGAAATTGCGCAATATTTCGCGTACGAGGATCCGCGAAATTTTTAGAGTACGTGATTGGTAGAATAGTACATTATATATATTGTATAACATAGTTCGAGGAAAAATAAAGAGCGGTATAGATAAGGAAAGTCAATAGGCGACACTTGTGACTAAGTTCACGAGCTTTACATACTTTATATCTGTCCGGTACAGAACATTGGATTATCAGTAAGAAGCAGGAACTATTATTCTCGTGGAAACTCCATTAATTTAAGTGAGATATTAATTTGTATGAAGTTATATAAATTTTCGATGTTGCACGGAGTTAATATATTTAACGGAGTAAAGTAGTACAACCAGACTTACGCTGCAATGCCGTTGTTTTAATTAAATTAATATTTACGTAACAATGTGGTCTTAGTTATTTGCTTTGTGTAATAAAAGAAACTTAAATGAAAACATTTATGTAATTAATACAGCTGCATTGTATAATATACATTATTGATAATAACTTGCGGAATGTTAATTAGTAATATTCAAATATATTTCAATTAAATTCAATTGAAAGCACATATCACATGAATAAAGAGCGAATAGTTAAATATTAATAATTACGGGCTCATTGAATTTCAATAATATCAAGATTTCAACAACCCTTGTGAAAACTGATCACATTTCTTAACTAGAAAATAGCTAGCCAGACTTGCAATGACGAGAAAATGGGGACAGTTTTTTACCATTAATAAAACACTTTTTCTGATCATTCTCGAACATTTATTCGCGTGAAAAATGGCGTGCAATCGAAATAAGCTAATTTTTAGCTAGTTGTAAGCTAATGAAACTGGCAAAGACCTGCTCTATCAAGTCATTTTTTATATTAAGAAAAAACCCAGTAATTATTCGAGTAGGTCATTTATTATATTATGGCGAGAGCGATAGAGATAAAATTAGAAGGAAAAATTAATATTTTTGTAAATATCTTCTAAAACATGGGTCTGAAGTTTGCATCGTTGGAATGCACGAAATAATTTTTTACGATTGATTAAAGTTATTAAACAATAAAAATTTTATCTAAACCTTTTATACTATAAAACACAACATCTACACGCAAAATTAATATTAGTAGCATAAATGTGAAGTAAAATGAATGATTTTTTTTATTTCGTTGCACTCCAACGTTGCAAACTTCAGACCCATAAAACATGCCTGGTCCGCTCTAAAAAGGCAACCCCGATACACATAGTTATTTCTCCCTCCACCCAAAACAAACTCGACTTCCGTTGCGGCGACTAAACATTTCCCGGGTTCCTTAAAGTTCCTCTGCAGCACCGCGCTTTCGAATCCGTCTCCCTTTAAATCCCTGCGCCTTGCGCACCCTTACGTAAGCAATATTTCCAGGGCGGCGCACACGCGAAATCCCACGATGGAAGAGCGACTTCCCATGTCCTTTTCTCTCTCTCGCTCGCGAATAGCTCTGTTTACGGAACGCGGGCGGAGCAAAGGACACTTTTTTCGCCCGCAATAAGGCGGCTCAGCTGATTTGCGATTCTAGACGTGGGGGTTTAAGCGGGAATGTGTGCCGTGTGCTTTTAGCGTGTAATTTTGTTAAACGGAAGGAACGGCATTATTTCTCGTTCTATGGATGTGGGCTTGAAGAGGGAGTGTTTTTGAAAAGAGTGTCGATTTTTTTTTAAGAGATGATGTTTCGGAATGACGCTTTTAGGGGTCAAACGTGGGTGCTTTTAGCTTTTAGGAGTACAAAAATATATTTCTATGCTCGCGTGTGTCTGGATAGTTTTCGAAAACTTCATTGTAGTTTTCGAAGTAGGTTGGGTTGTTTCGAATGTAGCTGTGTATGAAAGTTTACTTTATCGCGTGAAATACGTAATGGTTTTTAATAAATGTTAAAAAATACATGTAGCTATTAGAATTTGTTTAAAATTTATGGTGGATACGAGAATTGTAGATAATTAGCTTTGCAAAGTTTTAACGTAAATAGTAGTTTCACTCCTCTCTCTTCAGGACTACAAAGATTTTGAAATAACATCAATTTATATACAATAACAAAAATACAATTGCCAAAAGGGAGTCATAGATCATAGAATGACCATTACAATCGTTAAGTCACATATTATATGCTCGTCAAAATCTGAGACAATGTAAAATTATGCGTGACATTTTAAATTTTCAATTAATACAATTCCGACCGCAATATGCTAAATATTAAAATATCGCTCTGACACAAACCTTTACTTTCTTATTTTTCGTAACAACAAAAATTTAAGATTCTTCAACAAAAATGTAAAATTCTTCAGCTAATAAAGCACAGTCAAAAAGTGCAACTGCTACTTTTCACCAATAACTTTCAACAACAATTATCATACTTCACCCGTTCAACCGATCACAAGTTGTGTTACATCGACAGCGCATGGAAATTCTCAAGCGCACCCCCTCCTCTCTCTCGCGATATCCCCCTATTCCCACAACGACAGCTAGCTCACCCCTCAAAATATCTCCCTCTCAATTCACGCGCACCGCGCTACTGCTACTGCCAGTATTCGATCTGACTTTACACTCCACCTTCACCTACAACTTATCCCCGCGACCGAGCAAGCAAGCGAGTGAAGCCCTCGAGGCGCGCGAAGTTCGCGCTCGCCGCGGTTACGACACCTCCGGCCGCAAAAAGGCGCGCTCCTGTGTCGAGGATTTTCCATTGGAACGCGTTCGAGAGGCCATTACTTCTTTCTCCTCCTCGTGCGTTTCACCCGCGGGGAAGTTCGCTCGACCGCTCTCTCTCTCTCTGCCTCTCTCTCTTGGCGAGGTTGAGAGGCAGAGCTGGCTATTGAAATTCGAGTGCAAAGAATTTTTAATGAAGTGTGTGTGTGTGTGTGTGTGTGTGTGTGTGTGTGTGTGTGTGGGTGTGTGTGTGTGTGTGTGTGTGTGTGTGTGTGTGTGTGTGTGTGTGTGTGTGTGTGTGTGTGTGTGTGTGTGTGTGTGTGTGTGTGTGTGTGTGTGTGTGTGTGTGTGTGTGTGCGCGACTGTGTGTGAGTGTGAAGGAGGAGGAGAAGAGGGTGATGCGAGAAGTTTGTTTGGAGGGGGAGGAGTGGAGGTGAGGTGGCCGGGCATTGTTGGGTATTGAAAAGTGTGCGCCGGAATTTTTGAGGATGTGGACGGGAAGGTTTGACTTACTTTTCCAGCCGGTTTTGTAGGTTAGGGTGCAGGCATTGTTGATGACTATTGGTGTCGATGTATATGGCTGAGAAGAAATTTACTGGGCTTTATTAGTTTCGTTTCGTAGTAAATGAACTAAATCGACGAGGAAATTTTATTTTACTGCATTTTAATGTAAGAATAAGGGAACAAGGCCTTTACATAATAAAAATCTGAGTTTAATTCGATAACGTTTATTGTTCAACTATTTAGACACATGATCAGTCGTAAAACTATAGTACTGCCACTTTAACGTGATTTTTAAAGTTGATATATTTCGTTAGGGATTAATAATATTAAATTGATTTTAATAAAAGACAATATCCATTTTTTGTTAAAATGAAGTATTACGCTGTTATTGTAATTTTAAACTGAATTTTGGTTCAGCTTGATATATGTGATAATTATGCAGCTAAAATTTTTTGAGTAAATACCAGAGCTTATGTGTGCATATGTTTAACGACTTTTTACGCTGTACATTATATCTCAGTTTACTTTTTATCCGATATTCTTTAAATCGTTTTTACATCCTGCGTATATACTTATAAAAAAAATAATTTCAATAAATTTTATTTAAATATTTGTATAAAGGTTATATGAAAATAAGTCAAAATCCTTAGTTTGTAGATTAATACATCGCAATTATGTATTATAATATGCCTACAAGTTCAGGTCAAAATCTTTCCTTCGACCAGAAAAAGGCACATCGCACCATTTTTCTTCGTCTAAGTAAATATAAAACCATATTTTCTTCAAGGATTTCTCGCTCTACAGTAATCTCTATTTGCTTAGATACAAAATTTTTAGAAAACTAAACACATCGAACATTCCAAAGCGCCAAGGGACAAACAAACAAGGTAAACCCTGTAATTGTCTGGGTCTAATGACCATCTGTCGAGACGTCTACGTACGTTTCCTTCATGTAAAATATTGTTAAAGGTTCTTAAGAAGTATTCGCATTTCTTACTCTTGTATTTCCAATGTTTCGTGTAAATTAAATAATAGAAAAATTTTCTAGTAAAGAATACCTTTAGCGATAGATAGAAATATCCAAGAAAAGTGGCTAGTTTTTGGCTATGCCCCACTAAAGCTAGCTATTTATTAGGCAAATAATGAAATCGGTTTCCACCACACTGAGAAAAAAAAGGCTGAATCTACCGAAGTGCGGCTTGTGGGAATGGCCGAAGCCCGTTTAGGTTGTAATTGCAGCACAGTTCGGTAATTTTTACCACACTCTTCGGTAGCAACTGCTTTAGCAACCAAGCAGTATTTAACCAACAGGGTTTCCGCGATTATAACCGTTGCGGGTAAGCAAACGTTCGCGTCTTTTTCTTGGTCTCGGTGTTTAGTTTTATATTATAAATTCAATATCTGTGGAAAGTGAAAAGCTGCACATGAAAAAGTTTTTCTCACCAACTACAGGATGGATAAATTTGTGAAGACGTTATTACGAGAATGGAAATTATAGTACATTTCGACACGGGTGGGGAAGTCGATTATTTAGCTGGTGTGACTTTTTGCACAAGCGAAGCGAGTGCGAAAAAGCCACACCACCTAAATAATCGACTTATGCACTAGTTTCGAACGGTATTTTATACCACGAGTGCCGAAAAATCATATCAAAGTTGTGATTTTGAGGTTAGAGTGGTATAAAATTTATTTATAGAATTATTTGATAGTAAGTACAATTTAACCTAAAAACTTATCGTTATTACCAAATAATCAATCATCCAAATAAATTTATTTTGTAGTTCATCAATAAGAATTAAATTATACAATATGTATGTGCAGAATATATTAGAAGATTTATTCAATTCTATATTTGAGATTTTGATATTTAGTTGTAATGCGTGTCAATATACTTATGTAAACATGAACATCTAAGAGCATAAAGTAAAAAATAAAATTTTCTCATATATTTTTCTAATATATTTAATTAGCACATAAATTTGGTTGTCATGAAACAGTAATTTTTTTTTATTGAGCCGTACACACTGTGAAAAGATTGAAAAAATCATGAGTTATATTTAAGCTAAAATTACATTTCTTGGTTTATACATGCTTCATTACCAAGAATTTATAATTATAATACATATTTTCTAGTATAATTTACAGTTATTTAATCACTTTTCATGACAGAATAAAAAATAACATAGATTTCAAAAAAGATTTGAAAAGGCTTGTTCGATAAAAATACATCTCTTCGTTGATATAAATGTATTTTTATCGAACAAGCCTTTTTCAAATCTTTTTTGAAATCTATGTTATTTTACTTCCTCCTAGAGGAAGCTCTGTGATAGTAATTTTTTGAGTTATTGTAAAAACATGTTATAATTGTTTTTTGAGGTGTTAGGAATCAAAATACATGATTTTTTGAAAAATGTCTGTATGGATGTATGGGTGTGTGTGTATACGCCTGGATCTCAGCTTCTACTCGATCGATTTTGACCGGACATGTCTCATTTTTTTTTGTTTTCTTTGCGTGATGGCGGGTCAAAAACTCGTTTTTTTATTTGAATTTTCGATTTTCTCAAAACTGATTTTTGCTTTTTTTTAATGATAAGATCGAGATATTTGAATCGAATAGATAGCATTCGGAAGAGCATTAAAATACCTATATTTTCTAAAAAAAAAATTTCTCTAGCTATCACGGTTCTTTTATTATTAACAAAAACGTGTTTTTTTTTAAAGCTTATAACTCCTAAACTAAACGGTCAATTTTCTTGAGAAAAATCATGATAATGCAGAATATAAATAACTATAATCTGTAAGAATCTGAATTCATTTTGTCGACTAGTTTTTGAGAAAAAGATTGAAATGTGAAAAAAATGAGTTTTGTATGTCCAACAATTACGGGAATAAAATTGACTTAATCGCTTTGAAATTCCTTGTAGAGGTAGGTTTTGGATAGCTCTCGGTCGAGTTCTTTGGGCAAAACGATTATCCAGAAATTTCAGAAATATTTGAGGTTAAAATTTTTTTTACCTTTTTATTTAAGTCGTAATTTCTCGAGAACGGCTCCATGTATCAGCTCCAAATTTATAGACAATTTTGAATGTGATATAGATAATATGTGTGCGCATTTTCATCTATTTTATACCACGAGAGCTGAAAAATCATATCAAAGTTGTGATTTTGAGGTTAGAGTGGTATACAAATATTTATAGCACGGTGTGATCTGAGTCCGCAGTTAGGTCACGCCTATCCGTGACTTAAGTAGTCGATTATTGCACCGTGTTTATCGCGAACGTTTTGATGAACGTTTTCGTTTGTAACTCGAAAAGTTTTCTTATTAATTTTTCTAAAAACCGAAATGTTATTAATGACATCTATTAGAACAAGACATTCAAATCTGAGAAAGCCCAGCGGTCTCGTTCGTGAGATACGTTAATTGAAAGTGCGGAATATCAGGTTAGATTTCACGCGCGCGTGAGACGCATGCATGGCGAGGGGAGAGAGAGCGGGACGCCGCTGGCGCGCACGCTTGCTGCGCACACACAGACAGGCGTCTCTCGGTGTCTGTGCTTAGTCCCGTAGCAAGCAACTCTCAACAAAAAGAGAGGGGGAGCGCATGAAAGAGCCTGTACGCGTCGCACGGGGCGCCGTGCTCTGTGGGTTCGGGCCTCGTTGGTGAAACCCCCTTTTAAGGGACGAATAGGCGTGACAGCGGACTTAGGTAAACGTGCTATAAAATAATATACGATACTTATGACTTGAGTGGCCCATTACACGACGTGAATTATCGCCCTCGCTACGCTCGGGCGCTAACCTCATGCCGTGCAATAATGGGCCACTTAAATCACACGTATCGTAATGTACTATTAACTATAACTGCTTAACGTCTGACGCAAATATAGCTTAAGAGGTGCTACCCGAGCACTTTGGTAATTTCTGCCACACGCTTCGGTAGTATACGCTTTAGCTCGGTAGCTTATACCGCGTAACCTCTGCTGTCCAAGCGTTTCGGTAATGTTTGCAGGAGATTCCGGCAGTTTCTACCTTTTTTTTTCTCAGTGCAGGGCGATGATGAAAATTTTCTCTTTTTCCAGGTCTTGATCTCTAAGATCTTGTAGACGATAACCTTCTCGGTCCTCGAATACACGTCGGAATTTTCCCAAGCACTCGAAAACCGATTAACTGGGGAAATCGTGTAGTTACCTGTATACAATGACATCTGTTCTGTCTCAACTTTTGCGTACGTTTCCTTCATGTAAAATATTGTTAAAGGTTCTTAAGAAAAATTCGTATTTCTTACTCTTGTATTTCCAATAATACAAAAATTTTGTAGCTTTATACAAGATTATACTAGAATTCAGATATTATTCAAAAATTTGAATAAGAAAATCGTTCGTGAAGATTAATTCAGGTAGTAAATAAACGGACTCTAACGAACTAATGTGTTTTCGACCTTTATTTCGCCACGGCGAAATAAAGGTCGAAAACACATTAGTTCGTTAGAGTCCGTTTATTTACTACCTGAATTAATCTTCACGAACGATTTTCGCCACGGCGAAATAAAGGTCGAAAACACATTAGTTCGTTAGAGTCCGTTTATTTACTACCTGAATTATTCAAAAATATCCAAATTTTAAATGTTTACGTATTCTTTTCTATCAATTTTTGAGAAATTATAAACCAATTTGTTCTTATAAACATTTCAATTCATCTATTTTATATTGTTTTCATCTATTTTACATCTTATTTAAAGCTGTTTTGATTTTAAACTTTCTATTACTTAAATCTAAAACAATAACTTATAAGAAGTATTTGTAAAAACTGAGAATCATTTCAGTTTATAATAATCCGTCATCAAAGTTACACTAGAACTCCCTTAAAAATCATGTCAAAGTTGAGACTTTAGGTTACAGTGGCATAAAACATTGTAAACAGATAAACTATTTTAAATAATGGTTATTCTAACAGAAAATATTTACATTTTTTCATAATAATTATATAGAATTATTTATTAATTATCAATTTCTTAATTAATTTTTAGTTTAAAATAATATTATTTATGTTTTCATTAATATTCCATTTAATTTGTATCAGATCCGCCTACTTTCATATTTTACTCGAATTTTTCTATTAACAATTATTTATTTTGGATAAACCATTATGAAAAATAGATTATTTTTCATAAATTTTATTTTAAAATAATAACATAGTTCACTTATTGTTTATCAAATAAGTTATACAGATTTTGAATTTTAGGACCTCATTAACGAATCCGACCATTCGATTTTGAGGGAGGACTGGCTTAAGAGTTGGAGCAATTAACAGTGCCACTCGAAATCGAAAATGAGGAGAAAGCGGTTCCGTCCCTTCTTAAACTGAGTATAAATACGACCATACCTAGCCCCGACAGTTCAGTTCAGTCAAAGTTTTCAAACTAACATTTTTCGCTCTCGGACTCCGAAATTTTCGGAGTTTTTACATTCATTCCAAAGCCGAGTGGTAAGCCGTTCCCTGCAGACAAAAAGTAAGTAAAACCTTAATTTTCTTTAATTTTCTTTTCTTCTCCAGTTAGAATATTTGCCAACATTTATCCTCATTTCATAAATCGATTATTTCAAATTTTTCTTTTTCTCTTAAAAGTGTTTTTTTTTTTTTTTTATTATTTTATCAAATAAACCTTTAATTTCGCGTAAAAACGCTAACAGTTGCTGGTAATCTAAAATCTGGGTATTATACGCCCGTTGGGATACCTTCAACTTTTAGTTAAAATTTTCCGTTATATCTTTGAAATTTTATAAAATCACAATAATCGCATCGCACCCTTTTGCTGCCAAATATATCTTCCCTTGTAGTGTAGGTGTCTAGCTCAATCCCGAGCTATTGGGATTAATTTTCTAGGCTCAAAATAGAGCAAACGTTTCATTAGGAAACAATAAGTACTGGCGTTTTTATCTTAAAACCGCGACGTAACAATTGGAGGCCCCGGAGAAATACACAAAGATACACATACACTAAATATGATAAAATTTATATTAGGGCAAGGTTTAATAATCAGAATAGCAGTCGGCACAGCCAGGACAGACTAGACGTGCCGATCACGACGCTGTTCCGCGTAAGCACACACCGCACCGCCACACTAAAACAAAGCAAAAAAACTAAAATATCGGCCAAATTTTAGTCTTACCATCTAAGCACGTATTTTTTCTTTTTTAGTTCTCTTTCATTTGAGCTATCACCGCAGATCGAGAAATGTCTGAGTCAGACCTGCTGATCGAAGAACAAATTGATGGTTTGGATGGTTTTGAGAATGGACAATACGACGACTTCATCATGCAAAACGACGGTGTAAAGCGTGATTTTAGCGAAGCTAACGTTGAGGACCCAGAACTCAAAGCTATTAAGGCACATCTTAGAGAACTGGAAGAAGAAGCAGAAAAATTGAAGCAACTTCAGTCTGAAGTTGGAAAACAAATGAATATGGGCAGTCCTCCAGGAACCACTAGTCCATTAATGTCGATTGAAGATAAAATTGAAAAAGACAACAGATCCATTTATGTAGGAAATGTTGATTATGGTGCAACTGCTGAAGGACTAGAAGAACATTTTCACGGATGTGGCAGAATTAACAGAGTAACCATTTTATGTAATAAATTTGATGGACATCCCAAAGGTTTTGCATATATTGAATTTGCTGAACGTGATTCAGTGCAAACAGCAATGGATATGGATGATTCATTGTTTAGAGGGCGTCAAATAAAAGTTCTGCCAAAAAGAACTAACAGAGTTGGAATTTCTACGACTAACAGAAGACCAAGGGGTGTAAGAAGCTACAGAGGAGCAGCTCGGGGTGTCAGTCGTGGAAGTGCATACTATGGATGCAGACCTACCAGACGACCAATGAGCTACAAACGTGGATTTTATATGCCTTACTGACTCATTTATGAAGATTGAAAAGTATTAATTTTTAAACTATGTAAAATTTTTCAATGATGTATAAAAAATGAATAAAATAATTGATTATAATATCAAATTCGAAACCTTTTAGAATTACTAAATAACCTTCACTTCAAATCATAGTTTCTTGATGAAATTTTACAGAGATATATTGCCTATACCACGTACACTGATAGAAAGAATGATCTGAGAGAAATACGCGATTTATTTACGAAGCAATTTTTTCATTAGAATTGACTCAAATCAACATTTTTTAAGAGTTAAGGAATATTTATTAACTATTAATACAGGCATGGTGTGGTTTGTGCACATAAGAATTATGCACATATTTATTGTGCACACTTTAGCATTGGAGTATACACATAGATATAGATATACACCAATGCTAAAGTGTGTACAATAAATATGTGCATAATTCTTATGTGCACAAACCACACCATGCCTTAATACATAGACCCATTTTATGGTAGACGTTGCGAATCTTTACTGTAGAGTGATAATTTCTTAAGGAGGTTCTATCCGTAATAGAATTAAAATTAAGGGGGCTAGACACCTTTTTTCTCTGAAATAAGAAGTCACATTTTAATACATAAATGTAAACTAATTATTTCATACTTTTTACATATAAAAGTGGGTATATTTACCTTACCTTAAAACTTTCTTCGATGGGCCTTTTATATGGTCCAGAACCATAGTCATCGATGAAACAAGTTTTTTCACTAACCGTAAGCTTTGAAATTTTCCTGTGGATGGATTGACTTCAGATTTGAACTAAATTACTCCTGAATAGTATAATTCTCATATGAGTGTAGGGATTTTTGATCTAATGAGAAAAAAAAATTGTGCTGTTTTTCAAGAGTTTTTTTTTTAATTTTTTAAAATTTTTTATATTTTTTCATAATTTTTCTGATGTAAAAATTTTTTCCGACGTTTAATCCTAAATCCCTACACTCATATGAGAATTATACTATTCAGGAGTAATTTAGTTCAAATCTGGAGTCAATCCATCCACAGGAAAATTTCAAAGCTTACGGATAGTGAAAAAACTTGTTTCATCGATGACTATGGTTCTGGACCATATAAAAGGCTCATCGGAGAAAGTTTTAAGGTAAGGTAAATATACCCACTTTTATATGTAAAAAGTATGAAATAATTAGTTTACATTTATGTATTAAAATGTGACTTCTTATTTCAGAGAAAAAAGGTGTCTAGCCCCCTTAAGATATATGAGAAATTTCGTATACAGGCTTGTAAATATCTCAAAAACGCTCATATAAATTTTCAGAAGGCTAGGTGAGATAGAAGTAGAGATATTAATGCTTTCGTTTTTTGCTGGTTAAGGTAATTGTCGATTCGTTTGTGAGTATACACTTACACACCGTAAAGCTGTGTCCGTGTATGCTCACTGGCAGTCTGGCAACGTCGCATTGTTTTGCTCGATTTAGTATATTTATATATAGACATACTATATGTGTTATGGAAGCGATCTATTAGGATTAATTTTCCAGGCTCAAAATAGAGCAAACGTTTCATTAGGAAACAATAACTACGGGTGTTTCTATATTAAGCCCCGACGTAACATCGTTGTAACAGAAATTCACTAGAACGTTGTCAATTAAAATTATAACATTTTTATTGAAACAAGAAAAAATATACTGTTAACCCAACACAATTTTATCCTTGAGATAAATATAAAAAAAAAAATATACAATAAAAAATTTCCTATAACAATCACGAGTTGTCTTAGTAACGGGATTAAATAATCATTGCGTAAGACATAACCAACTAAAATGAAAGAATCAAACATTTCCTTAAACCGTCACTCGCCAACGATCATCGCCCTCTTCATCTTCGACTTCGTAAAAAAAACGCGAACAAAGGGATTTCCTAGACGGTATACAACGAAGGATGCCCCAACATCCACGACGGCGCAGTCGAAAACGTCGGTAGAAAAGCAGTGGCCACTGTCCAAAAGCTAATGGAGGCAGACCGCAGAATAACTTACCCCGCTCGGATACACGAGAATCTCTCTCTCTCTCTCATCGTGAGAGATTGCGCGCTGGTGCACGCACTCGATAATTCACGATCACAAAGAGACTCGACAGAGCGAAAGAAAGAACACGATGGAAAAAAGCGGGTGGATTTTTTTTCTTTTTTTTTCGTACAAGTTCGAACACGAGCTCGCTATTAGCGGCACTGATCAAACCATGAAATTCCGATAACACGGGGGAGGGGAAGGGTGGAAAACGGTCGCACATAACCAGTATCGACAAATGTTTGACACGCTTGATTGGCACGCGGCGTAAACACGGTAGTAGTAGTGTAGAATTCTAACGCGAACGCGTATAAGGAGTTAGAACGTATTAGTATGCAATTTCCAGAACTTTTCGCGTGCTTATCACCGCGCTGTTCTCCGGGTCTCTTTGATTGATTAATAGTGTACGGGAACGTTGTTTGGTCGAAAAAAATTGTTAAAGCCAATTAGGTGGTGTTGCTAGTAGTTTTTTGTTGTTTAGACAAACGTATAGGGCACGTAGATTAACGATGATGTTTTATTCAGAGTTTTATTAACCAGCTAACGATACTGAGCAAACCGAATATTCGGAGAAAATATTTTTTCGCTTAAAAAAAACACGAACAAAATTTCATTTTCGCCGAAATACCCCTATACAAAATATTTGACGAAGCAATAACGTTACACTGTTAGCTTTAAAGACTTTCTTTTGTTTACATAATAGGACAAACTTTTCATTAGCGAACATTTCCGACCATTTGTTGTCTCACATGTAAAAACGTCAAATTTCGTTTTTACGCATACTCCACACTGTATAAAATTCAAAAACCTTTTCACAATTATCGTACTCCCATTACCATAAAATACCGCCACTTCGAAATTCACCTCCACCTCTCCCATCATCCACTCCTCCCCCCTTCCTCCTCTCCCTCGAAAAGTTGGCACCCGCGCAGTCGCCGTCACTCGCACCTAATTACGCCGTAAAGGAACTAAAATAAAAGCGCAAAACTCTCTCCGCGCCTCAAATTTAACGCGAGCTAATTCCTCTGCCCGTCACACGCGCTCTCGCCCGCTAATACGTAATTTCTTTCTGGTCACGGATTGGGGGGGGGGGGGGGGAATTCCCGCTCGTAATTAAAGGAACTAGTGTCTGTGTGCGTCGCGTTTTTTTGTTGTGCCGATGATGGGGCGCGTTTGTTTGCGTCGCTGTGAAATTTGAGAAATGGAACGTTGATTGCGCGCGCGCGCACACGCGTGTGTGTGTGTTCAGCAAGGAAGAGTATGAATGTGGAGGTTTCTAGTTTTTTCGAGGTTAGTTGAGTGTCTTCCTTTTGGGTCGGCGACTGGAAATTACGGGGTTACTTTAATGGGTCGCGAATCCAAATGGGTTCGGGTGCATTTAGTTTGTAATGTGTGAAAAAGGCTCGCGTTCGTCGTGTGTTCTTAATGTTGTATATAACGCGAATTTTCGGTGCTGCGTAGTGAAATAGCTGGGTATTTATAAATATTTATAATATTATGCTGATGCGCATTTTAAAGCTTATATTACCTATTAAGATGTGATTTATGAAAGTTCGCCGAACAAAATCCAAGCGCAGTTAAATATTCATGGTATGCGTTTAACGCGCAGGTGATGGTTTAATGGGTCAAAGTTAACAGTTCGGGAACGTTTATTTTAAAACAAAGGCTCGCTCTCGCAACAAAGAGTTTTCTTCTGCATTATTCAGACGCCAGAAAAATACTTCGAATTATACCGAGCATATTTTCGTTACCTATATCAGCAACAATTAAAAAAGAAAACACCATTGTTTGTTCGCCAAAAACCAGTTCGCAACGCCTATATTCCTACTCGGTATAAAATCCAAAATATGCATATAACACAAAATGAACGCCAACAATGTGCTGCCTCCCTCCGCCCACGCGCCATCTGCCATAAACACTCCTCAGCATCAGCGCCGTTATCACAATATTCACCTCGCAAAAATTTTGCGAACCCTCCTTCTCTTCCTCCAAAAACTTACGACCCAATTTCCAAAAATTGAACTTCGCGCCGCGCCCTTTGTATAATCTCGTTCAACACGCGCGCGAGCAGAACGAATAACCAAATGAAAAATCATCGCTCTTCTCCTTCTCTCTCTCTCTCTCTTGCTCTACCCAAGCGAATCCGCCGGCGCTGTGCCGTCGTCGTTGTTTACCGCATTACGAGATTATATCGTGTGTTATGGCGCGCTACGGCGAATGTTTAATGGAGTGATACAATGGCCCCCCGTCCGGTATGTATATATACATACATACATATACACGCCCCGAACACGAGAGATGTGTGTGTCTGCATGTGCACGCGTGCTCGTACGTACCCAGACGCTGGAAACCCCCCTCTTGCGCTTTGAGACGCCAGAGGAAGGACGGGGAGAAAGGTAGTGGGCGTGCGCCATAGTGGATAATAATGTATGCGCGCCGCGTTGATTCTGAAATTTTAAGCGATCGCTTGCCGGCGAACGAGCAAGTGCGGGGATTCATAAGTGGAAGTGGAGAATTGAATTTCGGTGGGAACTGGTAATTGCGAAGATACTTTTTTTCGGGAGGGTTAGTCACCGGTGGCCTGTACTTCCGCGTGCGATATGTCAAAAAGTAGAGGAAAACGTTTTCGGTCGTTACGAAATGTGTTTGTTTCATTTTTTTGTTGAGATATAGGTTGTGGGGAAGGACATTTATTTTATGAGTAGATAAATGTGTTGATTATATCGCAAAAATGTGATTGTGAGGAGATGATAAAATTATTTGTTACCTAAAAATTATTGAGTTAAAATTTGTTCAATAAGAGGAATATTAGTGGAAAAATCTGCTGATTCAATGGAGTGAAATGAATGTTTTATTCTCATTTATTCCTTTTTAGAGTAAATAATATTTTTATTTTCTAAATATTGTATGATTATAAAAGTCTGCGTCGACAAACATACTTGCTTGCTATATCCCACTGATGGAAAAAAAATACTTTTAAATTATTTTCTGTAATCATCAAGCGGACAAACGAACGCATAATAACCCGATATCAACGAAAAATATATTACACGGATTAAATTATAGATATTCTTTTATACAAAAACTGCCCTTCATCCATAAATTTTACATTCAGTAACCGAAAGGCAATATTTTTACATTACACCGCTCAGCGGAAATTGCGACGTGACAATGCAGCAACAACCGCGCGCGCGCGCGTACGAGAGAGAGAGAGAGAGAGAGAGAGAGAGAGAGAGAGAGAGAGAGAGAGAGAGAACAAAATGCCCGAAATATACCGATATTGCAAGCGACCGATGATTTACGACCGAATTCTCCGTAAGTCCCGTATAAAACGGACGACCCCGCGGTTCTCGCAAAAATCTACCCCTCGCGAACGGTAAACACTTCACCGCCAATTAACACTACACACCTTTTTCCCCCTAACAATCGATCGATACCCGCTAACGCATCATCATTCAAAATTAGACTCGTGTCGTGACGCGATATATATTCTATTCGCAGAGAAGCAGCGCGCGCGTGCGAAAACAGCGCTAATAGATTCGCCGTCGTAAATCAGCGACAGTGGCGCCGCGTCCGAATTCATCGAAATTTATTCCCGATAAAAACACGCGAGACGGAGAGAGGGAGAGAGAAATATCACTCTCGTAGCGCGTCGGCCATTCATCAACGCCGAAACGACCAAGTTTCGGGCGCAGGCAAGGCCCTATATGTATCTGTTTACGGCCCGGGGCTGTGTGCCTGCGTTGTTTTGGCATCGCGGGGAGATGCGGATGATTCATTTTGAGATTTTGAGAAGAGAGAGAGAGAGAGAGAGAGAGAGAGAGAGAGAGAGAGAGAGAGAGAGAGAGAGAGAGAGAGAGAGAACTCTGATACGTTGTAGTTCTTTATTAAACTTAAAACGTATCAAAGAGTTTTTTTCTTAAAATTAAAAATTGAATGAGAAAAACGGGAACCCAATTTTAAGTAATAGCGTGGGTATCGCATCACCTTAATTTCAGAATCTTTTAATCAGCGTATTTTTGCTTTTTAGTTATTTTATCATGCTATCTATAATTTATTTTAATTAAATTGTGCTTTCAAAAGTGGTATATTTTATAAAAAGTTTATGAAATGCGGCTCATCAAATTTATTAAGGTTTTTTTTCCATACACGCAGAGAAAAGTTCGTTGGTAGCAAATGGAATTCTTTTGATCCAAGAGGAAAATAATCTTGTTTTGGTTGCCAAAATTAATTCCTCTTGCCACAACAGAAAAATCCTTTTCTGGCAAATTATTCTTGTACAAAAAGGATTCCTCTTCAAGGAAATAGAAGATCTAGTTGACCAATAGGAAAATCCGCTTTAACCAAAATCATTTTGTGTGAAGAAGAAACCTTTTGCCTCCCGAAAAAAAAGTTTAAACTGATTTTCCATTTAAATAAAAAAAAAAATATTTACTTCTATTAATTTTATTTATTTTAACTTTTGTTATTATTTATATTTTTTATGTATTTTATTTTATTATTTATATTTTTTATATATTTTATTTTACTTATTTTATTTTAATAATTAATTAAGGTTGGTTAACTTTGTGAAAAAACCGAAGAAAAAATATTTTCGAGGATAGTTCTCTGGAAGTGCAGTGACTGGGAATCGAACCCTCGACCTTTCGATTAGGAAGCCGGTACCTTAACCACACGACTAAGCTTCTGACGGGGAGTATCAAAAAAGGCTTTATATATTTCAGAAGAATCAACTGATTTTTAAAAATTCATATCTCGACAGTTACTTAACTTGAAGAGATAATTCTTCTTTTATTCATTAAATATTGTATTTATACTTTCCATAAGTATAACTAATATTTAATTGTATTGTAATTAATTATATGATTAATTATTTGTAGTGATTACTCTCATTTCCTCTTGTGACAAAAGGAAATCATTTTGTAGTAAAAACTTTATGAACATGGTCCATTCTCAAGAGAAAAATCCTCATTTAGCAAGAGGACATCATTTTGTCTAAAAAGGAACCTATTTGTGACATTAAAAAATAAGATTTTGGCACAAGAAAAGTATAATCTTGAAACAAAAAATTAATTTTTTTCCTCAAGAATAATACGCTAGATTTAAAACGATTATCGTTTTACTACAACAGGAGTTTGAGAAAAGGATTTTCCTCTTGCCACTAACAGATCATTTCTCTGCGTGTACCTAAAGCAATATTAAAACTTCGAAAATTAAAATCTTTAATGGGTCTGAAGTTTGCAACGTTGTAGCGCAACAAAATAAAAAAATATTTGATTTTGCTTCAAATTTGTAATAATTAATATTAATTTTGCGTGTAGGTTTATTATTTTATAGTATCAAATAAGTTTATAACAAAGATTTAAATAAAATTTCCGTTGTTTAATAACTTTAATTTGCACTCCTAACGATACAAACTTCAGACCCATAATCTTTATTAATCACATGCAGAGAAAAGTCCATTGGTAGCAAATGGAATCCTTTTCATCCAAAAGGAAAATAATCGGGGCTTGTTGCCAAAATTAATTCCTCTTGCCACAAGAGGAATATCCTTTCCTGGCAAATTATTCGTGTACGAAGAGGATTCCTCTTCAAGAAAATAGAAGGTCAGTTGTCCGATAGGAAAATCCACTCCAACCAACATCGTTTTGTATGAAGAAGAAACTCTTGTCTCCTGAGAAAAAAGTTTAAAGGTATTTTCCATTTAAATAAAAGAAAATTGTATTTCTATTAATTTTATATTTTTTATGTATTTTATTTCATTATTTATATTTGTCATGTATTTTATGTTATTATTTATATTTTTTATGTATTTTATTTATTTTATTGTAATAATTAATTAATATTGGTTAACTTTGCGAAAAAAACAGAAGAAAAAATGTTTTCGAGGATAGTTCTGGAAGTGCAGTGACTGGGAATCGAACCCTCGACCTTTGGATTGGGAAGCCGGTACCTTAACCCCGAACGGAAAATGAATAGGGCTAGCCCTGCGTAAACGTAAGGGCCTAACTAGGTTTGCCGTAAGGGCCCCCAGCAAGGCGCGTAACGCGGTGCTGGTATGGCCCCGGCCCGGACTGATAAGGCCTTAATTTGCCTGAAAATCGCCTTACAAAAATATTTAGATATTAAACTAGGGCTACGTGAATGGCCCTCGTCTGGCCCTGATATGTATCCATCAGACGGTACGCCTTACGAAGCCCTGATCAAGCCTTGATATTGTAATGACATGTCTGGATTTAGTAGGTTAAAAATAATTTTGTTTCATTTCTTACGTTAATGTCATTACTACAGAGTAACACATCTGTGTTATTTGAAAAAGTTTATTGAATTATTTTAGATAACTTGCAACGCTTACAAAGCTGTGTATTATTTAAAGCAGTAAATTACCAAACAGTGAAAAATACGAGCTATGCCCGGGAAAGCCCCGCCAGGGCCGGAGGTGCGCCCCATTACGCGACTTGTTAAGGGCCTCACCAGGTGCCATGTCAGGACCTTATGATTATTTTAAGGCATCGGATAAGGCCCTGGCATTAGCCCTAAGTCAATTTCTGTTCGGGACCGCACGACTAAGCTTTTGACGGGTAGTATAAAAAAAGACTATATATTTCAGAAGAATCAACTGATTTAAAAAAATTCATATCTCAACAGTTATTTAACGTGAAGAGATAATTCTTCTTTTATTCATTAAATGTTGTATTCACACTATCCATAAGTATAAATACACTGTTAAAAGGATTTGCATTAAATTTAATGAACATGTAAATGAAGCAAATTTCAAGTATGTAAATTAAAACCAAATTAATGAAATTACCTGAAAATAAATGTACAAATAACTGAAAATTAATACAAATCTGCATTACAATTAAGGCAAATCTGCATTACAATTAATGCAAGTTTGCATTAAAATTAATGCAGATCTGCATTACAATTAATCCACATCTGCATTACAATTAATGCAAATCAACATTACAATTAATGCAAACCTGCATTACAATGTATGAAAAATTGATGGAAATCTGCATTGTAATTAATGCAAATCTGCATTACATTTAATGCAAATCTGCATTACAATTTATGCAAATCTGTAATGTACTGTAAATGTACTGGAAAATTTCATCGCTGCACATTAAAAAAAATCCCGTAAACTGGAATTTCAATTGAATGCATATTTGAAATTTCTAGCAAAAGACGTTATACTAATAAAATTTTACTTGAAAACATTATTTACTTTGTTGAAAAATATTTTTTTTCTTTTTATTCAACAAATTATTTTTTTATTTTGCGAAAATAAAAAATTTTTAGAAAATGTAATAGTGCTACACAGTTTGTAGTGGAAATTATTTATTTTGATTCAAATTTTATTATATATTTTGCTTACCTCACTTTTTTTAATTCCAGCAACAATGTTAATTTATGCATATAACTTTTTAATATTATAAATTTTCGCATTTTCATTAAAGAACTTGTAACTTTTAATTAATCGCATTTTTATTATCGCAGAAAAAAACTTACATAAAATTTTCGACCTAACCGGGAATCGAACCCGCAAACCTTGGGTTACTACGCACGCACGCTATCCGTTACGCTATCGCTCGCTTGAAGAAGTTTGACATTTTCATCTACATAAGGTACATTATCCATATTAATACAATTGATATTACATTTTGACTAACTAAAATATTAATGGCTTTTAAGAATTATTTATTTAAACAATATTTTAAGTAAACGAGTTCGATTTTATGTAAACTTAATTAAATTGATGTGAAATACCGACATAATTTTTGAACGTGTACATCTTATGCAAATACTAATAGAATTACTCAAAAAATTTAAGAGTATAGTATTTACATATATGGAGCGCCTGACAATCCTGTTTTTCAAAAAAAAAAAAAAAAATACTTAGAAATTATTTAATTAAATAAAAACCGCAATGCCGGTAAGTAGGAATCTGCATTTGTATAATTTTGATCTAGTTTTTAAACGAGCATATCTGATGGAAATGCTAATAAAATCACTCAAAAAAATTTCTGAGCATAGTATTTACATATACGGAGCGCTTGACAAAATTGTTTTTCTAGATAAACGTCTGAATATTAATTTCATTATTTAATAAATTAACTTTTCAAACATTGATTTGGCAAAACACAATTTTCACGCCCTCCGAACATACAAATACTATACTCAAAAAATTTTTTCGAGCGATTCTATTAGTACTGTCATGAGATATACTCTTTGAAAAAATTGGATCAAAATGACAAAAATGCAGATTCCTACTTATTGACATTACAATTTTTATTTAATTAAAAAATTCCAAAACATTTATTTGGAAAAACACAATTTTCACGCCTTTCGTATATGTAAATACTATACTCAGAATTTTTCTGAAGCGATTCTATTAGTACTGTCATGAGATTTTCTTAAAATAAATTTAAACTAGATGCGATAAAAAATTTCTTTTTGATACTAAAATTTAAGGCATACTTAATTGTAATTCAATGTAAATATTCATTAAAGTTAACACATTTCCTGTAAAAAGTATATAAATTTTATGTAGATGCATTAAATTTGTCTTGCTTTAACAGTAATCTCTTTATGCCCTTGCATAGTAGTATTTATGAAAATGTTTATAAAATTAAAAGAATAATAACTTAAATGTAATTCTCAGTACTGGAATAGACTTTCTTGTTATATGTCATGAAATTTCATGTAAAATTAGTTAAATTTTTAATATCATCACATTAATTTTAATGCACGTGAACTGTATTATTTATGCGGATGCCCTGGTAGAAAATAACCCAACCAAAATGGCTTAACTGCAACTGTTGGCTAATCTTTTTGGCCAACGAATAACAAAAATATTAACGAACGGTTGGCCAGTGGATGGTGAACTATCGATAATTAAAAGCATCGAATGCGTGGACTAGGTCTTTGGGGTGGCCGATGATGGACTCTTATAGGTGGTGCGCTCCGTAGTTTTATGCGTTAAGATCTCAGGGTGAATCTAATACGTGGCCCAGGTGTTCAGGGTAGCCGATGACGATGTATAGGTGGTGCACTCCGTAGTTTTTTGCATCTAGGTGTCGGAATGCATTCTATGTGTGGTCTAAGTAGTCTGTGTAGCCGATGACTGAGTCTAGGTGGTGCGCACCGTAGGTTTGTAGCTCTAAGTGTTGGAACTTATCGAATGCGTCGTCTAGGTGTTCTGGGTGACCGATTACGGAGTCTTGGTAGTGCGCACCGTAGGTTTTTGGCTGTAGGTGTTGGATCTCATCGAATGCGTCTTTTAGGTGTTCGGGGTAGCCGATGACGATGTCTAGGTAGTGCGCTCCGTAGTTTTTTTGAATTTAGGTGTTGGAACACATCGAATGCGTGGTCTAGGTCTTTGGGGTAGCCAATTACGGAGTCTAGGTGGTGCGCACCGTAGGTTCTTGGCTGTAGGTGTTGGATCTTATCGAATACGTGCCCAGGTGTTCGAGGTAGCCGAAAACGATGTCTAGGTGGTGCGCTCCGTAGTTTTTTGCATCTAGGTGCTGGAACACATCGAATGCGCGGTCTAGGTCTTTGGGATAGCCGATTACGGAGTCTAGGTGGTGCGCACCGTAGGTTCTTGGCTACAGGTGTTGGATCTTATCGAATACGTGGCCCAGGTGCTCGGGTAGCCGAAAACGATGTCTAGGTGGTGCGCTCCGTAGTTTTTGCATCTAGGTGTTGGAACACATCGAATGCGTGGTCTAGGTCTTTGGAAGAGCTGATCATGCGTTTAGGTGGTGCGCTCTATAGTTTTTTGGCTCCAGGTGTTGGAACACATCGCAAACGTGGTGGACGAGGAAAACTACGGAGAGCATTACCTAGACACCGTCATCGGCTACCCCGACCACCTGGACCACGCATGGAATGCATTCCGACACGTAGACGCAAAAAACTACGGAGTACACCACCTAGACATCGTCATCGGCTACCCCGAACACCAGGGCCACGTATTCGATGAGATCCAACACCTACAGCCAAGAACCTACGGTGCGCACTACCTAGACTCCGTAATCGACTACCCCAAAGACCTAGACCACGCATTCGATGTGTTCCAACATCTAGATGCAAAAAACTACGGAGCGCACCACCTAGACATCGTCATCGGCTACCCCGAACACCTAGACGACACATGGAATGAATTTCGACACCTAGATGCAAAATACTACGGAGCGCACCATCTAGACTTCGTAATCGGTCACCCTGAACACCTAGACGACGCATTCGATGAGATCCAACATCTACAGTCAAAAACCTACGGTGCACACCACCTAGACTGCGTAATCGGCTACCCCGATCACCTAGACCACGTATGGGATGCATTCCGACACCTAGATGCAGAAAACTACGGAGCGCACCACGTAGACTTCGTAATCGGTCACCCTGACCACCTAGACGACGTATTCGATGAGTTCTAACACCTACAGCCACAAACCTACGGCGCGCACCACCTAGACTCTATCATCGGCCACCATTTTGCGAAGCTAATGAGCCATTTATTTGTATCAAGAAATCAATTTTCTTATTATAACATTTATTGGCCAACCGCAAGGCTTATTCCGTGATGAAATAAGCGGTAATTATTACCGACCATTGGTTAAATGGTTGGCCAAACCTTTGCGATTTGGTGAACGGATGGTGAACGGTTGGTTAGCATTTCTATCAGGGTGGTAAAGAAATTCCATGGATCGCTAGTCAAATGTAGTGCTCAGAACTGGAATATCCTTTTTCATTTTGTCATAAAATTTCATGTAAAGTTTATTAAATTTTTAATATCATCACATTAATTTTAATGCACGTGAACTATATTATTTATGCGAATGTGAATGAAATTCAATGGATCGTTACTCAAATTTAATGCTCAGTACTGGAAAAGCCTTTTTCATTTTATGTCATGAAATTTCATGTGAAGTTTATTAAATTTGTTTCATATTCACATTAATTTTAATGCACGTGAACCGCATGATTTGTGTTTATGTACATGAAGTTTAAAGCATGGTACTTTAAATTTAATGAACATTAGTTGATTTAATTATTCGTATAATGTAATGAAATATTATGAAATGTAATTAAATTTCGTTATCTTCAACATTAATTTTAATGCACGTGAACTGTAATTTTTATCATCATGTTCATTAAACTTTGTGCATAAGACATTAATTTTAATTTACACTCGTAATTTTCATGCAATACAGATATTTCATGTACTCGTACAATAATTTCTATGTACAGGTACAATAATTTTAATGTACTTTTATTAATATTGTATGGATTTACATTAATTTTATGGTAGATGTGCATAAAATGATATTTAAGTTACAAATTCATGAAAATTAATGCACGAGTGTACATTAAAGGTGCATTAAATTTAATGATATTTTTAACAGTGTAATATTTAATTTTATTGTAATTATATGATTAATTATTTGTAGTGATTACTCTCCTTTCCTCTTGTGATAAAAGGTAAATCATTTTCTAGTAAAAACCTTATGAACATGGCCTATTCTCAAGAAAAATCCTCTTTTAGCAAGATTACATCATTTTGCCTAAAAAGTATCCTATTTGTGGTATTAAAAAATAAGATTTTGGCACAAGAATCATTTTACCACAAGAGGATTTTGAGAAAAGGATTTTCCTCTTGCCACTAACAGACCATTTCTCAGCGTGCGGAAATTTAATACAAATTTCTGTCAGACTGATCCAAGTGCTGATATTAATTACAAAAGATTTTTACAACAAAATGTGTATCCGTGTCTAACCTCGTTTTTCATAAAAGTTTAAAATACCGTATAGCCCAACTAAAAAAAAACCGGAATTCCCCCGATAATCAAAAGAGAAATTTCGCACAGTAGCATTTCAAGCTCAATTTTTTTAATTAAAATCGTATACTTCCGCGCGAGCGGAGTCTAATAAAAATCGAGTGTAATCAAACAATTTTTAGTCTCTCTCTCCGCTGGGAGAGAGAAACCGAGCGAGTCGGCAAAAACGTCGCGCACCCGTAAAAAAATTCCGCTGCGTCAACCAAGCAATGCGTTTAAAAGAGAAAAAGAGCGCTTAAACTGTGTCCTCGATATATATATATATCCAGTAGTGGGAAAGTACGCAATTGTTAAAATACGCTATATATATCGGAAGCCGACGTTATGTAAAAAAGGAATTATATGTCGTGGAGAGACAGAAAATTGAGTCGACCGATATAGGAAGGAGAGGAGCGGCTTTGAAATGCGAAATGAAGCTGCTACGGCGTATAATGCCTAAAGAGGGTATTTCTCTATTTGCGCATCTTTGTAAATTACAGGGTAGTCTAGGTTAAGAATGTAGGGCGCAAGCACGCGCGGCTAAACTTTTCATAACTTAGTTTACAACTCGCGCCGGAACTTTTCGAGAGGGCTGCATATAATAATATGTGAAAATGGTATACGTTGAATTGTTAATTACGCGCTCAAAAACTGGTGCAAGAAATGCGGAATTAATTCATCCCTGGCTTCCATTCTGAAATTCATTAATAATTCTGGCACGAAGAATGCTAAACAAACTTTAAATTAGTGTTAGAATTGTATTTGTTGGACTTCAGTAAACTGAAATATTTTGTAAATTATTATGTAAATTTTGGTTTCGAACAAAATTTCACCTCTCGTGAAACTCGAAAGTTTTTGCTTCAATAATTTGAAGGTTAAATGAATGCATCTTTTACAAACAGTAATTTAAAATTAAAAAAAAATAGATAATATATCGTTCTCAAATTTCCCCGAAATATGAAACCGTAACTTTGTTTTTCTCCAGTAAAGATCTCCCGGTACTCTCACCGCTTTTTACAACATCTCCCGATACATCAATTCCCCCGCGAAAACACGCTCGTCGCAATAAACCACCGGGACATTCCTCTCCCAACTCGTCAATTTAATAATTGTCTCGAAACTACTCCACCGCTTACCCGCAACTTTTTCCACTACCACTTCCTCTCTCTCTCTTTCTCAGATATTCGATCGGTTGCAAACTTCCCGACCACCCCGTACATAAGCCATTCCTCTCCCTCTATCCGGCTAGCGGAACGCTATTAAGGGGTCACAATGGACAAAGAAGCGAACTCTCTATCCGCTCGCTTTCAAGTTCAGTCCCGGGAAAAAAGGCCAATTTGAAAGTTGTGTAACGACGGCGCAGGCTGCCGAGCTTTCTTTTATACCGCGCGCGGGATCTCGGAGTCTCGGCACGTGAGAGCGCGGGAGTTTTGAATTTATTTCCAAGACGAGGAAGAGGGAAATTGGAGGAAGAGAGAGAGAGAGAGAGAGAGAGAGAGAGAGAGAGAGAGAGAGAGAGAGAGAGAGAGAGAGAGAGAGAGAGGTGGTGAGGATCAATTAGGGGACGCGAGCCGGCTGCTAATTCGTCGATATCCGGTCAGAACAGATGGCACTCCTGGGAGGAGGCGGGCTTTTCGGATCGCTGGAGGTTGGCAGTTCTTTTTTTGCTGGGTTTTTCGATGCGCTGATGTCGCGCGGTGGTAATGCCAATAGGTCGTTTTAGGGAGTGATGCTGGTTAAGTTGGTATTTAATGGTTCAAGCGGTCGTCGAAGTTTGGAAAAAAAATTTTAATTTGCAAAAATGTTGATTTTTTCGGATTTTTTACGATTGGGGAGTGGCAATAGTGGAATAATCAAAATACAACGAGTTTAATTTTCCTTTTATTCGATAAATAATTCATTCGCAAGGGATGAATAAGTTACTACGAAAGTATAAAATAAGGCAAGTATAGATATTTTTTTCTGTATAATCTATAAAATAATAATATTTATGATTTAAAAAAAAAATCAAATAAATACCAGTGAAAATGTCTTTTACTTCTTTGAGTCATTGTATGCTGAACAAATTATATGTTGGTAAGTACATTCAAATTGTTCACTGCAAATCAAACAAATGAAAGTTGTGAAATCAATTAACGATAGTCAAGTAATGAGACAACTCTCGGAAACAACTGTATGATTGTTCTCAAAAATGTATTCAAATTTGTGCATTCTTCTATACAAATTAAACACAAGAAAGTACTGAAATCAATTTATTGTAGACAAGTAACCGTAAGTTAACTTGACTGACATATAATAGAACTTTTAGTACCTTTTGTGTAAAATTACATTTACGCCCACGTTGTAATACTTCAAAAATATTTAGCCAGCGGGCATAAAGTACTACTTAACACCTAACAAGCGCAATAGCTCACATACTCCTACAAAACTTTATAGAACCTACGCACTTTACGCCCGTGTGGGTGAAAATTATTTTAATTATATAACTATTATGCCTTCCTTTTATTTCTAAAATTCATAAGAATTTTATCAGATATATTTACGAAAAGTTAAAGCCTATATAAAAAAATTACATAGTTACCAACACATTCCCATTTTTCATTATTCTTTTTCAATTTTGAAATTTCTATAATATTACGCATCTTGGGAGGACAATAGAAGTTTATATAGAGCTGCTCTAGCAGTGGTGGTCCTCCAATCTCCCATACATACTTGGCGGGCCCGACGGTTTGCAGTTTAAGGTGTAGACATGGTCATTTTCATATAAATATTCATATGTTTAAGGTCAGATAAAATATATAAATGGGTTGCTTCTACATATTAAATACTGATCCGTATTGAATTTATTACTCTGTTTTTAAATAGAAAGTGCAAACACGCATGATAATATCATATGAGATCTCATGAGAATATCGGACATCAAATCTCTTACGAGATCTCATATGAGATCCCGAAATAAGTACAATTGCAGATGACATTAATATATGATATCTCATATGCGATCTGATGTCTGAAATACTCATATGAGATCTCATATGATATTTACACACGGGAAAAGAATGAAAATTAAAATAGGTGGCTTACAAAATGGTTAATAAAATCTAAAGCGCTTTTGAGTAAACTATAAATTTATATGTATTTTTTATCTCATTCCTGCTTAAAAAAGACGGACACAAGGAAAAATATTTAGGGTAATGAAAGTAAATCATGAGATTATATGCAGTTGTATAGGGATATTATAATATTTAAGCGGTATCAATTAAAAATTAGAGCCAATGTTATTATTTATAGTGGGCTTATAGGTATAAACATTGTTAATCAATTTATGCAAAAATTTAGTAAGTATTCTACATTTGTAAATGTAGAATACTACAAAGCCCACCGGTAAACTGCAAACCGTCGGGCCCGCCAAGTATGTATGGGAGATTGGAGGACCACCACTGCTAGAGCAGCTCTATATAAACTTCTATTGTCCTCCCAAGATGCGTAATATTATAGAAATTTCAAAATTGAAAAAGAATAATGAAAAATGGGAATGTGTTGGTAACTATGTAATTTTTTTATATAGGCTTTAACTTTTCGTAAATATATCTGATAAAATTCTTATGAATTTTAGAAATAAAAGGAAGGCATAATAGTTATATAATTAAAATAATTTTCACCCACACGGGCGTAAAGTGCGTAGGTTCTATAAAGTTTTGTAGGAGTATGTGAGCTATTGCGCTTGTTAGGCGTTAAGTAGTACTTTATGCCCGCTGGCTAAATATTTTTGAAGTATTACAACGTGGGCGTAAAATGTAATTTTACACAAAAGGTACTAAAAGTTCTATTATATGTCAGTCAAGTTAACTTACGGTTACTTGACTACAATAAATTGATTTCAGTACTTTCTTGTGTTTAATTTGTATAGAAGAATGCACAAATTTGAATACATTTTTGAGAACAATCATACAGTTGTTTCCGAGAGTTGTCTCATTACTTGACTATCGTTAATTGATTTCACAACTTTCATTTGTTTGATTTGCAGTGAACAATTTGAATGTACTTACCAACATATAATTTGTTCAGCATACAATGACTCAAAGAAGTAAAAGACGTTTTCACTGGTATTTATTTGATTTTTTTTTTTAAATCATAAATATTATTATTTTATAGATTATACAGAAAAAAATATCTATACTTGCCTTATTTTATACTTTCGTAGAAAGTTTTATTTATATTAACAACATTATTATTTGTACAGTCATGAAAAAAATTATTACAATTTGCAGAGAGTGCTTATTGAATAGATGAGATTCGAAGAAATAAAAGGCCTAGACAATAAAATATAATTAGAAATAATTTTCGCCCTCGCGTATGTAAAAGACGTATGTTCTATATAGTTTTGTAGAAGTACTATGATGCAATTTTACATCCGAGGTACAAAAAGTTTTATTTTGCTACTTGCCTACAATAAATTGATTTCAGTACTTTCTTGTGTTTAATTTGTATATAGAAGGATGAACCAATTTGAATAAAAATTCTGCGAACAGTCATACAGTGATGGTTTCGGGGAGTTTGCATTAAGTACTTGACTATTAAAAATGGATTTCACAACTTTCATGCACGGAGAGAAATTTTGTAGTGAAAATTACAAATATTCCAGACAAAATTACCAGTTTCTATGGTAATGGATGGACAGACTGACAATTTCAAACTTTTTACCAAAGTGCCTTGGTAAAATTTTTTTTTAGTTAATTTAAATTAAAAAAATTAACTTTTTTTATCTATATTGATGGATATATAGTATTTTAATATAGAAATAGAAACAGAAACAAGGATGAAAAAACATTAAACTGAAAAAAAAATTTTTACGGAAGCGGGATTCGATCCGACGATCTTTGAGTTGAGAGTCCGACGTTCTACCGACTGCGCCACGGAAGCTGTTACCAACAGTCATTTGAATCGCCGTTATTACTTACTAAAAATATGTGTATTGTTTTCATTTTAACGTCGCGCACGCCTCTAGTATCAATCTTCTGAAACACAATAATGCGCAGTGCGCATGCGCGAGTACACGAATACCAGGTTATTTGGTAAAATTTATCAGTTTTCTTAGTAAAAATTCTTAGGTTACCTTGTAAAAATGACTAGATCTCAATTTTTACCAGTGTGTCTGGTAATTTTTATTCCGATAATTTGGTATTTTTTTTAAGTGGTTATGGTAGTTTTTCCTGGGAAACTTATAAATTGTATTAGAAACCTGGGAATATCACGGCTTTTGACAGTCTATCCATGCGCTACCAAGGCACCTTGGTAATTTTTACTCTAAAATTTCTCTCCGTGTGTGTTTGATTTACAGTGAACAATGTAAATGCAGTTACATATAATTTGTTGAGTATTTTGTAATATTTTATGTTAGACGTAATTATTTTTTATATAAATTTTTATAGTAAATATATTATACAAATTTTATTTTTAAATATTTATTTTATAGATTATATACAGAAAAAAATATCTATACTTGCCTTATTTTATACTTTCGTAGAAAGTTTTATTTATATTAACAACATTATTATTTGTACAGTCATGAAAAAAATTATTACAATTTGCAGAGAGTGCTTATTGAATAGATGAGATTCGAAGAAATAAAAGGTTTAGACATCTTCTATTCCGCATGTGAATTTTTCTCAGAGTCTATTATTATATATTAAATGCATAGATTTCAGCATCTCGATTCCATTCAAGGAACTTGTTTCGTGGATAAGCAATTGTACATGAGTATACGAATGCTGACACTTAATGTTTCTTAATTATAATCAGATTTTGACTTAGTATTACATTGTAATACTTATAAGATTCTTGCACCTCTAGGTCTGACAGGGATTGTTGCACCTCTAGGTCTGACAGGTGGATATAACCGCTTTCATAACCAAAGTCAGAGGTCCTGGGCCAACTTTGGATGAGTTGTTTTTGGAAGACTAATTACTAGTTTTCCTTTAGATATCATAGGGCCAGTGAAGCATTGAAATACTATAAAGTCGAACGAGGCTCTACTAACGGGTTATCTGCCACAGTATTTCTGCCTCTACTACATAAGGTTGCATGCTTTGACAGACTTGAACATAATCTTTTTGTTCCCGTAGTGCATAATGATTTGAGAAATATCCACAGCAGTGTTTCATATCGCAAACATCTCCTGTTATATTCCTTACATTCATGATATTGCACAATCTATTCCTTGCAAAATAGAAGCTTTCAAGATTTTCGTCTACTGATATACTGTTTATATGACACATAAATTAATTTTGAAATCACTCATTTATCCACTTGTTTTGTTTTCTTTCATTAGTCAAAATAGTCTATAATATACTTTTACTTCCATAAAAGTCGACAAATATATTTCACTGAAAAACCTCATGGCTTTTATGTTACAAAAACAAGTCATTTCATACATAGCCGATATTTCTTTCTATCTGTAATCTGTATACTAAAAAATTTTCCATTGTTTATTTTACACTTTTTTTACATCTTCTTTCTTCATTGTTTGTATATTATACAATCAGTTTATGAACTGAGAATCACTAATAACTTTCTTTATTCTTGTATAGATCAAACTTTTGACGTCTTCAACCCTGGGAAAATCATACACGAGAATAACTGAGCACTTTTATTTTTTGAAATTTTCACAATATAACACATCCTTTTCGCTTTTCTCATTTGACATAATCTTTTAGTTTCATACTAAAAAAATTTCCATTGTTTATTTTACACTTTTTGTACATCTTCTTTCTTCATTGTTTATATATTATACAACCAGTTTATGAACTGAGAATCACTAAAAACTTTCTTGATATTCTTGTATGTCATAATAACAACTAACTTAAACCACAAACAATTAAAGTTATCTACTATGAAAATAAGATACAGTCTTTACAGTTTGCTAATATGTTTGCGCGTTGTTTTCTCAATCACTTAATGTTACTATTAAAATACTTATGGTAATTCATTCTTTGACGCATTGACATGCAATGAACTTCATCAATTTTTAGTGTTTTTGTTTTTATGTTAATATCTTCTTTTATGTTAATATCGTTGTAATTCTTATATTGTATAGATGTAAATCCATGTATACATGTAATGTCGCAAACATGTTGTGGTTACACTGCATATTTTTATCATACTGTATTCAAAATTTTCTTGTAAAACAAAAGTTATTATAAAGATGTTTACTGATTTTGTCAAATATTATAAACTTTATGAACCTCATAACACATAATTTATTTATTAATACACCCTTGATCTACTCAAAATATTTCAAACTGATTTTATGTAGATATTTTTTTATTTAAATTTTTTTTATTTATTTGAATTGTTGATTATAAACACTGTTTATTTACACTATTATTTAAATTGTTGATCATAAACACTGATTTGATTTCATATATATAACACATCATCATAGCAGTACTTTATTTTATTTTACACAAAACACTAATTATAGATGTCACTTTTGAGAATATAATATTTACACTATTATTTAAATTGTTGATCACAAACACTGATTTGATTTCATATAACACATCATCATAACAGTACTTTATTTTATTTTACACAAAACACTAATTATAGATGTCACTTTTGAGAATATAATAATTCAATAACCCTTTCAAGTCTTGTCACAGTCAAAAATTTATTATTGTTTTCAAAAAAATGCACATTCAATTCTTCTTGTGAAAAAGGTGATTTCTTTTCAAATGGGCCATAAGAAAAAGTAGTCACTTTACGTTACAGACTTAGTTTTAGTGTAACTCTCAACATTCCTTGAAGAAAGCAAAACATTTGTAGTCTGTTTGGTAACAGAATAAGGTGACGACTAGTAAAGATTTCCTGTATATTTAACTAGCTGCGTCTCCTTCTGCAGAATTTCCTTAGGATGTCGAGTTGACTCATGCGTCAAAATGACTTCTACTTCAATGGAACTGAACGCTCTCGCTACAGTGGATATAAAATATCTTAAAACATCTCAAAAACATCTCAAAATAATAGTGTACTGTTATTTAATTAAAAATTACAAACCTTGCTCCAGTGTGCAATAAATCAATAGTTTCTTCTATAGTGATATTGTCCCAGTGCGATATTTCAATGGCCCTTTCAAGTCTTGTCACAGTCAAAAATTTTATTTTTTGTCAAAATGCATGTCAATTCTTTTTGTGAAAAGGGTGATTTCTTTTCAAATGGGCCATAAGTAATAAGTCACTTTACGTTACAGGCTTAATTTTAATGTGACTCTTAACATTCCTTGAAGCTGTTTGGTAACAGAATAACGTGAGGACAACTAAAGATTTCCAGTATATATTTAACTATAGCCGTGTCTCCTGCAGAATTTCCTTAGGGTGCGGATTGTTTGGTCAGCTGCTATATTATATTGTAATATAATATAATATCTGTAAAAATAAAAAATTCACAAAGTATCAATTTTTAAAAAATTTTAAAATGATTTTAGCCGTTTAACATTTAGCCATTGATTATATAGTATAGTATAAGTATATATACTTATCTAATAAAAATTTTCCCCATTGATACACGTAGAGTAGATAAATCTTCTCATCAGATGACTTCTTGAGATTTTTGAATTGAATATTAATATATAAAACCATATTTTGAGGTTATTTTAGATTACAATTTTCATTGTTGTTCGTTAGTTATACTACTTATATTCTTTTCTCTCTCTCTCACTTTCTCCTTTCAAATACCACAATTTTTTTGTTAATTTTGTATATATATATATTAATTATTTTGTGTGTGTGTGTGTGTGTGTGTGTGTGTGTGTGTGTGTGTGTGTGTGTGTGTGTGTGTGTGTGTGTGTGTGTGTGTATATAACCGGATGTGTCGTAAGAGCTGTAAACTGCAAACCGGATGCCGGAAGAAAAAGACTAAAATTCTGAAAGGAAAACGACCATAAAATAATTCAGTTGTCTATATCTTTTAAACGAAATAATCTTTTTAAATAAAATCTTTTGATTTGAATAGAGCAATGAAATGGCTTTCGATTAAGAGGGATATGTTATATAGTAAAAACTAACGCAATATACGTAAAAGCGCAATGAATTTTTCGTACACTCATTTCAAAGTATATGTAGCACGGGTCGCTCCTTCAGGCTTCTTCTATACTTGCCTTCGGAGCGCTCCCGCGCTCCTTGATCAAGATACTGATTTAATTTCAATACTCTCAATAAACTCAGAGGTCGAGATGAAAATGATATTTCAATTTATAACTTCCCTTTGATTTCGCTTGCATAAAATAAATATTAACGAATTTGATATTAAAATCATGTTGAATGATAAAGGCTCTTCGTATAAGTATTTTATTACTTTTACTTCAAAAGTGGTATGCAATTTTGATCATAATTTTGTAACATAACATTTGCGAATTTCGGCAATTGAAACCGAAGTTAACATGCAGTAATAGCTACTGTAATTGGATTATCATTGGTGAATAGACCCATCAGTCGAACACATTCGAATGTCAGTTTCACCCATTGTGATATGTTGAAGACCGTGATTTATATTTGAGTTGTGTAATCGATTATCAATGTCGAATGAATTATTCAGATAGAAGCATGAATTTTAATAAAATGGTGCTCTACATCTGTCTTTTTAAATTTCATGAAGATTAGAAAGATCGCGCTTCTGACAAAAAACATGGGGAATAATTGATTTCACTTATCATCTCTGCTATACACTTGTGTGATGATGTGTGCTAATTGTATTCCTCTAATAGTATTTAATTTTTTTATCGTGTATTGAACATATATATTATTACGTAAGCGAATCTTGTAACTTTTATAAGATTTTGACAAACATGAATCTTTTGTAGGAAACTTTTTGACAATATCCTGCACTATACTCGACCCGAATGGGAGTTTTTCAACGGATTTATTTTTGAGTCTTCAATACTTTTGAAACATTTTTACGCTCAAAGTTTGACAAACTTTTAATAATACTTCAATAACAAACAACATTCAACAGGTAAACGTATTATTCATGTACGTTGTATTCTTGGTAAAAAAAATTTTTTACCGTGTATTCAAAAGATTCTGATCGATTTTGTAAAAGTATTTCTGTTATTCTTGGACTTAGATTGTTCTTATTTTTCACGATGGTTTGTTTTCGCCTTTTGAACATTTAAATTATGAATTCTATAAGATTAAGAATGAAATATTTTTTCAACAGGTTCATGCCAAGGTAAACACATCATAGCATTGCGTGCACCTGTTGATAATAAAGAAAATTTGTCATACTTAAATATCTACAATCTGTAACAAGTAAATTTGTCATATAACCATGTATTATTTTTTAATCACAAAATTACTGCAATAACTAATTATATCGTTTTTTTTTCTATGAAAGTTCAAAAGAGTCGTGTTATTAAATAAATAAAATTTTAAATTTAAAAAAACTTTTAACTACCACCTTTAATGAGAATCAATAACTTGTTGTATTATAGAAATAATCTAATTTTTAAATTAAGTATTTTTAAAAGCGTAAAAGCAACTTTATATTTTTTATAACTCAGTTATTGGATAGTCAAAAAGTAACTATAAATAAATCCTCAATCAATAAATTTCACAAATATCTATAATATACTACAGCCAAACATTTTTTCACGATCTTGCCAATCGACTCCCCGGTACATCCTCACACTTTCACCCCCTTCCCTCCAGTCAACACATCCCCAGTCGAAATTAAAACGGCTCTCTTTCCACCCATTCCTCACCCTGCGCGCCAATTACATTCAAATTAGATGCCCTGTCAGCCTCGCGGACCTCCTCCCATTCACCCCCCCTCCTCCCTCCTCTTCGCGTCGCATTAATGCAAAAAACATGAGCTCGTAAAAACAATTTCCCGGGTAATAGAGTGAGATGGTATCGAGCGGCAGCTGTTGCCCCCCCCCCCCCCGCGCGATAAATTCCGCTGGCTGCTTTTTGTTAGCGCCGTGTTTGCGTGCAAATGCAACGAGACGAGAAAAAGCGATGCCATTACCATGTGTAGTGTGGGTGTGGGGGTGTCTTTTTCCTTTCCATTATTTTAGTTTTACCGTGTACTTTCGCTATGTGGACGGCAGGAAGCGCACGAATTTCGCGGGAATTTCACCCGGTCGGGATTTAGCGTGTGCTTTTGGATTTGCGCGTGGTCGGAGTAGGAAATGTTTTAGTTTTGTATGTGACGGTGTGGCCATTTTTAATAAGCGTCGGGTGATGGATAAGCTTTCGAAATTCGCAGAAAAGGGAGGAAGCTAAATTAAAAGGCTGAATTCCTTTTGTAAGGGAGTATTGGTGTGAATAATTAAATCGATATCTCGAATTATCGGCCCTTAATTTTGAAAAATCGAGGGCAACGGATGGATGGTCGGCGATTAAATTAAAATATTGATTTTCAAACTGAATAATAAGTGCGATAAATCGAATTATTAAACGCTGAAAACTTTTTATAGATTTTTCATTGCATAAAGAAATATCGAACACTATATCCTGTTGAAAGCTATTTAATCATATTTTTAAAAACATTGTTCACCCGAAGCAAATTCAGTACGGATAAAAGGCAGAAGTAAACAGTCACTGAAACACATTCTAACAATTTTCTCTCTTCGAGCCCGGCTTCACTACCAATCAACGCGCAAATTGATATTTCAATGAGTCATAAAAATAACAATACGATCGGACGTTGAAATTTTTCATCTCCAATTTATAGAAACGTCCGCGGCTCGTACTCGTGTCACCTCCTAAAACATTTCCCACCTCTCTTCCTCTCTCTCTCTTTCTCTTCCAAAAGAGCATACACATTTCCAACGATAAATCAACGTGGACGAACCTATACAGAAAGTTTACATTTTTTCCTCCACACACACATGCGTCCGGCAACTTGTTAACGCCCCTAAAAAGTTTATGTCGAAAATAAAAAAAGAAGATCGAACCGCGACGAGAGAGAGAGAGAGAGAGAGAGAGAGAGAGAGAGAGAGAGAGAGAGAGAAAAAGAGAGAGAGAGAGAGAGAGAGAGAGAGAGAGAGTGTTTCGATAGTAAACAAATTATTCGCTTCCTTGTGCTGTCTTTTTTTCGCAAATGTAATATTGATCTGCCGTATTTATACATATATATGCACATGTATACAAATATATGTGTGTGTGTGTGTGTGTGTGTGTGTGTGTGTGTGTGTGTGTGTGTGTGTGTGTGTGTGTGTGTGTGTGTCATATGTATACACATACACACACACACGCACACACACACACACACACACACACACACACACACACACACACACACGCGAAAGGCAGGCGAAGGAATTTTTTGAATTATCTTCCGCCAGGATTTATATCCCATTGTGCCTCCTCCTCCTCCTTACGTCTTCATTTCTTTATCCGACGTGGAGTCGGGGGTGTATAATAGTTTTCGCGGCGCGCGCGGATTCCATTACGAGTAGTTGGGCGGCGCGAGATTGAAATGGAGCGCCGCGCCGAGGTGTCGCGACTGTATTATTCGTGACGGATGGACTACTTTCCCGTTGGCGCGGCGCGATATGCGCCCCCGACGTCGTCTTGAGATGACGGATTTTGTATTTTGATTCTGTTCGATGAAAAAGTTTGGATTCTTACGTATGATGGGTGACAATGGTTTGTTGTGTTTCGCTTTCTCCGAAACTGGATGGGAGTAGGATTGTTTCGAGGTTGGATTGTTCTGCCGAGTTAAGATGGCTTCGGATACACTTATAGGCTCGACATATTTTTTTTTTTAAGATATGTGCTGTAAGAGAATATTTCTGTAGATTTCAATTATAAAAAAAATCAACATTTTAACTCGTGAATAATGGAAGGCCTTATACAACCCCGTTATTGATGTTGTTAGTAGTTTAAAATATTTCTATAAAGATTAAATTATTTAAGTCTGTATATTGATTTTCAAAAGTACGACATAATTTTTTGATAAAGATTGATATAAAATTTTGTCATATATGTTTCCGGAGTCAGAAGAAAAGGGGAGAGTTTAGAAGAAAACAGGTAGTAGATTTTATTATAATTTAATTTATATACGATTAAATTTATTTGTATCGTGAATTAAAAATTAAATTTCTATTAAATTAATTTTCTTCTTTAAATTTGTTACACTTCAATGGTACAGAAATTAACTTACGAAGAAATAAGTTGTTTCAGCGATTGTTTTTCAAAGCTTATTATTAACGTACGTAATATAGTATAATTGAATTAGAAAAAATAAGATTTATTGTAGAAATAAACTAATTAACTCTGACAATAATATTAAAATATTGAAGTAATAAGTACATATGTGTTTTGCGATATGCAATATTTGATTTAAAACTGAAAAATTAAAATTTTAATCGTTTTTATTAGAAAACCGTTAAGATAAGTTATTAAATTTAATAAAGGTAAAATATTATTCTTTCTAATAAAAAAAATAATTCGCATCGATTGTTTTTATTAATAAAAATAATCCAATCAAATCTCATTTTGATAAAAGTTACAATTATTTAATTAATAGCGAATTCAAACAATAAAATGTCATGTTAAAAGCGAATTATTTAATTAATATTAAAGTCATCAAAGCAAATATAATGTCATAGTCGAAATTTCACAAAACGTGCTTGTTAATCATATTTCAATAGTGCATCTGTTTAAAAGATAAACTCCTTTAAAGGGATTAAAGAAATTTCGTAATACACTAACCAACAATCACGCTTACTTACATCAACTCTCCATTCTCTTTTTCTGCAACTCAAAAAAGTTACAGCCTACTTAAACCTTACGCTTCTCACAAACTCTCCTCCTCCCTTATTTCCAGCCCATTAAATAAGGGCCTTAATCATCGCTGAACCTACTAAAAAAGAAAAATAATCTCGTCCTGCACGAAAAATCTCTCTCCGAATACTACTTCGTGAAAAGTTGTTCAGCACTCGAAAATCCTCCCACGCCAGCAGATTTTTTTTCCCTCGTCTCTTCCTCTCGAGAGGAGATGAAACGAGACGGCGACACTTTAATACAGTCTGTTCCTGCTGTGCCTGTAGCGCAGTCATCCTCTCGGGTTAAACGTCTCGGCTTGAACAATTGACACAGCGCGCGCAGGCGAGCGACGGTTTCAGATTGAACGCGCCCGGATAATTTCTCGATTGCGCTCGCGCGTGTCGCAGCTGCGTTTTTCTTTTCGCCAAGTGCATTGCAAATTTAACGAGGTCGGGTGCGATTGGTGGAGTGCGATGCATGACTTCCCTGGTAGAAATGTTAACCAGGTGCTAGCTATTGTTCAGTTAACCTTATGACTAACAGCCAACATTGCTTGTATTTCATAATTATGTACCAATCCGAAATAAATTATGGCACTTACACTTAATAAAATATGTATTTTAAGTAATTTTGTAAAGGGCAATATGCCAGTCTAATTATTACAATAAAATAAATAAAAGAAATAAATAAAATAGAATTTTTAGATGAATTATATTATTTTTGCATTATGATTTTTGTTAAAAATGCTTCCATTCCCTGGTAGAAAATTAACCATAAGTTGGCCAGAATATGCTTAACCAGCATATGGTTTAGCCATATTCTGGCCAACTTATGATTAATTTTCTACCAGGGTTCAATTAACACGTTAGCTGTAAAATATGGTAAATTTTCTACCTGGGTTTATTTCATGAGTGAAGTGTAGGGATTTGGATTTGAAGGAATCGTGCTTTATATTATATTTATAAGTAGATGTACTACTTTTTAAGAATTTTCGAGTAGGTGGGATGGTTAAGTTGCTTAAAACGAGTTATAAGTGTTTAACGTTATTACCTATAATTTAGAAAGCAATTCAGATATTGCCGGAAAAATTTTCAATTGCATCAATGTACCTTTGAAGCCGAATGATTGAGTTGAATAATCCATTCAATTTTGAACCCAAGTAATAAATAAATTGCGTTCATTTTAATCGCGAAATTACATTGATTGCAGCACTGTGCTCTGTCAATATCAGATTGAAATTAATAAACGATCTTAATACTTTTCAATTTACCATATACACCCGAACAATTTATCATTTTTTTAAACACAAACGAAAATAAAAAAAAAATGAGGATTGCAGCTTTTCACCTAAATACGTAAAAACAATCATCCAAAACGGCTACATTCCATCATTACTATAAATAATCACTATAAAAGTTCATTGGTAGCAAATGGAATCCTCTCGATCCAAGAGGAAAATAATCTTGTTTTTGGTTGCCACAAGATGAATATCCTTTTCTGGAAAAATATTCTTGTACGAAAAGGATTCCTCTTCAAGGAAATAGAAGGTCTAGTTGACCAATAGGAAAATCCACTCTAACCAACATCGTTTTGTGTGAAGAAGAAACCTCTTGTCTCCCGAGAAAAAAGTTTAAAGGTATTTTCCATTTGAATAAAAGAAAATTTTACATCTATTAATTTTATTTATTTTAACTTTTATTTTATTATTTATATTTTTTATGTATTTTATTTTATTATTTATATTTGTTATATATTTTATTTTATTATTTATATTTTGTATGTATTTTATTTATTTATTTTATTTTAATAATTAATTAATATTGGTTAACTTTGCGAAAAAAACCGAAGAAAAAATATTTTCGAGGATAGTCTTGTGCAGTGAGTGGGAATCGAACCCTCGACCTTTGGATGGGAAGCCGGTACGTACCTTAACCACACGATTAACTAAGCTTCTGACGGAGAGTATAAAAAAAGACTATATATTTCAGAAGAATCAACTGATTTTAAAAAATTCATATCTCGACAGTTGCTTAACTTGAAGAGATAATTCTTCTTTTATTCATTAAATGTTGTATTCATACTTTCCATAAGAATAATTAATATTTATGGGTTTGAAGTTTACAACGTTGTAGTGCAACGAAATGAAAAAATGTTTGATTTTACTTCAAGTTTATAATATAATAACTTATATCAGTTTTGCGTGTAGATTTATTATTTTATAGTATCAAATAACTTTATAAGAAAAATTTAGATACAATTTCCAATGCTTAATAACTGTAATTAATTGTAAAAAATTATTTTGTTGCACTCCAACGATGCAAACTTCAGACTCATTAATATTTAATTGTATTGTAATTAATTATATGATTAATTATTTGTAATGATTACTCTCATTTCCTCTTGTGACAAGAGAAACATCATTTTGTAGTAAAAACTTCATGAACATGGTCTATTCTCAAGAGAAAAATCCTCATTTAGCAAGATGACATCATTTTGCCTAAAAAGTATCCTATTTGTGGGATTAAAAAATAAAATTTTGGCACAAGAAAAATATAATCTTGGAACAAAAAATTATTTTTTTTTCTTAAGAATAATATGCTAGATTTAAAACGATAATCGTTTTACTACAAGAAGATTTTGAGAAAAGGATTTTCCTCTTGCCACTAACAGATCATTTTTCTGCGTGTATAGTCATCAGCGACCAAATAAATCACACCGCTTCACATCGCCCAACCCCTGAACACGGAATTTACGCGACAATCAAACTGCGCATCAGAAAAAACGAAAGAAACGGAAAGAATCACCTCGGTTTGCCCCTCATCGTTCATACATCATCTCTTGATAATAGCCGTCTCATCTCGACCGAGTCCGCCCGCCTCGACAACCGGACGAGTCAATCTCCGATCCTCCGCCCTCTCGAACCTGCGTACTGAAGAGAGCGAAACGGAGAGAGAGAGAGAGAGAGGAGAGAGAGAGAGAGAGAGAGAGAGAGAGAGAGAGAGAGAGAGAGAGAGAGAGAGAGACGTCCTCCTATATATAAGACACGCGAACGAGCGAATGATTGATCTGATTCCCATCGCCAGCAGGAGGGAGAAGTACAACGACGACGACGACCTCCTTTCGCGAGAGTCGAGGAATAACGACGGCACACCGATTGAAACAAGAAGGATGTCCCCTTTTTTCTCGGCACGCTATCCGTAATCGAATTGGAATTACCCTGCGCGGTCGAAGAGGGAGGGAGAGAGAGAGAGAGAGAGAGAGAGAGAGAGAGAGAGAGAGAGAGAGAGAGAGAGAGAGAGAGAGAGAGAGAGAGAGAGAGAGAGAGAGAGAGAGGTGTTCCCTCATTCCACGTTTCTTTCTCGGTCATTAAACCGTTCTTGCCGCGGCCGGATTTTTGCTTCTGCTGCAGGGAGTGAGTGCTTCGAGAGGAGGCTTGCGCGAGGTGTGGAGTGCGCCGAGTTTTTCCTCAGAATTTTCGGAGGGGTGGTATTGATTTTTTCATTACGACGGGAAGTTGTTTTTTGACTGAGGGAGGTGGCGATGCATGTTTTGCTGGCGATAGTGATTTTTGGATTGGTTTGTTGGTATCGCTGGTGTGAGTAGTGATCGAGGTTTTGTGAATCCTGCTTTTTTCATCGTAGAAAAATAATCGATTTGAGAGTGAATGGTTATAAAAGAGATTTTGCGACGAAATAGATTTATATAGGAATAGATTGAAAAGAGAAAAATATAGTTTCTTCTAATGTTGACTTTTATTTGCTGGATGATGAAAAGTGCAGGTATGCTATGCAATGTGGTATTAAAAATCATATGACCGGTCGTTCTTTTTTACGTGGATATAAAAGTCGTGTAATGTTGTATTTTTTGGAGGCTTGTATTCGTATATCCTATCTATATGTTAAATCTAAAAAAGATTGAAACCTGTCGAAACGAATAATATCACTTTTCTGGCGGATCATTTTGTGTCGTCTAATTTCCTTTTGATTAAAATTATTAATCAACAATATATTTGTTAGTTAGATAGTGAAGCTGATGGTAGTTTTTTAATGTAGTTAAATGTGGAAATTGATGGCCATATTACCAGGTAAAAAATAAAGAATTAAGATAGAAGACTTTAATACTCGTGCATGGAATTTCTAAATACAATAATGAATTTAGTCATCTCAACGAGTCATTTTTCTTATAGAACTTTATTGTCCTACGTTTCGAAAACATCAAGTTTCCCTTATTCAAGGACTCTAAAACCCGTACAGAAATTTAAAATTATTTACAAAACTATTAAAATTATTTACATGTTAATAACAATAAAACTATTACTTTTACTTACAAGTTGTGACAAGAACAAAAAAAGAACGTAACCCGAGGAAGCTAACTAATGTCCACACTAAAAAATTATTATACAACAATAAATTAAAATTTTATTTCTTTACAAACACTTGTCTAAAAAAGGATAACTTACTGGTACTACAAGAGTTCCCTCGCTTCGGATGTAAGAGGAGGATCGCGGAGTGTTAATGCGTCCTCACTCTAATGTCAGGTGGATGTGACTAAATTTCAAAATTTTCCTGAAGCCGAGAATAATGCCCTAACGACGTATGTATGTGTGTCTCGAACTTACGGAGGAGGGGGAAGGCCCAGCGGATATCGGGAAAGACAGAAGCGACGAAAGAGCAAAAGCCATCAAGGTGGGATAGTAAATGTGTAATGAACAGGGAGGGGACATACCTATGTGACTATACAAGATTGGTAGAATATTATTGCTAGAAAATTAACTGATCGATTTGGAACAAGTTTTTCCCTTGGGAGGTTTTAGTAGATTGATTGAGTCTTTATAGGATTGTTTTAAAAAATTAGTGTCTTCTGTTCTATTTAACGTATTGTCGAAATAATGTATGTGTAGCATTTCAGAAAATCTTCTTGTATAATTGTTTTTAACATTGTCAATTATTTTTATATTTTCAAAATTGAAATTATGTCCTGTCTCTTCTTTGTGTAAGAATAGAGGAGAACGTTCATCTTTGTTTTTTATACAATATGGTGTTCGTATTGTCGTTTTTTTAAAGGCCTAGATGTCATACCTACGTAACTGGAGTCGCAATCTTTACAGTCTATTTTGTATACCACGTTGTTAATGTCACCCCTATCCAATCTGTCCTTTTCTAATCTAATATATTTATTAAATTTATTAGTAGTTTTGTTAATCAAAGAAATATTATGTTTGCGCAGAGTAGATTTTAGTTTATTATTGATTGTATTGTGAAAAGGAAAACAGGCAATATTTTGCCAATCAATTTCCACTCTCATCACCCTTTTTCACAAAAAACAGCGATCATTTATAATTTAGTTGATAAAGCCATCCTCTTGTCCCACCCGTCTTTTCACCAGTCTAATATCTCGAAGATTAAGAATTTCCTCTTAGCTAATGATTACACCTTGAAAATTATTGAAAAATTTATTAATAAACGCCTACATCACATAAATTATCGCAATTTACCGCTTCGTACTCCACCTAACAATGAACATAACAATAATAATGAAAATTTTCTTAATCAAAATATTGCCTGTTTTCCTTTTCACAATACAATCAATAATAAACTAAAATATACTCTGCGCAAACATAATATTTCTTTGATTAACAAAACTACTAATAAATTTAATAAATATATGAGATTGGGAAAGGACAGATTGGATAGGGGTGACATTAACAACGTGGTATACAAAATAGACTGTAAAGATTGCGACTCCACTTACGTAGGTATGACATTTAGGCCTTTAAAAAAACGACAATACGAACACCAGTATTGTATAAAAAACAAAGATGAACGTTCTCCTCTATTCTTACACAAGGAAGAGACAGGACATGATTTCAATTTTGAAAATATAAAAATAATTGACAATGTTAAAAACAATTATACAAGAAGATTTTCTGAAATGCTACACATACATTATTTCGACAATACGTTAAATAGAACAGAAGACACTAATTTTTTAAAACAATCCTATAAAGACTCAATCAATCTACTAAAACCTCCCAGGGAAAAACTGGTTCCAAATCGATCAGTTAATTTTCTAGCAATAATATTCTACCAATCTTGTATAGTCACATTATAGGTATGTCCCCTCCCTGTTCATTACACATTTACTATCCCACCTTCACTGAAAAAAAAAAAGTCTATTTCTGCTCAGGACCCAAGCGAAATCTGCTTTGCTAACCTAAGCAAGCGGCGTAAAGTAACTTCTGCTCATCGACCCAAGCAGTTTTTACTTGGCAGTAAAATGAGATATTTGCTTGGCAGAGGGCAGGTAAAAATTAACCTAAGAAACAGTCGAAAATAATGGATGTATGTAGCTCACGTCTAGGCGTCAAACGTATCCATAGCGTGGTCTAGGTGTACGAGGTCGCCGATGATGGAGTCAAGGAAGTGCGTTCCGTAGGTTTTTGGGTCTAGATGTCGGAACGTACACAATGCGTGGTCCAGGTGTTCAAGGTGGCCAATAATGGAGTCTAGGTGGCGCGCTCTGTAGGTTTTTGTGTCCAGGTGGTGGAACATGTCCAAGGCGTGGTCTAGGTGTTCGAGGTCACCTATAATGGAGTCAAGATGGTGCGCTCCGTAGTTTTTCGCGTCTACGTGTCGAAATGTATACAATGCGTGGTCCAGGTGTTCGTGGTCGCCGATGACGGAGTCTAGGAAGTGCGCTCCGTAGGTTTCTGTGTTTAGCTGTCGAAATGTACCCAATGCGTTGTCTAGGTGCTCGGGGTCGCCGATGATGGAGTCTAGGTGTGCGCTCCGTAGGTTTTTGAGTCTAGGTGTCGCAACGTACTCAATGCGTTGTCTAGGTATTCGGCGTTGCCGATGATGGAGTCTAGGAAGTGCGCTCCGTAGATTTCTGCGTCTAGGTGTCGAAATTTACCCAATGCGTGGACTAGGTACTCGGGATCGCCGACGATGGAGTCTACGAAGTGCGCTCCATAGGTTTTAGCGTCTAAGTGTCAAAACGAACACGTCCCGACACCTAGACTCAAAAATCTACGGAGCGCACGTCCTAGACTCCATCATCAGCGACCACGAACTCCTGGACCACGCATTGTATGCGTTCCGATACGTAGACGCGAAAAACTACGGAGCGCACGATCTAGACTCCATTATCGGCGACCTCGAACACCTAGACCACGCCTTGGACATGTTCCATCACCTGGACACAAAAACCTAAGGAGCGCACTTCCTAGACTCTATCATCGGCGACCACGAACACCTGGACCACGCATCGTATGCATTTGGACATGTAGACGCAAAAAACTACGGAGCGCACAATCTAGACTCCATTATCGCGACCTCCAACTCCTAGACCATGCCTTGGACATGTTCCACCACCTGGACACAAAAACCTACGGAGCGTACACCTAGACTCCATCATCGGCGACCCGGAACACCTAGACAACGAATTGGGTACATTTCGACACCTAGACACAGAAACCTACGGAGTGCACTTCCTCGACTCCATCATCGGCGACCTCAAACACCGAGACCACGCTTTGGATAGGTTACGACACCTAGACACAAAAACCTACGCAGCGCACTACCTAGACTCCATCATCGGCCACCCCGAACACGTAGATCATGCATTGGATACATTCCGACAAGTAGACGCGAAAAACTGCGGTGCTGTCAGGTAATATATGCTTTAGTACCGCCCGGTCGGTAACGCTTTGAGAGTTAAGTAGATCGCACTGGAGACACAGGCTTAAATTGTTTTTATGCCAAGCAAAAATTGCTTTGGAGGTGTAAAGCAAAATTCACAGTGGGGTCTACGGCTATTTTAGACTTTTTTTTTTCAGTGTTGATGGCTTTTGCTCTTTCGTCGCTTCTGTCTTTCCCGATATCCGCTAGGCCTTCCCCCTCCTCCGTAAGTTCGAGACACACATACATACGTCGTTAGGGCATTATTCTCGGCTTCGCAAAAATTTTGAAATTTAGTCACATCCACCTGACATTAGAGTGAGGACGCATTAACACTCCGCGATCCTCCTCTTACATCCGAAGCGAGGGAACTCTTGTAGTACCAGTAAGTTATCCTTTTTTAGACAAGTGTTTGTAAAGAAATAAAATTTTAATTTATTGTTGTATAATAATTTTTTAGTGTGGACATTAGTTAGCTTCCTCGGGTTACGTTCTTTTTTTGTTCTTGTTACAACTTGTAAGTAAAAGTAATAGTTTTATTGTTATTAACATGTAAATAATTTTAATAGTTTTGTAAATAATTGTAAATTTCTGTACGGGTTTTAGAAGTCCTTGAATAAGGGAAACTTGACGTTTCCGAAACGTAGGACAATAAAGTTCTATAAGAAAAATGACTCGTTGAGATGACTAAATTCATTATTGTATTTAAAAAATAAAGAAGTACACAATTTTCTTCCGACGTTTCGAGAGTTTATTTTTCCTCTCCTCTTCAGGGATCGAAACGTAAAAGTGAAAACTTTCCAAAACGGAATGATATTCCGTCATTGACTCGCGGAATATCATTCCGTTTTGGAAAGTTTTGACTTTTACGTTTCGATCCCTGAAGAGGAGAGGAAAAATAAACTCTCGAAACGTCGGAAGAAAATTGTGTACTTCTTTATTTTTTACCTGGTAGTATGGCCATGAATTTCCACATTTAACTATAATAACAATATATTTGAGCTATTTACTAACACATTCAAAATAACTCCCCATCCTGATATTATGGGTTTGAAGTTTGCATCGGTGGAGTGCAACGAAATAATTTTTGAAAATTAATTTAAGTTATTAAGCAATTAAGTTATATGATACTATAAAACAATACACGCAAAATTAATATTAACTGTTATAAAGTTGAAGTAAAATCAAATATTTTTTTATTTCGTTGCACTAAAACGTTGCAAACTTCATACTCATCCAATATTAATTGCCAAATAGACAACAAACCTGCTCAACTTTCACTCATATAAGCACGTGTATTATAACTTTTGAGCTTCAATCTTTATTTTACAATTTCGTAGTACAAAAAAGTTTGTTAATTGAAGATCGATTGATAAAAACGAAATGACAAAACCATACCCAATTACACAAGTGGCATATGAAAAATTGCGAAATCAATCCAACCCTTTAACCTTTTTTCGAAAAATCTGAAAATTCATAGAAACTCCCGGGAATTCCATCCAGCTGCAGCGAGGAGGCCGCGCGCGGGCCAGTGACCCAGTGATCGCGATACCCACTGCTCCGCTGCCCCTTTCCTTCTGCCTCACCCCTTTCACCCGATCGACGCCAGCGCGGAATTAGCGCAAGCGCCCGTGGCCACTACTCGATTTCCGCTCAACCGCCCACCGGGCGGGAAATAATTTATAAGCCCGGCCGGCAGAGGGCGCGCGAGTGCGCGGAAAAGCGGCGGCGGCGGCGACGGCTCTCGTTACGCGTGCGCGCGCGGACGAGTTTCATTGTCGCGCGTGAGCGAGTGATTTTTCGAGGACGATATAGGTATGAATGATGTTTGCCGAGCGATTGGTGGAGTAATGAAAATTTTTTGTGATGGAGTGGAGTGTGTCGTTTTAGCGTGATGAGTGGAACGATCGATGATGATGGGGAGTTATGTTTTATGGATTGAGCGATGGTGAAGTGGTTGAATTTGTGAACGACCGGGTAATGGAGACGGTGTGTTTGGTATGGAGTTTGTTGTTTTTGAGTGGTTGAGTGACTGATGTTTTATAACGAGTGATGTTTGTATTATTGATACCTTTAGCTTATATTTTAGCGTGAATTCAAAGACGACGACTTGTGAAATTCTCCTTTTTTATTTTCAAAGAAGAAGCTGAACGTTTTATTTGCGACGTGAACGAATTGTCAATCCATTTTGGCACTTCTTGAACACTATAAAAGCTCATATCCCATTGAAACCAGAAGTTGACCTTATTACAAAATCGAATCATTCAATTATAGAAAATAATATTGTTAATGATGCCATATCTTCGGTATTTTAGAAGTACTTGGAAGTGCGATCTTTCTCGAGCTTACGACGAAACCTATAGCTCCGGGTGAACGTATAAAAATAACTCTGAAAGGCTTCAATATCCGATTAAAATACTTCCAACGCGACGACGACGGCTTTTCCAGCTTCGAGAATAGCACCGACGATGCCGCCTTCTTACCTTCTCCCCCGCCCCCTTTGCTGCACTTTCAGTCCTGATATACTTTTTAATAACTTCTATTTTCAATGCAGAAAGCGCACGTTAATCAGTACAGGCGTAGCATAGCTGAGAATCTAATTACCATGCGAAATATAGGCACAGTCTTAATTGCGAGAAGAAGGATGGAGGCATTATTATACTTTTCAGGAATTGTTAAGGTGATTTTCGCTGGATCATGATGAGGTGCATGTCTTCAAATGGAAGCTGCTCGACTTACTCATCAGTTTTTTGGAGCATAAAAAGCCTGAATGGAGGGGCGGGGGGGGGGGAAGAAAAAACTTGCCCTCAATCTAGATAAGGTCGAGCAAAAAGAAGTTAATTAACGCGCCGCGCCGGCATGGAGATTCGACTTAATATACCCGGGCTCATTCTTTATTGCTCCTCCTGGTTTATATACTCCTCTCGCGTTGCTTGATAAATTTAGATTAAACGATTAATATCTTTATACTCTCCGTGTTGATGCTTTATTTTTAATACGTATTTTATATAAAATCATTTTTTCCCTCTACATCGAACCGTTGATGAGATTACTTTTGAAAGTGATTGTTTATTCTTGCGACTTAATAGGTTTACAAAACAACAAAATTTTACGAAAATCTGCAAACTAAAAAATTCTAATACTAAAATATACACGCACGGCGAAACATTTGCAACACAAAACGCGGTCTTTATATTTGCTAATGCTTGGAATTCTAGCGAACTGGCGCATTAAAATTTTAAATTTTAGTGCGTTGTAAAATATCCTTATATGTGTTACAATGTTTACACTGTGTTGGGAATATATTATTCGGACAATGTGTAGCAAAACAATTGCATGCGAAATAACAATGCGTGTAAAGCGTTGGAAAATAATTTTTGATCTGAACTATTTTCTGATTTCTTTCAATGAAAAACCATTAAGGCGTTGAAAAGTATTAACTAAATATTTTAACAACCGACGCGGAAAAAGTTGTGCGTCGTTAAAAAAACCGGTTATAAAGAGTCAATTATTCAACTACGCGGTCGTAATGGATTCACGCTGTAAAGTTAATTTTCCTCTGTTTCAGGCAACCTTACAAAAAGTGTTCATACCGTCCTTTTACGCTAGGGAAATATTACGTTGCAAATGCCATAAACAATAAGTATTATTGTGAATTGTAAGAAAAGGTTTAATAATTATACACTCAAGAAAATATTATGTGAAAAAGTACACTGAGAAAAATGTTTGGTTATTAAAAATTACGAGTATTTTAGTAAAAATTATCATTCTGTCCGATAAAAATACCACCGACTGTAACAATAAAAAAAGCAACAATATGATCATACTTTTTAGGAAATTTAGCTAGCAATATACGGAAAATTATACTGTATTCTAAAATATCCTATGAAGTGTAGTCAATTTTTGTATTTCTATTATAAAGTCTGCGGTTTCAAAAAAGAATTGCAATTTTTACAAAACTTTTTTCTCACTGTAGCGTAATAAAAAAAAAACAAATTATTTTTTAAAGCTAAGTACTGACTTTTCTACACGGAAAGAAATACCTTATGAAAAATTACTAGAATCTCAGGTAAAGATGGGACATACTCACACTCTTAAGCAATTTAGTATACTTCTACTAATTATTGGCATAGTTCTATTAAAAATTAATAGAAAAAGTTTTAAAATTTATTATAGTTACGATTAATTTTTAGTAGATAATATGATAAAAATTTTAAATCTAAATTTTAACAGAATAGAAAAAAATTTTTACCATATTATCTACTAAAAATTAATAGAATTAGTTTAATTTTTAGTCTAAGTTATACTGAAAATTTAATAGACAGTATAGTAATTTTGTTGGCGCGAGGGCTGTCGGTAAAACAGGGTGTACCATATGTAGACAAGTCGAAACCTTACTTATAAGTGCGGCAGTGGCCGAGTGGATAAGAGCGCAGCTTCGTAATCGGAGAGTCGAGGGTTCGAATCTCCTTCTCCGGAGTTTTTTTTTCTCATGAATTTCAACCTCTCGTCAAAATTACTATAATATATTATAAAACTTGATAGAATGCAAGTATGTCCCACTTTTAATTAACACTCTAGTAATTTTTAGTGGATATTCCACTAATTTTTCATAAGGAATTTTTTTCCGTGTATATTCTAATCTTGTTACACCTGGCGATTTTCACAGTATATTTTTAAATAACTTATTTTGAATGTTAACCAAAGCCCCTCAAAACATAGGTCTGAAGTTTGCATCGTTGGAATGCAACGAAATAATTTTTCACGATTGATTAAAGTTATTAAACAATGGAAATTTCACCTAAACCTTTGTTTTAAAGTTATTTTATACTATAAAACACTACATCTACATATAAAATTAATATTATTTAGTAGAAACGTGAAGTAAATTGAATTATTTTTGTTATTTCTTTGCACTCCAACGATGCAAACTTCAGACCCATCAAAATATTCACAAAAGTTGTTAAGACAAAAAATTCTTCCAATCGATCTTCGATGTTTCTCAAAAACCATCTCACACCCCTAGCCACTCAACACCTGTTCTCCCCGTCACTTCACAATAAAATCCACATCAACCCCAAAACCACCACCGAAACTTCCAAACTCCACCTCTTCCTTAAAAAAAAAAAGCTTACCGCCAAATACACAACTCGTCCAGTATTCTCCTTCCGCCTGCAAAAAAAAATGATCCTCCGCATCGACTTCTCCCCCCCCCCCTCCCCATCAACTTTTCGGCAACTCCCTTTCCGCGCATGAAACTCGCATTTCGCAACTTCTCGCGCGACCATTCAAATTCGACTCGATGCTCTCGCCTACCTCGGCGGCAAAGAAAATGGAAAAAGTTCCTGCTGTGCCCGTCGTAATTAAACTTGTATCAAACACGCGGTGCTCGCGCGATAACAAAGAGGATATAGCAGAAAACAGGGGAGCGAAGGAAAAAAAGGCAAGGAGCCGCGCCGCAAGTTTCGCGCCGCCACGCGGCGCGCGTGTATCGTTCCCTCGCTCGCTCGCTCACGCGATGAAATATTCAAAAGTTAAGTTGCGAGCTGCCGCGTTAACCTACGACGACTTTCCGATGTTATTCTCGGGTAGACTATGTAGGCGCGCTCGTCGTTTCCCTTGCAAATTTCCGTTGTTTACGTTTGTTGTTTCGATTCCGCTGCCGCGCGAGGTCTTTTTCTTCTTTTTTTTCGTGGGGTGAGAGCCCGGAGCTTTTCCCCGGGCCTTAGTTAATTTATGCGCACCGATGCGCGAGGATGGGTATGTGTGTGTGGGGGGATGAGTGCACGGTCAGATGTGATGTCTCTTTGATCAAACATTGAGGATCTGTTTGCGAGCGAGCGAGAGGAAAGTGTTTGCATTTTGATGAGAGCGAGAGATAGATAGACGAGTGCCCGCGCTGCCAGCTGATGGGTTAATAAATGCTTTTTAATGAATGTCGATGCAAAAGTGGTCATTTGTGTTTGTTTAATAAAGAAATTGCGTATTTATGTGGAGAGAATATTGTAGAACGGTATATGGGGAGATTATGAATGTGTTTCGCGATTAATATTCAAGAGGATAATGGATCTTTTTAATATCAGATGCAAAGATAATCTATATTTAATGCTTCGATTGTAGAGTGCTTGATAATTATATTATCGTTAAAGACTTAAACTATTATAAATTATTATAAATTATTCCAGGAAAATTTGAAGATGAATGTAGATCCATTTTCGACAATTTTCACTTTTTACGATTAAAAATAAAAATTGATGCTGTTTTTATAACTTTGCCGGGTGCACATTAATGTAACTCGGAAAATTTTTTGTTATTTGAGTCAAACGTGATACTGTTGACTCAAGAAGATATTCTTCTTAAATCACACGTCAATGATAGTACATATTCCCATCTCCACTGTGGCCATTTCATAGATTTGAGAAGTTATTTTCTATTTATGTGTTATAATTTTGTTAGTTTTAACCCAATTCACCACAAACTTAAAAAATTAGACTCTGTTACTTTATTCCCGCTAATTTACTTTATTTCCGCATGTGCGGGAATAAAGTAAACCTCAGATCACATGTTTGTCAACCTCGGCTTCGCCTCGGCCGTCCATTACATGTGATCTGAAACATTTCTTATTTTACTGGCCTAAGTATGTAATATACTATTCTCTTGACAAAGTCATTTTTTTTTGGAGTAAAAACGTTAAAGAAACTTGGACCTTTCGCTGCAAGATGAAATCACCATGCTTCAGAATCTCATTTTGTACGAATACTCATTGAAAAAGATTTATAAAAAAAGTCTTGGTTGAAGAAAAATAATTTTTTTTTTTCGTTCAGAAAATTGTTGTTGTGAATATAAAGAAAAATCATTTCGTTGAAAAATTAAATTTCTATTGTCAAACTATCTTTTACTAGAAAGCAGTTTTGAAACAAAAGGATTTTAGCAAGTGCAACATTCTTTTGACCTTTTTTCGTAGAAACTGTTACAATAACGTTTCATAGAACCTCTGCTTTTTCCCGTGCCACACTTTCCAACTCGATCGTACACTTTTCGCCCATACTATACACCGCATAATATTTAAAATCCAATTTATCACAGCAACCGTTAAACCATTCATTGCGAAAATACTATCGTCACCCATAAAACATCGCACACACACATACACCTCTCACGCGGCCTTTTACTCAACAAAAAACACAGCAATGCATAAATTATAAAAATACCCCCCCCCCGGCATGCATTCATTCACGCGCTGACACTGCGTCCTTTTAGCGCTCGATTTATCCGCGCGTCGTCATTTGGAGGCCACCGCGCGCACTCGGGGATTTTAACTGCGGTGCGCACACTTGTTCGTACGCGCATGCGCGCACCTCGCGCGGAAATCCTTTTAGATCCTCTAACCCATTTATACAGCGGCTCAAGTGATTCTCGGTCAAATATGAAATGCCGCCGTTTGCGACGTAGCGACAGCAGCAGTAGCAGACGCTTTTAACCCTCTTCAAGTAGGGCAGAGGAGGGTGACGCGGTGTATTTTTGGCGCGCTTCGCCGTTTTGTAATTAAACGAGTATTGAGCATTTTCTTTCTTTCTTCTGTTGCAGGTGAGCACCAGGACACACGTTTTTGTACGCTGCTGTAATGCGACACGTGAGCAAACAATAAAGCGGTATGAATTTTCATTCTCATGGATGTTGGTTAATATTGTTATACTTACACGTATTACATAATCGATCAGCGGGCGCCGCGTGTGCGTTTATGCGCGACTTTCGCCCAGCCAGCGGTGAGCCCGAGTTATAAAGCGCATAAATTTTGACGTGAGGTATTGAAATCATCGGTAAAACTATTTATCATTCGTTTCATCTGTTGCTGTACTAATATCGCGCGCGGTCGCATTATAAATCTAACTTTAATTGCCTCGCTCCGGCGGTGTATGTGTATTACATATTGATTGTCGATTCGATGTTTTCACTATAGTGCCGCGAAAAACAATGATGTACACGTTACGTAATTATGCGCAGAAGCGATATAAATTTTGCGCTTTCAGCCGTTAATGTTAGTGGAAAATTTCGCTTATTGCAATAAGTTATATAAGGCTAATAGATAAATTAATTTAGCAGTAAAAAGAAGATTAATTTTTTGCCACGATCGATTCTATCTTTTCTCGTATCGTAATTAATCTTTTAGCTCTCTCTCTCTCTCTCGCTTTCCGAGAGAATTAATCAATTTACGGAGCACAAGCTACATTTTAATTAAATTGCAGGCTTTCGATCAAATTGTCCATCGAGTAGTGGTCTTAGTACTTCTAATAAACTGAGCGCGGGCGCTTTTCTTTTTCTCCGTCCAATCAAAATCTATAGAAATCTACCGTTTTTAATTGCTCAGCGTAAAATTAGTACTCGAACCTAATTAATTTACTCAGCAAAGTATATGATTTAAAAAAAAACAGCACGATTTACAAATAAAATACACATTTAAATTCGAAGAAAAGAATGATTTCTCTCGCAAAACGAATCGAAGAGTTTGAAGTAAATACGCGGCGTGCAGGAAAACACACAGTGCGCGCGGATTTGAATTTACTAGAGATCGACACGCGCGCTGATTTTTTTTTTAAGTTACAAAAGAAGCTGTATAATTAATGAATGGTTTCTTTTTTATTTACAAGAGAAATGTTAAGGTTGTATGGGCTATATGTAAAAAATAATGTCAGATCAATAAAGTTTCGTCAGTAGGTCAATAATATCATCATAAACGTCTCTGCCAAATTTGAATATGATTTGCGAGATAGTTTTCGAGATATTGTAGTTTAAAATTAACGTGGGTTCTTATGGAGATTCTCTGAATATGGCTAGACTCGTCGTAGTTATTGAAAAAATGAAGTTGAAAAAATAGTGTTTAGTTCTTGTAAATTTGTGTATATGTAAAAGAAAACCTTTGTAATAGATTGCAATTGAAATGAATTGCTTTTGCGAGCTAGGTAATAAGGCGTACAGTCATACTAAAAAGTGAAAGAAATGAGCAATACAATGTTCTAAAACCGATGTAAAATTTTCTTCATAGTTCTAAAAAACATTTTACATATTTGTTTACTCTTAGTACTGTAGAATATTAGTGTTTTCGATGAATTATACGACCAAAATATTTGTCTTAAATTTTTAAATGAGACCTTACGGCCAATACAACCTTAAGGACGTTCTCCGGGTCGAAACAGCAATTTTAGTTTTTATATTTTTATATAATGTTTTATTAATTTGATAATCCAAGAGTAAGTACATGTAACAAATACATACTTGAAAGAACATAAGACAATTTTTTTTAGACAAATTCAGGCAATAGTCACTATGGTATTGTTACAATTAAAGACAAAAACTTCAATAAGTTCTTTAAATTTTTTTATTTTTTATCCGATCTTAACGAAATAGATCTTATTTTGTTCGTTAAGAAATTTCAGGGAGAGTATCGATGGGAAAATTTATGATACGAACGAATTACCAATACGGCGCAATATCAATTTATTTAAGAAAAACAAGTCAAGTTTTCATCAAAACTTTCTTAAACAAATTGATATTGCGCCGTACTGGTAACTCGTATCATAAATTTTCCCATCGATACTCCCCCTCAAATTTCTTAACGAACAAAATAAGCTTTATTTCGTTAAGATCGGATAAAAAATAAAAAAATTTAAAGAACTTATTGAAGTTTTTGTCTTTAATTGTAACAATAGCATAGTGACTATTGCCTGAATTTGTCTGAAAAAATTTGTCTTATGTTCTTTCAAGTATATATTTGTTACATGTACTTACTCTTGGATTATCAAATTAATAAAACATTATTTAAAAATATAAAAACTAAAATTGCTGTTTCGACCCGGAGAACGTCCTTAATGCACTTATTTTGAATTCATTTAAACATTATGATGTTTTTCATCAAGCTATGTTATAGTTTTATTGACTAAAAAATGTATGTATGAAGAAGTATTTGTTATTTTTTTAATATATGATTTGTCTTTATCTTTTGAATTTAGTTCTAGTGATTCATTCCATTCCATAGTTTCCTGCTTTAACAAATTTAAAGGTTCATTCAATTCTATATTATCAGAATGTCACTACAATGATAAAGATTAATCAAGTTCAATTTCATTTAAATAAGCTTTTTTCATGTTGTGATTTTGTTCAATAAGTAAAATTGCCACTAAGATAGATAAACAATAACATAATTATGAAAATATCTGTTTTCTGTGTTTAATAATGTTAAACATATAAAAAGGCAAAGTGAAAGTATAAAATTCAAGATGAATATTTTTATATTGAGAAAACCATGTTTTTAATTTTAACTAAATAAAAAGATCCTTACACTAATCCGACCATCATCACTAATAAAAAACCGCTCCCAATATACATTGGCACTTAGCTTCCTCAAACTAATGTATTTATTCCTCTTTTTAATGTTTTATATGACAATAATTAATTGTATTATACAAAAGTTTCTCTATCTATCAAATATTGTCTGAAAAACGCTATTCGAAAATATTTTTAAAAAATTTTCAACCTCAAATATCTTTGGTCGTGACAGTTCGATTTTTTTGCGCAATGAACAGTTTGAAGATATAAAAAATCTATATCCTCTATACCAAATTTCAGGACGATTAATTGGTTTTTATTCTTGTCATCGTGTGTCAGTGAAAATGCGTTTTTTTTAAATAATTTTTTCTCAAACACAAATGAAGATAGTCTCTTGAAATTTATACCAAATATTATCTTCAATGAGCGTAATAAGTATAAATAAAATTTTGAGTCGATAATCAAATATTTTTTGAAAAATTAATTTATGAATTATAAGAACATTTTCCATGATATACTAAAGATAATTTGAAAATTAAAAACAGAAAACGTAGATAGTTTAAAAATTTTTTGGTTATAAAAAAAAAAAAGAAAATCGATAAAAAATTAAAACCGAGTATTTTTTCGGGACCAAGAGAATAAGCTTTGTCCGTCGAAAATAGGTGAAATGGTTTTCGAGATATCGAGTGTTTACACACACACACACACACACACACACACACACACACACACACACACACACACACACACACACACACACACACACACACACACACACACACACACACACACACACACACACACACACACACACACACACACACACACACACACACACACACACACACACACACACACAAAATTTTCTCAAAATTGACAAATTTCAACATTATCGCCTTAAACTATCTTTTTGAACATTTTTTTCTCGAAAATTTTTGTCACCGACAAAATTTATCAATTTTTGTTGCAAAGCTTCCTCTAAGGGGAATCAAAATAGATATAAATTTACATTTCTACTAAAAACAATAAAATAAAAGTTAATATAAAAATAACTCTATTTATCTATAAAAGTCCCTCTAAAACCATTTAAAAAAAAAAACATTCCCTATATAAAAAATATATATGTACAAATATAACGTAGAAAATTAATTCAAAATTTACCAATATTACTTTTTTGATCAAGTAATGAATAAATATTTTTTTTTTAAATAAAAATTTTTCATCGATTTATTAATTGATTATCAATTTCTATCAATATATATCATATTTTCTCGCTCACAACACATGCGCTATCTCTATACCATTCCACCATAACTCTAAGGGTGTCTCTATAATAACCTTGCGCGTGCATATGCCCTCCCGTGTATAAGGTATACCTATATATAGTGCTCTCCTATAAGGTATACCTATATATAGCGCTCTCCTATATATAGGTATACCTTATACACGGCGAGCGCACACGCGCGCTGCACGGTTGTAGAGACTCCCTAAGTCCCTATAGGGCATTTGCGCATGCGCCAAAAAATTCGAGATTTCGAGATATTCGAGATATTCGAGATATTCGAGAAAAAATCAACATGGCGTCGACCATGCCAAGGATGCATTTTTTATAGAGGGATCTTCGCAAATAAATTTTTTCCGAATAGCACCGAAAAGAAATTTTGCCTTTTGCAGTAAAAATTCGAGCGCTTGCGCTGATACACATCACACACGGTTCTTTTGAGGAAACGATTTTTTTTTCAAAAGAAAAGCTTCTTTAAATTCAACAGAATAATAAAAGCGTATCTTTCTTTCAAATCTAAAAACGCTCTTCGTAGCAGTAGCAGCATTACTTTGTACACTTCGGACCTTCAAAAAGGCGCAGAACGGAAATCATTATTATTACTTCTGCGTGCGCTTCCGTACAACAACAAACACGTCCGAAACAAACTGTATACTCTCACAACACGCAGCTACAATACCACCACAACGCAACACACATGCGCGCGAACAAAAGCACAGTCTCGCGTGCAAACCAAACTCACTCTCCCCCCTCCCATTCGTCCCTGTCAAACGGCCCTTTAACTTTTCAATCTCCCTCCCCCAGCCTGCTGTCGTTAATTCGATTCGCTGCCTGCCGCGTTAATGCAACTCGATTAACTTTCACTGTGCACACACCAGCCCTAATTTGCATTCCCCCACGCTTGCTCGCCGCGTGTGCATGTGCATGTGTGTGTGTCTATTATTCAGCTCCTTTTTGGACGCGGGCTTTGTGCGCTTCGCCTCAAGTGCCTTCTTTGTTTCGCAGACAAGAGGAGAGAGAGATGCTTTTTTGTGCATATAAGGAGGCGAGAGCGTGTTTACTCTCCCTCCCCCTCAGTTGGCCGCGAAAAATTAAGGCAGTGTAGCGTGCAGGAGAAGCTATTTTTGAGCGCCACTGCTGCTGCTGCTGACCTTGCGTTAAGTGGGCTGCTGAGGGGCTTCGTTGTTTTTTCAGGAAGTTGGGGAGAAAGGGAGATACATGGCTGTGCTGTTGAGAGAAGGAAAAATGTGCGAGGGAGGTTTGCGTGAGCAGCGGGAAGTGGTTTTGGAAATCTTTTTTTTAGAGGAGGTGACGTAAAAGGCGGGTTCATTGCGTGCGGTGCTTTCTTATATTCGGGAATTGTATTTTTTCAAATAATATTTGCGTGGTGAGTTTTGGCCTGTTTATTAAAGTATAGCGTCTTTTTTTTACTTTTTGAATTGAAGCGTGGTGTTTTACGTATTTTAATATTTTCTGTACTTATAACCGAACAAGGATATTCTCGAATAATCATCTTCATCTTTTATATCTTATATATTATTTTATATTTACATATTTATTTAAACATAAAATTTAAATAAATAAATTAAATATATTTATATTACACAGACACACACGCACGCACACGCACACACACACACACACACACACACACACACACACACACACACAGCTTTTGTTCGTCGTTGGTCTGCCAAATATAATGACTCATAATTTTTTTCGCACATCATCCAACGTATATCGAACCACGTACACCCACCCACATCTACTCACGCACATCCACCCAGGTGTCTCGAAGAATTCAATTATTTGATAATGCAAAAATCATTTACAAAAAATAGCGAAAAAGAATTCCGTACATGATATTATTGATAAATAATATTATTATTAATACTTTTGCAATAAACTAGAATTCTAAGCACACGCTTTGCGGAGCGAAATTGGCAGACACGGTATGGTGAAAAATAGTATACGTGGGTAAACAGGACGACCCCAGATCGCCTTCGGCTCGGGTGGCAATTTACCCGTCCTCTGGACTGACCCACTCTTTACCTCCCTAGTTACATAATATACTATTATGCAATTCTCGACTGTGTTCACTTTTTGACCATGAAAAGCGAATCTGACAGGTTTTTTTTTTAATTTTATTATAAAATTAATAGTATTGTAAAAAAAATTGTAAAGAAAAAAATCTCAATTTTACTTTCGCCCCGCAGGTGCCGTTTACGGAAAATATATGCTACTTTCGCCCCGATTTTCATGGGCAAAAAGTGTCCATACGCGCAAAAAAAAAGTTAATTGGTAGCAAATGGAATCCTGTTGATCCAAGAGGAAAATAATCTTGTTTTGGTTGCCAAAATTAATTCTTCTTGCCATAAGAGGAATATCATTTTCTGGCAAATTATTCTTGTACGAAGAGGATTTCTCTTCAAGGAATTAGAAGGTCTAGTTGACCAATAGGAAAATCCACTATAACCAACATTGTTTTGTCTGAAGAAGAAACCTCTTGTCTCCCGAGAAAAAAGTTACAGGTATTTTCCATTTAAATAAAAGAAAATTTTACTTACTTTTATTAATTTTATTTATTTTAACTTTTATTTTATTATTTATATTTTTAATGTATTTTATTTTATTATTTATATTTTTTATGTATTTTATTTTATTATTTATATTTGTTATGTATTTTATTTTATTATTTATATTTGCTATGTATTTTATTTCATTATTTATATTTGTTATGTATTTTATTTTATTATTTATATTTTTTATGTATTTTATTTATTTTATTTTAATAATTAATTAATATTGGTTAACTTTGCGAAAAAAAACCGAAGAAAAAATGTTTTCGAGGATAGTCTTGTGCAGTGACCGGGAATCGAACCCTCGACCTTCGGATTGGGAAGCCGGTACGTACCTTAACCACACGACTAACTAAGCTTCTGATGGGGAGTATCAAAAAAGACTATATATTTCAGAAGAATCAACTGATTTTAAAAAATTCATATCTCGACAGTTACTTAACTTGAAGAGATAATGCTTCTTTTATTCATTAAATGTTGTATTCATACTTTCCATTAGTATAACTAATATTTAATTGTATTGTAATTAATAATATGATTAATTATTTGTAGTGATTACTCTCATTTCCTCTTGTGACAAAAGGAAACTCATTTTGTAGTAAAAACTTTATGAATATGGTCTATTCTCAAGATGACATCATTTTGCCTAAAAAGTATCCTATTTGTGGGATTAAAAAATAAGATTTTGGCACAAGAAAAATATAATCTTGAAACAAAAAATGAATTTTTTTCCTCAAGAATAATACGCTAGATTTAAAACGATAATCGTTTTACTACAAGAGGATTTTGAGAAAAGGATTTTCCTCTTGCCTCTAACAGATCATATCATCTCTAATAGTATATTAGAGAAAAGTCAATGATTCAAGAACGACTTTTCTCATTGTTTAAATAAAAATTAGAAGAATTTTCATTTTAAAATAAACTGCTATTTCTGACTGATTCTATGATATCATAGCAGATGGTTTTATCCATCATCTATCATTAAATCTAAAACCTAACGTTGACAACGACCTACCGAACAGAGAAATTTTAGAACATCTTTCGAGAATAAATCGAAACAAAACGACGTCTTAAAACGGGCGAATAAAGGCGTCAGGTATATACCCGCGATAAGCGGTCTTTCGGCTGTCGGTGCGAGAGAATCCATAAAAACCGTCCTACTTTTAACCCTTTAACTGACATTGACACCATATGGCGTGGAAGAAAGATGTGCCTTAGGAAAGAAAGAGAGAGCGAGAGCGAGAGAGCATCGGCGCCATATGGCGCGGAGAGAAAGGAAGAAAGAGAGAAAGAGGATCTTTTTATTTTTCTCCGATCGCTTGGATTTTCATGAAACTTGAGGGTTTCTCGGCTCGCTGAATACGTTCTAGATCGTGAAATTGAAAAAGCGAAAATATCGAATTCCTCTCTTAAAAATTCATATTTTCCAAATAACGTTATACACACAGCCTTTTGCCTCAGAAGTGGTGTAGTATTTTCATCCGAAGACGAGATAAATATATAGTCTGCGTCTAAGTAGTACGAGTCGAGCTTGGTCGGACGGCGTCCGCGCAATCTTGACCTACATCCACTGAGGTACACACATCCACACGTGTGCTTCCCACGTTGTTATTACACTTCTCACGTTATTTCGCTGCAACGCTAATATCGCTGCACTGATTCTTCGAGAGAAAGAGAGACAGAGAGAGAGAGAGAGAGAGAGAGAGAGAGAGAGAGAGAGAGAGAGAGAGAGAGAGAGAGAGAGAGAGAGAGAGGGCGCTTCAACAGAAAATCGTGTGTTTAGCTTTGATACAAAGTACCGTTATAATCGTACTTCTCGTAGGTTCTTTGCATACGAAAATCGAGCGACTGCGAGAGCTGCTGCCGCGCGCTTTTAAATATTTTCGTAGAACCCCCGTGCCCTCGGGCATATTATTCTTCTGCACATCGCGCGCATGCGTACATATGAACGCGTGCATCGGAAATCCCGTGCATCCCTTCGCACACACATACTGCGTTACTTCAGCGGCCAATTTAATATCCGACAGGGTTTACCCTCGCGTGAACCGCGAACAAAACCCCTCCGGCTTATTATCACAAACAAAAAAGCGGATCTTTCCCCCCTCTCTTCGCCTTGAAAATATATAGATTCGTACAAAAAATCCCGTCGTTCCTTTGTTGTTGCTTCGTTCGTTCGAATGCGTATGCTCTTGGACTTTGGGTTTCCTTTTAGTTCTGAGGTAAAAAATGTGGTGGAAGGAGAGAGAGAGAGAGAGTCGGTGACAGTTTTATTAGCGTGGCGCAATTAAGACCACACGCTACTTTGTTTACCTTATATTCCACCCGAGCTTATACATACATGCTCGTGGGGGGGGGGGGGGGGGGGGGGGGAAATTTCTTTTTATACGCGCTCGAAACTTTTATCATAGCAAATGCGGCTACTGCTTGCTTTGCTCGGGCGTATATATATGTTTGTGTGTGTACGTGGAGAACTGAGTCTTTGTTTTGTGATGTTTGCCGTAGTCAGTTGCCGGGATTTTATAATACTCGTGTATGTGTTTGGCTTTGGACGTAAAAATGTTTCTCTGATTGTTCAGTGCGCGACGTCAAGGTTATTTGTTTGTTTTTTCGATGTTTCAAGAGTCGAGCTGCTTTTTTTTCGTTTTTATTTTCGCCGCAGGTGGTGTATTAAATTTGGAATGATGGAATTATCAGTTCTTTTTTCCCGCTCTGTGCAAATAGCATAATGAAAGAATTGTTTGAAATGCGTTTTCTGACCGTTTATCGTTCGCGTTTCCTTCTGTTATTTTAAATCTGGCACAATTGTTTGCATTGCTATTATAAATCCTACAAAAACAGTTCCTAAAAAGTATGATAAATCTTTCGTTCAACTTATACCGCGCATTCTTTTGATCACTTCAAAACCTTATACTCTGACCCAATAAATCACAAAACGAACCCGAAAGCCCAATTTCTCTCTCCTGCGCTCTCTTTTTTCCCTCTTTCGAAAAAGAGCGACGGACAGCCAGTGGCCGGATTGCGCGAGTCATTCGAAAATCCGACTATCAGACCCGGGGAATTAACGGAACACACGCTGCTGTGCGCGCACTATATACGCGCCTCCATTCGTTTCCGTTTCGCTCTCGAACGGAGAGGTCCGCAACTCGACAGCGATTCGTCACACACGTCCGCAGTCCACCCGTGTCAAAATTACGTCGTCCTCGTCGCTAATATTTCACGAAGCGCTCGCGAGCGGCTCCGTAGGCATCAACGTTTCAATTAGCCATTGCTCGCTACTAGAGCGCGCTGTAAAATGCGTCCGCGCGAGTTTATAGGAGGCAAGGCACAGTTAATTATCCGCGAGGCGGCAATTAGGCTGCTAGCGTGTATCGATCGGCGGTTTCTTTGGGAGCGAGTGAGGAGAGCGTTAAGTGATAATGCGATAGGCGATGAGAGATTTTGCCGGAGAGGAGGGAATCTTGTCGTGGAATGCGCGCGCGCCCGTCTAGCGGAAGTAGAGAGGCATTCTTGCGCGCCGGCTAAATTTACCGTTAAATATGGATGGCCGGGTGGGAAGTATGCTGCTGTTGCAGGAGAGCGCGTTGTTCTCTGTGGCCCGGAAAATTAAGAGGTATGCTGGTGGGTAAGAGGCGGTTGTTTGTTGGGGATCAGTCTTTGTGAGCTGTAGTTTTTAAAGCGCGCGATGTTGATGTGGAATGTTCATTTTGTATTGGTAATGTGAGTGGGCGCCGCTAGGTGGCGTATTCAAAAATATTCTAATCTTCTACCATATTTTTTGGTATTTAATATAATAGGAAAAGCTTCGTATTGAAATTGTACAAGTACTGTGATATTCAAATGTTACTTTTGTTTACATTTTGAGTTTAAATTGGTTTTTACTTTTCATTGTACATAAAAACTTTGATTTTCACTCTTTTGCAGAACTGCATAAAATAACGTTTTTATCCCGAAACCTTGAAGTTTCTAATAATGTAACTGACATTTATATTGAGCAAAGTGAAAAATGGGACATAAAAAAAATTTCTTTGACAAAGAGAAATCCAAGAGAAACGCCGTTTAACTTTATGAACTATAAAACACTCTTCTTTGACAGATTGACTTTTACTTCTTCGCGTGAAGATACAGTAATAAATTCTTATTTCATCGATTTTAACTGCACTCTTTTTCACATTAGGCCCATAAATTATGTGTAAAAAATCATTTTCAAATATTTCCGTACAAATTTCCAGAAAACTTTCACTTTTTATCATTCGACCTATTTTATTCGCAGCCTCGCGGGATCTTGCGCCATAGTTACATCGCGCTTGCACGTGTTCGGGTTCATAAATTTCTTATATGCTCGCGCGATTACGCGTGGAAATCCATGAACGATGTTCCAATGTAATTATATATTGACCCACGCATATACGCACATCAATGCGTATAACTTGGCTTACGCGGGGGAGAGTGGGTGGTCATATAATAATAATAATAATAATAAATTTTATTGACCATAAAATAATGTTACAAAAGGTTTAGAGGTGAACTTGTGGTGACCTTTACAAATCCTTAGAACACTCTTACAGAAGTAAACATAGTTACTTGTACATAGGCTGGTCGTAGACTTAGTCTACCTTAAAACTAAAAAAACTATAAAAAAAGAAAATCAAGAATATCTAATTATTTCTATATTTTATAATTTGATCTTAAATACCACCGTATAAACTTTGAAAACTTAATAATCTAAATATTATATAATATATCATCACATAAACTATATAATTTATTATCTTAATTACTAACAATTATTGAATATGCTATATACTATATACTATTCACTACGAACTTTTTTATTTTTTTTTTTTATGAACACTTTGGAAGATGTTAATTCCTTGAGATCATTTGTTAGTTTATTAAATTCTTTTATAGCTACATTGTAACTATTTTTCTCACTTATTCGTTTACTTCTTTTTGGCAATTGAATACTCTTATTTCTAGTATTATTCTTATTATTTTTGTACATTTCCTTTAATTTACTGTAATGGTAAGTTATTGCTTCTAATCTGAACAATTGTGAGGGAGTAAGTATATCACCATTTGGCTGAAATCTATTTTTATTAATTATTTTTATTATTTTGTTTTGTGCCCTTTGAATGAGGTTTAGATTATTATTATATGCTCCTCCCCATGCTATTATACCGTAATTTATTAAACTATGAAAAAAAGCATAATACATCATCATTAAAGATTCTCTTCTCATAATATTTTTAATTTTGGCAAAAATAAATATTAAATATTTAGTTTTTTAACTAAGTAGTCAATATGTTTGTCCCATTTCATATTGAAGTAAAAAAACAAACCTAAATATTTGTGATATTCCACTCTTCTAAGTGTATAACTACCTATATTAATATTTATTGTGTCAGGGACACTATCACAGTAATTACCATATGTAGGTTTGGCTAGATCTAGAAAAGCTGTGATTATAGGTTTACTTTTGTCCAAATTATCATAAATTATGTTAGTTATATAGTTTAATGCATCAGTAGGTCCCCTTCTTTTTACAAAGCCGAATTGTTTATTCGATATTATGTTATATTTATTCAAGAAAGAAAACAGCCTAGTATAAATTATTTTTTCGAAAATTTTAGCTAAATTGGAAATAAGTGAAATTGGTCTATAGTTTTTACAAGTTCTATCTCCACCTTTGTGTAGGGGTACTACTTCAGCCTTTTTTAACTCATCTGGCCAAATGCCTTCTGCAATACATATATTAAATATATGTTGTAGAGGTGTTACTATATAATTTGCAATTACTTTTAAAGTTGTAACATTTATATTGTCTACTCCACTCGATTTCTTTTTCATTGCCTTTATTATTTTGTATATTTCGTAATCATCAGTTGGACTTAAAAACATTGATTCATTGTTTCTATCTGGTAATTTTACTGTATCATTTCCGCAGTTTACAATTTGCTGACTAAGTATATTACCAATTGTACAATAATATTTATTCATAGTATTTGCAATTTCTGTTTTATCCTCAATTGTTTTATTGTTGTCATATATATAATCAATTGATTGATTTTGTACGTTATTTTTTCCTAATTTAGAGTTTATAATATTCCACAACTGCTTTGGTTTGTCGCTATTTTTCCTTACTTGTTCATCTTCAAATTTGAGTTTAGCTTCCTTTATTACTTTATTAAGTATTTTATTGTAATTTTGATATTCATTTTTTAATATTTGACAGTCTGGTTTTTTCTTCCATAACATATATAACTTCTTTTTTACTACAAGATACTAGTATTGCTGTCGTAATCCATTTTTTCCTTGGTACTAATTTTTTATTTTTATTTTTTCTTTTTTTAGTAGATTCTTTGGTACAATTATGTATTAATTCTATTAAAGTATTTATTGCTTGATTTGGATCCTGCATCAATAAAATACAGTTCCAATCAACTTTTTTAGCAGTATTTTTAAGGCTACTATAGTTTATTTGTAATATGTCTGTCTGTTTTGGCTGCTCCGTATTTAATTGATTTATATTTATAAGTAATGGATAATGATCGTTGAAAGGATTATTTATCTTATAAGAATCTATTTTTATATTTTTACTTTTAACGAAAAAATTATCTAATTATGTACCTTTAGTGTTATCTATCGACGGTCTTGTTATACCTAGGTAACTAGGAGTAAATTTATATTCAAGAAAATTATTTAAGTACTCTTGAGTAATAATTTTGTCATTTAATTCAAATTTCGTAATATTATCTTCTAAAATATCAATATTAAAATCACCTATAATGCAGTGATTTTTTGTATTTTTTTGATCTTTTAAGAATTTTTGCAAGCTATGTATAAATTCCATTTTGGGCACATCGTGTGATCTATAAATCGCCGTAATACTACTAGTCTCTCCAGTCATAAGTTTGACATTTGTATTTATAAATTTCAATCTATCTACCTCTATGATATTTGTACTTTCAATAATATTGTTCATCACGTATACCATTACACCGTCGGCTTTGTTTATTTTACTTTCATTATAATAGCTATTATATCCCATTAAATTATAATATTGAGGATAAGGTAAATTCCAAGTTTCTGTACATATAATAATAATAGATTTTTTATTTAATCTCTCAATAAAAGCCTCAAGTTTTCTCAAAATTTGAATTTAAACTTCTAATGTTAATACATAGTATCAAATTTTTTATTTTATTATTCATTTTATTGCGGAGACTTTTATTGAGTTCTTTGACATTTTCAAATTCACTCTCTTTTATAATAACATTATCGAAATTTAATTCTAAATTTTCATTTAGTTTCTGAGCATTACTGATTTCAATTTCTTTCTGTATTAAATTTTCAGAATTCTTATTGTATAGTAGATTATTCATCATTTTGGCGATTTATTTACTTTGTCATTTAATGAATTCAGTGATTCTACAGAAAGTTTTGTTTGTCTTGCTGTTAATGAAGTTGTACTTCTCTCTGTCGTTGATTTGTTAATGTAGTTGCCTACTTTACCTATGTCTTTTGGAACTACGGGTTGAACGCTGTAGTCTGTAGCGTCAATATACTTCTTTACCATCTTTCTAAAAATTTCACATCTATCATAATCTGTTGCTTCGTGATTTATTTCATATTTAGTTCCATATTTATTGTTGCTATATGCACAGTTGGCACATTTTCTGTCTCTTACTACACATTCACTTGCATTATGCAAACCTGCGCATTTTATACACGTGGCATTGTTGAAGCTCTTTTTACTTTTATGACCGTATCTTCCACAATTAAAGCAAGGCTTCACATCCATTATGTCGTAAACTATACATTTTTGATGTCCAATATATATTTTGTTTTTATTCTCTCTAATTTCTTTATATATATCAGAAGTAACTTCTATTAAAGCTGATTGTGTCCCTTTGTTTTTATTTGTGTAGGTATACAGTATCGTGCAACCATTATTGTGATTGTTAAAATTTCTCTTATTGATGTCCTCTTGTTATAGTTGCTCGTCATTCATTTCTTCACAGTTTAGAATTCCAACTATTTTCATTTTTGGCTTATTAAGCTGTTCTATATTTACTTTGCACACTCCCGTAAGATGAGAGTTTAGTATTTCCACAGCCTTATCTACACTTTGAGTGTCACATACATTTAAAACTATCTCATCCTTATTTTTCTTTTCAAATACTTTATTTGTTTTTATTGATTTATCTTGAACTAAGTAGTGTTATTTTTTGTTTTAATTGTTGTAACGTTTCCTCTTCATTGGTTTTTTTTATTGTTATTCGTGGTATTCGTTTTGGTTTTTGTATTTTGCCTACTGTAATTTCAGCATAGGTATTTTTACTGTAGCTTTTACTTACACTTTCTTTCTCTTTTTTTATTAATTCATTTAGTAGATTATTTTTGTCTAATAGTTGCTCTTTTAATATTTTGTTTTTATCTTTTAATTCTTTTGTTAGGTCTCTTAATAATTCGTTTTCTACTTTTATGCTCTCCAGTTCTGTATTTTCAGAAACGTTATCTTGACCAAAGATATTATCTATATCCATCTGTGTTTCATAGTGTGCTTGTTTTGATTTTTGTTGTAATATCTCTTCTTGTTGCATTTGAATTATTTGCTGTTGTTGTTCTTCAATTAATCTTTCTTGTTCTTGTTACTTTATTTCCATTTCTGTAATTATCCTTACAAACCTCTGTTCGTTCTTTGAAACTGCACATTTTGTGTAGTTTTTAATTTGCGCCAATATAATTTTCGCTTTGTTCGTCAACATGAGGTCTTTATTTATTGAGGTTATGTCTACCTCGGCATGGCCTTTACATATGGCAAGAGTTTCACTTAGCACTATTCCACAATTTCTTCTCACAAAATCCTTCAGGTGATATACATCTTCACAAATAATACAAACCACCGATTCATACTTTGTGTCGTCGTGGCACTTGTAAAATTTTCCTCCGGAGCGATCCGGAGGCTTCTTTCCTTTCGATGCCATGTTGGCACCGATCTTTATATACACCGAGACTTTATAGATTTCCATACTAAATCATCGGCGCGCGACGCTGTGAGTGAAACTGCACGCCCCTCCATACGGTCGTGCGCCAGTTAATCGAATATTTTATTATATGAATGTAAATTATGTATTAATTACGCAGTGTATATTTGCACGCGCGGGCGCGATACATTCAATTAATTCGAGGTAAAGCGAATAACCCGTCGACGGTTTGCAGCAGCGCGTTTCTTTCGTAACATAACGTATATAATACAGGGCACAACAGTGGACTCAGAGCCCTTTGAAAAATATTTTGGTCTTGTGTTTTTCAATGATCAAATCTTCAGAGAAATTTTTCCAATAAAGCTTCGTGATATTTCACGCGAATTCCACACGGATGGGTGGGTGCAGCAGCGGCGGGCACAGAGAAGAAAATACCCGCCCCTAATAAAAATATCCGACAAAGCGACGACGACTCGCGCGAAATCGAGTACAAAATTAAAAAACTTCCGTCCGCGTGGGAACAATCGAAAGCGAGCGACCGGACGCTGCCATAATCGGGGAAGATTAATATCTCGCGGCTGGCTAGCCGGATAACAAAGGAGGAAGAGAGAAAGAGAGGGCGAAGCGATAGAAATCGAGAAAGAGAGAGAGAGAGTGCCAATATCATTCGAGATATCTTCGTCGGAAGCTCGCCGGAAAGTTTTGCGCTGTGGCACGAGAAAAATTTCACAAATTATAAGATCGTTCTCTAGGAGCGAAGAGCGCGGTCGGAAAAAGGCTCGTTGAATATTCAGAGGGAAAGAGATGGAGGCAATTAAAACATACTCGTTGTGTTTTCGCACGTGCGCCCGGCGCAAAAAAAGCGCAGGTGAATTTTTGAAAAATAAGGCGGGTATAAGTGAATTCGGAATGAGGCGCGGGGGGTATAAAATTTTACCACGCCATTTGGGTTTATAAAAAGTAGCTTTTCGCTTTGTAAATACGAATATCTTTAAGGCGACTTTGCTTTTTGTGCGGCGTTGAACAAATTTTGTTTAATGTACGTACGTTACGTTTATTAATAATGACCACCAGGAAAATAATTGTAAATATTTTATTTTAAAATGTCATTTTTAATAATTCTGGGGCTGTAATTCCACTAGCTGAATTGGGACAAAGGTGCGTGAATATTTTATTGTATGCATTTTTTATATTGCAAGTGTTACGCTCTTTTTGGTATTCATGCAATATATATATGTTGAATAATGAAATGATTCAGTGAAATAAATTTTGCTCTATAAATTATATTTTAATATTTAAAAAACACTCTTCGGATGTGATTTCAAAATACGTTAAAAGTAACATCAATTTTGAGTGTTCCTGCAACAAATCGAGTTCAGACAGTACCGCCGCGCTTTGATCCATTCTCTTTTTTCTACGAATACGATCTCCTCTACATTTCGGTATTTTACATCAATTACCATAACACAAAACAGCAGTCAAATCGATTTCATCCATTGTCATTTACAATCTCCATCCAACCTTCAATCTGTACCGCCCATTACTTTCATATCTCATAAACCTCCATCTTTTCCCATCATAAATTTTTCCGACTTCTTAAAAGTCTATGAATAGGTACCCAACCACTGTACACTCGCCTACTACAACAATTAATCGAAAACTCAACCTCTTCCCTCTTCCCTCAGCACTTAATTGAGAAATATATACATTCGTTCGGAGAAAAATGAATAATCAAGTCGAGTCCCCCACTACATCAAAACAAAAGTTAAGAAAATTCATTTCCGCGTGATTGAGGTATAGCACGGTGGCGGCTGCTCGTTCTCCGTCCTTAATTCCCTCTTCAGTCGTGGCTTCTCTCCCTCTCTCTATTATTTTAGCGGCGCCTATAGAGACGCGCGCGCGCGCGTGATTAGCAATTAGTTCTAACAAGCTGACATCGCCGCCGTTCTCTTCACGAGTCGGTTTTACCTGAGAGACCTGCGCGCGCGAGTATGTGGGTGTATATATCTGAGAGAGAGAGAGAGCGCTCGTATTTACTTACTTTCATGAATATTCGCACGGCGGTATAGGAGCTGGCGAGAAATGCGCGTGTACACGTGCGTCCCTCCGCGCCGGGAGTTGGTGGGCGCCGCCGCGCAGGAAATTTTGTTTTGTGTTAATTTTAATTTCGTTTGCTTTAAATTGCGTTAATTTAGAAGTGCGCGCGCTTGCCTGTATGTATGTGTATGGGGAAGAGGTCGTGAAAACTATTTTACTTCTGGTGATGATTTGAAAATTTCGAATAAAATTGTGATAACGTTGTAGTTTACGAATTGTCGTAAAAAAGTATTTTATTATTTTGTAAATACCAGTTTCTGTATTTCGTTAGACTGGTTTAGCAACTTCTATTATAATACACGTGCACATAATCTTTATATTATGCTTCTCCATGTTATATAGTTTGTACTATGCAAATTACCAAATTAATAGGAAATTATTAAATATAAATTGAAAATATAAGGTAAAGTACCCCAATCCTGAATGACATTGAAGTTAGCAGCTCAGTCTTAACAGCGCCAGGGACAAATATGGCGTAGGTGATTTTTGACATATTAATAAACCAAATTAATCTGAAAAGTAAGAAAAAATTTGTGTCGGGAGCCCCTAAAGCGGGTTTATTCCTAGTAGCTGTCAAATCTGTGCTGCTAACTTCAGCGTCGCGCATCTTGGACATACTGAAAATTGGGAGCTTTGTGACGCTGAAAAAAAAAATTTTCAAGATAACATATTAGAAAGATGTTTTGAGACATTTGGAGTCAAAATACACTGTAACTTTTTCAATTTTTATTTAATCGTTTTCGGACACCATTTAAAATTTTTCTTTTTGTTTTTTTCAAGATTTTTGGAAAATAATAATATTATCTAGTTTTTTGGATCATTTTTTATATCGATTTTTCATTTTTTGAAAAAATAATTTTCATTTTTTTTTTTTAATGAATACATTGAGATATTTGAATCGGATGGGAAGCATTCGAAAATTCGAAAAAGTATTACAATAAAATACCTATATTTTCTAAAAAAAAAAAAAAAATTCTCTAGCTATCACGGTTCCTTTGTTTTTAACAGAAACGTGTTTTTTTTTTTTTTTTAAAGCTTATAACTCCCAAACTAAACGGTCAATTAAAAAAAAATCATGATAATGCAGAATATAAATGACTATAATCTGTAAAAATGTGAATCTATTCTGTCGACTAGGGTAAGTGTGCCAGTTACTGTGCCCCTTAAGGCGATGTCCATAGTATTTAATCAATTACTATTTTTTTTTTCAATTTTTAATCATCTTAAGACCTTTATATAATAATTATATATTCTGTGAACAGAATAAACACCTTTTTAATACAATATTATGTAAGGAATATTAAATAATTAATAAAATAACAGCATAAGCCTTTGCATCAGTTACTGTATCATTAATTTAGTTACTGTGTGTCAGTTAATGTACATTGTTTTAATTACTGTGTGCCAGTTAGTGTACATTGTTTTAATTACTGTGTGTCAGTTAGTGTACATTGTTTTAATTACTGTGTGTCACTTAGTGTACAGTGTTTTAATTACTGTGCCTTAGATTCTGGACACTGTATTTAATCCTGTCTTTTTTTCTCACTCACCTGCATTTGCATAAACTATATAAAATATATTTAAACATGAAATTTGTTTTTTTTTTTTTTTTTTATTATATTTAGTAGACTCCCTGCTGGAAATCATCCATTTCTTTCCCCTTGGTGAAACGATTTTTCGAACCTTTTCTAGTGTTTTCACTCAACTTGGCTTTCATAAAATGGGAGAGAAATGGATGATTTCCAGCAGGGCTATGATTTACTACGTATAGAAGTATTTACTTATTATAGAAGGAAATAAAATAAAGATGGGAATAAAATATATTATTTTTAAATATATTAAAAACTGTGTTATTTGCTCTGTGGGTAAGCAATGAACGTCGAAGTTGACTTGCACAGGCGACGAAGCATGAGAAAATAAGGTTAGCGTAGCCTAGCGCGAGGGGGCACAGTAACTAAATACATTCACGAAAACTTGTCCAGTTACTGTGCACAGTAATAGAAACATGTCGAAAATTTGTTTTAGTTACTGGATTATATTAAATTAAACAATAATGAAAAATGAAAAAAAATGTGTTTTGTATGAAACACGATTACGGGAGTAAAATTGACTTAATCGCTTTGAAATTCCTTGTAGAGGTAGATTTTGAATAGCTCTCGGGCTGAGTTCTTTGGGCTAAATAAATTTCGGAGATATTTGAGGTAAAATTTTTTTCTCGAGAACGGCTCGATGAATCAGCTCCAAATTTATAGACAATTTTGTGTGTGATATAGATAATATGTGCGAATTTTCATCAAGATCATTCAATTACTTTTTGAGATATTTGATATTTTGTTTTCGTATTTTACAAAGTTTAATCTTGTTGAAATTTTGTGGAAATGTAGAGTTTATATATTTACTAGTAAAATCCAAACGCGCTGAGCGCGTACTATTTTGTTTTTTAGGTTATGAATATATAATTTTTCATTATGTTTTGATTTTAATTGGTTTAAATGATAGGATAATCAGACCATTTTTCAAAGCACGACAAAATTAATCTTTTTATTCTAATTTGATTTAATTATTTAGTTTTAATTATAGTTTTAAATATAGTTAAGAATAAAAATTCAATTTCAAAAATTCAAATGTAGCGGAAGTAGCGAATTTTGGCGCCTATTCCTTACAGACCAATCAAAATCACTCTTTAAGTGCTTCACAACATCCGGTCATCGTTTTTTTTTTAAGAGAGGATTGTATAAGTCCTTTAGGTAACAGAATTGTCTCATGATTTTTAGAGATATTTAAGGTTAAAACTTTTTTATGTTTTTTTGATAATCGTAATTTCTAAATGACGAGTACATGTATAAGCTTGAAATTTATAGACTATTTTGTTTGCGATATAGGCAATATCTGTGTAAAATTTTATCAAGATTATGTCGTTACTTTTTGAGATATTTGATATTTAAAATTATGATATTTCAGAAAATGACTTTCTTTGTTGCGCAATAACTAGAGTAAAAAATTGCTTTCATTTCTTTGAAATTTTGTAGAGATGTAGTTTGTATATTATTTATTATATGAGTTATTATGGTAATAAAAGAATTCGTTTATGAATTTCAGAAATATTTTAGGTTAAAACTGTTATAGCCCTCTTTTCAAATCGTAATTTTTCGGAAACGGCTTTATGTATATGTTACTAGAAAATGGAAATGACGCGCGATACACACGCGTGTTGTTTACTTGTTTTAATTTAAGTAATTGTTACGGAACTGACCTATAGCGAATTTTTGAACATCGATAGTGTAGCATTCAAAATTTTGTCAAAAATCAATGGGCAAAAAGTAACTCTCTCGTTATAATTATTTATAGAATTCTTTAATTGTGAAATTATAAAAAATGTGTTGTATTAGCTCAATATTTTATGATTTACGTGTGGGATTTATCGGTTACTTTTGTGTACACTGTTAAAAATAGCCTAAAATTTCATAGATATTTAAGTTACAAATGTAACTGAAATTTAAAAACTTTGTTACTGGAAGTAGGTTTAAAGTACGTGTGCATAATGTATAATGTATATTTGTATTAACTGTCATGCGAATTTACAAAAATTTTTGAATCACGTAAGTGAAATTTCAAATCTCAACAACTGAAAAGAAGTTAATGTAAACATGCATAAAATTCAATGTACATAAATTAAATTAAATATTATGCATATAAAACTAAAATTCCAATGTTAATTTTAATACAAACATCATTAAATTTCAAATACAATAGCATGATATTTTAAACAAATTCATTTCTCGTGAATTTAATACAGATACAACATTTTTAATGTACAGTGTATTAAATTTCAAACATAATAGCAGGAAAATTCAAGCAATTTGTTGCTTGAGAATTTCATGCAAATATAAAATTTCACAACAACAGTTACAAATACAATTCTGCATTTTTAGTATAATGCAATAGCATGATATTTTAAAGAAATTCATTTCTTGTGAATTTAATACAGATAAAATATTTTCAATGTAAAATGCATGAAATTTCAAGCACAATAACAGAAAAATTCTAGCAAATTCGTTTCTAGCTAATTTAATGCAGATACAACATTTTCAATGTAAAGTGCATGAAATTTCAAGCACAATAACAAAAAATTTCAAGGAAATTCGTTTTTAGCAAATTAAATGCAGATACAACATTTTTAATGTAAAGTGCATTAAATTTCAAGTACAATAACAGGAAATTAGCAGCAAATTCGTTAATGCAAATACAACATTTTCAATGTAAAGTGCGTGAAATTTCAAGCACTATAGCAAGAAATTTCAAGCAAATTCGTTTTTATCAAATTTAATGCGTATACAACATTTTCAATGTAAAGTATATTAAATTTCAAGCAAATTCGTCCAGACGTAGGTCCCTACCTTATCGGTAACGAATTTAATTTTTTTTCGGAATTAAACAAAAATCTGAGAAAAAGCATTTTGTCAAGTCTCTAAATTTTATTCTCTATTAAATTTCCGAATAATTCCGTCGATTAGATTTTTTCAGAAACATTTAGGAAATTTTCTTGCATTATTGTGATTAATTACCAATTTCAAAAATGTTTCTGCAAAAATCTAATGGATGGAATTATTCGAAAATTTAACAGGATATTCATTATACCATTGCGGAGAGCTTGACAAAACGCTTTTTTTATGATTTTTGTTTAAACCCGAAAAAATAATTAAATTCATATGACGATAAGGTAGGGATCTACGTTTGAGTTTCACATGGCTTTAAATAACAAAATAAATAGTTAACAACGTAAAAGTTAAAATAATGCTAATGAATAAGGTTTCATCTTAAAGAATAAGAGGAAACTTTCATTTAAAAAAAAGTCCATTCTTTGCAATGTTATTGTTAACCAACGTTGCAAAAAAACGTAAAAAACGAATTTCAAAAATTCATAATTTTTTAAATTATAATTTTTAAAAATTTTCAAAAATTCATAATTTTTGAAATATCGATTTCTCGAAAAAAAAAATGCTAAGATGCAATCGGTCTCAAAATAACCTAAATTTTCATAAAAAAAATTATTCCGATAAAAAACCATAACTTTGCCTCATTCATTTAAATAAATTCGTTATAACAATTTCTACCACTTTTTCGAATTTTGACCTCGATATTTGGATTCTACGGGTTAAAATCTATAAGAAAAAACTGTTTTTATCCGGGGACATACTGCATACATAACGGTACTTAGCTCCTAATAGACATGGCGCGTTGTTGTATAACGTAATGGTTAGATCGTTAACCTGCGAATTGAGCGTCTAGGGTTCGATTCCCCTTGAGGTCTGAAAAAAATTGTACTTTTTTTATGTTAAAAAATGTGTTTAAGTTAATAAGAAAGGTTAAATTAAAATATTAAATTAATGTACGTACATTAAATTTAATGTACCTTACATAAATAATATCAATCAATGCTCTTGAAAATCTCTAGTAAAAATATGAGGTTATATTGCATTAAATTAACGTTATAAGTTTCATTTCGAAATTTGCATTAAAAGCAATGATTAATTAATTTAAAATTAATATACAAAAATGAAATATTTTATGCGGCCTTACATAAAATTTAACGCTTTTTACATGAAAATTCAAATAAATGCATAGAATTTTTCAGCGAGAAATCGCTTGAAATTTCATGCATTTGCACATTAAATTTAAAGTATAATCCATGAAAAATGATGTATCTATGCATATGAAATTTAATAAACATGTGACAGAATCTTAACATTTCCGTTGCTGAATTTTAAATTAATTTATTAAATTACATAATTTTTATCGTATATGAAAATTCATAAATATATACATTAAATTTGAAAACTGATATTTTAGTTATGTCATGAAATCGTATTCATATACGATTCGGAAGTTAACTTCCGTTATATTTATCTGAAATTTCATACAACTATTTTTAACTATATATAGTGACATTTGGGATCTATTTTGTAGATTTGTTTTCAATTAAAGCAAGCGTACTCGATTATGAGTGTTGTCGATTGTAGTAAGTATTGTTATACATCATAAAAGAATTATAGGAAATTATTTTTCAAATTTATAAAGGCTCCAGAAACTGGGCCACGGAATGGGCAAGTTACGATGGAATCACTCATGTGATTTATACAACTTCTGTATATATTATTTTCTTTAGGTGTGGAAGCTGCAGTTTTTATAGATAATCAATACTCAAAACAGTTCGACGATGCATTCGAAGAAACAATGACAAAATTTGAAATAAAAGAAACAGTTTTTGAAATTTTGAAAATAATAATTGATAAAATTGACTTGAATGAAGATTATAATCCGCTAAATAAAAAAACTAAACAGGAATAACTTTATAAGAAATGTAGAAAATAAGATGGATTTTCTTTTCTCGTTATTGCTGCCTGTATGATCTTTTTCCCACAGTCTTACAGGGAGTTTTCAATCATTATAAAAGCAGATAAGATTATGAAAATAAACAATTTATTACAATAATACAGATGTTTGTTATTTCTTAAAGAACTAATTATTTTGAAATATTTTCGAATACTTGTTTTTCATATTTGACCAATCGACTCAAAATTTTAACCATTTATTACACTTATTAAAAACTATATTTGGTTACAATTTCAATAAATTTTTTTCATTTGTTTTATATGATATAGTTTTATATGCAATTGATTAAAATTATTAAACAATAGAAATTTCATCTAATAAGTAATAAAGTTATTTTATAACATAAAACACTAAATCTATCTATTATTTTTTCATTTCGTTGCACTCGGACGTTGCAATCTTCAAATCCATCCAACACTCGCACGTTTAATCCGCGAATAGGCTTTCTATACGTTAACTCCTCTTTCTACGAGCTTTGCGGCATGCCACCTTTGAAATTAAGCTCTCATTACAGTTTTTAAATAACGATTATAATAATTTATCAGGTGTAACACGAAGCTCCAGAAGCGACAAGCGCGATAAATGCCTGATTATATCTCCTATTGGCTGGCATTTAAAGTCTCGTTATCCTCGCTTCTTTTGCTGCCAGCCGCGGATTGATCGGCGACGATAGGGATTTCAAATTGGCTGGCATGAAAAGCTGGTGAAATGTGATTCAATGGCGTATATCTCGTTAAATAATGTTTTCAATTTTGTTAGCCAGCGTGGTTTTTTGGTTCAGGTAAATTGAAGAGTCGTTCAGAATTTAAATGGGAAGAGATTGAATCTGAATGCAAGATGTAAAATTGATATCGAGAGATAAATAGATTTCGTAATTTTCTTAAATATAATCTATTGAAGTTGACCTAGAGATATTTTCGAAACGTGTAGTCGGATGAATGTTTTTTCAATTTAAATACGTTTCAGTACATTTGTACCAAAAGCGTCCCCAAACGGTAAAGTGATATATCAAACATGAAATAGATCTCTCTTATGCAGTATTTTTATGATTGAGCAGTCACTTTGAATTTTCGCTCCCAAAGAAAACATCTCCTGAAAATCTCGACAATATACCTCTCCCACATCCAGGTAATGCCACCTCCAAACATCGATATACATGCCCAATCGATTTACCAAAAATACGGGCCCCGCGTGTAAATAATTTCCCTCTCTCGTCTCTTTTTAATAGGACGATTATTCATAAACGTACATTACAGTCCACGCTTGTGTATGTGTGTGTGGGTGTGTGTGTGTATGTATATATATCCATCGAGAGAATCTGAATAGCACTCGAGAGTTTCCCTCGCGCGCGCCCATTTTTCATTGGTACGAACGCGAGCGCGCAATTGAATCACCGTCACTACAAACCGCTCGGAAATGGAAAATCGCGCGTATGGAAGATATGTGGCCCCGGGGAAGCGACAGATAAATAGAGACGGTACAGAGAGAGGGAGTGGGAAAAAACGAAGGGTGCGGAGAGTGTGAAAGAGAAAGCTATATTATTGGGCGTATTGTGTAATTGGCAGAATTTGGATAAAAATTATTCGTAAAGATAGATGTGAAGCGGTTGGGTGTACTGTGGATTGTATGGTCTCGACGATGAAGGATTTCGTTTTGATATTTTTTAGAAATATTTGGCTTTCGATTGATAAAAAGCGTTACTTTGATCTCTGTTTAGTATATGTTCTACGAATCCTTGATTGAAAAGTTTTATTCGTGAAATTCTAGGAAAAATTCACCATTCCGATATATGATAACAAAGGTGTTATAAAAAAAACTTGTTTGCATAGAAGCCATAGAAATAATAAAATTTGTCAAAACGTCATCATAAATATTAAAACAATATATTATTTTCTTCATGGTGGTTTCTGGATGGATGATTTTGTGAGCTTGTACACCATTTCAAGCACTCTAATTGTTTTCTAATAGCCAAATTTGATTTCAATGGAAAACGCTAAATTCAGTATTCTCGCTCACTTCGAACATCCGGTATTACAACTACATTTCCAACCCTACTAAATCCTCACTAATTCATTACAAATTCAACCCGAGCGCCTATTCGACATTCGACTTCGTTCTCAAAATCCACGCCAGGATTGAAAATCGTTTCTACAAATTCCATCCCCTCCGCGCTCTAGAAACCCTCCCCACCTGCTTCAACAGAACCACCCGGAGACCAACCGTACACAGCGAAGAAGAAGAAGAAGCGCTGGAGCTCAGGAGAGGCCTCCGGGCGAAATTACGGGTGGGCTGCGCGCTCGTAAACTTCATGGGGGTTCACTCCCTCTTTCTCCCTCTCGTCTATATCGTTTGCGGCATAGCCGCGTTCGGTTTATTTCATCGAACGCTTCGCGTTCGTTAACAGAGGACGAGGGGGTGGAGCAAGGGCCATCATTACGCACATCTCGTTCTCCTTTGAGAGCACTTAACGGCCGCGGGATTTAAACGGGCCAGTAGGAGAAGAGAGTTCGCCGTCTTCTTCTGGTCTGGTGCCTTTTAAAGGCCGCGCCGATATTATTTACGATACGCCGCGCGAGCGCTTTATTCCTCCCTCCCCCGTAGGTGTGTGTGTGTGTGTGTGTGTGTGTGTGTGTGTGTGTGTGTGTGTGTGTGTGTGTGTGTGTGTGTGTGTGTGTGTGTGTGTGTGTGTGTGTGTGTGTGTGTGTGTGTGTGTGTGTGTGTGTGTGTGTGTGTGTGTGTGTGTGTGTGTGTGTGTGTGTGTGTGTGTGTCAGGATAGATTTTATACTTACGTTGGAAGGGGGGGAGGTAAAGAGCCTCATGCAAAGAGCTGAGTTTAGTGTTTTTTTTTTTTGGTAGAAGGGAGGAGGGGGTTATTTTTCAGGGAAGTCGATTTCGAGTTATTGTGTCTTCGATTGTAAAAAGTTTTTTATGACATGGAGGTGATGAATTTTTTGGGAGAAGCGAAAGAGCTGTGTGCAGCGCGACAGCTGCGCGAGGTATTGATGCAGGATTGGATTCAGTTCCAGAATAGTTCGTTTGAGTTGGTGATATAGTTCTAATATACGGTGTGTAGGGCGATGTTTCTCTGCAGTGGTAGCGAAATAAATGCGGAAAGGGCTGCGAATTAACAAGCTATCAATTACGTGGTATTATTTATTATTAATATGATAAATAGGTCATCGAATTGCATTATTCAATGAGTTTGCAGTAGGGCATTAGCGTTCATTCAATTTATACGTAAAATAATAGTTATATCGTTCATTATCATATCCAGTTTCATAAGGTTGATATCACACAAGTACAAAATTAATTTATGTACATTCTGGTATATATAATTGGAAAATATAATTATTTTACTTAACGATAAATCACTTTTCAAAAGAATGTAAAATTCCGTACAAGTATATATAGTATTCCCAACGCCGGATCAAATTGGAGCACTTATTTTCGAAGCGTTTTATAGTTTTTAGTAAATGCCGCACGTTACTATACGTGACCGTAAAGAGGTTACAATTTGCTCGAAGTAGTAGCAAGAGATTCGAAATCGTGAGCTTTTAAAGTTAGTGGAATGGGGGCTGTATTTCGCCGAACATTAGAGCGCGGTCGAAAATATCGATTCTTCTTTTAAAAGTACTTATTGAATTTTTGCTGAAATTGAAAAAAATAAAGATTCTTTTTTTTCTCATTCTTCGATAAGTGCTGTTTTAGTTAAAGCCTGTGTGTATCTTCACTTTTTATCCAAGATTTAAAAGGCGACGTAAATATTGTAATCCTAAACAGGTTATTTTTTCGTTTAACGAAATCAGGAATAAATACTGGTTAATACTGATGTCAAAGTAACGGAGAAATTCAATATGCACAGCTTGGAGTAAGATTTTCGAAGTACAATGAATAAAGAACAAAACCATGAAGGAAAATACAGAGAGAGAGAGAGAGAGAGAGAGAGAGAGAGAGAGAGAGAGAGAGAGAGAGAGAGAGAGAGAGAGAGAAAGGGAGAGAGAGCAGCTACTAATTCAAAATCGACAACACAAATCCTTTACATCTTTCAAAGGACAACTGGGTTTCCAAGAAGCCGCGACATCATGCCTGCAAACAAAGAGTCCGGAAAGAGACACGACGAGCGCAGCGACAGAAACGGAGAAGAGCTCTGCGCGCTCCTACAAAATGAAATAACACACATACACACGCACAAAGACGCGGAAAACCGGGGGATAAGAGAATCTCGGCTAAAAGCGAAACTCTTGCGCGCGACTCTCCGAAGGCGATGTAAAAACGACGTCGCCCTGAGGGAACAGCAGCAGCAGCCGCTCGAACGGAACCTCAGAGAGGGAGGGAGACAAAAAATCAACGGCGCGCTCGTTTAAAGAGACGCGCGAGTGTTTTTCATCCGACTAAGTGATCCACAGGAGCATTGAGACGTTATCGCGCGCCAAGTAGTGGTAGTAGTAGTTTACGAGAGAGGGTTTAATTCTTATCTCTCGGTTCTCGATTTCTTTGTTGCCTGGTGGGGGCGGCCGGTAGGGGGCGCTTCTTTAACGGCCTGTTTTTTATTTTTACGCGAGCAGTGGCGAGGAGGCTTATGCCGCCTGATAGGATCTATGAAAAGGAGGATGAATTTAAAGAGCGGAGTTGTAAGGAGCGCTTAATGGCTTGAATATCTTGAGAGCTGGACTTTTGAGCGGCATTTTATTTCGGAGGTGGTGTCTTGAGAATTTCGCGCCTCTGCACCCGACCTAAGCGTTGAGGATTGATTTTTGACGTGTATGCAGCGCGCGTGAAATATTTTCGGCGAAATTTCGAATATTATTGTTGATGTTTGGCGAATGCCTGGCAGAGTCTTCGAAAACGTCGGAAATTCTGAAATTCGTTCGGCGCTGCTACCATCGAATTTTCGGAAATTTCGTCAGATTCCGGAGACAAGTCGCACGCGACGTGCCTTGGCACGTGACGTTTAATAGAAAAGTGTTGTAAGTAAGTAATTATAAGAAAGGCATGCGTACTATCGAATAAATTGAAGCAACAATTTCGTCGAAATTTTTTAATAACGAAGGTTCTTATGAAAATATAAATTATACGTAACGTAATACGGTATTTTATTTTGCCACTGTATATCTAAAATATTTTAATCATTTTACGAAAACATTTAGATTTCATCAATTAAAATATATTTTGAAATCCAAAAGAAATACCTTGCTATTCTACAATAACGAAATAGCTTTTCCTACAGAAAAAAAAAAAAAATAACATCGATATCGGTAACTATTTGCTTTTTCATTTATTCCGTAATAGTTATATAGAACCGCACTTCAATCATTCTTCAATACACAGATACACAAACCACACCACCGCAACTTTCCGTTTCAAAGCCACCCCCCATCTTAATTGAATCTTATCCTCCACACTTCCTCCCCTCCCCCCTCCCAATGAATCAACAGATGAACACACGCTCTTCCTTCCTTCTACGCCCGCATACCAGAACCCTTACGTACAAAGCGTCCGCCGGTTATTAATACCATTCTTTCATACACGCTTGATCGAATACCTCCCACCCCATACACCCTCATCTCCTCCTCCTCCTCCTCCCGCACCGTACCGCGCGCGAGAAATTAAGCGCGCGTATCACGTATACGGTGTATACGCGGCGTATAATCCTCCGGCCCCGATGACGTGACGCGAATTCCCCGAAGCGGACGCGCGCGCACGTACGCTAGCAATGTAATTGCGCTACGTGCCCTTATGCGCGCGCGGATCGTTCATTCGTCTTCACCCCGTAAACGTATGTGTATGTATATATGTACAAGCGCAGCTGTTGGCTATCGCTATCGTATCCCCGGGGTTTGCGTATGGGTACACGCATATATACACACACACACACACACACACACACACACGTACGGATGGTGGACGCAAATATCAACAGATACGCGTGTGCGTAAACTGTAAGTTATAGGGGTGTGCGTGCGCCGGCGGATACGCGCGCGCGAAGGTAAATACATAGATTGGCCCGGGGAGGAAGTTTGATGAGAGGGAGAAAAGAGGCTAATACGTCGAGGAGACGAAAGCGTGAGTGATGGGGGAGGAAGGGAGGAAAATTAATGACGACGACGACGACGACGCGGAGTCACGCCAGTGTTTTATATCACTTTATCCGTTTATCGAGTCTCGGGGGTCACTTTGGCCGTGTGATGGAGCAGCGATTGAGTTTTTCTTGAATGGTGGGGCTAAAATAATGTAATATTTTGTATTAATATGGTATATATGTATGCGTGATTTATTTTCGTAATAATATTAAGTACGATACGTATATCATGTAATCCGTGTATCGAAAGCTCTGAAATTCATCTCTAGATTTTGTTTGAATAACCATGCGTAATTAAAAATCAGGCGTGTATTACAGATTTTCGCATTGGGATTTTCATTACTTTAATTTTTAATCAATCATATTTGTGTTAATGAGTTGTTGGTATTTGTTATTAATCAAAGAACATATTTATGAATATAATAATTAACGAAAATTAAAAGTTGAATAAAAATTATTGAATTAAAGCGGATGTTGGTATTTTTTATAGATTTAGATTCATAATCTATGCTGAATATTGTTATAAAATCCTAAAATCCTCTCTTAAAAAAACGATGGCAGCATGTTGTGAAGCATTTAAAGAAGTGATGTGATTGGCTAATGAGTGTCACGGACGAGCCGTGGCGGCTGCTGGGCCGTCCGCACCGGACACCTCGCAGCTCCGATAAGGGCGATCCCACGGTACGCAAGAGCCCGCGAGGCCTCGCCGGAAAGTGCAAGTCCGCACTTTCCGTCGTGGGACCAGCTCGATGTAGCTGCGACGGTGCTCCAGTGGGGTAGCGACCGTCAAGCCATGAGCATCGTTCATACGTAACATGAGTAAATATCCGGTTTGAATGGCACCAAAATTTAAAATATTCTCTGATATAAAATGAATATTTTGATTTAAATTATGAAAGATTCTTAAATGTGCGTTTGAATAAATTGGTAAAATAATCATTAAGTTATTGAATCCTCTCTTAAAAAGACAATGGCAGCATGTTGTGAAGCATTTAAAGAAGTGATGTGATTGGCTAATGAATAAATATCCGGTTTGAATGGCACCAAAATTTTAAATGTTCTCTGATATAAAATGAATATTTTGATTTAAATTATGAAAGATTGTTAAATGTGCGTTTGAATAAATTGGTAAAGTAATCATTAAGTTATTGAATTAATTCAAATTTCGTATTAGATAATTTCTTTATAAAATAAATACTGTTTTCATTTATTTTCTAACCTCAAAAATGAGGAAGCATCATAATCTGTTATTTAGTGTAAACATGTATATGCTTTCTGAGTGGGAATGTTGAGGCATGGTGGCTAATATATTAGCCACCTAAATGTGTCAAAGACAATATCACGCGTTTTTACCCGGCTTTTTTTTTAATTTGCATTGAGTAGGAGTTTAGAAAGTATTCCGCATAACATATACATGGGTAGCTATTTTACAATTTGTTATATTAAAGTACATTTAGGTGACTAATATATTAGCCATCATGCCACAAAGGGTTAAAGAAAAATATAATCATGAAGTGGAAAGTATTTGTTATTGAATATTATTATATAAGAAAATTGGGCGCGCGAAAGCGTATGAATTTTGCTAGTATTAATAAAAAACAGTATGTCCCAGGTAACTGTCAATAACTGGTAACCAGTAACTGTAAATTGCCATGATAGATTGGTAAACGTAATACAAATGAAGTGATTATCAATTAATTAATTTATTAATTCAGCGATTAATTATCACTATTTTACTGTAATTTTTACCGAACCGAACTATCAACAATTTTTCCTAATCGCTTCAGTCGTTCTAGGTTTACCAAACTGTCACGATATTTTCCGCGCGAAAATTCCCTCTGTATACTTACTGAAAATTTATAACGATGAATTTTTTTTAAAATGGGGACAAAAGAAATTGCTTGATTTCTGTCCGCGCCCCGATTGGTTAAGTACTTACAAAAAATAAAGAAATCACACGTTGTTTATTTGTTTTTAAATGCAAACGACGTTAAAATTAATAGAAAACCCCATACGTGCGCGTGTATTGGGGGCAAAACACTCTATTTAAAATGCACTAACCTTCAAAACCAACCTACAAATTGAAATGTCCCCATAAAGACAACCCCAGCTCTATCCTAAATCACCTCGAATTATTCAAGCAGACGTCACACAACCCCGACAACACGCTATCCAACAACGAAGACACACCGAAACTGTGCAACGACGACCCCTCGCCCCTCCCAAACCTACTTGCACGCATATAATCCGATCATTCGCGGATCATCCGATATAACCCATAGTGAGTAGAAGGGAGCGCTTTGGATCTGACGGCGACAATTCAGAACACGTATAGGCCGATCCTCATGCATTCTCAAGACTGAAGGGATTGCGCGCCCGCCCCTGCAATGAAAATCCTTATAGAAGCGCGCCAACAGGTATCGGATATACCACTACCACGGCACGGTTTGCATACGGAATCCGATTGAAAAATCTCGGAGGTGCAGTTGCAGCGCGTTGCAAAGGACGAAGGAGGAGAGAAGGATCTATTTTATCGTGCCACAGAGAAGGGCGAAACCGGGGGCGCTGCGTATATGGATTTCGTTTCAATTTCGAAGAGATTGATTTGTTTGTTTGAGAGCCGTTTTTGGCTAAGTTCGTCCCTTTTGTAGGGAATTTTCAGCGTAGTATAAGGGGAGATTAATATTTTACGTGATGAATATTCATCAGGTATTGGGTGAGGGTTATGGCTGGCGGAGGACGACGAAAAATGATATCTTTTATGGGCTCCTCGCGTGGCAGAGGGCTGTATAAAAAAATGTTGGCTAGAGTGATCACCGAAAGCATGAGAGAGAAAGAGAAACTATTTCCGAACCTCGCCCGATTTACACAACTCGACTTTAAAACACACGAGTTTTCACTGCATTTCGAATTACACTCTTGACGAATTACCCAATAAAAATTGAAGCTAGCCCTGATTAATCATCACAAACTAGATAGACAGTATGACATAACCAAACGTCGACAGCTCTCTATCGTAGAAAAGAATCGGTGACTTTCACAAACACCATAATCAATTCTCACCAACTACGTATTCAGAAGAAATGAAACCCTGCTGCGGCGACTGCTCTATTGGATATATCTATCCTCCTTCCTAATCGAATCGAACGGGCGCAGCCCCATAATCTCAGACGATGTCCATAGACTATCTGTACTCCGCTCTCATTACTTTGCCCCGATACTACTACTCGATCGATCTCGCTCGCGTCAGATTACATAGCAGCGATGACCTATCACCGCGACACGCGCGTACGTAGTTAAGAGCATCTCTCTCAAGAGTGAGAGAGCCAATCAAATATGACAACGCTAATGCTCGTACACGCACGCATGTTTGCATATCACTAAAAGGTTAAACAAATCGACCATGATGATGATGATGATGATGATGATGATGATGCATTACCTCGTGTGGCCAGTTCAAATAAACGCCGAATTAGGAGTTGTATTTTCACTTGATAAACGGAATTCAAAATTTATACCGTGCGAGGAACGCGCGCGTGGATTTAAAATTCGCGGTACTCTAGGTTCATATATATGGCTAGTTGTATAAATACAGAGCGTGCATAAAACAGCCCGCTAATCACTTTAAATCTGCATATGCGCGAGTTCTTCTTTAAATACACTCGGCCACTGTTGTCGCTGCTTAAACTCGACCGGCTCTCTCTCTCTCTCTCTCTCTCTCTCTCTTTTGAGGAAAATGTGTGCGCGCACGCGCTTCTGTGTGTATGTGTGTGTATTTGGGAGCTTTAAACATGTATTCGCTTTAAAGGGTAGAATTGTGTATGTATACGGTGGGTAGTGTTTTTTTTCGCGCATTGGGTTCACGACAATTTTAAACAATGTTGTTGGCTTATGATCGTATGGCGAAGTTTTATTAAGAGAGAGGGAGAGGGAGAGGTAGAGGGGAGGAGAGATGGGGAGGGAAGGGTGATTTGTGGGTCGATTACTTGTGAGAGGTGCCAAAAAAAACAAACGAATTTATTGAATCGCGAAATTTTATTTCGCGATGTGTGTGAGTGTATGAGCGTGAGTGTTATATTTCGCGTCGTATATCTCTCTCTCTCTCTCTCTCTCTCTCTCTCTCTTTCTCTCTCTCTCTCTCTCTCTCTCTCTCTCTCTCTCTCTCTCTCTCTCTCTCTCTCTTAAATAATTCAACAAACTACTATGGGATATTTTGTTGCTAATTTGTTGCTAATTTGTTACGCGAATCCCGATTTTGTTGCTCCAGCCGTTTCCGAGATATCCAGGCCATCCTACCTCAAGACTTATGCTGGCACGGCCACAGCTATACGTCTATTAAGCTAGCAGGTCACTTTTATGACACGGGCTTATAAACTATACTATAATTTGTTGCTAATTTGTTGTTAACTTGTTACGCCAAACCCGATTTTGTTGCTCCAGCCGTTTTTGAGAAAGAAGCGATCGGCTAGGTTAATACTAGGCTTGCAGACAATATTCCCCTATCTTTGCGAGTTTTTGCCTTAGTGACCTCGGAGAGGGGTCATATTTTGTTGCTAATTTATTGCTACAAGATGCTCGGAGTGAAAAATTCCGAAACACTTCAGCGACCCATTTCCAGAGTACACGTCCTCGAAAATGACTTCAGATTTAAAGTTAAAAGTTAAATTTAAAAGTTTTTAGCAGTTTTTATCCGTAAAAAATTATTTACTTGAATAAATTTGATTCATACAACTCTTTAGTCAATTGTGACATAAAATAACAAGAATTTAAGATCTGTGCCATCAAAATTCATGAAAATCATGGACCTGCAGATTACGCCAAATTCAAAATTATACATTAAGTAGAAAACAGTTTTGAAGATAAAATTACTAAAATACTTCATAATTTTTTTCTGTTGCTTCTTCTGTGCCCTGAAATACAAAAAAAGTATTGTTTTTAGCTTAAAATCTTTTATATTTGGAACAAATATTCTGATACCTCAGTACCCGCGCCTTCACGCTTGTAAGCTATGCGCACACATAGCAGCCACAGATATATCCACATCAGTAAGGGAAGTATCGTTTAGTGGTCAAACATAAAGTTCCTTTGGTGCTCTCGTATCCATATGTTTTTAATAAACTTTTTCACACATATAAGGTAATTATATACTGAGGTAAAGATAAAATGTGTTGAGAAATCCCAAATTCTAAATGCATGTTACCAAGCCAGTATCCTATGGCCAAATGCTTAAAAAAAATTCTTATAGCAGCAACACTCCTATTGATCTTCTATTAACGTCTGATGGGGTGAACTTTTTTTTACCTTTCTTTCAATATACAATATAACTTAATAAATGACTCATGCACTGAGAAAAAAAATACGCCATATGTGCCGAAGTGCGGCGTGGGGGAATAGCCGAAGCCCGCTTAGGTTGTGATTGCAACGTAGTCGGCAATATTTACCGCACTGTCCGCAATCTTTACCGCACTTTTCGGTAGCAACTGTTTCACCAACCAAAACATAAGAGGCGCTACCTCCGCGCTTCGGTAATTTCTACCCCGCGCGTCGGTAGTGTCAGCATCAGTCGGTAGCTTATACTGCCTAACCTCCATTGCCCCACCGTTTCGGCTCTGTTTACAGAAGATTGCGGCACATTATAGTGATTTTTTTTTTGTATAATGCAGCTAATGGTAGATTTCTTCTAATATCCCAAATCTTGCAGCTAATGGCCAAATTTACTACCACTCCAGTGTTATTAATTAAAAGGTAATTAATAAAACAACACCATTTTTCTTTTTATCCGTCGACGTTTCGGACAATTTATTTTTGTCCCTCTTCAGGAATAATCAAATGTTAATAGTCCAAGTGTTACGTGAAAAACAGTCCACCCGTCATTGACGGTTTTATTAATTACCTTTTAATTAATAACACCGGCGTGGTAGTAAATTTGGTCATTAGCTGCAAGATTTGGGATATATCATAGTGAGTTTCAGTCGACGGTTGATAATAGTAGCTTTCTGGCAGAAGCAAAGGTTCCATAATGTTCATGTGCATAATAGCATATCTTTCGCTTCCTTTAGAAGTTGATTTAAATCTGTACATTTAATATTTTTTATAAGTCAGTATAGGCTTAATTTTTCTTTAGTATCGATATCCCTGCTATTTTAAGTATAAAGTTTCCAATAAAAGTTCAAGTACTAAAAAGCTATTTCCAAAACTTTAATTCAATTGTCACTGCACACTCGTCTTACACTTTTAAAAACTTTTTTAACATACCTTCTTATATAATTCACTAAATGTTCACTCCCAAATCCGTTCATGAAAGCAAAAAATTAAAACTAAGAACAACACTTTGTATAAAAAAGGTGCTGATGTCACAGTGGTTATATGAAATCACAGCTCACAAGCCAGGTTGTTACTTTGCATAAAAAGAGGTGCCAAATTAACTGCTATAAGTTTCAAATTCAAATTTTTATTTTTGTCCAAAATCCCGTCTATAAATTGTATTATTTATTTTTTAATGGCCAAAATATTATTTTTGTATTTTTGAAAGTATGTATACATAAATAGAGTGAGAATTTTGAATAGATTAAGAACAGAGAAATGAAAAACAAAATTAGTAGAAATCAACATACTATTATACAAATATGTATATAAGGCGAAAACATGTAATTTGAACAAAAAACAAATAAAAAGCTTTATCAGTGTTTTGTCTATATTTTTAGAATCAAAATAGATACTGCTTCAAAACAAATTGGGACATGTTCTACAAGCGTTTTTCTAGTGAAATAAATAGAAAAAATCGATTTTCTGTCATTTTGAAGGTATCTGACAGTCTTAAATTTAAGAGTAGTCGATACAACTTTATCCGGTACAAATAAAATAAGCAATGATGGTATGCAATAGGACATAAATAAAGTTTCAAATCAAAAACTTGTGCAGCGCTCTCCAGTACGTTGACCGTCTGAAAACAAATATATGAATAAAAAATATATAATGGCTGCAATAGTTCGAATAAATAAACCATTATCTTAATAATAAAAAAATTAAAATGTTGTATGTCTAAGTATGGCTTATTGAAAAAATTACATTAAGTGATTACAGAAATGTTCACTTTTTACCCAACTTTAACGATAAATGGCTCATTACGGCCAATGTGGTAGGTACTGTCTATGCTCGAGTTTTCCGCATATTACATCTAGATATTTCTTCCTATTAAAGCAACAACTATAGCTTTCCTAAGATAAGACAACAAAATTACAATTCGTCTAACAAATTCGCAACAAAACAGCAACAAATTACTTGGAATTAATTTAAACAATAATTTCAATTAAACAAAATTCGGAACTGCAGGAATTCAGCCGATAGCGGTTTCTTTAGTTTTTCGAGTTCCAGATCTATCTTGAAGCAATCAATTGGGAACAAATTAAGCTGTCTTAGCAGCATCACTAACTTTGCAGAGGTTAAAGTTAGGTAGGATGATCTGTTAGATTCAAATCAAGTCAGCAGATCCCGTGTCTCTCGGATACTGTGAAAGCAACAAAAGATTCTGCAAAATGCCAGCACAAATTAGCAACAAAATACAACGTGCTTTCCGCAACTAATAAACAATTATATGTGGCTTCGTATATATAATTATTCCATAATATAAGCCGGGATAGGTTGTAGACAAATGTTTAAGGAGCAAACCGAGACGTCAAACATTAAAAACGAATGCAAAATAAAAAGTTGGTAAATAGCGAAAGTAACTTTTTACTCATTTGAACAATATATACGTGTTCGATTAACAATTTCTTATCACAATAGTTTTTTTCGGTTCAGAAAGTATTTACCTTTCATATCTGTGTTTACTTGCAATATTATATTTTAATAATTTATGACAACAAAATTAAATAGTGAACCCATTTGAATATCGCGATAACCCATTTAAGTCTTAAGAAAACACCGCTAGAATATCTCGAAACGGCTTGAGTAACAAAATCGGGATTAACGTAACATTAGCAGAAAATTAGCAACAAAATATCCGGCAGTAGATTCTGGAATTATTCAAGATTTTTAAAAATTACGTAAATTGGGTGATGACTGGGTACCGTCATTAGGCGCCATTTTGATTTTGAAGGTTTGTTATATAACTCAAAGCATCCTTCGTCCCTTTATTTTTTATAAATCCATATTGGTTGTTTGCTAGTAAATTGTGTTTGTTAAAAAAAGATTGTATTCTAACATAGACAATTTTTTCAAGTAGTTTTGCTAGATTATAAATTAGGGAAATTTGGTCTGTAATTTTATATTTCCATTCTATTACCTGATTTATAGAGTGGTATAACTTCAGACATTTTTAGTGCTGCAAGCCATATTGAATTCTAGAAACAGAAGTTGAATATATGTGTTAATGAATTAACAATTAGGTTTGATAATATTTTCAAGGCTTTTGTTGTAATGTTATCTACTCCACCATTTTTTCATTTTCATATTCTTAATTATACTTAAAATCTCAGCATTATTAGTTGGTTTAATGAAAATAAAGTTGCTATTCATTGGTCGTAGACGTAATCTTTTTCCCTTAGTATTAGTAATTTTATTATTTAGATCTTTTCCAATATTACAAAAATATGAGTTCATGTGATTAGCAATATGTTTTGGATCAGTTATCGTAGTTTTATTATTTACTTTTATTTTACTTATTGTATTTTCATTGTGTGAATTTGCTTCAAGTTTTATTTTTATTTATTTCCGAAGTCGCTTAGGATTATTGATATTATTCTTAAATAATTTCCTTTCATGTCTAATTTTGGCCTCTTTGACGATCTTATCAAGATACTTAGTATAGTCAGGAGTCATACTCTCTCCCCTATTTCCATATTCTCCTCTATTTCCAAGCATCTTCCCTATCTCCCCTATTTTCAATAATTATATTAATTTAGTATACGATACCCGAATATAGTTGGATAGTTATACTACAGGCGACTGTCAACCCAAGTAGGCGGGCGATATGAGATCCACGCATATTAGGGAGTCATATAGACATGAAAAAATAAGCAAAACGATTATTTAAATAATTTTTAAATCCAAGTAGCCGGGGGATATGAGGTCCACGCATGTTAGGAAATTATGTAGACGTGCAACAATAAGCAAAATAATTATTTAAACAATTTTCAAACCCAAGTAGACGGGGGATATGAACTCCACCCATATTAGGGAATTACATAGATGTGCAACAATAAGCAAGACAATTATTTAAACCATTTTTAAACCTAAGTAGGCGGGGGATACGAGGTCCCCGAATATTAGTGAATTACGTAGATATGCATTAACAAGCAAGACTATTATTTAAATAATTTTTTAACCCAAGTAGCCGGGGGACGCGAGGTCCACGCATACAAGGGAGTCATGAAAACATAAAACAATAAGCAAACCGATTATTTAAATAGCTTTTAAACCCAAGTAGGCGGGGTGCATGAAAATATAAGCAAACCGATTATTTAAATAGCTTTTAAACCCAAGTAGGCGGGGGATATGAGGTCCGCACATATAAGGAAGTCATGTAGACATGAAAATATAAGCAAAACGATTATTTAAATAGCTTTTAAAATCAAGTAGGCGGGGGATATGAGGTCCACGCATATAAGGAAGTCATGTAGACATGAAAAAATAAGCAAAACGGTTATTTAAATAATTTTTAAACCCAAGTAGGCGGGGGATATGAGGTCCACGCATATAAGGGAGTCATGTAGACATGAAAAAATATGCAAAACGATTATTTAAATAATTTTTAAACCCAAGTAGGCGGGGGATACTATAAATAATTGTCTGTTGTACATTTACGTAATTTCCTTATATGCGTGGACCTCATATCCCCCGTCTACTTGGGTTTAAAAGCTATTTAAATAATCGCTTTGCTTATTTTTTCATGGCTACATTACTCCCTTATATGCGTGGACCTCGTATCCCCCCTCTACTTGGGTTTAAAAGCTACTTAAATAATCGTTTTGCTTATTGTTGCAAGTCTTCGTAATTCCCTAATAAGCGTGGACCTCATATCCCCCGCCTATTTGGGTTTAAAAGCTATTTATATAATCGTTTTACTTATTTTTTCATGTCTACATGACTCCTTTGTATGCGGGGACCTCATATCCCCCACCTATTTAGGTTTGAAAATTATTTAAATAATTGTCGTGCTTATTCTTGCACGTCTACGTAATTCCCTAATAAGCGTGGACCTCGCTTCCCCCGGCTACTTGGGTTTAATAGTATATTACGATACGTGGGCCGGAAATTGGATTTCCGGTCCAAGTATTGTATACTATTTTTCTTACTCCCCGGCCGAAAGTACGTTCTGTAATTGTTAAATAATTGATAAAATTGCGTTGTCGTCTGCTAGTGTGTTTCAGTGTTAGTTTTTCTTTCGGCCCGCTCGATAGTAGTGCCTCTGTCGGCCGCTTTGGGTAGCTCGGTCGATATTACCGACTGTTTTTTCTTTCGGCCCGGCGTAGAGAGCTGGTTTTTTGGGCGTCTGCTACTTTCGCTATTGTACAGATGGTCTGATGCCCGCCCGACATTTGCAAGACCGAGGCGAAGCCGAGGTTTTGCTGGTCGGGGCGGGCATCAGAAACACATTCATTAAAAAAAGACAACACCACTTTTTATTTCAATTAACTCTTTTTTCTCGTCACACGTGCACTTTCCTCTGTCTATTTCGTACGTGTCTAACCTTCACACCGCACAAACATATTTTTCTCGGACGCTCCCGTCCATACGTTTAAAAAACAATAACCACGATCAAACAAAACCACTTTTTATTTCAACTAACTTTTTTCTCGTCACCCGTGCACTTTCCTCTGTTTATTTCGTACGTGTCTAACCTTCACACCGCACAAACATCTTTCCTCGGGCATGCGCGCGGGCGCTGAAGCGCCGCGGGTCAGGAAATTTCGGCAGCCAATCAGAGCGCGCGGTTGGTCTAAAATAGGATGCGAAAGTTTCTCTTTCGGCCCGGAGATGCGGGCCGAAAGTACGTACTTTCGGGTGGGCGAGTAAGAAAAAATTATTTAAATAATCGTTTTGCTTATTTTTTCATGACTCCCTTAGATATGTGGACCTCATGTCCCCCGCCTACTTGGGTTTAAAAATGATTTAAATAATCTTTTGGCTTATTTTGTCATGTCTACGTGACTCCCTTATATGCGTGGACCACGTATCCCCCGCCTACGTGGGTTTAAAAATAAAAATTCTCCCTATTTTCATAAAATTTCTTCCCTATTTTCACAAAAGTTTACCCTAAAATTTGTCAAATAGGGAGTATGACCTCTGTATAGTTCTTATACTCTAATTTTATTTTATTCTTATTTGGTTCTTTACGCATCTTAATGTACAGTTGTTCTTTCTTTTCACATGAGATCATGAGCGCTTTAGTAATCCAATCTTTTCTAGGATTACGCTTATTATTTTTTATTTTAAATATACTTTTAGATTTTTCCAAACAGTCTCTTATTTCAGATATCAGTAGGTTAGTAGCTGTATCAGGATCATTTATTGACTCTATATTACTCCAATTTTTTATGCTAGCTACGCTGTAAAGTTCATTATAATTGTAACTATAACTGTATTCTAAATGAGAAATTTAAATATCATTCATAATTTGTTTAGTTTGAGTTAGTTATTGGTTTCGTACATCTTAGAACAATCTTCAACGATAAAAAAAAATTAACACAGGTTTTTTTTTGTAGAAAGATGATTATTAAGTAGTAGTTTTCGTATCAAGGATATAAAGTATAACTTTATGCCCTACGTGAGAATTGTTGGATATGATATTTAGTAGTAGAAAAATCAAATACATAAAGTAAATTTGGTGTCTCGAGAGAAATTTTTTTTACTAATTAAGCTAACCGTAAACCGTAAAATTTTAGTGTATTTTCTACATACTTATTTTGGGAGTAATCGTTCAGTATCTAATCGTGTGACGTTATTAGCAGGAAGAATCAAGCTTAATTTTTTCTTTATGTTCAAAATTTTATTTTTATAACGTAAAACAAGTATTTTTTATACTAAGTTAGATTTATAAATTTTAAAGTATGAGTCCAGTTTTTTCTACAATCCAATGATAGTATTTGTGCACCCTAGTGTACACTCCAGGAAATATTCTCGATTCATCATGTGTAGTAGTGGAAATGATTCCATAGAGTTTACCATGAATAACACCAGGTCCACCAGAATCACCAAGGCTTATATCAGCACCTCCATTGCCCGCACAAAAACAATTATCGGTTATGGGATCTGACCTGTAAACTCTTTCACAAAGTTTTTGATTGACTACAGGTACGTACAAAGCCCTCAAAACATCACTTTTCTTCAGATTTGGCTAAAAATAGTTAATTAAATTAACTAAAGAAATTCTAGAAAAAAAGAAAACCTTTCTCTGTGAGGGGAAGAACTTACCCCTACCCTTCCAAAACCAGAAATCCGCATCATTTCACCTTCGTTGGGAATATCATGTGGCTTTGCAACTTCTATAGGATGTTGTACATTATTAAATTGAATAGGCTCTGCAAGCTGGATGAAAAATATCATGAAAATATTCATATTAATCACAAGTTCTTAGTTCTTAATCAAAAATTAAAATTTGTACTGAAATTTACTTAACAAGTTTCGAAGTTGTATAAAACTATTATTACACACATTGAAATACTAACATTGTCATGAATAGTGATATTATATCTATACTAAATCCTTTCTAAGTAATTGACAAGTAAAATAAACATATTTAATTACCATGATTAAAGCAATGTCGTTATCGATTTTATCGTGAGTCTCAAAATCCTCATGCTCTATAATTTTCTCAACTCTGTGTATTTTACCTAAAGTTTTTCTTAATCCACTGCCAGTTCTTACTGATATATGCAATTTATTTCTATTTTGCAATGAAGAGATTGATTTAATTTTTTGTAAGAAGTTCTATTATATGTAATTATAAAAATTAAATAAAATCTTACCGGACACAGTGTGCAGCAGTTACAACCCAAGATTCATCTATAATAGTTGCACCGCAGATGTTAGCTTTTCCGAACTGAAACAAGCTAGCCTAAAAACAAATTTAAATACTTTCATCCTGAGAGCGATTTATATTGAAATTATTATGTTGATATAGAAGAATTAATCAGATTCAACATCTTTTTGAATTAATTTAAAAAACGTTCAAATTTCTATAAACTGTTTTGTATGAAATTTATTCAATACATAATGTGAGAAAGCAAGTAGGTCTATTAATATCGTTCATGGACTATTTTTTTTCTTTTATATATCATCTCTCCTACCCGTATACCACTTTGCAGGGTTTCTACGGGACGCCCCCACCGCCTTGGTGTGGGTGCGTTTGGTCCTAACACCCTTCCCTATATCCCGCACTATTCCTGCATTTGCCCAGGGTTCGTGCTTGCATACGCTTCCTGTGGTGTGGGAAAACCTCTATGTCACGAAGGAAAACCCACACCAGGAACAGCGGGCAGAGGAGTCAAACTTGAGTATGTTAGAGAGAAAACAAGCTCAGATTATCCTCCCCTGCCTGCCAGTTTGAACACCATTAATGTTCTCTGTCAGTATGGCAGAGCGGTTGCCATCCAAGTTGTAAAAACTGCCTATTTGTTACTTGGATGTTCACTCTGCCATGCGACCAGAAAGTGCATTAATAGGCCGGCTGCAAGCCGCGGTCTTACCGAGGCACATGATCAATTTTTTCATCCGAAAAAGAAGTCAGAGGTGCCCGGCCGGGAATCGAACCCGAGTCTCCCGGACGGGAGGCTGGGCTCTTACCCATGAGCCACCGTGGCTCTTACGTTCATGGACTATTTTTATTCAATAATCTATCTACTATACATTAAGGTGAAGTAAGCTCCAAAATTCATCCGAATCCATTATTCAATAACCTGACGTACAAACATTTATTTGGAAAAACACGAACGTCAAGCACTCCGTATATGCAAGTAGTATACTCAAAAAAATTTTTTTTAAGTAGTTGTTTAAGTATTTTCATAAGATATACTTATTTTAAAATTAGGTAAAATTTTTCAATATTATTTTGGAAAAGCACGAACGTCAGGCCATTCAGTTATGTAAACACTGTACTTAGGAATTTTTTCGTGCGATTCTATTACTATTTGCGTAAGATGTACTCTCTTTCAAATTATATCGGTACGTCACATCACCTTAAAAAGCCAAAATGTCCGTCCGTCCGTCCGGCCGCCCATCTTTACCCAGTAGTTCATTTATATAAAGGGTTAAGTAAAGGGTTAAGTAAAGGGTTAAGTAAAGGGTTAAGTAAAGGGTTAAATAAGGGTTAAAAAAGGGTTAAATAAAAGGTTAGAAAAGGGTTAAGAAGTGTTAAAAAGAGTTTAAAAGGAAGGGGTTAAAAGGTTTAAAAAGGGTTAAAAAAGTGTTAAGAAAAGGTTTAAGAAAAGGGTTAAAATGACGAGTTAAAGTATGGGTTAAGTAACGAGTTAATTAAAGAGTTAAGTAACAAAAACTTAAATGAATGATGAGTAATCATGTTTAGTACAATTGTTTGTTTCAAAAAATTGCTCTCTGCGTTTATACAGAGTTGAGATTATCATATTGCTCGCATTAAAATTTTTTGAAATTCTTTAAATAATGAATATACTCTAGATGTATCTATTATACACTTATTAAATATATTATTTTGATATACTTCATTAAATATGTGTATAATAACCAATTATTATATGCGCTACTTATTCGCTTTTGCTTGTAATTGCTGCAATTTTACTTTCTATTATTAAAATTTGTTATCATAACTGATTTTTATTATTATTTTTATCTTTAAATGTACCTTATTAATTATACTAATAATAACCAATTATTTTAGATGCTACTTACTCATTTTTGCGTGTAGTTGCTGCAATTTTACTTTCTCCCTACCAAAAAAAATCATCTGATAAATCAGATGATTTGTCAGATGATTTATCAGCTGATTTATCATGCCAAAATGTCACCTGAGATTCTGCCCGGATGTTGCCAAAAGCTTACGTAAATTAAAGATCAACTTCTTTAGTATTGAAAATTGCCTATCAGGATGTTTTCCCCAGATGACTTAAAAAATGCACGTTTGGAGGCATTTTGCACATCTTTTTTATTTTTAAAAATTTTGTACATGAGATATCAGCGTAGAAATCAGCTGACAAATCAGATGAAAAATTACCTGAGATCTCACTGAGAAATCACCGGATTTTTCAGTTGATTTCTCAGCTGATATCTCATGTACAAAATCATGTAAAAGCATGATCAATGTATTTAACAAATAACTTTTTCCAGTTCCACCAGGCCCATCAAGAAAAAATAGTTTCTTTTCATTGTCGCCCAAAACCGCTTTTGTTATTTCAGTGAATAGTTGATGTTGACAATAGTTTAATGATCGTATTCTTCTATTAAGTTCATCTTCATTAACAACAATATGCGGACATATGTCATCATCTATGTCGTCATCACATTCCATTAATTCATTTGAAATATCTGGTAATCCAAAATCTTTTATAGAAAAACCATGAAGTGATAATGTACTGTCAATTAATTTCAATGCATTTTTTCCGCAATTGTTTCACATAACATTATGGACAATCAAAATGAAACTAAAAAGTTGACATAATTCATTGGGAAATTGAAAATTTATTGCTTCACTTAAACAAATATCCCATATATTGTCTGTTTTTATTAATTTCCGAGCGATAGCAGTCTCATAAAACGTTGCGATAATTTTATTGTCAACAGTTTTTAAATCTTCAAAACACGTAGCGCCACGAGCATGTAACAAATGTAATCTCAAACAAAAACGTTCTGAACCCTTGAGGCTGACAAAATACATTCTACTTAAAACGTCTCCACAATTTTTTTTCTCCTATTCCACGTCTTTGAATTTTTATCGAAAATGTAATGATTAGGAGCTTCGTTGTGTAAATAGTGTTTTGCATCATAGTCAATGCTATTTAAATCGAATCATGCCGTTAATGTTGTACCAAGATTTTTATTGATCATTTCTTTCTCCGAACCATGCTTGAAAATATACATATTGATCATCTTTAAGATGAACAGCTAATCTATATATATATAACATGTGATTGATCACGTAATTTGAATTTTAAAATCCGATACATTGCTTCTGGAGGACATTATATATATCTCGTAGATACATATTGTTCTATTTCATCATAATTTAGTTTATGCGTGGTATTATCAGATTTAAAAACAGTGTTACTTACTGAAATATTTGCATGATCTGCAATTGTGTTTTCCGAATTACTTAAACATATTATGGCTGTATCCGGACCTTTATAAAAGTATTTGAATAAACATTTTATAGAATTAATTGTATTGCAAACTTCAATATTGGTATGGAAGCGAAGTTTAAGTAATAAATACGGGTTATATGGCACAACAAAACGATTGTTTGCAATTCCTTGTTTTGAAAATATAATTCTTTTACCATCATTCCTTCTTTTGTATACCGGGTATCTTGCATGTTAAAAAAAATTGTTGCCTCATTATATTGCTTTGGAAAATTTTTTGTACATTTACTTTTATCTTCATTCATACAGGGCGAATTTAAATTTTGATATCCACAAGGACCATGCATCATATTGTTTAACTAATTTGTACAATTCTGGATACATATTTTCATCTGGAGTTTCAGCAGTAACTATACTATCGATTAATTCAGAATTGAAGAATTTATCTTTATCGTCTAAATAAAGCAGCATATGAATATGTGGTAATCCTCGTTTTTGAAACTCAATGACATATATAAAAGCAATAATTTTCCCAAAAATATTCTTTTCCGTTAATTCAACTTTTAATATATTTATTTTCTCATGAAAAACGCGAGTAACAAAAAAAAAAAAATTGCTGTCAATGGGAATAGAACCCGCAACCTTTAGATTACTACGCAAACTCTGTTCCAACTGCGCCACTAAACAATAGTTATGTGTGGTAATCCGAATCGAACACATTACTAAATTCATTCTGAATTTAAAAAGAACAATGATTCTAAAATTCATAAATGTGATTTATGTTTAATGATAAGTTGAAAGTAAGGTATTCAGATTATTAACTATGTATTATTACAGGTTACGTTGTTAAGTTAATGTAGCTAAAGCATCTCAAAATGATAGTCATACGGGCATGCACAAATGATTACGTCATGTTTTAGTAAATGCTATTTATGTATGTTTTTGTTATTATTTTTTAAATTATTTGTTTTTCTATGAAATATATCAATTAACTTAAGTTCATTTAAGTTCATAAATTAATGTTTCATATAGTTTTTTTAGTATTGTATATTTCTGTATATTTCTGTACATTTCTGTGCACTATTGTATTGGGTACTTGAATTAATTTCCGCCTTTTTTGCGTAGAAAAGGAATATTTATTTTTTGTTAAATAATTAATTACATGTCATTCAAAGTACTGTCCATCGTTAGCTATCACCATTCCCCATCTGTTGGGTAAAGCATGAATGCCATCACGAAAGAAGCCCTCGTCTTTGGAATGAATCCATTTGTTAAGCCATTTTTCGATATCTTCGTAAGATTGGAAGAGCTCGTCAGCAAGGCTATGTGCAATCGATCTAAATAAGTGATAATCTGAAGGCGCAATATCAATTAAGGGGACAAGCCATGGTTAAAACTGAAAAAAATAAGAATAAATAATTTGATTAATAATAAATTCCAGGTGTAATCTTTGAACTTAATATTTTTCCCACTAATAAGTGTTATTACCTACAATTTCCGCCTGTAGTTAGCTGATAATATACATCTGGCTCTTGCGTACATTTTATTAATGATTTAACTCTGATTTATTGATTGCCGTAGGTTTACTTTTCAACAACTAAATAAAATGACTTGAAATTCATGGCTTGATCTTTGTTTTTACATCAGTTACCAGTTTTCTGTGCTACTTTTCCTAAAAAAATTTTTTTAATATTTATTTTTTATGAAAAATCTCAATTTTTTGTATATTTTATCAAAAGTTCTATAATTTTATTTTTTTTATTTTTTTCTGAAGCTTTTTTCAAAAAAGTAGCGCACATTCCTTGTGGTTAATGTAAAAAGGAATGCTCACCTAAAATTTCAAGTCATTTCGTTTACTTGGTGAAAAATAAACTTACGGCAATGACCCTGTAAACACAAAAAACAAGTTTTTCAGAAATCATGTTTGAAACTTGAGTTTCTTATAACTTATGGTAAGCTTTTCAAAACTACTTACAAAAATCTTTTTCACAATTCTGTATAATATACTTTGATTAAACATGAAAAATGGAATATCCATATGACAGTTATTTTGGCACGGACACTCTAATCATCTCATGTCTAGTCTCATTAAATATCTGCAAAAAAAGGTTTAATTAGCTTAATGACATCTTTATATTATTTAGAATAATACATTATTGTAGCTCTTATCTTTTTTTTCGTATTAGACTAAAATATTTTTATTCCTTGATGCTGCAGTCTATAACCTACAAAAATCATCTATTCCGGGTGACAGATCCAATCACAAATTAACTAAAAAGAAAAACAATAAATATTAACTATTTTTATACGTATAAGTAACAAAAAAATATTTTAATTACTTACTCTAGTAAGAACCTGGTTCATATGACTCTTCTAGTAACTGAAGTCGTACTCTCCTTCTTTTTCTTCTACTTTCTAAGGTATTTTCCTCAGCATTCCTTTCAACATAGAATAATCTTTTATCATTGCTCTTCTTCACCCACTCAATTGCAGCTACTCCAGGTTTGATGTCGAAGGCATCCATTATTTCCAAGAAACCAATTCTTCCATCATTGAAACAAGTGATAGCAATGTATACACCTGTATTGAGTACATGCACACCACTAAAAGATGTCTTGGTAACGACCTTCCAAACTATCTGATTGAAGCTTTCATTGCTGTTCTGTGTAAAACCACCAAGACACCTTTCAAGCAGTTCCTGTCGAGAGAGATCTTCATAAATTGGTTTTAACTGCTCCATCACTACTGTTGGAATACTGCCTGTATGATGGAAGCCTTTCAGTTTTTTCTGGGCTTTCGCTTTTTGCCACTTGCACCAACTATTTTCTCCTTTCGGACACAAATGATGTTGAGGTGATTTATCTGTGGAGATTTTGTGGTAATAAGTGGCCCATATCGCATTGCTCATATCTTTCACTGAGTTCGCATTGCCCCTGATCAATAACTTTACCAGTCAAGCGTCCCTGTCCTCCAATGGATTTTCCATCAGCTAACTTCTTCTTGCCAGAATTCTTCTTTAGATTTCTCAGCCTTGTACCCATTCGCTTTTGAACATGTCCAACACACTCCTTTTTTTCTACTATCAGTTCATCTCCATATGATTTAACTTTACACAAATCACAGAAAACTTTTGAATCACCATCTCCAATGTAGCGATGATACTTTACACCATATTTTTCCATGGAATTTTTGAAAATTTCAATAATTCCATCCACTTCCATCTTTCCGGCACTTCCTTCATGGTTTGCTGAGCAATTGGCTTGATGGTCCGTGTAACAGTCTTCATATTCTTCTGTGCCCTCTTTATTTTCCCATTTCATGCAAGCTTTGCAGAAACTATTCTTGATAGAGATGTCAAGAATTTGTTGGGAACGCAAACCAATCAAGCTTGTGATTCCTTATAAAGAAGAGAATCCTCTCTTTCTCCAGGACCCGTCACCAGACACATCAAGCCCTACACTTCCAGCTGGTGTCAATTGTTTTTCTTTTTCCACTGCTTTTTGCATGGAGATAACTGCCACTTTTTCACATGCCTTACTTAACTCCTCATTGATATGGTCATAAAAACTGTGTGCCACTGGCGATGGTAGGTCCATGATACCACAGAAAGTCTCCAATCCTGCATGTCCTTGTCCAAGTGCACGCATAGCAAGTACACTACGTCTATTTACTTCATAAGCATTCCCACTACTTCCAACTTGTTTACTTGTATTGATGAGATTCATGCCATTGCAATTTTTGCATACAATATTAATTTTTGCACCCAATCCTCTAATGTCTCCTTCCGTCATTCGGATTTTTCCATGACACTTAGCACAAACAATTAACTTTTCAAGTTCATGAAACAAAATATCAATATCTATTATTCTGTTTCTTGTTGTTGCTGGACTTCTAGATATATCTGATTCTGAAATTTTGCTTGCAGATGTGCTTCTTTTTCTCTTTAGTGATGGGGCATTTTCTACTTTTCTTCTAAATCCTTTATGTTTCTTTTTTCTTCCAAATGTTCTCTTCTTTGTAGATGGTCCTGGTGTTCGACCTCTCTTGTCTGTATTCATGATTTTTTACAAATCACTACTTTACGTATCAAAATTAAATTGATACACAAAAGTCACTCTGAAAAAAACACTTAAAAATATAGCAAGTTTTAATTGCACAATGTAGCTAACCTACAGGTCAAATTTTAAAAAATTTTCCACACACTGCTCTAGAGCGTATAATAGCTTATAATCAGGAAAAAATGTTTGTTTACTAAATAAATTGCATTGAAAAATGCAGATTCAATTACATTCAAAATAATTCAGTTTAAATTCCAGCGACCGTGGCGCTGAAACAATATAAACATGCAGCTGGGATTTTGAACCACCTATGAGTATTTTACGTATAATACCTTTCTATAAGGAGAGTAAGGGCTCTTGCACGAATGGAGGAATAGCGAGGAATAACGCCTGGCAGCCAATCACAAGCAAGTTTTAAAAAGACGTGTTCCTTCTTATTCCTTCAAAAAGAAACAAGTCTTTTTAAAGCTCACTTGTGATTGTTTGTCAGCCGTTATTACTCGCTATTCCTTTATTCGTGCAAGAGCCCTAAGAGTAAAATACACGAGATTTATACCTCAAGTTAAGTTTTTCTACAATGTTAATGTACATTACGTTATACATTTAGTATTGTATCGTGTATGCTGTGAAGTATAAAATAATATAAGATTAACAATAGTATTAATATCTAAAAGTGATATTTTGAGTAAAATCACTAAATATGCAAAAAAGTAACTTCACGGTTTTAGCTGTATTTTCTAAACGAAATCGAATTTCGAAATGCGGTTGGAAGCATCGTATTCAGCGGAAAATTTGCTATCAAAATATTAAATAAAAAAAAAATCGATTTTTCGACCCCCTAACCATGGCTTGTCCCCTTAACAGATTTAGCAACATGCGGCCGAGCATTGTCATGCAGGAAAATCACTTTATCATGTCTTTTAGCCCATTCTGGTCGTTTTTCTTTCAAAGCTCGGCTCAAACTCATCAATTGTTCTCGATATCGTTCGCCAGTGACTGTTTCACCCGGTTTTAGTTCATAGTAGGCGACACCTTTCTGATCCCACCAAATGCAGAGCATAACCTTTGAACTATGGATGTCACGCTTTGGCGTTGATGTTGATGTTGATGGTAATGGTTCGCCAGGTTTAGCCCACACTTTTTTGCGTTTAGGATTGTTAAAATAAATCCACTTTTTGTCGCCAGTCACCATTCGATGAAAAAATCCTTTTTTTTGTATCTTTCAAGAAGCATTTCGCAGATCATTAAACGTCTTTCCACGTCTTTCTCTTTCAATAAGTGTGGCACCCAATTTCCTTGCTTATGAATGTATCCTATTAACTTTAACCGTTTACTAACGGTTGATTCGTCAACACTTAATGATTGTGTCAAGTTATTCAGCGTTAAAGATGGATCTTGATCCAGTAATGCTTTCAAATCTTCGTCTTCAAACTTTTTGGGCTGGCCAGGGCGTTCTTTGTCTCTCACATCAAAATCAGCACTTTTAAATCGTCTAAACCATTCTTTACAAGTGGTTTCAGACAGAGCATGTTCACCGTAAGCCTCTACAAGTAAATGATAACTTTCAGCAGCAGATTTCTTCAAATTAAAGCAAAAAAGTAGCGCTTCCCGTAAGTGTTGCTTTGTAGGCAAAAAATTTGATATTTTCGATGCAATGAAAAACAATGTTGTATACACCTTGGATTAATGATACCTACTAAATTTTCGAGGTTATAGATCGTACTTTCATGTGCATAACCGACTGTGTATATGATGTTGAAATAATACTACTTACGACATCTATACGAATAGGGCGAAAATTAATTCAAGTACCCAATACATTTTTGTATTTTTCTGTATATTTACAGAAAAAATACAAAAATGAAACAAAAAAATACAATTGTTTTACAGAAATGCACAGAAATGTACGAAAATAGTACATTTCGATACCAGTGTGCGTAGTGGGTGATTCGTGCACGGGTGTGGTTTGTCGCGCGAGCGAGAGCATCAAAAACACCCGTGCAACTATTACCAGTTTTACCCATGTGTATCGAACTTTATTTTTTCACACTCCGTGCGCAAAGCTCGATTTCGCACACGCTCTAATAAAAAAGCATGCCCTAAATTAAGCTTCCCGCACGTCGTGTCAAAAAATTGTGTTCGATACTCGAGTGAGAAAGTGATTTTATCCTCGTGTGGCCTTTTCACCCTCGCTTCGCTCGGGCGCAAACGTCCACCACGAGGATAAAATCACTTTTTCGCACTTGTATCGAAAATAACTATTTTTTAACGGAGTGAGCGACACTCGGAGAATATTGATTATGTACATACGTGACGAGTGTGAAGTTTGTCGCTCGAGCGAAGCGAGAGCGATAATCACACGAGTCAAAGACAAGATAAGGAGATTAGAAGCAGAGCGCAGGAGGCGGCATACTTACTTTGCGCACGCTCTACGAGAAGCGTGCGCGAAGTAAATTGATCTGCGCATGCGCGTACTTCGCGCACGCCGTGTGTGAAACAGCTACTTCGCGCACGCAAAACTGGCACGAAAAGGCGAGTTTCGCACACTCCGTTAAAAAATAGTTGTTTTCGATATAAGTGTGCGAAGTGGGTCATTCTCGCATGGGTGTAGTTTGTTGCCCGAGCGAAGCGAGGGTGACAAAAACACCCGTGCAATGATGACCCTTTTCGGTCACGTGTATCGAACTTTATTTTTTTTAACGGATTGTGTGAAACTAGCCTTGTTGTTTGTTTTGCGTGCGCGAAGTAGCTGTTTCTCGCACGGCGTGCGCAAAAGTAAATTGATCTGCGCATTCGCGACTTTCGCGCACGCCGTGTGTAAAACAGCTACTTCGCGCACGCAAAACAAGCATGAGAAGGCGAGTTTCGCACACTCCGTTAAAAAATAGTTATTTTCGATACAAGTGCGAAAAAGTGATTTTATCCTCGTGTGGACGTTTGCGCCCGGGCGAAGCGAGGGTGAAAAGGCCACACGAGGATAAAATCACTTTCTCACTCGTGTATCGAACACTATTTTTTTATACGACGTGTGCAAAGCTCGATTTTGCGAGCACGGTTTTGGCCGAGCGTGCGCAAAGCGGACGCTTTGCGCACGGAGTGTGAAAAAATACATTTTTGACTTCTGCCAGGGAACTGAGCGAGTCCTTTTTCGGTTATGTATATTTACTGCCGTTTGACGTTATTTAATGATATACACAAATTTTCGTTTAAATCACTGTACGCCAATTATGATTACGGAATATCCTATATATTATAAATATATTGCTTTCGTTGTATTTGTCATTAATTAAAAATTTTTTACTTATTCGAGACTTTCTTAGTTGAAGCAAGAATATTCTATAATTTTATGTTTGTTTTATTTAATTTAAGTTTGTTTTTTTTTCACTTTCTTACTATTCAACCACTTACGCTTAAGTTATGAAATTTGGGGAAAAATAAAATTAGACCGCTAGGCATTTTTATGAAAAAAAAAAAAAAATTTTTTATGCACTACAAATAATTATGTACATTAAGCTGACTAAATGGTGACAGCAAATAGTACATTTCGACACTGGTGCGGAAGGTGATGATTCACTTCATTTGACGTTTTTCGCACGAGCGAAGCGAGTATTTTATACCACGAGCGCCGAAAAATCATACCAAAGTTGTGATTTTGAGGTTAGAGTGGTATAAAAATCTTTAAGTATTGACACCATTGTAAATGATAAAAATGAATGTTTACTAAACTCTGTATACTCACAGAACTCACACGTAAAACCGTGTGAGTAGCGCATAAAATAATGGTTATTGTAAATATATTGAATAAAATATATTTAAAAATAAAAATAAAAATTAGATATGATAACAAATTTTAATAATAAAAAGAACAATTTCATGAACTTTACACAAAAACGAGAAAGAATCGCAAAAATAATTGATAATTATAAATATATTTAATAACCCTGGTAGAACTGTTAAGCATAATATAGCCATAATATGCCGTATTTTATGACGGATGACCATTTTGTGCCGCATATTATGCTCATAAATCCTGTCACCTGGCGACATAATTATGACCATAGTTATGCTGATAATTATGACCACAATTATGCTGAAGGGATAACGAGATTAGAGGGACTATAGTAAATAATTATGACCATAATTATGGGCATAATTATGCTGAAGGAGCAGGGGAGATATAAGGCTGCTCGTAAATGAAAATGTCCGAACGTTAGAAAGAGAGAGAAGATCGCGGGACGTAGCTATCTCTCTCGTCACGCAAACTGACGCTCACTTTCTGCGCGTACTGCGCACGCGCAAGTATAAGAGAGATCTACGTCCCGTAATCTTCTCTCTCTATCTCTGCGACTGCCGGAGGCCTGACTTCCCTTATTATATCCTATCTATAATACCTCTGTGACTGTGATACGAATAGCTGTAATATAGCGAACTACCAGAGCGGAGACTGTATGTGTGTATATGTATATATAAGTGTGAGAAAACACTGGGAGAAAAACACAGCCAGAAGGTTCGAAATTAAGGTTAGAATTGCCGAAGCGCTCGGTATAAACAGCCTGAGCGACGAGCGCGACGGAGGTCACGTGACCTTTGTATACGTTTGTCGATCGTTCAGCATCTCGTTCACCATAATTATGGTCATAATTAGGACGAATTCTCCCGTATTAATTATGATTAATTGTCTAGTCAGAATTATGACCATCGGCCATTTCTTATGCTGAATATTCTTGCAGGGAAAGTATATTTAAAAGGTATCTGTAATAAGTATATCTATTAAGTTATTTGTTAAAGATACCGAAATTTAAATATATTGAAAAACATAAAATAAGCATGTAATCCATCTTATACAGCACATAAATTCCACTTTTAAATTAATGTGCTGCGAGGTATTTTCGCTAGTCTATTAATAAATAAATTTATTAATGAATCTATCAAATAATCTATTCATTTTTTAACCAGTTACATTAAAGAAATTACTGCAAAGGAATGAATGTTACAAAATTTAGTTAATATTTATGTACCTGATATGGTAGTTCTTCTATTCTAACGGGGTTTCCTCCAATAATTTTTTCTTCATGTGTTCCATTGTTATCTATTGGAAATTGAAATATAATATGTAATTGAAAAATTTATTTTAATCAACAAAAATACTATTTAAAATCTCTTTTACCTATATTGAAGCCGCTCGCGAAAGTGACGCACAACAAAATACACAAAACCTTCATGACTGCAATAAGTGAAAATGAAAAAACAATCTTCCTTTTATACACCGATCTTATCAAATGATCATTAATAGAATTATAAATTATAAATAAGATAATCCCGAATGTCGGAGTTAATTATTTCTTTCGTGCTACCATTAGCTTGGTTATTTCGTGATTGTTACGATAAATGCTGTTGAAGGCCGCGCGCCACGGTACACATGTTACGACGTGCGCACAACATGAAAATTTCAGTAGTCTATGTATTGTACAATTTTTCGTGATCGTGTCGTGCGCACGTCGTAACACGTGTACCGTCGCGCGCGGCCTTCAACAGCATTTATCGTAACAATCACGAAAAATTCTATTTAGCAACAATGCATAGAGTACTGGAATTTTCCAAAAAACTTCCTTAGGCGTTTAAGAATAGTAGTTCGAATCAAATCGCAAAATTCGCCAATTCGTTACACAACCTTTGCATTTGAAAATACAGGTTTATAATAGCGAAAAAAATGTGATATTATCTAAACACTCGTGTAATATTAAAAAATAACTGTGTATAACGGTTGGTTTATGAGTCACTTTATTGTTGTTAAAAATATATAACGATGTTTTGGTGCCTAGTTTGCCACCCTCATCAGATCTTTAGTTATAACAATACATACTGTTTGTAGCTCGTAAAAACATTTTTTAATTTTAGATAGAAAAATTAATAAGCTTAATATCATTATAAGTGATGTATAAAGACATAATACAGTAATAAAAAAATACATAATTCAATAATAAAAAAAGTTAATATTGCACACAGTTACGTAAAGCCATATCGCTTATCACAGTTGCGAGAATACTGTGATAAGCGATATGGCTTTACGTAACTGTGTGCAATATTTACTTTTTTTATTATTGAATTATGTATTTTTGTATTACTGTATTATGTCTTTATACATCGCTTATAATGATATTAAGGTTATTAATTTTTTTATCTAAAATTAAAAAATGTTTTTACGAGCTACAAACAATATGTATATGACGAACCTGGTTGGGTATTATGATTAAACTGATATAACTAAAGACCTGATGAGGGTGGAAAACTAGCCACCGAAACATCGTTATATATTTTTAACAACAATAAAGTGACTCGTAAACCAACCATTATACACAGTTATTAGCGAAAAAAATTGTTTTAAAATTCGCTATTTGGTTCAATAACAATCTTTATTATTCCGCTATGGTTTATAATATTCCTAATACTCCAAAATTTATTGTATAAAAATTTCTGAAAGAAATATTTGATCTGAACGAAGTTCTGGCGAGTTGAACACAAAATTACATTAAACTTTTTTTTTCGCAAAAAAAAAAAAAAAAAAGTTTATTGGGATTTTTAATAAAACTAATAAAGATGAAAATTTGATTTCTTTACAGAAAAATGTGCATTTCAAAATTATGTACGTGTCTGTACTTTAAAAAGCGAGATTTGCTCAATTTTCAAATTCGGACCGTTGGAGATAGTATATTACGCTACGTGGGCCGAAAGTACGCTATTCCCAGCCTGCGTGTGTGTGGCAAACACGCAGGCAGGGGCTAGCATACTTTCGGCCCGAGTAGCGTATACAATTTTTCGACACACTGCGCCGAAAGTTTGTATACTTTTAATATAAAATTATTAATAAATTCAATGTAAAACGTACAGAGAAAACATACGAATATTATGGTTGTATTGGATCTGCGCACTAGACTTGTGCGCATCATTCGCATATACTTACACGTTACACCTTACACGTATCTAAAGCCACTGAGCCACGTCCGTTGTACGTAACCTATAAAGAATATGCCCAGCTTATAGTTTTCGAGTTATTATTCTACAGCGAAACCTTAAATAAAAAGAGAAATATTCGTACGATTGATCTTTTTTTGATCTTCATATTTTTTTTTGTAACGATATCCAGAATCATATGTACGTTTTAAGGTAAGAAAATGTTGATTTTTCTAACCTAAAAAAGGGTTTGTCTTTTAAAATTTTTGAAATCAGAATTTTTAATTTACATTGCAGGCACATATTAAAATGGCTTTGATAGACAATAATTCATCTGAGTCAGATATTGACGAAGGAGAGGAGGCGACAATGATAAGAAACATTGAATTAGAAGAAGATTTAATTGCCAAAAATTTGTTACCAAAGATAATGCTTTATTAGTTTACTTTGATCAGTTGTCAAAGAAGTTCAAGCCATCGTCTTTGTGGAGTCGATGGTCAATGTTAAAAACTACATTGGGACTTAGAGATAATATTCGGCTTGATAATTTTTATAATTTAAAAGCATTTTTTAAGAATTTTGGGAGAGGATATAGATCAAAAAAAGCCAAAGTTTTTACTTGGCCTCAGATAGTACCATTTTTGAAAGGTAGTGATGATTTGATATATTTGGCTATGAAGGTATTTATTTTTATTGATTATGTATTTATGTGCAATTATTATTGTAATGTTTATCTTACTGTTTCTTTGTATTTCAGATTATTCTTATATTTGGTATTTGCGGTGCGCTTAGATGTCATGAAATTTGCAATATTAGAGTAAGTGATATAGAAGATACAGGTAGTCATAACCTACCTCATTTAAATGAGAATAGTCGAATAAGAAAAAGAACAGCATATGAAGAAGCGAAATAAGTTCCAAGTGTTGAGAATGTAGAAAATAATATACTAGATGGCAAGGAATCAGGAAAGTTCTTTTCTTCGCAAGAAATTCATAACTTACCAGGATGTTCGAAGCAGAAATGTATATCTTATATAGATTCTAATGAGAATAATCGAGTAGGAAAAAGAAGAGTAAATGAGGTATTGTAACAAATTTCTTATGAGCAAATTGAAAACGAAATTCCAGATTGTGATGTTCGAGTGAATAAGAAGAAAAAAATTTCAAGCGTTAGCTCCATAGAAAATAAAGAAATTCATGAAGAAAATTTTGATTCGTGTGGTATGAGAATTATAAATTGTGTAATTCACCGTTTGACTCTAAATCATTCAGCGTGTAAACATGATGATAATAATGTTTAGTTTTTATTACTCGTTCAATTATTTTTGAAGATGATTTAAGAGTAGATGAGGCATCGGAACAAGTTTCTTATGAGCAAAATTCAAAATGAGTAAATAAGAAAAAAGTTTGAAGTGTTAAGCACTGTAGAAAGTAAAGAAATAGATTTTGACTTACGTAATGTGAGATTTGTGAGTTGTTTCATTCATAGTTTGACTATAAATCATTCAGTGTGTAAACATAATTATAATAAAGCTTATATTTTATTACTGCAAAAATACGGTTCATTCTGCGAAAATTAAATATTCTATATTTTTTCAATGTTGTATGGGATAGTTTACTTTATTTATAACAATTCTATTTCAAATTGCTTATGACATTTTATAATAAATTTATGGCAAAAAGAAATTAAAAAATAGTATTTTATACCACTCTAACCTCAAAATCATAACTTTAATATGATTCTTCGGCTCTCGTGGTATAAAATACTGTACGGCACTAGTGCGTAAGGTGATTTCACCATACCCCGGCCGAAAGTACCACATTCCCTCCCGGCGTAAAAACGGGAATGCGGTATTTTCGGCCTGGGTATGACGAAAAATAGTATACGCACCACGGGAGTAAAATTGGCCAGCCCACAGCTCGTGTAAATTGCCACCCGAGCCTTCGGCCCGAGCCGAAGGCAATTTACACGAGCTGTGGACTGTCCAAGTCTTTTCCTCCCATGGTGCGTAATATACTATTTACCGCATTCGACTTTTCTCACTCGCTTCGCTCGTGCGGAAAACGTCTCATGCGGTAAATAATCACCTTCCACACCCGTATCGTAATGTACTATTGTTCAATTAGTAATTAGGTAATTATAAAGTTTAATTTAAAAAAATGTATTATTGAGTATATTAGAAATTGGGTATATTCTTTATTAGATTGCCTGCAAGGGGGCGTGGCTTCGCATGTGGAGATAGATGCGTGATGCGCAGTAGGCTGGTGCGCATGTAGTGAGGTCGGGAACGATGTGTTTTGCAGCCCGAAATCAGGGGCGAAAACACGAACTTTCGGCGCAGTGTGCCGAAAATACTTTTTCTGCAAAATCGTGGTATGTCCCTTTTCGTTTCCAGGCCTTCAATTGAGATCAAATTTTATGTAATTGATTAAAAACTACCTATAATTAAGTATGTGAATTTAATCGACGACTTTCGGCGATATCGTACACAAATACTTTGTACACGAAAATAGTGTACAAAGTCTTTAAAATAGAATAAAATTCTACATAAATAAAGTCTACACAGAGAATTTCGGCAAACAAACTATTTATCGAGATAAATTGTGCACAGTTAAAATCTACATCAATATGATCTACACATAATGTAGATTTTAACCGTGTAAACTATCTCAGTGTAGACTATATATGCGTACATTTTTTCTTAATATTATTTGTGTAGAACTTAGCAGTGCTATAACAGTCCTGTGTAGGGGTTTTGTGTAGACGCTAAATGTGCTCGCTCAATATCACTAGTACCAAAATCCAACTTTTTTCATTTTTTTATTCAAAATCTTGAATCTTTTTGTATAGAATATTGATTGGAAAAAAGTTTGCATTTTACTTGTGCGAATGTACCAGTATTTTTTTGTGACCTTTTTTGAAAGTCTCTGAGTTTGGTTGCTTTGTAATATACCTTCATATAAGAAAAAAAGAATGTGCGACACAATATTTTTAACTTTTTTTTTTTTTGTTTTTAAGAAACTTGAAAACGCGCCCTCAACTTAGACTGTTGCACGTTATTGAAAAAAGTTACATGCTTTTGAATATCAATAAATATCAAGAATTTGTATTTTTAACAGCCTATAGTGGATTTAAGAAGTTAATATTATTAATAAGTTTCATGTGTTTTGGATCGTATCACTGAATTTTGTCAAGATATATATTAAAAGTACATGGGTTTGAAGTTTACAACGTTGCGATCCAACGAAAATTTGATTTTCGAAAAACCACTTTTTTCCGCATGAATGACATAATATACTATAAATAATGGAAGAATACATTAAAATTGATTAAAATAAACGAATTCCAAACTAACCCCCACCCCTAACCCGGAATTCGTAAGATGACCTAAGAGAATAAAATTATCTCACTGCGGGGTTTGGCATTTCCAAACTTTTTAAAGCTGGAATTACTTTTTGAGCATACAAACAACACATAACAAAAATTACGAACCATTTCGACTCCCCGGAACATCCCCAAACAGCTGATTATATAGAGATTGTGACGGAAAAAAAATTCTCTCTCCGCAGCGTTTGGCATTTCCAAACTTTTTATTGCTGGAATTATTTTATGAGCATACAAACTACCCGTAACAAAATTACGAACCAAATGGACTTCCCGGAAAACCTCCAAACAGCTTATTATATAGGCTTCGTGACCGAAAAAAAATTCTCACTCCGTGGCGTCTGGCATTTTCAAACTTTTTAAAGCTGGAATTACTTTTTGAGCATAAAAACTCCCTGTAAAGAAATTACGAACCAAATCGGCTCCCTGGAAAACCCATAAACAGCTGATGATATAGGGGTCGTGACGAAAAAAATTCTCACTCTGCGGTGTCTGGCATTTCCAAACTTTTTAAATCTGGAATTACTTTTTGAGCATACAAACTATACGTAAAAAAATTACGAACCATTTCGACTCCCCGGAACACCCCCAAACAGCTGATTATATAGGGGTCGTGACGGAAAAAAAATTCTCTCGCCACGGCATTTGGCATTTCGAAACTTTTTCTTGCTGGAATTATTTGATATACAAACTACCTGTAAAAAAATGCAAACCAAATCGACTCCCCGCAAAACCCCCAAACAGCTTATTATATAGGAGTCGTGACAGAAAAAAAAACCGCTGCCAATTCATTGGCCCGTAGCTTCCTCAACCGTAATTTGTTGATTCCTTTAATTAATTTTTAATAACAAAATTTATAATTTTTTAAAAAATTTATTGCATAATTATAATTAAATTCATTTAAGAATATTAAAAATTGTTAATTTTTAAATTTATTTATTTATTATTTATTTATATCAAATTTATATAAATTTTGAGCTGATAAATAAGTTATCATTTGAAATAGAAGTAAAATATCTATATTTTATAATAAAACAAATAGCTTACTGCACTACACGCTACCCCGATCGGAGCGCCACCTACTCTTATACTATTTTAATTATTCATCAGTTTTGAATACTTAAACTCAAGAATTCAATCTTGAAAATTCAAACATATTACATTTTGACGCCAATACTATATACTTTTATAATATAATGATAACATCATTGGAGTTATGAGTTTTAAAAAAAAACACGTTTTTGTTTTTGATGATAACTAAAGAACCGTGATAGATAGAAAATTAATTTTTTTAGAAAATATAGGTATTTTAATTCTCTTTCGAATGCCACCCACCCTATTCAGATACACAGCGCCGTTCTCGAAAAATTACGATTTTAAAAAAATGTCAAAAAATTTTTAACCTCAAATATCTCTGAAATTTATGGACCAATCATTTTGCCCAAAGAACTCGACCGAGAACTATAAAAAATCTACCTCTAAAAGGAATTTTGAAGCCATTAAGTCAATTTTACTCTTGTAATATCTTGTTTAATCTTGTTGGACATACAAAACTGATTTTTTTCATTTTTCAATTATTTACTCAAAATCTAGCCTACAGAATGTATTAAAATTTTAACAGATTATAGCTATTTATATTCTGTATTATAATGATTTTTCTCAAAAAAATTGACCGTTAAGTTTAGGAGTTATAAGCTTCTAAAGAAAAACACGTTTTTGTTAATAACAAAAGAACCGTGGTAGCTAGAAACTTTTTTTTTTAGAAAATATGGGTATTTTAATTCTCTTTCGAACGCTACCCATCAGATTCGAATAACTCGACCCTCTCATTAAAAAAAATCAAAAAACAGTTTTGAGAAAATCGAAAATTTAAAAAAAAAACCAAAACGCATCACGCAAAAAAAAAAAACAAAAAAATGAGACCTGTCCAGTTAAAATCGACCGAGTAGAAGCTGAGATCCAGGCGTATACACACACACACATACACACACACAGACACACATACATCCATACAGACATTTTTCAAAAACCATGTATTTTGATTCCTAACACCTCGGAACACAATTGTAACATGTTTTTATAACAACTCAAAAATTTACTATCACAAAGCTTCCTCTAGGAGAAAGCAATTCTCACTCCGCGGCGTCTAGCATTTCCAAACTTTTTAAAGCTGGAATTACTTTTTGAGCATAAAAACTCCCTGTAAAAAAATTGCGAACGAAATCGACTCCCCGGAAAACCCCCAAACCGCCGATTATATAGGGATCGTGAAGGGAAAAAAAAATTCTCTCTCCGCGGCTTTTGGCATTTCCAAACTTTTTATTGCTGGAATTATTATTTGAGCATACAAACTACCCGTAAAAAAATTACGAACCAAATCGACTCTCCGGAAAACCCGTAAACAGCCGATTATATAGGGGTCGTGACGGAAAAAAAATTCTCTCCGCGGCGTTTGGTATTTCCAAACTTTTTATTGCTGGAATTATGTTATGAGCATACAAACTACCCGTAAAAAAATTACGAACCAAATCAACTCCCCGGAAACCCCTAAACAGCTGATTATTTTTTCTAAACACTTTTTCTTGAAGTAATTCCTGGTGTCTCTAACGAAATAAAGATTTATTTTGAAAAAAATTAAATAGTAAAAATATTGTAACACATTCGCTCACGCTTACTCGCACGTGCAACTTTAAAAACAGTCCATTTCGCCCAAGAGGATATTATTCTTCTGGAATTAGATAGGTATTAGAATTGATTATATATGTGTGATGTGATGATGTGTGTGTGTGTGTGTGTGTGTACGTGCGTGCGTGCGTGCGTGTGTAGTTGACTCTAGACAAAAATCTTTTTAAATCGAAATCCGTTTGTGTAAAGTACTATAGTATCATTTTCTTTTTAAAAAATTTAATAAAAGAAAAGTTTTACTTATTGCCCTTTATTGTTATTTTTAGATTTATAACAAAAAAATCGGAGAAAAGTTATTCTCAGCGATAGACCCAGAAGTGCAGTTATGGCTAATCGTACATAGACTTTTTTTATAGTATTTCAACCTGATAACTAACTGAAAAGAGCTTCTAATTTTCTGAGCATGAATTTTGCTAAAACTTCAAGATGTCATTTTTAAGCCACAAAATGACACCCTGAAGTTTTATCCACATCCATGATTCAGGCGTGAGAAACTCCGCTCGTGAGTTTTTGACCGATACTTACTAAAATAGAAATATATCTAACAGTAAAAATAACTTTTACATATCTCTTTACTTTGTCATCGTTGAGATTCAGTTTTTTTTTTTTTTTTTAATAAAACTTAAGATACATATAATGCAAATATTAACAAATTATCAACTGATGAGAATTTTTTCATCGGTCTTACAGTCTTATAAATTAAATTAAAATAATTAATATTTATGGCTGACTGTAAGATGTATATAAGACTGTATATAAGACTGTAAGACCGATGAAAAAAAACAAAATTCTAATTTTAAATTATTCTTATTTGGTTCTTTACGCATCTTGATGAACAGTTGTTCTTTCTTTTAACATGAGATCATGAGCGCTTTAGTAATCCAATCTTTTCTAGGATTACTCTTATTATTTTTTATTTTAAATATACCCCTAGATTTTTCCAAACAGTCTCTTATTTCAGATATCAGTAGGTTAGTAGCTGTATCAGGATCATTTACTGACTCTATATTACTCCAATTTTTCATGCTAGCTACGCTGTAAAGTTCATTATAATTGTAACTATAACTGTATTCTAAATGAGAAATTTAAATATTATTCATAATTTGTTCAGTTTGAGTTAGGTATTGGTTGCGTACATCTTAGAACAATCTTCAACGATACAAAAATTAACACAGGTTTTTTTTTAGAAAGATGATTATTAAATAATAGTTTTCGTATCAAGAACACAAAGTATAACTTTACACCCTACGTGGGAATTGTTGGATATGATATTTAGTAATAGAAAAATCAAATACAGAAGGTAGATTTGGTGTCTCGAAAGAAATTTTTTTTTTACTAATTAAACTAACCGTAAACCGTAAAATTTTGGTGTATTTTCTACATACTTATTTTGGGAGTAATCGTTCAGTATCTAATCGTGTGACGTTATTAGCAGGAAGAATCAAGCTTAATTTTTTCTTTATGTTCAAAATTTTATTTTTATAACGTAAAACAAGTATTTTTTATACTAACTTAGATTTATAAATTTTAAAGTATGAGTCCAGTTTTTTCTACAATCCAATGATAGTATTTGTGCACCCTAGTGTACACTCCAGGAAATATTCTCGATTCATCATGTGTAGTAGTGGAAATGATTCCATAGAGTTTACCATGAATAACACCAGGTCCACCAGAATCACCAAGGCTCATATCAGCGCCTCCAATGCCCGCACAAAACATATTATCGGTTATGGGATCTGAGCAGTAAACTCTTTCACAATATTTTTGATCGACTACAGGTACGTACGCAGCCCTCAAAACATCACTTTTCTCCAGATTTGGCTAAAAATAGTTAATTAAATTAACTAAAGAAATTCTAGAAAAAAAGAAAACCTTTCTCTGTGAGAGATAAGAACTTACCCCTATCCTTCCAAAACCAGAAATCCGCATCAATTCACCTTCTCTGGGAATATCGTGTGGCTTTGCAATCTCTATAGGATGCTGTACATTATTAAATTGAATAGGCTCTGCAAGCTGGATGAAAAATATAATGAAAATATTCGTGTTAGTCACAAGTTCTTAGTTCTTAATCAAAAATTAAAATTTGTACTGAAATTTATTTAACAAGTTTCGAAATTGTATAAAACTATTATTACACACATTGACATACTAACATTGACATGAATAGTGATATTATATCTATACTAAATCATTTCTAAGTAATTGACAAGTAAAATAAACATATTTAATTACCATGATTAAAGCAATGTCGTTATTGTTTTTGGCGTGGGTCTCAAAATCCGCATGCTCTATAATTTTCTCAACTCTGTGTACTTTACGTAAAGCTGTTCTTAATCCAGTGCCAGTTCTTACTGATATATGCAATTTATTTCTATTTTGCAATAAAGAGTGTGATTTAATTTTTTGTAAGAAGTTCCATTATGGCCGAATCCATCTCAAATCGAACAGCCAGAGTATGCCTACCACACCGATCATTTTGGAATCAAAGTATTGCTGTTCTTCTCGAAAAATTATTCGACACGTATTTTTTCATTTTTCGATTGCACTAAAATGACATCCGGTTGGCAATGTCAACAATTTTTTATAAAATCCTAACTTTCAAATTTTATTTTTCAAGGTCATTTTCAAACAGCTGCCAATTTACGAGTTTTTTAAGTTTTTCATGTCCTGCATGACATTTGCATAAAAATGAAAAAATACATAAGCTATGCAGTTTTTACTAAAAAATGCACTTTTTGGAAAAATGCATTTTTTTCAAAAACTCCATGTTTTTTTTTATGAAAATTTAGATGAAGATAGGAGGTGTTAATACTTACCAAATCGTGTATATCGGAAATTGCAGTTTTGCCCATAGAATGAGAAAAAAAATAAAATACAATAAAATTTTATTAATTCAATATAAACGGATATTTGTATATATGTAAAGTAATACACACGCGCGCGCGCGCGCGCGCACGGGCGCATGCACACTCACACGCGTAGACAGTATACAGTACAGGGGGTATACAAAATCATATGTGCGTGCTTGTATGAGCTTATTATGTACTTATACATTTGTAAGCTAGGTGGCGAACGTTCAGCTTAACACTTGTCAATAACTGTATGGTTTTAGCTATATATAACTGTAGTATTTTTTAATATCATACACAATTTTTTGAAATTTATTATATATCTCTATTATATTAAAACAACCACTATGTCTGAGTATTTTTCAAAATATAGAATTAAATGTCTCCCAATTACTTTGGGAGACATAAGAAAGCCTACTATCTATCGAATTAAACACGATTCAAGCATTTGGATAATCTTGTTCATCCATTTTGAAATGTCGCTATCCTAATTCACTTTTGACACCATCTACAAGTATATGTAACAATTGTTATAAGTTTGCTTTAAAATTGGTGGATTGCACTGACAATGAATTTGCCGATATCGTAGTCGATGTACCAACTGAGAATGAAGTTGGTGATATTGAAGTTGATATAGACGAAGATTTTTTACCAAGTACTTCAGAACGCATCGAAGAATTTAATAATGAAATGAGTACATCATTTCTAATCTCTGTGTCACCACTTAAAAGAAAAAACCGGTGCCAATTCATTGGCCCGTGGCTTCCTCAAACTTAATTTGCTTATTCCTTTAATGAATTTTTAATAACAAAATTTATAATTTTTGCAACATTTTATGACATAATTATAATTAAATTCATTTATAAAGATTAAAAATTATTAATTTTTAAATTATGTATAAAATATGAATAAAATAATAGGTATAATTTTTTTTTAATTATGTGTGAAAAATAAATAAAATAACTGATTGTAATATTATCGTCGAAACCTTTTAAAATTCCTAAATAACCTTTACACGTGTATGCCAATTTTAAAACACTCTTTTGCTTCCTCATAGAGGAAGCTTTGTGATAGTAAAAAAAAAGTTTATGAGATAATGTGTTAGAAATGTTATTTAGCAAATTTGGAATCGAAATACACTATTTTTAGAAAATGTCCGTATGGATGTGCGTGTGTGTGTGTGTGTGTGTGTGTGTGTGTGTGTGTGTGTGTGTGTGTGTGTGTGTGTGTGTGTGTGTGTGTGTGTGTGTGTGTGTGTGTGTGTGTGTGTGTGTGTGTGTGTGTGTGTGTGTGTGTGTGTGTGTGTGTGTGTGTGTGTGTGTGTGTGTGTGTGTGTGTGTGTGTGCGTGTGTGTGTGTGTGTGTGTGTGTGTGTCCGTATACGCTGATATCTCATGATCTACTCGGCCGATTTTAACGGGAGAGTGATCATTTTTTAGATTTTGCTTCCACAATTGGGGTCAATATTCTATTTTTGTAAAATTTAATTTTTTTTTATAGCCATTTTTTAATTTTCAAAATTTTTTTTTTCGATTTTTTTAATATTTAGAACAAATATTGTTTATATATCATGAATTCTCTGTATTTAGGATAAAATTATCTACAATTTAAAAAAAAAAAAGTCGGTAGCTATATTTCGTCATAAATTATTGATGAAAACGTAATTTTTTGTAAATAGGTTATATTTCGAAATTAAAAAAAGATATTAACATGAATATTTTTTTGGTTATAAAGGATATTAAGTACTATAACTTACTAAATTTTTAGATTTTTTTATTCATTATTTTTTGAAAAAAAAAATAATTTATAAAAAAAGTGATTTTTTTTGTCGTTCAATAACTATAGTAAAATTGGCTTAATCACTTCGAAATTCTTTGTAGGGGTAGATTTTGTATACCAATTGAGTGAGTTCTTTGGGCAAAAGGATTGATCCATAAATTTCGAAGATATTTGAGGTTAAAATTTTTTTTAATTTTTTTTTAAATCGTAATTTCTCGAGAATGGCTCTATGTATCTAAATGGGGTGGGTGGTATTCGAAAGAGAATTAAATTACCTATATTTTCTAAAAAAATTAATACTCTAACTATCACGGTTCTTTTGTTATTAACAAAAACGTAAAAATTGAAAAATGAAAAAAAATGAGTTTTATATGTTCAACTATTACAAGAGTAAAATTGTCTTATTCGCTTCAAAATTCATTGTAGAGATATATTATTGATAGTTCTCGGATGAGTTCTTTTGGCAAAGTGATTGGTTCATACATTTCAGAGATATTTGAGGTTAAAATTTTTCTAGACATTTTTAAAATCTATTTCTTGAGGATGGCTCTGTGTATCTGAATGGGATGGGTAGCATTTGAAAGAGAATTAAAATATTTATATTTTCTAAAAAGAAAAATTTTTTAGTTATCGCGGTTTTTTATTATTAACAAAAATGTAAAATTTGAAAAATTGAAAAATGAAAACAAAAACCTGTCTATCAAATTTTTTAAAATACATCCCCTCACATTATAACAGCCTTTCCACGTAACGCATTCAATATAACACGTTCAATGTTCAACGTAACACGAAAATAAATTTGTTGTCCGACATCTACCAATTTCATACTCAGTGGTAGTGGTGCAGAATGGGTACATTTCTACCACTGAATATGAATTGACCATGAAATAATTACAAGTTAATATTTTCTATTAAATTGTTCCAATTTTTTTCGTGAAAAATTTATTTTTCGAATTTTAATTTTATATGAAAATGTATAATTTCATCTATCTCTTACGAGATGAAAATTACGTAAAAAGTTGGGCATTAATGTGTAATGATCGTTTGACAAAATTTTCTAACTTTAAAGTAATTTTGACAATAACTTTATCGTCATTGATAGTCATAATTTACAATACATAAATATAAAAATTACCGACATTGCTTACATGACAGTCATTTTTACAACAATTTGACAATAAGTAATAGATATAATTTACAATCCATGAATACAAAAATGACAGTCATTGAGCTTTGGTGATTGGTCAGAAATGATCGTGGTGATTGATCAGAAATGATCATGGTGGTTGGCCAGAATCTATATAATCTATAAAAATTTGAATAAATTATGTTGGAGTTTTGTTATTTCTGTCTTTCTGAAGTATTAAATTTTAAATATTGGAATTAAAAATTAATTAAAGGAATCAGTAAATTAAGTTTGAGGAAGCTACGTACCAATGAATTGGCAGCGGTTTTTTCATTGTTATCTTATAAAAAAAAACAAATGGCATACACTAATCAATTGTTTAAAAATATTGTCAATTATTCGCTTTAATTTCGGCGTATGCCAACATGTTAAAACTTAAGAAATGTATGCCAATTTTTTAACACATATATTTACACTTACTCTAATACACACTAGAATGGCATGCACGAACTAATCATTCCATAACATCATAAAAACATATGATTTCGGAAAAGTTATAAAAACGTATGTGCACGCTGGAAGTGTATGCCAATTTATTTCCATGACTGTTACAACAATATTAATGACCCTGTACAACGGCATATACGAACTAATGATTTTTTTTTTTAGACAAAGTTTGTCAATTTTTAAAATGATTATTTAACGTTTTTCTGCACGCAGGCGCAGTATGCCAACAGTCTTCCGATGGATTTTTTTCATCCAAAGTTTCATAATAACCATTTTGCATACGCGAATTAATCATTTAAAAACACTAATTTTCATTCGGATAAAGAATTGACTTAACAATACCGGTGCACACGAGCGCTCTTAGTTTATTCGCTAATAATGTGTTAAATTGTCACAATAATTCACCTATCGATTGGCATACACGAACTAATCATTCTTCGGATGCTGTCATTAGCTCCTGGTCTAACAGCTCTATGTCATTATACGGAATGGGTACAAAATATTGGATTAGTCCTACAAAAATGTTTTACGGTATCAGAAAAAATAAAAATTCTGACTTACCTTCATCCTTTACAAAACATGAAATTTTATCTTTACTTCCAGAAATAACAATGTATGTTGACTTACAACTCCAAAGTATCCTAGAATTCAAAAAACTCATTTATGGGTTAAAGAAACATCTAATAATAAAACTCATTGTTGTACAGCAAAAACTGCCGATCATTTACTAACGAAAGTTAAAATAAAACAAAATAAAAACAAAGGTAGTCATAAAAATAAAAAATACAGAAAAATGAAAATGAGAAAATGAAAAACAGCTACAGGGTTTAAGTACGAATGTGTATATGTATATTACTTACACTGAGAGAAATTTGGGAACGCTACCGTCCGTGCGCGTACCACAGCGCCACCTATCAAGCGGGGGCTGGCGGTCTCGCTGTTTGGGCTGATGTCAGAGTTGGAGGCGGCCGACAGCGCTGTCGGTGTGAGAATAGTGCCAGAGACCGCAGGCACGCCACGAGGCGAGCAGCACAGCGCTCTCACGAGTTTAACGTTGTGGCGCTCTCGTTTTGGGATCGCTATAATACCAAAGTGAGAACGCGACAACGCTAAATCATGAGAGCGCTGTGCGAGTAGTGATAGTACTAACGCCCTCCCAAATTTCTCTCAGTGTAGGTATGTACAAACATTCGTTTATATTGATTATTATTGACTACCATCGTAATAAATGAAAATGTTATTTTATTTTATTTTTTTTTCTCATTCTATGGGAAAACTGCAATTTCCGACACACATGTTTTGGTAGGTATTAATACCCCCTATCTTCATCTAAATTTTCATTAAAAAAAAAACTTGGAGTTTTTGAAAAAAATGCATTTTTCCAAAAAGTGCATTTTTTAGTAAAAACTACATAACTTATGCATTTTTTTATTTTTATGCAAATGTCATGCAGGACATGAAAAACTTAAAAAACTCGTACATTGGCAGCTGTTTGAAAATGATCTTGAAAAATAAAATATTTGAAAGTTAGGATTTTGTAAAAAATTTTTGACATTGCCAAAGGTGAGTCATTTTAGTGCAATCGAAAAATGAAAAAATACGTGTCGAATCATTTTTCGAGAAGAACAGCAATACTTTGATTCCAAAATGATCGGTATGGTAGGCATACTCTGGCTGTTCGATTTGAGATGGATTCGGCCTTATATGTAATTATAAAAATTAAATGAAATCTTACCGGAAACAGTGTGCAGCAGTTATAACCCAAGATTCATCTATAATAGTTGCACCGCAGAAGATATCTATTCCGAATCGAAGCAAGCTAGCCTAAAAACAAATTTAAATACTTTCATCCTGAGAGCTATGGGCCTAAAGATTTATATTGAAATTATTATGTTGATATAGAAGATAAAACTTTTAAATTTCTATAAACTGTTTTGTATGAAATTTATTCAATACATAATTCGATAAAGTAAGTAGGTCTATTAATATCATTCATGGACTATTTTATTCAACAATCTATTAATAAATAAATCTAGTAATGAATCTATCAAATAATCTATTAATTTTTTAACCAGTTACATTAAAGAAATTACTGCAAAGGAATGAATGTTACAAAATTTAGTTGATATTTATTTACCTGATATGGTAGCTCTTCTATTCTAACGGGATTTCCATCAATAATTTTTTCTTCATATGTTCCATTGTTATCTATTGAAAATTGAAATATAATGTATAATTGAAAAATTTATTTTAATCAACAAAAATACGTTTTAAAATCTCTTTTACCTATATTGAAGCCACTCGCGAAAGCGACGCACAACAAAATAGACAAAACCTTCATGACTGCAATAAGTGAAAATGAAAAAAAAAATCTTCCTTTTATACACCGATCTTATCAAATGATCATTAATAGGATTATAAATTAAAAATAAGATAAACCTGAGTGTCGGAGTTAACTGTTTCTTTCGTGCTATCATTAGCTTGGTTATTTCGTAATTGTTACGATAAATGCTGTTGAAGGCCGCGCGCCACGGTACACATGTTACGACGTGCGCACAACATGAAAATTTCAGTAGTCTATGTATTGTTGTACAATTTTTCGTGATCGTGTCGTGCGCACGTTGTAACACGTGTACCGTAGCGCGCGGCCTTCAACAGCATTTATCGTAACAATCACGAAAAATTCTATTTAGTAACAATGCGTAGAGTACTGGAATTTTCCAAAAAACTTCCTTAGGCGTTTAAGAATAGTAGTTCGAATCAAATCGCAAAATTCGCAAATTCGTTACACAACCTTTGCATATGAAAATACAGGTTTAAAATAGCGAAAAAAAGTTGTTTTAAAATTCGCTATTTGGTTCAATAACAATCTTTATTATTCCGCTATGGTTTATAATATTCCTAATACTCCAAAATTTATTGTATAAAAATTTCTGAAAGAATATTTGAGCTGAACGAAGTTCTGGCGAGTTGAACACAAAATTACAGTAAACTTTTTTTCCGCCCTTTAACCTCAAAATGCCATCTTAAATGTCATTTTGCGGCCTCGGACGGAAAAATACGTTACTGAAACGTGGACGTAAGAGAATTTTTACCTCATGCGACTTTTTAACCTCGCTTCGCTCGGCCGAAAAACGTCGCATGAGGTAAATAATCCTCTTCCGCCCGCGTTAGTAATATACTATTTCCGCCCTTTAACCTCAAAATGCCATCTTAAATGTCATTTTGCGGCCTCGGACGGAAAAATACGTTACTGAAACGTGGACGTAAGAGAATTTTTACCTCATGCGACTTTTCGACCTCGCTTCGCTCGGCCGAAAAACGTCGCATGAGGTAAATAATCCTCTTCCGCCCGCGTTAGTAATATACTATTTCTTACTCGCCCACCCGAAAGTACGTACTTTCGGCCCGCATCTCCGGGCCGAAAGAGAAACTTTCGCATCCTATTTTAGATCAACCGCGCGCTCTGATTGGCTGCCGAAATTTCCTGACCCGCGGCGCTTGAGCGCCCGCGCGCATGTCCGAGGAAAGATGTTTGTGCGGTGTGAAGGTTAGACACGTATGAAATAAACAGAGGAAAGTGCATGAGTGACGAGAAAAAAAAAGTTAGTTGAAATAAAAAGTGATATTGTTTGATCGTGGTTATTACATTTTTCCTTGTTTTCTACACGTACTTTCGAGTCGTGTAGAAACAATTAAGTGACATACTACACAAGTCCCAACACTCTGACTGCACGATATCTTACAGAAAAATGAATAGCTCGACACGCGCTCTGACTGAAATTCTCTCGAGAAATGTAAAATTAAATTACTATTTTCTACAAATTCTCTCGAGAAATGTAGCAATAAATACTGCGTTCACATGCAGTGATAGTGTCCGCTTTCTAACCTAAAACGTGCTTAACCAAACAAGTGAAGATTAAAAGCAATAAAATTACGTGCAATTTCTCAATTTCCATTGAGATAAAAAAATGTCTTTCAATGAAACAAACACAGATGAATTCTCATCCGATGGTTCTGAAGACGAAGAAGAAATCTTAAAAAATTTTGACCAAGAGGCAAAAATAATTATAGAGTCAGAAACATTACCAAAGAAGTCTTCCGAACGCTACCTCCTAGTCTATAACGCTTACAAAAAATGGAAAGAAGAAAATAAAAATTCACTTTCAACAAACTCCGAAGAAAACAATTTAATTGTTTACTTTAACACCTTAAAACTAAAATTGAAACCGCCAACTCTATGGAGCATATGGAGTATGCTTCGAAATACTTTAAATACAAAAGACAATATTGATATTACTAAGTTCTTCGCTTTAAAAAGTATGATAAAAAATTGTGGTAAAGGTTACAAACCTAAAAAATCAAAAACTTTAACCTGGACTGAAATTATGAATTTTATGACAACAGCCGATGATCAAGTGTATTTAGCCACAAAGGTAATTCATTATTTATATATTTACTTCGCAATTAATACTCTTATACTTGATTAATTTACACTATACTTTTAACATTCACAGGTAATACTTACATTTGGAATTTGTGGTGCACTCCGCTGTGACGAATTAACTAATATGAAACTTGAAGACCTAAAAGACTTGGGTGATGCCTTTCTAGTATCGATCCAACATAACAAAAACGACTACGCTGGCGAGTTTCTTATTGGAAACCTTTTCTATAACCAGGTTAAACATTACATTTCCTTAAGACCAACCGATCAATTTACAGACAGATTTTTCATCCACTACAACAAAGGCAAATGTACTCGTCAAGTCATTGGAAAAAATAAGATACGTGAAGTACCACAGACTATTGCTTCTCATTTAAAATTACAAAATCCAAAAAAGTACACAGGTCACTGCTTTAGAAGAACAGCAGCAACGCTTCTTTCTGAATCCGGTGCAAACATGCAAATGATTAAACAACTAGGAAGGTGGCGTTCGGATGCTATAGCACAAGGCTATATAGAAAATTCACTACATAATAGACAAATGATTTTCAATGGTATTATCCGTACAGCTACGACAAACACTCATCCAAAATCATCGACAAGTACTACACCCAATGAAGCTGACTCCGACTACCATTCAAATTGGTCGCATTCCAACCAGGAATTCACTACGAACCAGTAGTTCATTCCTAACAAACTTTATTTCAGACCAACAACTCAACTTTACCACAGCCAGCAATAAGAAAATACTTACACCGGAAAACAATGAAAATCAACCCTCGACAAACCACAACAACAAAAAATTTCTTTCAAAAACACCAGTGAAAGTAGGATTCAAAGATAAAGTAACTACTCAACCACCTCCATGTAAAAAAGAATTCTTGAAAATTTAAATCCTCAAATTCAAGATGAAATGTCTCATTCGAAACCATTGACAAATACTACACCCGACAAAGATGAATCTGATTACAATTTAAATTGGTCAGATTTCGAAGAAGAAATCACTACGAACAACTTCAATTCAACTTCGGGTAAGCATAAAAAATACTAATGTATAGAGTCGATGCCACCTGTACTACTTTTCATTCGTAACAAACTTTATTTCAGATCAAAAACCTACTACGACAACAAGCAATACAACAACTCTTCAACCGCAAACCAACACCAATGAATCAAAAAGAATTCTTAAAAATTTAAATCCTCAAATTCAAGATAAAAATCAAAACCAAAATCAAAATAAATCACTGAATGCAGATAAAAATCAAAATCAAGATCAGAATAACTCATTGAATGATCAAATAAATGCAACTTTAAACAAATATATTAAAATTAAAAATTGTACTATCAACGGCAATTTCATTGTAAATATTAACAATTACAAATCTGATAAAGAAAATCATTTGTAAAGAAAAAAATCAAACAAAAATTTATTTTATATTGAGATTAATATATTGAAAGTTAAAATTATTAAGACCAAGGCTGATTAACTTAAATGTAAATCTTGTATTAATTATTGTATTAATACTTGATGTTAATATATTGAAAAAGTTTAAATTATTAAAATCAAACTTTATTGTACTTATTTCATGACCTTATTTCTTTCTTTTTTTAATGAATGTATTTATGATGCCCGCCCCGACCAGCAAAACCTCGGCTTCGCCTCGGTCTTGCAAATGTCGGGCGGGCATCAAACCATCTGTGTAACAGCGAAAGTAGCAGACGGCCAAAAAACCAGCTCTCCACGCCGGGCCGAAAGAAAGAACAGTCGGTAATATCGACCGAGCTACCCAAAGCGGCCAACAGAGGCAGTACTATCGAGCGGGCCGAAAGAAAAACTAACACTCAAACACAGCTAGCAGACGACAACGCAATTTTATCAATTATTTAACAATTACAGAACGTACTTTCGGCCGGGGAGTAAGAAAAATAGTATACAATACATGGACCGGAAATTGGATGCCCTGGCCGTGCGTTATGACTCGGCTTCGCCTCGGGCGTCATACCACGCACGGCCCGGAAATCCAATTTCCGGCCCACGTATCGTAATATACTATTTCTGCAAAATTGTGGTATGTCCCTTTTCGTTTCCAGGCCGTCAATTGAGATAAAATTGTATGTACTTGATTAAAAACTACCTATAATTAAATATGTGAATTTAATCGACGACTTTCGGCGATATCGTACATAAATATTTTATACACGAAAATAGTGTACAAGTCTTTAAAATAGAATAAAATTCTACATAAATAAAGTCTACACAGAGAATTTCTTCAAACTGTTTATCGAAATAAATTGTGCACAGTTAAAATCTACATCAATATGATCTACACATAATGTAGATTTTAACCGCGTAAACTATCTCAGTGTAGACTATATGTCAAGTAATTCAAATTTATGTAATATCGTCATGTCCGTCGATACAGATGCGTTCATTTTTACCGACGCTTCATGCACAGAGTCGGCGAGAGGGTGGACGTGAGCGGGGAGAGCGTTCCCGACCGACACGCGGAGAGGTCAGACGCATGGCGAGCGGTTGAGACAGCGATTCTTACGAGATATCTATCGCGTCTTTTTCAACTTTGAACAGTTTCCGAGTGGTTCTCAATAAACAGGATATTGAATCTACGAAATCAGAAGTTTATTTTACCCAGCCCCCTTTAATAGTTAGTGTATTTCTAACACTATATATGTGTACATTTTTTTTTAATATTATTTGTGTAGAACTTAGCCGTGCTATAAAAGTTCTGTGTAGGGGCTTTGTGTAGACGCTAAATGTGCTCAATATCACTAGTATCAAAACCCAACTTTTTTCATTTTTTTACTCAAAATCTTGAAACTTTTTGTATAGAACATTGATTGGAAAAAAGTTTGCATTTTACTTGTGCGAATGTGCCAGTATTTTTTGTGACCTTTTTTATCTCTGAGATTGGTTGCTTTGTAATATACCTTCATATAAGAAAAAAAGAATGTGCGACACAATATTTTTAACAAAATTTTTTTTCGGTTTTTTTTTCTAAGAAACTTGAAAATGCGCCCTCAACTTAGACTGTTGCACGTTATTGAAAAAAGTTACATGCTTATAAATATCAATAAATGTCAAGAATTTGTATTTTTGACAGCCTATATTGGATTTAAGAAGTTAATATTATTAATAAATTCCATGTGTTTTGAATCGTATCACTGAATTTTTTCAAAATATATATTAAAAGTACTTCAGACATCTATTTTTAGCAGTATTTAATTGGCTCATCATTTTATTCATATTTATTTTCTGGTATATTGGATGGAAGCGGCACACACTGCTACATACACTCTATTCATATATTCCACGTCTACTTAAAATTAAATTCCATAATTAATCTATTATTACTAGTATAAAAATATAAAATAAAGATGTAAATTCAAAGTAGGTGATCGTCATATTAATACATACATTCAAATATGCAAACAAGTACTTATTACAAAATCAGTTTTAAATAACATAATTTTCGTATTAAAACTATGCTTTATAAAATTTCACAAATTAAAGATCAAGCTATTTAATCTTATAAATTACTAAAATACACAATTTAATTATTTAATTTAAGACGTATACTGAAACCATGCAGCAAAATTGACTTGTAAAGTAATTTATTGTACACATTTAATAGCAAGGCTATTTTATAGACAATATACGTACAATCATTTGGCTAATTATAGTTCAACACCTTAAATTGTTGAATTACTTCTAACAAGATTTTCTTATCTATACTCATGCTTTTTACGTAGTCATATATCATATCATACATGTATCGCACACTTCACACTACGCAGTCTATATACGTGGAATCAACTTAATTCAGCATACTTTATATACTTTACAAGTTGCCTTAAAGATTGATAAAAAAAATAATTATTTTTTACACTTACTAGGAGAGGCTCAAAATACCAGAATCCCAATTTTCTTCAAACTTGCAGAAGTTGATGGTAACACCTTAAAATAGAACTCTGCACAGTTATAGATCCTAACGCCTTCCCAGAAAAAAGTTAGAACCATTCTGATTTTCCAAAAAAAGGGAAAATTTAACCATTATTGAATGTATTTTGCCTCTGTCCATTGTTTGTGCTACAACAAAAATATATCCAATGACTTAAACTGTTAAAACATACCTTAATTATGTACAATATAAAATTATTCATTTAAAAAATGTTATCACCTGAATGCATTCAATTTCTGGCGATATTTGTTTTATTTCTGTTTTGTGCGCTTCTAATGTTGAGTCCATTATCTGTGCTACAACAAAAATATATCCAAACATGCGGGTTAGTAGAGCTAAAGCTATAAAATTTTTTTAAGAAAGTTTCATATACACATTCCAATCTTACAACTGATATGCCAGGAAAAACCGCTGCTAACTGCTTTAGCAGAATGCTTTCTCAAAGAGAAATGATAAATTACATCAAATAATTTTTTTAAATGTATATTTTAATATAAAATTTCATTCTTTCTGCATATCTGATTTTTCATAAATACAATTATTCAAAATGATCAAGAAAATTATATTTAAAATAGTTATGTAGTAATTATTAAATTGCAAATTAAAAAGTTTCAGGTATTATCACATGCTATTTATTGAATTTATAAGTTAATTGCATTTCTTGGAAATTTCTTCTGCGTTTTCTTCGAAAACCTGCTAACTCGGTATTTGCTTCAAAACTCCGCCAACTCAGCGAAGACTTCGAAAATCCACCAACTCATAGAGTAGTTTTAAAAACCATATAACTCGGCGAAGGTTTTAAATATTCTCTAACTCAGGCGTGTTTTTTTTCTTTACTTTTGTAGTGGTAGCTCTAGGATCTTAAAGTACAATTTCTGTAAAACGATGAGAAAAATTTTTTATCATTCATGCGTGAAAAGTGGGCTATATCGTAACTGTTTTGCGTGTGGATAAGTAGCCAATATCGCACGTGTGCGATATTTTCTCATATCGCACGCTGCTAGAGGTGGCGGCTGCGCACTAGTCTCCTTACATACACATACCTCCTCCTTACATATACTCAGTGCTACTCGAGACGCAGCGCCCTCGATGTGCAGTGAATAAACAGTCATGCTACAGTCAAATGACGAACTGTTTAATCAGCGACAGATCAATTACCGTGTAAAGGTATAACACTAGCTGAGATTTCTGAGATTTTGCTAAGAAAAGAATGAGTAAGTATAAAAATAATATACACAACCAATAAAATTGTACATTTCGTGATACACAATTTCTTTATATGTATACACACGCAATATCAAAAGTAAAATCTCAGCATCTAACCTCAAAACCTATTTTCAGTGAATCAACATAAATTGAATAAATATTTTCCTTTTTAGGTTAGGTTTTCTTACTTAATAATACGACATAAATATTTTTCTGACTGAAGGGGGGGGTGGGCTCCGCCCAAAACACGCACCCACGCATTCACGCATTCATGATAAAAAATAGTATGAGCAACTCGTGTGTAAACTTATCCACACTCGTTGCACAATATACTAATTTACGATTCTTCCATATTTTTCTTTATTTTTTTACCAACTTAATATTATCCGTTTCGACAGACAAAAATATGGATTGATAGGTAATTTCAAGACTTTTAAGAAAATGTGACTACTTCCGACGGATATCCAAACGCAGAGTCAAAAAAAGTTATTTTCGATTTTTCCATATTTTTCGTTATTTTTTTTAACCGACTTAATAGTATCCGATCGGGCCGACAAAAATGTGGGTAGATAGAAAATGTCAAGACCTTTCAGAAAATTGGCCTACTTCCGAGCGATATCCAAACCCAGAACCAAAAAAATTATTTTAATTTTTCCATATTTTTCTTTATTTTTTTTTTAACCGACTCAGTATTATCCGATTGGGCCGACAAAAATATGGATCGATACGGGATTTTAAGGCCTCTCAAAAAAAGGGCCTACTTCCGACCGATATCCAAACCCGGCGTCGAAAAAAAATTATTTTCGATTTTTCCATGTTTTTCTTAATTTTTTTAACCGACTTAATAATATCCGATCGGGTCGACAAAAATATGGATCGATACGGGATTTTAAGGTCTTTCAGAAAAAGGGCCTATTTGCGACCGATATCCAAACCCAGCGACGAAAAATAGTACATTTCGATACTAGTGCGAGGATTTGATTTTCCCCTCGTGTGAGTGTTTGCGCCCGAGCGAAGCGAGGGTGAAAAGGTCACATGAGGAGAAAATCAACTTCTCACACAAGTGTCGAACCGTATTTTTTGACACGACGTGCGAGAAGTGAGATTTTTGCACGCATCGTTTAACGCAGCGTGCGAGAAATCGAACTTCTCGCACGGAGTTTCAAAAAATATTTTTTGATTTTTCCATATTTTTCTTTATTTTTTTTTAACCGACTTACTCTTATTCAAACGGGATGACAAAAATAAAGATTGATTCAAGACCTTTCAGAAAATGGGCCTATTTCCGACCGATATCCAAACCCAGAGCCAAAAAAATTATTTTGATTTTTCTATATTTTTCTTTAGTTTTTTTAACCGACTTAATAATATCCGATCAGGCTGAAAAAAATATGGATAGATAGGAAATTTTAAGATCTTTCAGAAAATGGGCCTACATCTGACCGATATCCAAACCCACACTGAGAGAATTTTTGGAGTGCTAGTGTACTAGGTAGTACGACTACGTTCTTAAATGTACACAAAGAGTTGTCCTTTGTTTTGGTACGGCTGATGCCCTCTGTAGCACAACAGTAGTCTCTTTTCGGTATTGTTGCTGCACGAAGTCACGGGGTAACTACTCTCCTAATTTTTCGCTGCTCTAGTGTAGTACGGGAAAATAAAATACAGCAGACGTCTTGCGGTTTAGGACACCAGCTCTCCCAAATTCGGTAGAGCTGTTGCGCGAAACGAACGGTACCTCTGCTGTACGTACTAAGTATGTCGGCGAAAACCCAATAATCTCTCAGTGCAGAGTAAAAAAAAAAATTATTTTCAATTTTTCCATATTTTTCTTTATTTTTTTTAAACCGACTTAATAATATCCGATCAGGCTGAAAAAAATATGGATAGATAGGAAATTTTAAGATCTTTCAGAAAATGGGCCTACATCTGACCGATATCCAAACCCACACTGAGAGAATTTTTGGAGTGCTAGTGTACTAGGTAGTTGTCCTTTATTTTGGTACGGCTGATGCCCTCTGTAGCACAACAGTCGTCTCTTTTCGGTATTGTTGCTGCACGAAGTCACGGGGTAACTACTCTCCTAATTTTTCGCTGCTCTAGTGTAGTACGGGAAAATAAAATACAGCAGACGTCTTGCGGTTTAGGACACCAGCTCTCCCAAATTCGGTAGAGCTGTTGCGCGAAACGAACGGTACATCTGCTGTACGTACTAAGTATGTCGGCGAAAACCCAATAATCTCTCAGTGCAGAGTAAAAAAAAAAATTATTTTCAATTTTTCCATATTTTTCTTTATTTTTTTTAAACCGACTTAATAATATCCGATCAGGCCGAAAAAATATAGGTAGATAGGAAATTTCAAGACCTTTCAGAAAATGGGCCTACTTCCGACCCATATCCAAACCCAGAGTCGCACACGCACACACACACGCACACACACACACACCCAGAAACACACACACACACACACGACGTTCTTTGTCAACCGTAACAGTGCTCCAGTGCTCCTTCCAAAATTCCTGTTGATGGATTATAGTGATCTTCAGCTTAAAAATTTCATTTTAGACCAGTTTTGTGGGAACTTGTGGTCTTTTTGAAAATTTCAAAATGGCGGCCGAAAAAGAGAGAAAATATCGAGTGTTCGGATCGAAAAGCTTATCAAAAAAAAAGTTGGAGACCGATCCGATTGGTTCTTGGCTCAAATTGTTGGTAATTAACGGCCCTAAAAAGTTGGTAAAGTAGGTTGGCGAAATCCAACATGGTGTATCCAAGATGGCGGCTAAAAGTCCAATAAGTTGGATGAATTTTTAAAAATCAACCGATTTGCACCAAATTTGGTATACGGGGGTTTTTGGGGTCGCTGGTTACGAGGCTGAAGTCAAAATTTTGAAATTCAAGATGGCGGATCCAAGATGGCAGACGGTTTTTTTGCAAATCTTATTGGACTTTTATCCGCCATCTTGGATCCGCCATCTTGAATTTCGAAAATCTGACCTCAGCTTCGTAATCAGCGACTCCAAAAACCCTAGTATACCAAATTTGGTGCAAATTGGTTTATTTTTAAAAATTCGTCCAACTTATTGGACTTTTAGTCGCCATCTTTGATCCGCTATGTTGGATTTCGTCAACCTACTTTACCAACTTTTTAGGGCCATTAATTACCAACAATTTGAGCCAAGAACCAATCGGATCGGTCTCCAACTTTTTTTTACAAGCTTCTTAATCCGAACACTCGATTTTTCTCTCTTTTCCGGCCGCCATTTTGAGCCGCCATTTTGAAATTTTCAAAAAGGCCACACGCTCCCACAAAGCTCATCCAAAAATGAAATTTTTAAGCTGAAGATCACTATAATCCATCAACAGGAATCTTGGAAGGAGCACTGTTACGGTTGACAATGAACGATACACACACGCACACACACACGCACGCACGCACGCACGCACACACTGTGTGCGTGCGCGTGTGTTACAATATGTATACAAATTTGCTTGCTCTCCGTAATGTAATTATCTATCATTCTGCAAAGTTTTGAGTAAAAATTTCAAAGACACTTTAAAAAATTTCTGGAACGAAATAGAATGCGGGGGGGGGGGGGGGGTCACGCAATATGACGAAACACTGTACAATATAACGTGACATTGCGTAATATGACGTCACATGCAAAATTTTTAAAACGTTTCAAAACGTTTTGTATGCTATTACGTAAAAGCTGCAGTCTTCGAGAAGGTTCGATGACGTCACTGTTTTACCTGTAATTAATTCGTTTCTGTCCGTCTCGACCAATCAGAGCGCTTCTCTGAGTCAGTGGGTGAGTGGTGGGAGAATCCAAAAGCCCCCTTGCTTATCTACTAATCTTAACAAAAAAATTCATGATTCTCGCTAAACCAAATGTCACGCAACAAACAATCTGCCCTCAAATAATTACGCCAACGAAAGAAATCTCCCACTATAGACCAACCCGATAATCACCCCCACAAATCCATGCTAACGTTTGCGCAAACTCTTCTCTCTCACCGCAATTTCTCTCTCTCTCTCTCTCTCTCTCTCTCTCTCTCTCTCTCTCTCTCTCTCTCCCCTCTTATAAACACCACGTGACTAATTGAAAAGACACGGCGCGAGCGTAAACACGACTGCCGTCGTCGTCGTCGTCGTGGCACGTGCGCTCGTACAATTAGCCTCCACCCTCAAGATCGGCAAATAAAACGAAACGGCCACGTTAAGAAAGAGCGCGTCCCCGCTGAATAAGTCCATTCAGCCCCTCGTATTAATAATTATACGAGACGGGAGAACGCGCGCGCAGGTGCACGGCGTTACGTAACGCGATATTAATTCCGCGGAGGGCGGGGATGAGGATCTTTTGAATATGTGAAATATAGCGAGCGCGCACTCTTTACATGCGCTCTTCTTCGAAGGTGCGTGAGCACATTTAGTGCTCGGAAATTAAGAAGGAGGAGTAAAAATCGTTGTATTTTGCTTGTGTTTGTTTGTTTATTTGTTTTTTGTTGAGAAAAGTATAATGGGAGCGGTGATACATTTTACAGAATAATTGGATGGTAGTGAAAGGGACGGTTTGCGCGCTACGTGCGGCTCTGAGTGTAATAAGAGTACTTAACAGTTCTCTCTTCTCTTTTCATTTCTCTTGAGGTACTGAGGATTGGTTTGTGCTTTTGCGCGAGGGCATCGCGAGTGATATTAATTACTCGTATCTATTTCAACAAAGCTGCGATGGGAGTTTAAATTAGCTTGTATCACGTTGGATTATGTCAAAGGTGAGACGCGCGTTGGCTTATTACAAACGGCAAGTGCTTCTTTATTTCGTTGTTTCAAGGTGTGTCTTTTCAGGTTGGTAATGATGTTGAATGTGTACATTTACTGTTTGAATGCGAGCTACGCGTTCGCGCAACTGAAGCACGAAGTCACAAAAGGGTTAAATAAACTTTTCATATGCGCGCTGAAAACGATTTGGCGGCACTTAACCTACGCGCATACACGTTCCCGTAGAAGCTTAACGCAATTTTTATGCTGAAAGCATGGACATATACGTCTTAATAGCTAAATTTTACATTTATGCGTCTATGCTTTCAATGTGTAATACGTATTTTCGCGCGCTGCACTGCAAAGGAAAACTAAAAGTGTGGATGTAAGTATATATATCTGTATACGCGAGAAACATTTGCTGTTTGTAAACGCTTAATATTTTCGTAACTATTGCTTTTTGCGCTTCGGAGTTACCAACGTGCCATCAACTCCGTCTTCCAATTAACAGAAAGTTCTAGAATTTCAATTTTATTCAGCTTTTCGTTCGAGTTCGATGTAAAATATACACTGGCGGTGCTTTGCTTCAAAGCAAAATTTTCCTATCTCTCTAAAGGTATACACTATTACGCGTTTTGTATTTTTCCTCAAAATATGATAAAAACGTGAGGTATTTCGGTTTCGCAATGTTTTTATAGCCAATGTAACTTGTTTTGCTTTGAAAAATCAATATTTTACATCAATCTTTCCGACAATTTATTCAATTTTATTTTCTTACAAGTAAAACGCTAAATCAGATATTCATAGATGTATTTCTTATTACCGTCTAGAAGTGAGATTTCTTTATTGAAAAAATGACTGAGATTGGGACTTTAGGACGAAAATTCCAAGAAAGTATTACATAAGATATTTATTTCTCGAAACTCTTTCTGGTATAGTCTCCAATTGTCTATGCATGACTGCAATATTTTAACGTCAAAGTACCTGCCAATCAGCTAAACCGCTTATTACTAGAAAATAATTGACGCCTTTTTCCCTCTACCCGAACACCTTCCACTTTCATATTTCATCAACGAATACCAGCCACCTTCATCCATACCACCGACGAAATTAACCTTTTACATCTCGCGCATCCCTTATTCCTATCTTTCGTAACGAGCTTACACTCGGGGGGTATTAAAAAAAATAGCGTCTCGCCGGCATAATCACTCCGCTTGGCAGGGCGCGCACGCGCGCACCTCAGAGTGAATTACGGAGCGGCCGATGAAGCGTGTAATATGCATTATCCGACGCTAGGGGTTATACTATTTACGTTGAGTCGCTGCAAAAAAGTAACGGAAATAAATTGATTATGCAGAGGAGAGAGATGGATGCATCGGTGATGGGCTCTTGGAAAATTTAACTGGATGGGCGAAGACAGTAGCGAAAGAGAGTGAGCGAGAGAGGGAGAGAGTGGCGCACGGCGATCAATTATGAAGAGATCGGGAATTGACTATTCGGAATAATGGGCGCAGAGGCTGCGCGAGGAGGACGGGGAGGAGATGAGAGAGAGAGAGAGAGAGAGAGAGAGAGAGAGAGAGAGAGAGAGAGGGAGGAAGGATTATTATTAATGTTGGAACGAGACGTGCTGAGTAGGTCAGAGGCAATAAAAATTGTTGACGTGATCGGGATACGGATTACTGCTCAAGTTTCGACGCCTTATACGACGCATTCTATTAATAAGTGCACGGAGAGAAATTTTAGAGTAAAAATGACCAAGGTGCCTTGGTAGTGCATGGATAGACTGTCAAAAGCCGTGATATTCCCAGGTTTCTAATACAATTTATAAGTTTCCCAGGAAAAACTACCATAACCACTTAAAAAAAATACCAAATTATCGGAATAAAAATTACCAGACACACTGGTAAAAATTGAGATCTAGTCATTTTTACAGGGTAACCTAAGAATTTTTACTAAGAAAACTGATAAATTTTGCCAAATAACCTGGTATTTGTGTATTCGCGCATGCGCACTGCGCATTATTGTGTTTCAGAAGATTGATACTAGAGGCGTGCGCGACGTTAAAATGAAAACAATACACATATTTTCAGTAAGTAATAACGGCGATTCAAATGACTGTTGGTAACAGCTTCCGTGACGCAGTCGGTAGAACGTCGGACTCTCAACCCAAAGATCGTCGGATCGAATCCCGCTTCCGTAAAAATTTTTTTTCAGTTTAATGTTTTTTCATCCTTGTTTCTGTTTCTATTTCTATATTAAAATACTATATATCCATTAATATAGATAAAAAAAGTTAATTTTTTTAATTTAAATTAATTAAAAAAAAATTTTACCAAGGCACTTTGGTAAAAAGTTTGAAATTGTCAGTCTGTCCATCCATTACCATAGAAACTGGTAATTTTGCCTCGAATATTTGTAATTTTCACTACAAAATTTCTCTCCGTGTGATGAACGATGATGCAGAAGTTACTCTGACGCGTTCATATCCGCAGTTCTATTTGTGGAACGAACTTTCAGTTGATATAATTTTGTAAATGCAACGTTCTATTTTGTTTGAGGATTATTATTTATTGATTCTCGTCACCTAGCGTCAAGATTTAGAATAATACTTGAATATTATGAAAAGTGGAAGATTTAAGCGACGAAAACGACAAAATTGAGTTTGTTCTACGTATACTTCTTGATAAAAGAAATCCTATTTCGCTAGAATATTATGGTTTACTAACGTTCGCCCCTTAGCAGCAGGATTCGAAATACCATTTCATTATCACAAAAAATGGACATTTCCGAAAAATTTAACTGCGTAAAACGACGAAATTGAATTTCTTCATTAATTATCTAGTTAAATACCATTTTAAAAAACTGCTTAATCGACTTACAACTAGAATCCATAAAAAAATTTCCCGAGTCCCACGCCCATTAGCAAACACGCAGGCGTAAGCCCGACAACTCGTCTACACGCGCGCGCGCTAATCAGCATGCCACGAAAAACCGCGATCGATCGATAAGTACGTCATTTGCAGGCATTGAAACGCCCAAACGCTAACAACCGTAATTTTTATCCCAACTACCTACACCTATCAGCCATACAGCCTATAGTTTTCGGTCGCACGCTATTCCACCCCCGCGAGAATGAACGAGCGCCGATCGTTGGTATAATTTTGCGCGAGGCGTGTGTAAGGAGCGAGTGCGAGGCTACATGTAAATTTTACGCGCGTCCGGTGTTGATTCGCGTTCTCTAATTGTGATTAAAATTTCGCCCATCCCCTTCCACGCCGATGTAACGGCTGATTTCCAAAGGGCAGCAGCAGCAGGCATGCAAATTCAGGCGTGGATCGATGCGGGCGCATGGAGGGATGTTTCTCCGATTGTAATTAAAAGTTCGGTTCGTGTGTGTACGTGGGTAATGAGTGCGGATGGAAAGAAAACATTCCTCGTGCGTAGGAGAGGTAATTATTTCCCAGGAATATGGAGAGAAAAATAGGGGCATATTAATTGCCGGGCTGGAAAAAATGTTTTTGTTTACGCGAGGTAGGTATACTATAGGTGTATGTATATGTATAGTCATCATGGTTGCTGGTTTTTCAGGGGAATAATTAGTTTCGACGCGCATTGCGGTCTTGGAGAGAGATTTGAGAGATTGAGAGAGAGAGGGAGACAGAGAGAGAGAGAGGGAGACAGAGAGAGAGAGAGAGAGAGAGAGAGAAAGAGAGAGAGAGAGAGAGAGAGAGAGAGAGAGAGAGAGAGAGAGAGAGAGAGAGAGAGAGAGAGAGAGAGAGAGAGAGAGAGAGAGAGAGAGAGAGAGAGAGAGAGAGAGAAGCAGTGGCATTTATTTCGGCCGGGTTATGCAAATACTCCTCCTCTTTTTCTCTTTCAATTTCGCCCTCTCTCACGCGCTTTAACTGATTTTCCAGCCCGTTTTAATTAACATATCGTAATGAATTTTTAAAATATGTCCGCGAGCACTCACTCGAGTGCTGGCACTTGGCGCGTGAATTTCCCGGGCACTTATTCAAATAATGATACCGAAGAGCTCGAAAAACTTCTCGGCCTTTAACTCCTCGAATATATACATTTTTTTCCACGCCTCTGAACTACTATACTACTCGCCCTCTTATTCACCAAATTGAAAAGAATTTCCCGCTCGCGCGCACATTTTTTTTCCTCGCGCTTTGAAGAACACACTCGGAATAAGGGCGGCGGAATTCCGCGTCGGATATCGGCTCGTCTCGAAATTTTTTCCACATCCATTCTTCTACCTCGGTGAATTTTTTTGCACCGGGAAAAGAAGCTCATTCTGATTAATCAACGTCGCGGTGCTTGCGCTCACGGAAGCGACGGTATCTGATTTACTGGACCATAAATATCTCTAATCTGCGCCCCGGTGAAGCTAGGCTGCAGCAGCAGTGTGCAGTTGTCGTCGCGAAATCCAGAGCCAGGAGCGGGAGAGAGAGAGAGAGAGAGAGAGAGAGAGAGAGAGAGAGAGAGAGAGAGAGAGAGAGAGAGAGAGAGAGAGAGGTGGGGAGAGCGGGGGTTGAGAGAAAGTCTCTGAATTATGATTTGGAAGTTTGACACGTACGTTTCGCGAGATCTGGATCGGGGAGAGGCGAAAGTTTTCATTCCTGCGCCTGCGGATGTCGTTCTCTCTCTCCCTTTTTTTTTTCTTTTCCAATTTTGGAGAGCTTTCCTCGCGCAGCGCTGATTCATTTGTTAGGCACGTTGCGAGTATTTTTATTTCCTCGCAGAGGGCGGGCTGGAAAAAAATATACGTGGAGATGAGGATCTCTCATGGTTTTTTTTCGGTGTGCAAATGTTGCATTGCAGCGCAGCGTACCGAAATAACACGATTTTTTTTTGCCGCCGCGATGTAAGCATTGATATTTTTCATCTGGACTATTCCTTTGGTACAAATCGGGCGGTTATAGAAAACGCGATGAATGCACGAGGCGAGTTTCGTTAAATTTTTTTTTTTTTTTTTTTTTTTTTTTTTTTTTTTTAGCGGTGAAAACGTAATAGGAATTTTAGGGGTATCAGGAACAGTCATATCGTCGCAGCCGTAACTTTTACTGGCTGAATTTCCGAGTTGTAAGTCATGCACGCGCTCGCTCGCTCGCTCGCTAGCTCGCCATACACCAGAAATTTAACTGTAAATTCGCCTCGGTAAAGTCGTGCTTCACGGAGTTTTATGAATCAGATGGTGCGCGCGCGTGCATTCATAAAATCGTGTTATTAAATCGCGAAAAAATTGAACTATTAGTTAATGGGTGGGTAGTGGATGCGTCAGGTTTTTCTGTATTTATTAGTCGGTGACGGTTGTTGGGGTGTGGAGAACGTTTTGCTTTTTATGGCTTTTGATCGAGCATTAACGTGGTTTATGGAGTTTCATGGGTACAGCTGTTTGCGAAAAGATGCATGAATAGTAATTTGATATTGAGTTGGTATTTTGATGGGTTATTTTAGTGATGTTGTTGCAAATGTAAGCTTTGATTGTCTTATGTTTTTGAGTTTACTATTTCTTTCAGTTACAGATTTTCATATTATTTAATATATTCATATTGTTTCGAGGAGTCGATATTATTATTATTGTTGTTATTATTATAATATTCTATTGAAATCTTGGATAATAGGCACTTTTTTAAATATTTATATAGATATAAACTATAAAAATGTGTTATTTTACTCAATCAGAACTAGAAATTTTTCCAATTCTCTAAAAAAGTTTATCATAGTTTTATTTGCTGTTATCTTTTTGCATTTTGGCTTAGTTTATCCATTTTTCTAAAACCGCAAACTTTTAAAAAATATTTTAAATTGTTTTGGCAAAATAACTATTTTTCGATCTATTTTTGGGGTGATTGGAAATGAAAAAACATTTTTATTTCAGTAACACAAATTGATTGATGCGTGCAGTTTGATGGCGAAAGAAATGAATTTTCCAGTCTATCTTTTTTCTGTATAAATGTGTATAGGTATTTTATTCAATATAAGAAATTGTACGTCAGATAAAAAGAATTGCAACATTTACATGTACCTTAGGCGAAATGTGAACGCTATAAACAGCAAATGTTCTGTTGCGATATTTAATAAAATGTATTGCAAACCTAAAGCAATTTTAAAATAAAATAATTTTGTTACCATCGTCAAGTATCTCCAAGAAAAGTGCTTACTCCAGCGACTACCTTCCACCGAAATCCTTTCTCACACCTCATTAACAAACAATTATCCTGCCATCGACACCTACTGCAGCCGAAAGACAAAGAAACGATACGTGATCATCCCGTTCATTTCAACAATCGCGCGTGTGCACCACTCGTTATCCTCCCGAGAATCACCGGGGAGCACGGTATTTCGCGCTTACAATGCCGGTATACAGAAAAAAACGCCTTATCGCGCGTAAATTTTGCGACCTCTTGCCGAACGACGGGGACGACGACGCTGCTGCTGCTGGCAACAAGCAAAAAGAGCATCATCGCCTTCTCCTTTCGTCTCCTGAAAGGACTCCTTTATCCTCCCTCGCTCCCCATTGTACCGAACTATTTAATATAACGATTTCCATTCGTTCCCCCTCCCCCCTTCTTTCATTCTTCTTAAACGGACGTATAATTCTTTTATCGCAGCGCAGGTACAGAGGGAGTCGATTTGCCTGAGCCTGACGCAATATAACGAACGACTTGGCGTCGCGTGCTAGCTGCTTTCTTATGCGCTTTCTGCTTTTTATCTCTCGCCCGCTTGCTCGCTCGCTCGTCATCGCGCAAATGAATAACCCGCGAGTGAGAGAGAGAGAGAGAGAAAGAGAGAGAAGCATCGACGCGAACGCGAGCATCCGAGATTATCGCGGATTCTACGCTGCGCCTCTTTCGCGCGCGCGCGCGAGAAGAGAGGGACAAAAGTGCCTCGAGAGCTTTGAGAGAGAGTATATGCCCGCCTGGCTTTGAAATCCCATGCGTTTGGGATGAATTCGCAGGTTCTTTTTTGGAGAACGTGGCGGGAGGGGGGGGGGGCAAGTGGAAAAGAGAGTGAGAGCGGGAAAGAGAGATATGCTGGTAATGCTCAAGGTCTCTTTGTTCATTGAAACATAATGGCGCGGCGAAGAGAGCTATCGGCTGGATTACAATGTTGAGATTCGTACTTTAAGCAGGCTGAATGGGTTATGCGTAATATGCGTGTGTAATGGGTGCATTGTTTTCGTGCATTGTAAAGTTGTCGGGATTGAGGAAAAAAATTTGTTGATGAATTTATCTATTGTGTTATGTAATGTAGCCGAGCCTTGAACTGTATGATTTTTTCATTTGTTTATTTCGATTTATAATCCGTGTGAGTTGGTATTGGTGTAAGGGAATAATCTGGGCTAGTTGGCATGCGTGGCAGGAGGTTGGCCAACTTGTGATTGAAATAACATAGGTGAAGGCTGTTGATGTCAGTACCGTAAAATGTAAAACCTACCCCGCTTGTGGAGCACAGCTGATTCTAAGTTTGAAAAAAATCATAAATATTCTTTAGATGGAGTACTTTAAAACATTGAACAAGTCTTGTTCATTAAATTTATAGCTTTTTAGAAATAAATAAAATGCAAAAAGTAACTAGCCGCTGTCTTCCCGAATGTATACGATGAGCATGCATGTGTAAAAAAAAGAAATAATAATCTCGTATAAAACAATATCTATACTATCAAAATGAATAATAAATGACCGAATCCATCTCAAATCAAACAGCCAGAGTATGCCTACATAACCGATCATTTTGGAATTAAAGTATTGCTGTTCTTCTCTAAAAATGATTCGTCACGTATTTTTTCATTTTTTGATTGCACTAAAATTGCATCCCGTATGCATTGTTTAAAATTTTTTGCAGAATCCTAACTGAAATTTTATTTTTCAAGGTCATCTTCAAACTGCTGCCATTTTACGAGTTTATTTGCATACAAATAAAAACCGCTGCCAATTCATTGGCCCGTAGCTTCCTCAACCGTAATTTGTTGATTCCTTTAATTAATTTTTAATAACAAAATTTATAATTTTTTAAAAATTTTATTGCATAATTATAATTAAATTCATTTATGAATATTAAAAATTGTTCATTTTTAAATTTATTTATTTATTATTTATTTATATCAAATTTATATAAATTTTGAGCTGATAAATAAAGTTATCATTTGAAATAGAAGTAAAATATCTATATTTTATAATAAAAACATAGCTATCACGGTTGTTTTGTTATTAACAAAAACGTGTTTTTTTTATATTTCATAATTCATATTTTTTAAGAAAAAAAAATTTATAGCTATCATTTTTCTTTTGTTATTAAAAAAAAACGTGTTTTTTTAAAAAAGTTCATAACTCACAAATAAATTATAATAATGCAGAATATAACGCATTCATAATGCATAATTCATAATTATAATAGATTATAATAGATATAATTTTTAAACATTTTAATTCATTTTGTTGGTTGGTTTTTTAAAAATTAAAAAAAAATCATCGAATGCCTACTCAATGACCTTTCCTCATTCCACACCACCTAGCGGTAGATATCGTATCGGTAGCGGAGTTATGAGTTTAAAAAAAAAAAAACACGTTTTTGTTTTTGATGATAACTAAAGAACAGTGATAGATAGAAAATTAATTTTTTAAAAAAAATATAGGTATTTTAATTCTCTTTCGAATGCCACCCACCTCATTCAGATACATATAGCCGTTCTCGAGAAATTGCGATTTTAAAAAAATGTCAAAAAATTTTTAACCCCAAATATCTCTGAAATTTATGGACCAATCATTTTGCCCAAAGAACTCGACCGAGAACTATAAAAAATCTACCTCTAAAAGGAATTTTGAAGCCATTAAGTCAATTTTACTCTTGTAATCGTTGGACATACAAAACTGATTTTTTTCATTTTTCAATTATTTACTCAAAATCTAGCCTACAGAATGTATTCAAATTTTAACAGATTATAGCTATTTATATTCTGTATTATCATGATTTTTCTCAAAAAAATTGACCGTTAAGTTTAGGAGTTATAAGCTTCTAAAAAAAAACATGTTTTTGCTAATAACAAAAGAACCGTGATAGCTACACGGAGAGAAATTTTGTAGTGAAAATTACAAATATTCGAGACAAAATTACCAGTTTCTATGGTAATGGATGGACAGACTGACAATTTCAAGCTTTTTACCAAAGTGCCTTGGTAAAATTTTTTTTAGTTAATTTAAATTAAAAAAATTAACTTTTTTTATCCATATTGATGGATATATAGTATTTTAATATAGAAATAGAAACAGAAACAAGGATGAAAAAACATTAAACTGAAAAAAAATTTTTACGGAAGCGGGATTCGATCCGACGATCTTTGGGTTGAGAGTCCGACGTTCTACCGACTGCGCCACGGAAGCTGTTACCAACAGTCATTTGAATCGCCGTTATTACTTACTCAAAATATGTGTATTGTTTTCATTTTAACGTCGCGCACGCCTCTAGTATCAATCTTCTGAAACACAATAATGCGCAGTGCGCATGCGCGAGTACACAAATACCAGGTTATTTGGTAAAATTTATCAGTTTTCTTAGTAAAAATTCTTAGGTTACCTTGTAAAAATGACTAGATCTCAATTTTTACTAGTGTGTCTGGTAATTTTTATTCCGATAATTTGGTATTTTTTTTAAGTGGTTATGGTAGTTTTTCCTGGGAAACTTATAAATTGTATTAGAAACCTGGGAATATCACGGCTTTTGACAGTCTATCCATGCGCTACCAAGGCACCTTGGTAATTTTTACTCTAAAATTTCTCTCCGTGTAGAAACTTTTTTTTTTAGAAAATATAGGTATTTTAATTCTCTTTCGAACGCTACCCATCATATTCGAATAACTCGATCCTATCATTAAAAAAAATCAAAAAACAGTTTTGAGAAAATCGATAATTTGAAAAAAAAACAAAAACGCATCGCCCCAATCAAAAAACGGATTTTTGACCCGCCATCGCGCAAAAAAACAAAAAAAATGAGACCTGTCCGGTCAAAATCGACCGAGTAGAAGCTGAGATCCAGGCGTACACACACACACACACATCCATACATTTTTCAAAAACCATGTATTTTGATTCCTAACACCTCGGAACACAATTATAACATGTTTTTACAACAATTCAAAAATTTACTATCACAAAGCTTCCTCTAGGAGGAAGCAAAATGTCATGCAGTTTTTACTAAAAAATGGACTTTTTGGAAAAATGCATTTTTCTTAAAAACATTTTTTTATGGAAATTTTTATGAAAATAGGGGATGTAAATACCTTTGTAAATACCTATCAAACCATATGTGTTGGATCTCTTATTTTTTTTTCTTTGGAGAGAGAAAGAAAAAATAAAATCCTAAATTTTTTTTCACGTCTTATGATCGTAGTCAACATATACTCATTATAAATAGACTTGTATACATTCATAAATAATGTACATATGTGCAACGTATGTAAACTCGCAAGATATACGCATGCGCAATAAATGATTTTGTGAGTGCCTTTGGTTTTCTTTTTTTTTTTTCTTTTTACTTCAGTAAGCGAAAGATTGGCAGTTTTGGTTGTAAAGCAATGTGCTTTATCCTTATGTTTTTAAAATCCACATATCAGTTTTTTAATTCCATGGCACTTTGGCACTTACCATTTTTAGTTTTTCTTTGTCAACGTCTTGCAAATGAATAATTTGAATTGCATTAGTATAATTTTGAACACATTTTACAAAATCATTAGCATTTTGTATTGCTTCTTCAAGGGGCTTTTGAAGATTATGGAAAGTAGCATAATGTTTTATAAGTCCACTCACACGATCTACAGCTCCTTTACCGCGTCCAGTAGCAGAAAATAACCATTTTATATCATATGGTTCGCCTTTCAATTCATACAGCTGGAAGCGGTTTTTAAAGTGGCTAGCAGCTCCGTCTGATACAATAGTGATTTGTTTGATTGAATTACAACCATTTTCTTCTAAATGAGTAATGATTTTTTATAGCTAGTAAAACAAACGCTGAATCGTGTTTTTGTAGTTCTCCAATATTCGTGAAAATGGGACTAAGACACCGAAAAATTTTATTGCAATCTTTTATTAAAGATTTTCTCTCAATGTAAAAGTAACCACTTTCAATAATTTTTTTCTTTAAAATTAGGTCGGCAACCTACATTCAAAAAACTTGTAAAAAATTCTTTGTTAATAAACAAAAAAATTGTTTCAAGAAAAAAATTATTGAAAGTGGTTACTTTTACATTGGGAGTAAATGAGCGCCATATAACCTATAACAGGAAATAATAGTATTACGTCACAAAAAAAAAAACGGAACTTCAAAAAGAAAAACATAGCTTAAGAAAAATGAAATTCGGCTCTTTCTTTTAAGTTTATCAAATATGTGTCAAGCCGACCTTTTTAAAAAAATATGAATGATTAAAAACACAAAGCAGACGACATGCATGAGAGCGAGAGGGATAGAACGACGCGTATGGTATAGTTTGTGCTTTCACTGAGCGCACAAACTATAACGCGTGAGAGAACCACTTTAAGTCAACGTTTCGGGAGTTTTGTTCACTCCCCGTTAGCGTCTTGATAGCAAACTGCCGTGAAAATAGAAATTTGGTTATTCACCCAATGATTTCTTTGAGCGGCTTTATTGAGAAATCACAGCCCAGTTTTCAGCGAAGTCTATATTTGAAGAACTAAATGATGTGCATCTTTTTTCTCATTTTCTCTTTCTACTTTAATCGCTTTTCGTTTTATATCTTAGACATACATGTGAGTACTTAGCTTTATGGTCCAAGCAGAAAGTTCGTCTTTAAAAGCATGGATACCTAATGTATTTCCAACTAAATTACCGTTGTCCCACAACGTATAAGTAATTTCGTCTGTATCTTCTACACCTTGCAGTTTTAGGTTATCAAAAGTAATTCAATAAAATGAAATAATTCATCAAAATAAATAAACAAAATAAATAAATCATCAAAATAATTCATTTGCAAGACGTTGACATAAAAAAACTAAAAATTTTGATTGGCTTAAAGTGCCAAAGTATCATGGAACTCGAAAATACTGATATGTGGATTAGAAAAACATATAAAGATATCTGTTTATCCTCTGTATATCTCATGCTTGTGGTTATTGTCCAGTATTGCATTTATCAGCCTTGAATTTTTCTTTCGAAATATCGCAGCCATTTAGAACCTCCAAACCTAAAAATTTCCTCAATATACCATCCCCCCAAAACCCTTCATCAACATCTAAACCCCTTTCCACTTATATAAATCCTTCAAATCACACCCCCGACAATGCCAGTTCGATCAGCCCACGCTCGCGCACTGCCGTGCATTTTTGATCAGTCAATATTATACATCCAGAATGAGCCGCCACCGACGCTCGCTCGCGCGCATATCGATATGAAATCTCCCAGCCGTCGCGCATTGAGCTTCTCACTCCGCCAAAAACTTAGTCCATCGCGCGTGCACGCGCCCATTGTATATACGTGCCATATATCCCGCCGTAGTCCCGTCTATCTATCCATCTATCTGTTTATCCGTCCTTCACTCGCCGTATCTCATATCCTCTCTCCCCCTGACTGTGTATCGGCAGCGATGGAATTTCATTCTAGATCATTCCGACAGCCAGCCCGCGTGAGTCTCGATCAGTGTTTCTCTCTCTCTTGTTTGCCGATGCATGTGTGTGCGTGTGTGTGTGTGTGTGTGTGTGTGTGTGTGTGTGTGTGTGTGTGTGTGTAGATATAAACATATCCTCGAATCCTTCTTCTTCCATACCGTTGCACCCTCTTATCTCTATCTCACCGGCGCGTAATGCCATCGTGCGTGAGGTATATAGAAGACGTGTGTGTGTATGTGTGTGTGTGGGATCAGACAGGGGGGATATCTCGTGCTGTTTTTCGGGGAGCGGGTCTGAAAAACGCTCGAGATTCGGCGAAAAACAAGCGGCGTGGAACGGCGAAACACGTTTTGCGCTTGAGAGATTGAACGTCGAGCGGGAATCGAGAACTCGACTGTATCCAGATTTAAGACGGTGGAGGAAAGTATGGCTGAGAGAGAGAGAGAGAGAGAGAGAGAGATAGAGAGAGAAAGCTAGAAATCGGAAATCATTTGGACGATATATTTTTCGTGAAATGCGTGTTTGGGTTCTATCTGTGGGAAATACGCATTTGAAAATTCCGAATTTTGAAAAAGCGATACCGAGATGCTAGAATAAAAGAACATAGCTAACCTTCCGTAGCCTACTAATACAACTTTATAATTTGTCTTATGATTAATAGGAGTCGATATTTGTTTACGACCAAGAAGTACTATTAGAAAACAAATATGCCATCGCTATGACAACATTAAAAATCCCTAGAATCTTCACCAAATCAGACCAACATTTCTTCACCGACTGCATGTGCAACAATTCACTTCCAAAAGCGTTCTCGAAGCTTACATTCCAAAATCCCTACCAATTCAAGCATCCCCACACGCTGAATCCGAATTCCACGTTCAAAGTCACGATAATCACACAGCATATGCCCCTCCCTCCCTGCACGCCATTACTAATTAGATTGCCGTGAGCTAATCGCTGTATACTTTGACCGCCCATTACCCCTCCCTCATTACCACTCGGACGCGCAATCAAATAACCAAACCACCACACACGCATCCTAATCCCGAGCGATAAGCACACGGGACAAAAACTCCCTCTTAGTGTCTGGACAACAAATCCGTTCGCCTACTTAGCGCGGCGATGGTAAATAATGGAAAAGCCCAACCTAGCGTGTATAAATTTATCATCGCGTCCCGTCTAAGAATAGCGACAACCGCTGGCACGGCGCTTAAAATTATTAAAAATATACAAAGTTCATAAGTAGATTTAGTACTTTTCCCCGGTGGGGAGAGAGAGAGAGAGGGCGCTGGTCCGCGCGCAGCGGAGTAGGTTAATGCAGCGTTACGAAGGAACATACTTTGCGCTGCTGCAAGTTCATAGATTACGCCGTAAAGTAGGAAACAAACTACGCTCTCGCTTCTGCCTTCCTCCGCTCCCATTTTTTCTTTTTCTCGCTGGGAGTGCTGCTGCTGCCGCTGCTGGTAGCAGTGGGGGTTATTGCATCGGCGTGAAAGCGGAGAGAAAGGGATTTGCATCTCGAAGATAGGGAGCGAGAGAGAGAAGGTATGGAATTGATTGTAGTCTCGGGTTCGCTTGTGTTCTTTACTCTATCGCTCTCTCTCTCTCTCTCTCTCTCTCTCTCTCTCTCTCTCTCTCTCTCTCTCTCTCTCTCTCTCTCTCTCTCTCTCTCTCTCTCTCTCTCTCTCTCTCTCTCTTCCGCAACGTTACTTCGCTGCTCGTTGCGTCTCTCATTCTCTTTTGTTTTTTTTTCTCTCATACCACCGATCGTTTTTCTTCGCGGTGAAGCAGCTTTGATTTCGCTGCCCCGGTGATGGCGTGTTGCGCGCGGTCGCTGTTGGACGAGCGAGAGCGAAGAATTTCCAATTTACCGATGTAATTACGCGATTGCAGGCCGCGTAATGGATCGTTTTATTAAGCAGTTAAGCTTTTACTTTTTTATATCGGGTGCGGGGGCGCGCCTGTGGAGAGCTTTACAGGGAATTTTGTTGTGATTTCACCGCCGCCGCGCTCATTCGGTTGGTGGCAATTGCGTTGTTTTTTTTTATATTATTAGAGTTTGCGTTTATGTTACCCTTCTCTCTCTCTCTCTCTCTCTCTCTCTCTCTCTCTCTCTCTCTCTCTCTCTCTCTCTCTCTCTCTCTCTCTCTCTCTCTCTCTCATTTTTTCGTTGCTTTTCGTAATAAGCCATTAATCAATATTTGCGGGAGCGTAAAAGTTGGATGCGCCATTGAGTATGGATGGGGCGAACGAAGAATGCTACACCGGTTTTATTGGAAAGATGGAAATCTGCGGCGCGTAAAACTTTTTTCCTGTAAACAAATTCTATCGTAAAATAGTTACGTCGGTCTGGCAATCTGGAACAAAAGAGAGGATATCTCACGTTTTACTAAACCTTTTAAAAAATTCAATTTCCAAAAATATCGACCACCCAGACATCAAAAGCTATTCCACCCCTCGCGTAACTACAGTTCCCAATAACCCCGCAGGCAGCTTTAGCGGGACGCGCGCAAAACTTTCTACAATTTCCAGTCAATCGCACACTACCCCCCCCCCCCCCACAACACAGACAAATACCACAGCCACACATCGCCGGATGTCGTTACCGTTAATTAGCACACACAGCCACTGCGCGCGCGCGCGCGAAATTTTACACGCCGAATTAAAGTTTTGCAATTACCGCGATAATGGGCCGCGAGCGATTTCTCGCTCCCGTGTCTTAACCCCTAACTTCTGATCGAGTCGGAATTCGTTTATACATACACATACATATACGCGTCGGCGGCAGCAGACGATTAAAAGGTTAGCGGACGGCGAGGGCGCGACCGCGGCCTACTTTCGGCGGCCCTTCACGCGTTTGCATAATGCGCTTGACGCGCTACAACGATGTTGTATCTGCGCGCGATGCGAAGGATTTGCATCGACGACGCTGCCGGGGGGACATTAGCAATTCAAAGCGCCCCGGGAAATGATGAAAGATTCTCGCAAGAGAGAGAGTGCTGGTTCTTTGGGAGAGGAGAGAGCGAGAGGTGTATAATTGTTTTCCGCGGGCTGTTTTAACGAACAGGGTGGAGGCGAGAGTTTTATATACACCTGGCCGGGGTGAGATTAAGTGTGTAATTGTTTCCTAGAAGTTTTCGAATCGTTGTTGGTGTTGTTTGTGGGGTGGTATTGATTTTTCTGAGTCGGAGGTTCGTTTGAGAGATGCAGATTCTTTGTTTATTCATTTTTGGTTAATGAATATTTGATTTATCCGGGGTGGCGGTTTAACAATGAGACGTGAGTTTTTGGATATACAGTTTATGGGAGTGGAATAATGTTGAAATATTAATTTCTTGTCGAATGATAGTGACGTTTGTTGGAAACGCTGTGTGTAGAGATGTAATCTTTTCGTGCAAAGCGTTTTTTCTGCGGAGTGGTAAAACGAAACTATTCGAAAATAATCCTTTGCCATTTTTTTCACTACCTTTATGAAATTGTAGATAGCGAATTTTTTTATAAACCTTTTTTTTTTCAATCAGAACTCTTTTGATTGCCGGGTGTTCCATTGAGTCTCTTTGAAAATTCGGATGGATTCTCTTTTATTTTAAGATTGGATCGTTGAAACAAGTAAAGCTTCAATTGAAACTGTAAATTTCGTATTTTACGGCTCTTCAGAGATATTAAAAAATTATCAGTCTTTTAAAGACTACTGAAGGAAAATTGGTTTGAGAGGAAATTTTAAATAGCCAAATTGAAACGCGCTGCTGCAGGTTAACTTGAAAATAAACTTAAAATGCTGTCAATTCCACGATCTTCAATAACCAATCTGTTCCAAATATTCTTATTATACTTCGTCTTTCAGGCCATCGATTTTTTAAAGAAGAATATGACGTAAACTTTTATATTATCGATTATTCATCAGATGTTGAAAATACCTTGAAACTAGTAGTTTTTGTATCATGGGCGTGAACTTTACTCCTGAGGGCTACGTGATTACCCAAGAGCTGTAAAGATGTTTGCCTGCGGTGTGAAGATTATTTTTTGTAACACAGGCACGATTTTCGCGTTTTTTAAACCTAAAGAAAGGTCATAAAGTAACCGTTCTTAGATCAGCGTGCACAAAAGTCGCGGAGCAGGTGTAAAATTTCCGTAGCGGGCGTAAAATTTTCGTAGTGGGCGCAAAAAATTTTCTTATACTTGCTTCTCAATAATCTTCTAGAAAATGTCCTTCTTACTAATCCGAGTGTCTATCACTTCCTAATCAATATCTTTTTGTGTATCTTACGTTTTCAATGATAAAAAATTTTGGTTTGATTTTTTATTAATCTATTATTTTATTGTCTAATCTTTATTGCAAAAATACAAAGTTTACAAAAAATTTTAAATATGTTAAAATGAGGAAAGGTAAAGATGAAAATTTCAATAGGTCTTTGGTTGCTGTATTGGGATTCCGTTAATGTAGTCTCGCGTTACAGGTACAAAAATACGAAAATCCAAACCTTTGTCACAAAAAATATCGTGTGCATCAAGCTGTATATGAGGCGTTTCACGTCAACTGTCCCAGCACGCGGCGCGCGAGCCCCAAATCGTGCTATTTCTAACTCACGTTTATGATACTAAAATGTACTTTAAAAAATTGTTTGATAAGCATTTTCAACGTATTTTTTCCTCAGATTTCCAATGACGTAAACAGTTTTTCCGAAATTTTCCATTTTCACCTTCAAAAAGTACAAAACATGTTATATCTCAAAAAGTGTATTTTTAATATTTTTTTTGACCCTCTAGATCGAAAGCTGAGCATTTTTTACGTAGGAAAGGATATTTTCCAAAGAGTGCCCGAGATGTTTTGTGCGAGAAATAGAATGCGAAAGAGTTTTTGAAGATGAAAATGGAAAATTTTGAAAACACTACCTACATCATTGGAAAGCTGAGGAAAAAATACGTAGAAAACGCTTATCAAACAATTTTTTTAAGTACTTTTTAGTATCATAAACATGAGTTAGAAATAGCAGGATTTGGGGCTCGCGCGCCGCGCGTTGGGACAGTTGACGTGAAACGCGTCATATATAGGTGACGTCTTTTAAGGTAGCACGGTCACTCTCGAACGCTCTCTCGAAAACTAGTTATTAATTTGTTGCTAATTTGTTACACTATATAAGTGGGCTATTTGACCTCGTGTGGTTGCAGTACTCGGTCTAAAAAGGCCCACTTTACGCCCTTGGTGGGGGACACGTTTTGTGGGCACAAAATGCAAGTTAACGCACACAAGGCATACATTAAAGAATATTGAAAATTTTAGTTTCTGGTTACAATATTTTTCACTTTACACCCGCAAAACAAAGCCAAAAAAGCGTACTTTACGACTACTATAACGAAAAATTACTAACGAAATTTTCCTCCTTGCCAACAGCATGATAAGTAATTAATTGTAAAAAAAAATAAAATCTGGCAGTGTTCCAATAAAATGATAATCATGCATCCTTGATTTATCTATAAAAACAGAACAACAATACTTTTCTAACACCATAGATATTTCGCACCTAGAAAAATTAATTTCTTCATTTTCACTGCCCCTTTCAAAACCCCACAATCCACTACCAACTCTTTCAGACACCAGGGAGACACACCAGCCCGCCAGCCAAAATCGCATCACTCGAAACACGCGGAACGCCCCGCCCCTCTGCAACATTAAAACCTATTAAGAATCAAGTAGGCCGCCGTCGCCACAGCTAATATTCCGCACGTGCGCGTACCCGCGCGAAATTTACCTGCCCCGCAATTTCATTCGCCCCCCCCCCTGCAGTGAGAGAGAGGAGACACAGTCGCGTACCTTAATTAGCTCGCTCTCACGCGATAAATGATTCAGGCCGATTTACAACTGGAAGGGTTGTTTTTAATTTTCGTCGTTGTCGTGTTGACCGCAGTGCGGAGGTAGAAGGAAAGAAAGAAAAAAAAGAAAGTTTTAGTGTACGTCTGGTTGTGACGGTGCGTGTAGTCGTAAATGGTTTCTGCCTACATTTTCCGTAGGCGAGTTTATTCGCGGATTCGGTACGAATTATGCAGAGAGTAGACAGGAGGAGGAGGAGGAGGAGGAGGAGTGAGTACTTATGCAGCTATTGTCTGCGCGCGCGATTTTTTCTCAAATGCCGAGATGTTTACGTGGCGCAAGTGTCAAGAATGCGCCTACGCTCTCGCTGATATAGTGCGGCTGCGATCTCTTGAGTCGACATCAAGAAAAGTCGGTATAGTGCGAATATATCTTAAATATGCGTCGTTTTTAAAAATCAATAACGGCACATGTGGCTTAGAAAAGCGCTGCTGTACTCTCTCTCTCTCTCTCTCTCTCTCTCTCTCTCTCTCTCTCTCTCTCTCTCTCTCTCTCTCTCTCTCTCTCTCTCTCTCTCTCTCTCTCTCTCTCTCTCTCTCTCTCTCTCTCTCTCTCTCTCTCTCTCTCTCTCTCTCTCTCTCTCTCTCTCTCTCTCTCTCTCTCTCTCTCTCTCTCTCTCTCTCTCTCTCTCTCTCTCTCTCGCGGGCGCGCACTTAGAAATCGTCGGGGGACAGTTTTATTAGTACGAACACGAACGCGAGCGCATTGTAAATCGAAATCTCCGCGAGAGAGAAATTTCCATACTATTACAAATTCCCAATATTATTCGAAATCGATTCGAGCTACACAATGCGCGCTATCTCTTGTACGCGAACGTGAGCGCGCGTGGTTGAATATTTCAATTTTTCCTGAATTCTCCCGAGAATTCTAATAATTTAATTTCGCGCGCTCGCATGTAGAACATTCGATTACCAGATCGCTGATTATTATTATTATTATTTATCGTCCAGAGTCTGTATGTCGAGCCGGCTTTTGGCTTAGTTTCTTCGTGCGAGCGCGCGTTGCTCGGATTCCTTTGTTATAAACTCGACGAGTCGGATAACGTGTCAATAAAATTTACCACGTCGTGTGCTAGTAGCGCGAGCGGATTCCCCGGGTGAGAGGAAACAAGTCGGGGCTATGTTCGGCGAATAGCTACCCGATTTAATTGAACCCGGTGCGAAATTTTCTAATTGATAGTTGGAAAAGGTGCAATATAGTTTTTTGCAGTATATTGTTAATAAAGTACAGATGAGTTTTTTTCAAGTGAATAAAGCTTTAGATTTTTATTGCCGTGAACTACAAGTGAATGTTATATATTTTATTTTTTAACGCGATATGCTGATATCTTTTTAAATCTAGTGTTTACATTCTTATTTAAAGGTTGCATGTCTGACTGTAATGGGCCTTTATCTACTTAAATATGTTATATAATTCTAAAGTATAATACAATATTGTTGCAATGATCTAATCTTATCAATTTCAGTTGTTTATCCTTTTTGCAGAAGAAAGATTTTATTTCAAGCTTGTACTTTTTCCTTATCATTAAGTTCGTAATCATTGTAATGGGATAGTTTTTTAAGATCAATATTTTCCAAATGGCTGTACTCTACAAGCTGCTATTTAATTTTCTAATATACTAGATTTATTCTGATGTAATGATGTAAAAAGTTGAATGCTTGAATAAAAAATCTCAAACTAACTTTGTACCTTCCAATTAACAGTTAATTAGAGGCAGTTTTAAAAGAATTCATCTTCCAAGAGATCACCGTTTTTTATAACAAAAAAGTTTAATCATTACATGTATCCATCAAAGAACTTATTCGACGTTTCTTCTCATTCGCTGTAAACGAAGAGAATGCACCGACAACTAGCCTCTCACTCGCTCACAAAAACGGAATGAAAGACCTCTTTCTCTCCCTCTCACGTGCATATAAAGCCACACAGAGACTCTTTGATAACACAAATCCGGACGTGGGTCTCTACAAAACACACGCATATACTGCGGGCCCGCGTGCGCATATTTACCCTCGCCACCACAAAGCTGCACTAGAACCCACCAAAGCCGTTTAGCCGTACTTGCTCTCGCCGAGGAAAGACTACCTCCGAGACACACTTCGTCTCACTCTACGTATATATACACTCACCTCCTCGTAATGGGGCACATGCCTTGATGAGTTTCTTCCGTCTGTATATATCGACGGAACTTTTAATAACTGCGCGTTATATTAAGCCAATAGCGCTGCTACTATCGACGTCGGATTAATTCGAGGGAGAGAGAGAGAGAAGCTGTTTTAAGGATATATGCGCCCCGCGAACGTTATTGCGTGAGCGCAAGTTGATAATGTATAATTATGTTTGCGGGAACGCGCTATTTGCGCCCCCGCACGCGTTCGTACGAGCGATAACGGATTTGACGGTTATGTACGTCTGAGTGTGTGTGCATGTGTGTATTTTCTAGACATCGGTTAATGAGAACTATAATTGTCCGTGTACATGCGTACGATAGAATCGGGATTAATGAAGTGCGTGGAATTGGTAGGTGCAGTGCAGGCGCGTGTGTGTGTGTCGCTTTGTTACTGTCGAAGTGATCGAAATAATTGATTAATCTGTACTCTCTAAATTCGAATAAGTGGAATTTACTCTCAATAAGTGAATATTCACTTATAATAAGACCAAACTCGTCCACACATTGAATAAGTAAACGAGTTTGGACTTATTATAAGTGAATATTCACTTATTGAGAGTGAATTCCACTTATTCGAATTTAGAGAGTAGTGTTGTTTATTACTAAGAATTGAATTTTTGTTTGTCTTTTAACTATCAGGAAGTATAAAACATTTTCGAACGAAGGATCTACGAGCAAAAAAAGAAAAGAAAACAACAGAAGTGTGTAGATTTCAATACGAGAAAATAAAGAATTGTTCGGAACGTGTACCCCCGTGGCTAAGGTTTCTTTCTCTACTTTATTTTTCAAAATATTTGGTTTAACGATCCCCTAGAAAAATATTCCGAAAAAATGTTTCCTCACACATGGAAAAACTTATTTGCAAGAACAGAACAAAATAGAATTTTTTTTTCAAATCAAATATAGAAAAATAAAAGAATTAAAATATTGACTACATCTGATAACCTTCTTTCAATTGCATCCTTCCCAACAAATCTTTCTGACCACTAAAAACTAGTAATACAACCTCCGCCATTCGCCGCTCAAAAACTGATTCAAACCTGACCACCATTTGCATCCAGCTCCCAACGGCCCGCTTAATTCACCGAGATTACACGCGCATCGAAAATATAATTACCACACCACCTCCGGTCTCTTTTTCCGCTCGGGCGCTGTGTAACCGCTGATTATTCGCGCTCTCTTTCCTTCCGCTGCCTTCTCTGGGTGTGCCGGCCGCGGGTGTACGTGGATTCCCACTGTGCCTCATCCCCTCTCTCTCTCTCTCTCTCTTTAATTAAGGGGCATTTGCCGATCGCGTTCGCCTGCAATTACATAAGCTGCCGGCGGCGGCTAACCGGCGATCGAGCGCGTCCGAATAATGCCGCACGCGCTGCCGAGTTGAGATTCTCGCAGTGCTTTGCACCTGCTCTCGCGTGAGCGTGCAGGAGGTGGAGGGTGGATTTGGCGAGGTGGTGGCGGTCGTTGTTGTCAGTTGCAATGTAGTGAGGAAGATTTAGGAGAGGATAGGGTGAGGTGGATGGGTGTTAGTCGAATTTTAAATTATGCAATGGGTTATGTGAAGGTTCGTCATTGGTGTTTATGAATTGAAGTCAGAATTTATAGCTTTGAATAGAAATATTAAAATAAAGTTAAGCAAGTATTTAGATGTTCGCATTTTTTATTATGATTTAACATTAATGTAAAAATTACAGCATCTAATCACAATGTCATACAGTGCCCTGAGTTACTATGTCTATTTACTGTGAATTAGCTGTCTTCCCTACAATTTACGCAATCATAGGGTCTTGAGTGAAACCAAAGCGCATTCTAACTTTGGATTCTACTCCACAGTTAACCGTTTGAGAAGAACCTGGAATCTTTTGCCAAATAATATTACTAGCATCCAAATTTTAACACGTTTCAAGTCAGCACTTCGATCCTCAAGCACCATCTATTAACTCTCATCACTTGCGTTTATTCATTCTCATACTTCACTTTGATACTTCGCCATCTTCATACATTTTATAATTATACAGTATTATAAAGGGCGAATTTGCCCGTATAATGATAATCTCCTATGAATATAATGATAAAACCTTTACGATTGGTCAAGTCCGTTTAAATGGAACCCGTGATTGGTCTGCAGTGGCATTAGCTATTAGCTTAAGGTCTTAACTGATTCGTCCAAATAAAGATATAAGTTATAAATTGCATTAATGACTTAAAGTTTAATATTGTATTACAAAGAAGTGTTATTATTTTGTCTCTAGTTAGTAATGAAGGACTATGAAAACTGTTCTGAATACGGTTAAATTTCTAACCTCGAAATTTTTGTATTTTTGGAATAAACTAAAATAAATATAAAGAAATAATTCAGTCAATTCTGACAAGATCCGTTGGGAGTAAGCATAAAAATTCAAAACTACAAAGGTGTTGTGTAGTTCAATGCGACGTTTCGTCGACGGGTTTGTCGACCTCTTCAGCAATTCTTACTGCAATGGGGAGTACAATCGTGAATACGATTAACCACACACTGGATTAAAATAAATATAAATACAATCCAAGTTTTAATACAAAATATTGGATAAATTTGTGTATATTAAAAAATAAAATGAATTTTAAATTCATAATATTTCAATATTAATTGTTTAAGAGAAGGTGAAGCAAAGAGCGCGCGCAGCGCGCTTGAACTGGCTAGTGATAATAAATAATCCATTTTAGTTTTATAGTATAATTTTCTAATACGGAAATCGCATTATTAAAATGGTAATACTCAACATTGTCGATAGAATTATTGGATATTGGATACATCGTCGTTCTTTAACTTAGAATCGTTTGTATTTGAACATTCAGACAAAAGTATTCTAAATAAACGTGACCTTAAAAAAGGAAAAACCAAATCAGGTAAACGAAAAACGTTAATGTCATCGACGTCATACAAAATTTTAACCGAATTGTTTTCGTTACAAAAAACTACTAATACAATCGAGTGATACTGTTTCCCGAGGCCAATCCTCCTAATTCCCGATATGACCTTGACAATTGTCTCACACACACTCTCTCTCACTCAAGCAAGAATGATCGGACTTTTCTGTCTTTCTCTCTTCTTTCGCTGAGCTTCCCTTTATGCGACTTCCTGTTTGTTTCTTCCGCTCTGCCGCTCGACCCATAAAAACGGAATGAAATAGGCGGAAATGATGTGCGAGGGAAAGAGAAAAAGAGAAAGTGGGGGGAGGAAACCACCTTTGTCGTTGGCGCTTAAATTATCTTCGAGTGCTAAGCGCATTGCCCCGAGATGACCAATAAAGACGTCTTCTTTACTTTTGTCGGGTAGTAAGCTGTTACGTGAGATTGGCCTTGTGATTTAACGCGGACAAAGAATTTTCGTAATGTTTGGATGATGTGATCCATCTGTGTAATGTAATAAATAGCTGGTGACAGTAAATTGTGGTTTTGTGGTTGTCTATGTCTGTCATAGTTGTTATGAGCGACCTGCAACTGCATAGAAATTTGAAATTTTGTTGTTAGATTGAGGTTGATAATAATATGAGAAAAGGGAACAAGGGCATACATAAGTCTTTTGAAACTCACCAAACAAAAACACGTTTTAGGAAATAGTCAATTTTCCTTCGATTTATCGGCATTCAATTTGATACACGAAGATCACAGATTTGTTAGGTTGAGTACTGCACGCACTTATAATAAAACTGAAAGTCATTATTTAGAACAATTAATTGGAACCTTTACAACTTTTACAAAACCAAATCTAAAGTCTATTTTGAACAATAACCGCACAATGAATGAACTGCATACCGGAACGAAGCCCCACATATGTACACATACACGCACATGTCGAGCGCGACATTTCATAACGGCCAGAAAAAGACCTCGTCCCGCGTCATCCCGTGCTAGCGGCGAAAAACAAACAACAGACCGTACCAAAACCGTGAAAAAGTCACCTCCCCTCGTTACGCTCTCTCTCTCTCGAAAAAAAAAAAAAACTACCCGTGCGCTTCAAACTCATCAGAGCGTAACGGACGCAGCAGCGGAACACACCTAGTGGTAACAATTACCATCAGATAGCGTCAACGTCAAAGATACGCGGTTATTAGTACAAGAGAGAGAGGGCCAGAGAGAGATAGAGATGCGAAATTGGGGCGGGCGGTAGCCGTAATGCGCGACAAATCGTCCGTTAACGCGGAGGGAGGTAATAGTGGTGGGTCAGTGTGACGCTCGGAAATCGATAGGAAAGGCGGAGAGGTGACGTTTGATTGGGATGAAAGGGCGGCTCGTGAATAGGTCGTGGTAATATGGGTAATGAGTGGTATGGCGGCTGATGTTTGGCGGGGGTAATGAGCTTAAAAGTGATGACGGTGTGAATGGACGGAGGGAAAATAAGGGCGACTGTTGCGGTAGAGTTTGGGGAATGGGGTTGAGCGTATAAGTAATCAAAAGTGGAATCTCGTTGGGTAGGCTAGTAGAGTTATATTCGTTGGAGATTAGTAAAATATTCTACGATATAATCGACGTGTAAAATAGTAACAAATATTTCAGTTGAAATTTTAAAACATTTTATTTTTTACTGGGGTATACTGATAAATAAAAATTTACATTTTTTCGTTAGTCGCGTGGGTTTATTTGGTATTTTCTGCCAATTTATCGTTCTCGACACTTCACAGCCGATAAAAAGGTGAGACAAGGTGAGAGCATTAAATCGTTACTTATCTAGTTTAACGAAAATGCGTGTGACACAGCGGTTACTTCAATCGTTCCAGTCCATTGGCCAGACGATCCTTATCTTTTTCTTTGGAAAGCGAGTCTTACGCAGCGTTATTTACCCAGTCGGCTTAGTGGCCGATTGCCTGGTCGATAAATGTTGATCTAATAGCGATGTCCGAGCGACAGAGTCCGGCGTAGATAGCCCTTATATGGGCGCAGTAAGTGCCCACCGATTCGTGATCTTTGTAGTGGCGCAGCGATATATACACAATTATCAAATTTAATATAATAATAAACGTATATGTAAATAGAAACTCGCTTGCAGTACAGTAAACGGATCATGAAAAATTAAAAATTTTACTATGCAGTTTTGTTGACAACGCTTTGACAGTTGTATACATAACGCATCTACTATTTGATCAGATTTATGTATACAAAGTATATGCATACGTAACCGGATATAATTAGTCTAGTCAAATATCGAAACAAAACAAACATTGAGGTGGGTTATTCAGGAACTTATACTCTCAGTCATAATGAACTGCATACATCTGATGGTCATTTAGGAAGAGCCTATTTATAATTGTCTGTTTGAAATCACAGCATGATTTTTGGAAATAAAACGTATCATTACTTACGTTTCAATGTAGCCAAATGGATAAAATACGTATTTTAAAATGTTAAGCATTGTTATTTTTCACCCCAACTGTCTATATGACACACGGATACATTTTTAAGGGATTTTTTAAAAACTATCTCTAAAATTTAAAAAAAAACCGCTGCCAATTCATTGGCCCGTAGCTTCCTCAACCGTAATTTGTTGATTCCTTTAATTAATTTTTAATAACAAAATTTATAATTTTTTAAAAAATTTATTGCATAATTATAATTAAATTCATTTATGAATATTAAAAATTGTTAATTTTTAAATTTATTTATTTATTTATTATTTATTTATATCAAATTTATATAAATTTTGAGCTGATAAATAAAGTTATCATTTGAAATAGAAGTAAAATATCTATATTTTATAATAAAACAAATAGCTATCACGGTTGTTTTGTTATTAACAAAAACGTGTTTTTTTTTATATTTCATAATTCATATTTTTTAAGAAAAAAAAATTTATAGCTATCATTGTTCTTTTGTTATTAACAAAAACGTGTTTTTTAAAAAACTTTATAACTCTCAAATAAATTATAATAATGCAGAATATAATGCATTCATAATGCATAATTCATAATTATAATAGATTATAATAGATATAATTTTTAAACATTTTAATTCATTTTGTTGGTTGGTTTTTTAAAAATTAAAAAAAAATCATCGAATGCCTACTCAATGACGTTTCCTCATTCCACACCACGTAGCGGTAGATATCGTATCGGTAGGTAGCGGTAGCGGAGTTATGAGTTTTTTAAAAAAAACACGTTTTTGTTTTTGATGATAACTAAAGAACCGCGATAGATAGAAAATTAATTTTTTTAGAAAATATAGGTATTTTAATTCTTTTTCGAATGCCACCCACCCCATTGAGATAGATATAGCCGTTCTCGAGAAATTACGATTTTTAAAAAATGTCAAAAAATTTTTAACCCCAAATATTTCTGAAATTTATGGACCAATCATTTTGCCCAAAGAACTCGACCGAGAACTATAAAAAATCTACCTCTAAAAGGAATTTTGAAGCTATTAAGTCAATTTTACTCTTGTAATCGTTGAACATACAAAACTGATTTTTTCATTTTTCAATTTTTTACTCAAAATCTAGCCTACAGAATGTATTCAAAATTTAATAGATTATAGCTATTTATATTCTGTATTATCATGATTTTTCTCAAAACAATTGATCGTTAAGTTTAGGAGCTAAATACTTCTAAAAAAAAACACGTTTTTATTAATAACAAAAGAACCGTGATAGCTAGAAACTTTTTTTTTTTAAAAATATAGGTATTTTAATTCTCTTTCGAACGCTACTCATCAGATTCGAATAATCGATCCTATCATTAAAAAAAAATCAAAAAACAGTTTTGAGAAAATCGAAAATTTGAAAAAAAAACAAAAACGCATCGCCCCAATCAAAAAACGGATTTTTGACCCGCCATCGCGCAAAAAAACAAAAAAAATGAGACCTGTCCAGTCAAAATCGACCGAGTAGAAGCTGAGATCCAGGCGCGCGCACACACACACACACACACACACACACACACACACACACACACACACACACACACACACGCGCACACACACACATACACACACGCGCGCACACACACACACACATCCATACATACATTTTTCAAAAACCATGTATTTTGATTCCTAACACCTCGGAACACAATTATAACATGTTTTTACAACAACTCGAAAATTTACTATCACAAAGCTTCCTCTAGGAGGAAGCAAAAAAATTCTAACTTGAGCGCATAAGTAAAAGTTTACTTAAAAAAAGTCAGTCGTAACTCACTATTTTCCAGATAGCAGAAGAGAACGTGCGCAGGCAAATGTTGCGCGGATACCTAATTTGGAAGTCGAGTTTATCTAACAATTTTTTACGCTCTCACCCTGTCTTTCTCTCTCTCTCTCTCTCTCTCTCTCTCTCTCTCTCTCTCTCTCTCTCTCTCTCTCTCTCAAATTGTCCGAAAAATTATTGTAGTTTGAAAACTCGGGGCCCGCACGTTCCTATTAGGAAAAAATTTACAGTTGAACTTAGCCGCCGCCGATGCCACGCGCGCGAGTTATGGTTGCCGCGGAGGCAATGTATCTTTGCCGTGCGATTCATGCAGTTGCAAAGTCTAAAATATCGACCCTATGAGCAATTTGTAACGGGCGAACATTAAAATCGGCGCGAGCGTCCTACAAATTTTGCTTTTTGTAATTTCTAGTGTAAATGCGGGAATAAGCAAAGATAATCCCCACCACTTTGTGGGGGCTCGGGTGAATTTCGCCTGCATTGTCATCATAAAAGGTACATTGCTCAAAACTTCGAGTGCAGTTGTTCATTCGCTACAAATAACTGTTTGGAGTTGTTCTATCTTTCTTGCCAGGAACATGTAATTTACTGCTGTAATATTTCTGATTAATTAATAATTGATTATGACGCCATGAAATTTTACCTCGAGGTTTTACATTACATGCATAAAGATTTTATCTGATGTATTATATAGTGGATAAAAATGACACTTTGAAAATAATAATTCGTATGCTTTACGATATCATTAAAAATTAAATTATTTATTATGATTCTTTTTATGTTGCAGGTGAGTCAGAGGACACAAGTATTAATCCGCTGAACGTACCTACGTAAGTTTAATTTTTTTATTTTTATTGCATTTTATAAGTTAATGGGTTATATAATCCCTTGTACATAAACAGATACATTAACCTATTACTTCCCACGCGGACATTTTTGAATCAATGGGCTTTTAGCTTCGAAAAGTGACAAAACTGTATCAAAACGTAAAAAAAGTATGTTTTCTTATGTAAAAAAAGTTGCTTTTTCAGATTCCGCACTGATAGAAGTATTCATTTATTGTAAGCCGCGTGATCTTAACTATTAAGTCACCGGCGTTTGAAATTTCGACAAATGAATATTCCTTTACTATTAATCCACGTGGATTAATATCTAATAACGTGGTGTATTAACAGTTATAGTGAGTAGTGTATCCGTCACTGCACACATAACCTTCAGAACAGCGTGCAGAGATGCGAGGAGAGATCGCCATAAACACATGCACAACACACACACACCCACATTATACACGCACAATAACCGCGGGTCCGCGGCGACGACGACAACAACATAAAGACGGTGCGCTCGCCTGTATAAGAAGACAGCGGTATAAGTACGCCGCACAGCAGCGTGCCGTCTATGCAAGTTCGTGCGTGCTCGGCAGCCGAAAACACATGGACGGACCGTCCTCTTCTTTCTCGCTGCTTGTCACCTCGTTTTTCGATGCCGAGTGCCGCGAAGAACATTGAACAAAGGTGATGTGATAAGCATGAGAGGAGAATGGGTATAGGCCGCCCATATGTTTTCGGTAGCTCAGTAGTCTACGCTGCGTTCTGCATTGCCGACAGAGCCAAGCCTTCTAAATCCTGCGGAAGTGTGCGCAAAGGAAGATTCATTAACTAAAGGGGATGCCTTATACCGGCAGAGTTCTCTGCCTTACCGACCAAAATGTTTTTAATTAAAGATTAATTGTTATAAGCTTTTCCTTGAATTCTGAGAGTTGACGCACATAGACAAACTTATTATCTACTTCCCAGTCAAATTTCAGATAAATTTATTGGAAAATAAAGACGAAATTTGAGAACTCGCAAGATGTCGTATTTTGGGATTAATATGATATTATGCGACGTTGCGAGTTCTCAAATTTCGTCTTTATTTTCCAATAGATTTATCTGAAATTTGACTGGGAAGTAGATAATAAGTTTGTCTATGTGCGTCAACTCTTAGAATTCAAGGAAAAGCTTATAACGATTAATATTTAATTAAAAACATTGTAGTCGGTACGGCAGAGATCTCTGCCGGTATAAGGCATTCGCTTAAGAAATCTGCATTTGGGCTAAAGTAATTGATGGATTTCATACAAAACATATATACGAACGTATTGGTTATGAATATTATATAATAGTAAGGAAATTTGCCTTTCATTTAAATACACCATGTTTTTAGATTTCAGATGAATATATTCATTTACTACAAATGAATACTTCTATCAGTGCGGTGACAAAATTTCAAAATTTTCAATAGAAAATTCAATATGGCGGCTCAAAGTTGAGAAAATTTTTCTTGAGAGCAACTCTTTTTACACAAGAAAATATACTTTTTTTTACGTTTTGATAAGTTTTTGTCACTTTTCCAAGCCAAAAGCCAATCGACTCAAAAATATCCGCGGGGAAAGTAATGGGTTAAGCAAAAGGCAATATTACCGAGAACAAACAGAGAAACAATAGATAAAATCAATAATTAGCTTGTATGGTAATTTCATGACCTCGTTAAAATTAATAATTCATTCCATGATCTACGTAATCTGTAACCAGACGTGTTAAACGATTTACTAGATTTATTATAAGTAAATTCATTAAGTTTGTTAGATGTAACAAAATGAGTAAACACCGTTTAACAACACAGTATTATTGAGGTTATAAATTGACTTGATGATATAACTGTTGAACAGATTTGAGATTAGGTTACTACATCATGGTCAAATGAATTCTATATACTTAACTAGCTTGAGAAAAGTATCCTTTACTGCTTCAAACGTTTACTCCCAAAACTTGCGTACCCAAAAAACGTTTCATTGTCACAAAAGTTCTACTTTATCCTTTCAAACGCTCCTAATCCAACTATTGTCCGAAAGTCACAAAACACATTATCCACTCTCATTTTCCAATTTTTCCCCAACGGATTATCAAACCTGCGGCGAAGCTCCTGCACGCGCGTGAATAATACATCGTTAGCTCACTTTCCACACACGCCCGAGCTGCGCATCGCAAAACGCACCGTTCCATCTCCCTCTTTCACTTCATTTCCATAATTAATAACATTATCGCGAAGCGGATATTGCTTTGTCGTAATAATCAGCGAGCCCGCGCACGCTCGTTCGCTCGCTCGACTCAAAATTCATTTAGCATTTTGCGTTTTAATACAGCGTGTACACAGCGCGCGCGTACGAGATATACGAGCTTCTCCCTCTCTCTCTTACTCACTCGCGGTATGTTTGCGCGACGGTATCGCATCCATATCTCACGCGTCTGTCAATATAACCCGCGTGAAAAAACTGCCTCCGATCCATATTTGATACCGGCAGAACGCGGCGATTCATGAGAAGGAGAGAGAGCGAGAGAGAGAGAGAGAGAGTGAGATGTGATGGTGGTTGGTTCAGTTGCGATGCCACTTTTGATGCATGGATCGCGGCGGATGGGGAAAGAAAATAATTGAGCGAGGAGTGGTAGTGGGAAAGGGAGCTAACTGACAAATCGGTAAAATTGTTTTCGTTAATTAAAGTAACAGATTGGTTTGGATTGTGTCGTCATCGGGACGCACGTCGGCGAGTTATATGGGATTCGAGGTGCGGAGATGGATCAATTATGATTGGGAAAAGCATGTTTTTGGATTTTTTCATTTGTGGGGATTTTCTAGGATTGTAGCTTTTTGATAAAAAGTTATGAAGAATTGTGGTAAGTGAATATGAGGGAAAAATGCAAATGAGATGCATTGTAGTAATTATTATGTAAATGATAGATTGATACCAGTTTTACTTTTTGTGAACGGGGCATATTTAAATTTTGGAGGGCTTAAATTGATTTTCTGATGAGACACTTACTTTTACCAGACTTCAAATTATTCGCTTAGGTATCAAGAATGTGCTTTATTACAAGAGGAGTAATCTCATATCTTCAGAGTATTATGAATAATACAAAAAATAGAATATTTTTGGCAACTCGACAATTCTACTTTTCCTATGGCGAAAAAATACTTTATTTAATTAGCAACTAAAAATGAAATTAAGATGTCAAGGTACTTTTTATACGGCATTTCAGAAGAAGTCAACAGTAGTTTTAATTTAATTTTTAACAATTAACATTTTTCTTTTAACCGTTTAAATAACGGGAAGATAATATTTCAACGAAAACTGTTGTCATAAAAATGAGTCCTATACAACGTAAACAATACCGTCTATTACAGGCTTTTCAATGCAGGGTTACAATAATTAATAGATATGGTAAAAATAGTTTTTACTGAAAAATTTAATTACTTAAGGTAAAATGCCCAATACCTGGGCAAAACGAAAAATACCACCTGTACTATTGGACAACGGTAATGAAGTACTTTTATTGATAGATATATGATGCCAATTTATTAGCATTGCTTACGGTAATAACACTCTATTGACAACGAAATCCTTTTAATTTAGTTTTTAAATTTATTTTTATAAGTATAAAATTTTGAAGGTTATGTTTTTGTAGCTTGCGAAGTTGAACCTTGTCCAACTTTAGGTAACTCTCAATTGCCATAAATAAGTAGTCGAATTTCATCAATACGATTTCAAAGCAAATATAACTTGTTTTCAATAACTTATTTCGAAATATCTTTATTGTATCCCTATTAAAATTCTATTAATGAAATTTGATGTTTTGGACAGTAGGTGAATTGTTACATTCGAAAATATGATTATTGTAATTCGGAATTTCGAAATTAAGAACAATCTGCAGTACCATATGTCGAACTAAAAAACGTCTGTAGTTGACTTCAATTTTAAAATGAATCGTCTAAACTTTGGACCCCCTCCCCCGGAAATGTACTGCAAAAGTATCCAGATACTGGGCATTTTACTTTATAATATTTTATAAAATTAGTTACGTTGTTTTGCTTCCGCACAGAGGAAGCTTTGTGATAAGGTAAAGGACCCAATACTGGGACAAAGCCAATTTTGGAACCAGTAGAGGGATTAGTACAGTAATAAGACGATAACAACATTACTTCATTATAGCATTCTTCATGATGTTAATTATGCAGTCCCTTCCTTATTGTGTTGATTTACATCTTAAATTAGTGTATAACAAGATACTAATTTTTCGAGGTTATGTTTCAGAAGTGCGCATAGCGAAAACTTTGTCCCCCTTTAGGTGCCTCTTAATTTTCATATAATAGTGGGACACGTTTAAAAGTATAATCCCACTATTGGGTTCGAATGGGCGTCCCACTACTGGTTCTAAATAAGTTACTATGTTCCACTACATCCGCCGATGGTTATTTTCTTTTAATGCGATTATTTTAATACACCAACGAAAGAAGGCATTTTTATTTCTTAAAATAAACCATAATATTTTTGCATATGCTTGTAAGCGTACCTAAAAGCGGCACTTTATTTCGATTTTTTTTTTACTATCACAAATCTTCCTTAGAAGGAAGCAATAGGAGGAAGCAATAAAGTATCAGAAACGAATCGAAAATTCGAGGTCTACAGCTATTACTATTGAATCACAAAAAAACTGCAGCCAATAGACTCGTCCTTCTTCATCCTCTGTATTTTCAATACGTCAAACACTTCAACCATCATTCTCTTTTCACAAAACACGTCCTCATTCCACACCACAACCATCACCTCGAAAAATTCTTCTAAAACCCGCCTCCACCCAGCATCCAATCTCAAACCACCTCCCCCGACCCCTTACACTCACTGCCAGCAACTGCATTATCGAATCCCACCCACAATTCTCTCTCTCTACCCCCGCGAGCTATGTTGATTCGCGAAGTATATATATCGACTCGGAGCAAGCTACACTCGCTTCGAGAGAGAATGGAGTCGTCCGAACGAGGTGCCGCGTTATTGGACATCGCCCCCGGGGTGAACGCGATACACGCGCATGGGGTGGAAGGGGGCGACTTAATTGCCCGTGCGATCATTCCCACAACGCGGACGCGACGCCGGCTTCATTTCGAGGTATAGAGTGAGAGGTAGTGGGAGAGAGGAACAAACGCCTCGTCTAGCACAATGAGTCGTCGTCGTCGTCGTCCGCGGGAGTCAATCGCGTGCGAGAGCTAGCTAGCAGTGGAAATTAGACCTGCAGCTCGGGTTATGTAAGGTTGCGTGTATATATATGGAAGAGAATGTTTGTTTTGCGTTTTTGAAAGGTGGAAGTGGGCGTCCACGTGTGTTTGATGAGAGGCCGTAAATTAAGGGGGCGAAAATTAATACTAATTGCGGGGCGCTGAGTGAAATTGATTCGCGGGCCATTTATTAACATCAACTAATTACTTTTAAGCTGCGACTGGTAGAATGTTTAATAAATTGTATTAAGAGAGCTAATTGATAATGATTAAATGTAATAATTGTTATGAATAGCGGGGGCCAGGCGCGGGAGCGCGCGGGATCGAAAAGATTTACCGTGTTTCGTGCAGAGTCAGTTCATTTCGTTTAATGCTCTTTGGTTGATATACTCAAGGCACATTTGTTCTATGGAATATAATACAATATTATTTAGTCTATTATTCTTCTGTTTATGGTAGTATTTGTGCCTTGCAATGAACGAGATATACTTCTGATTGTTAGTTATTTTGATGGTTTATACTCATAGTATTTGACGGTAGTAAAGATTTTCTATAGTGAAGAATTTGTCTTTAATTTATCGATACGACGTATAATTGAACAATTTAATTAGTAATATGTCATCATCATTTCTTAAGTAGACAGTATCACGCTTATAAGTAACATGCCCCACTTCCATAAAATAATAACAAATTTTGTTTGTTTTTTGTAGTAACAATTTAGTAAAATTAATGCTATAAAATCGAAATATCTTATCAAAACAAAGAAACTTAGTATCGCGATTCAGTTTCTAACCATTCGGCAATTAATTCAAGTCCCGTTACAGCCTAACTGAATCAGCCGCTATGACTTGCGCTCCACCATGAGAAGTAATATTTCGAGAACCGCCACTTTGATCCTCATAAAGATACTATAGAAACATGGTATCAAATTTAATTTCACGGAATAAATTACATATTTTTCGCGTAATCGCCAATGACTCCATAAATTTCCCCGCGAAAAAAATGATAACCCAAAATACCACAACCTTGACCAGCCTGAACAAAGCAGCATACACACCCCATTAAAGAAATCGTTTAGACGTCTCCTTCATCAGCCGAAAAAAAGAAAAATACCTTCACCTCTGCGCGTAGTTCGTGCGGCGTAAACGCTCGCAGTCACGCGCGTTCGTTAAAAGATCCAATTACCGTCGTTCTGATATAACGACGGACGATGGCGTCGGCAATTCTTTTTTCTACTTCTACTTGCCTAATGCAGCGATCAATCATGATTAACACTCGTGCATGCGCGAAACTTGCCAGTCGTGTGTGCTGAGCAATGCTACTCGTGATGCATGTACTTGACGGAATTTGCACTGGAGTGTAGAGTAGTGTAGAATGTTTTAGCAAGCGTCGCGATGGGTCTGGGAGTTTAAGCCAAAAGGCATTATGAGTTTCGGCAATCTGTCAGACGTGGCTTTTGGGGATCGCGAGGTGCGGGTTTATGGGACGGAGAAATGATGATGCATCGGCGCCGGGTATACATTTTTCAAGGGTCTCTTTTTTTTATTAATGTCATACGATTTTTATAATCTAGAGAATATGTTGATCAATTAGTTTAAATGGATGTTTTTACTCGATTGCGCGTACACGTAGAAACATCATAAAATGAAGTTAACACACAAAAAAAAAAAGAGAAGAAAAAACGATTATAGAAAGTCTACCCGTGAACTGATATGGCTTATTTGAAGTTTATTTTAGAATTGAAAGTTATTTTATCTTATGCAATACTAAATCTACTTGCATAATTAATAGTAATTAATATAGCCTCGAAGTAAAATCAAATCTTTATTTATTTCGCTCCACTCCAACGTTGCAAACTTCGGACCATGGACTAATTGGTTAGATACTTTTCGTATCTCTGCGTGTCGATAATGAACTTCGTAATAGAATTTCTTTTATTTTAGTGATACTTAATTTATGAACTTGAAAAATATTTAAAAAATGTTGTGAAATTGTTCTTATCTAACTTTTCAATATCGAAATTAGTTTTATTTAAAATGCATTTTGTTGAAAACATTAAAATATGTACGATTAAATAAACATGATTTCTCCTCGTACTTGCATACGATGCATATTTCAAACTTCTTTCCCAGGACGTCGAATACGTAATTAGAATTCATAAGTGCATTTTGACGAATGAATAATTAATGAATCGTTATAATTATCTGAAAATTTGCTGATAGGGCAATCGCTCCTCTGCTGAGAGGAGACAGACAGAAACAGAAAGAGAGAGAGAGAGAGAGAAAGAGAGAGAGAGAGAGAGAGAGAGAGAGAGAGAGAGAGAGAGAGAGAGAGAGGGGGGGGGATGAGAGCTTTAATTATTCTTGATTGGGAACGGATAACAGACATAAATAATCGATTTAGCGCAGTGGACACTCGGGTACGGGAAACTTAATCAAGATTGATCATTTGTTATATACATAAAGGAAACAAAATAATTAAGAATAATTTAGTGCTCAATAAGTAAAAATTTCAGCATTTGTTCGTGTTTTTCGTAATTATTCTAATGAAGTCTTGAAATAATAAACAGGAAACATTCTTAATTTCATATGAACTTATCGAACTTATCGATTTCATAATTAGTAATGTTGCAAACATAATTCAATTATTTTTGAAATGTTGATTTGATTTTAATTTCGCAACAAAATAATAATTAAATGTTATTCAGTTGTGTCATCTTTTTAAATCTTAATCGTGTGTTTTATCAGATTTTAATTAAATTCCTCATAATTCAAAATTAAGATAAAACTAACATTGAAATGTAAAGAGAGAGTTTTTCTATTAAAAATATTGTGACAGTTTGGTAAACCTGAAATAGATGAAGCGGTTAAAAAGAATTCCATTCTAATTTTTACCGGGATGTCACTGTAATTTTTTTTCTAACAGCTTCAGTTGTTCCAGGTTTACGAAACTGTCACCGTATTTCTTGCGCGAAAAATTTCTCCCTGCGATTAATTCAAATAAAAAAACGATTTTTTTTTATAATCTACTTAATTCAGCGGGAAGTTGTATAAAAATGTCCGTAGACCTAATAAGGTTTCAACGAATTTACCTAAATAATTTTATGCGAGAAGTATAACTTTTTGTATAAAAATTGTATTTGAAGCTTAGTCTGGATGTTACTTTATACAAGAAGAAAAAAATTAAAATCTCTAAAATAATTTTTAAAAATCTCTTTCGAAGGTTTTTGAACCACGTATAAACATCTCCATTCTTATTTGCTACAAACATACTGCGCCAATCCAGAAAATCGATCGCTCAGCAACCACAACACTATCATGTAAAAGAAACCACCTACTCCCTAATCCAAACCACCACCACCACCACCAGCAGCAGCACCGCCGTCGTCCAAAATCACAAAATCTAACTGCACCCACCTCTCACCTCCGCTGTCAAAAATCTTCCCACTCTCCCTCCTACCCCAAAGAAAACAAACCGCACGGCGCGCTCAAATCCAAACATCCACACGTTCAGCCGTTGGCGCGTTGAAACAACAGCGCTCTCTCTCTCTCTCTCTCTCTCTCTCCCTCTCTTCCCACTCTATATCAACGTATGCAAATCCCCGCGAACACTCACACACCAGAAACCGCGCAGAAAGAAAGAAAGCCCAAGATAAATGGGCCCCCACCGCCGCGCCTGGTCCCCGATTATAGTTCTACCCACGTGTGATCGATTACCGTCCGTTAGTGTGTTTGCAGTGCGCGCTCGCGCCCTCTGTAATTAATTGAAAATTTTAGATGATGCATAGGCGATAGGCGGGCGAGAGGTTAGGCGGACTTCCGCGCGGGCGGACACCAGCATAGCCGAGGCATAAATTATTTTTGATTTAGACGAGCGCGCGGTTATCTTTGCTTCCTCGCGAGAGTCAATAGGGCGAAGAGAAATATTGGGACGGTGCTTTGTTTCGGGGGCCGAACAAACGGTAATCCGTACGTATGCATGCATGTGAGTGGGTGTATGCACGGTCGATTTTGTCGCGCGCCGCCTGCAGTCGATTCGGTTGGTCCTATAATCGAGGCTTTCCTTCGATTAGCTCTCTCCCTCGTAGAGAGAAGTAAATGTGGAGAGGTACAATGCTGGAAGGGTTTACGCTCCTGGTTATAGGCCATTATTTGGTGTACGCGAGGAATAATAGATTCGAAAAGGAGTTCGATTCTGGAGAGGAAACATTTTTCGGTCGTTATCATTTGTTGTTGAGGTCGAGTATTCTGAGTTTTTTTTTTTTTTTAGTAATTTGATTCTTGTGAATATGTGAGATATTTTCATTTCATCTGCAGCAAATAATTGTTTTCATTTTTAATTTTGTTTTGATGGAAATAAAATGCTGGTAGAACCAATTTTCCTTTACTTTCCGTCCAATATCGATGCGCGTATTTATTGATGAAATTTGTACACTTTAATAACAACGCTATCACGAGTGAAAGTGTATAATTAATTAATAAAAAAGGGGGTTTGAAAAAAAACCGCACAGCGTGTCTTAACCCATTAAGTCCTGACAGGACGCACTTTTTCAAGTTTTTTCAGTTACCCTAAGTTCAACGAAAACTCGTCTCAGAAAAATTCGAGACCAGTCAATATCGACATAAAATTTTATGATCTTTCGTTGTGTTTGCTCTTTTAGCAAAAATTCGTGATTTTAAAAAAAAATTTTTTTCATAAAATCAATATTTTCGGATCGAAATCAATGAGGAGTATGGTCGGGAAGTGAATATATCGCGTCCTCGGACCCTTTTCCTTAATGTTCACGTGATTTCATATGGAAATACAAAATGGCGGTATTCAAAATGGCGGATAATATTTTTGTATATAAAAATTAATTTCTTATGGATACACGTGAAAATTGGTAATGGAGGGCTGATTACGAATTCGTGATTCGATTTGAAAAGTTCAAAATCGCGTATCCAAGATGGCGGACAAAAAAATTAAAATCACATGTATTTAAGAAATAATTTGCACTAAGGGGTTCTTGGGGTCGCTGATTTGAAATTTTGAATTTCCATATGAAATCACGTGAACATTAAAGAAAAGGGTACGAAGACGCGATATATTCACTTCCCGACCGTACTCCTCATTGATTTCGATCCGAAAACATTGATTTTTTGAAAAAAATTTGTTTTAAAAAATACGAATTTGCGCTAAAAAAGCAAACATAACCTATCTAGATCAAATTTTTATCAAAAACTAATAGCAGATTTCGAAAGATCATAAAATTTTACATCGATATTGACTGATCTCAAAATTTTCTGAGACAGTTTTCGTTGAAATTAGCTGAAAAAACTTGAAAAAGTGTGTCCTGTCAGGACTTAATAGGATAACCTGGAATCGAACCCGAACCCTTCCGTTTTAACGGAAGCTCTCATATGAGCATTCCACACGAATTGTTTAAAATTATATTATTCATTAAAATTCGGATTATAGTAGGTATTTCCATCAATTGTAACATGAATTGTAGTAAAAATTTGTGCACAATTCAGCACGAAACAATAAAAAGTAACGAAATATTTGTGAATTAATTAACCTAGAAAAATTGTTGCAGTCATTATTAGTTATTGATTTTTTAACATATAATGAAACTTTAACGTACAATTTGTTTCTGATGAATATGCAATTCGAGAACACGATTACCTCTACAATATCGCTTCAAAGGCGGCCGCAACATCTATACTACTACCCTTCGACAAAAACCACACATGCATCTCAAAACGCTAGCTAGCTAGCTAGTTTCACGTTACCCCTCCCCCCATCGCCCCGGTAAAATTTATCACCAAAATTTTGAACAAACGCGCTCAGATAACCTCTCTATATATATGCATACATATATATACACTCGCACGGACCGCAGATCACGATAACGCCCTTCGGAAAATTCCCCCGCGCTTTTCCATTATACAAGCGCGCGCGGCGACGCCGTCTCGGGGCGAGGTAATTCCGGGAAAATAGGATTTGCAACACGCGCTATTGAACTTTGGGGCTCCGGGTAGAGCACGAGGGAAGGGCAGAAAAAAGTTCCTAGCCGACCGACAAGGCGCTTTCGTGTTCGGCATGGAAAAAAAGGAGTAGTGTAGTAATCTCGAGACACGCGAGTTTGATTTTTTTTTTTTTTTTTTGAGGGCTGACTTTTTTTTGCCAGAAGTTCGACTCGCGGATTTTTCGAGCACTTGCGATATCTCGTGCTTGTGGGGGTAACCGTATGCGCAAAGTACGGGTTCGACGGTGTTTGCAGGGGAAAGGAGAGTAGAATTTTTTGGGAGGTCGGACGGAAAAGGGACGTATTGTTTTTGGTGGGGCAGATGTATTGTGAGTTGAGAGGATAACATCGTGATTAGGAATGTAAAGGAATGCGTTGAAATGTGTGTCAAGAAACTTTTCATCTGATTTAAGGTAATTATCTTAAAACTACGTGAGTCAAAACATGAATGTTCGACGTTTGACCAACGTGGTATCACTGTGTAACGAAATTTTTTATCTAAATAAATGTTTATGCGTATGTTTATTATTATTAAGTAGTAGTAAGTATAATTGGTCTAGTTACATCGGACCTATTTTTTTTTTTAAATAAAATGACATTAATTTCAAAATTTCGGCTAACCTCAAACTTTGAATGATTATAACGCTTGATAAACGGTAAATATTTTTTTAAGTTTTAAGAACTAGTTTTGCTCCAAGTTTCAATGTTTTTTCGAATCTAATGAATTCACAGCGATGGATTTTCTATCATATTAACGATGTTTTCTTGTCAACGCCATTAACCGCAATGCTAATTATGCGAAAAAGACCGAAGTTTGGACGAGTATATCTCGGAAAGTAAACGATAAATCGCTCTCAAATTTGAAAGTTATACTTATTATTATCTAAACTAATTTTCCTAAAAGTTTCAAAAAGAAATCGAATTAATTCGTTTTAGCTGATAACTACCTTAAATAGTAATTGTTGAAACATTATTTGTTTACGTACACAGAGAATCGGATTCTGATAGTCACATTGTTAATTAGTAACAGTAATAATAACAACATATTCGAACTGTATAACTATTGTTTTCTAAAACCGATCTCCAGCTTAAATATCACTTATCTTAATCCTATCTGAAACTTCGTTCTTGTGTTCCATTCAATTGCTGTCAAGTAATAGCGCTGATACTATTGATTTCCAAATAACGAAGGGATCAAATTTACCCACTGATCTAATTTGATTCGGTTTTCCCACAACTTATAATAGGTACACTGAAAGATTCTCCGGACATCTGCTGTACTTACTCCAGTGCAGCTAATATACCTTTCATTTTGAGCGGTAGCTCTCTCAATATTTAAAGCGCTGCTGTTCAAAAATCCTGAACATCCGCTTTTTATGCAATAGTAGCGACAAACTAGGACCATGCATTTTCGCACAGCAGTTGCCGATAATAATTAACGCTCGAGGAATCTTGCAGTGTAATGATTGCTTATTTCATTTTAGACACAATTAAGATACCTCGTTGCAAGAAAAACTATATTGCTCTCGACTAAAGTCAGCAATCGCCTAACCAGTCATCCAATCTTGATAAAAATTCATTCCAAATTCATTTCAAACGTGATCCCTCAACTGTTAAAACCCGTAATTTCTCAAAAACGATAAACACCGAATTCGGCAACAATACTTTCATTACAACCAGAGTCCTTATCCATTAATTATTCAACTTCATCACAACGCGATCGCTCTATCCACTATCCACCAGTACTGCAAACCGGATCACCCTTTCGCCCGCCCACTTTCTCTCGCACAAAAGAATACGCAACGAGCCAAGACACACCCATTTGAATTTCACGCTCCGTTCGCATACACACACACACACAACAAACGTCCGCACACGTATCCATGTACATTCCTTCTCCTATACTAATAAATTAACGTGCGTTCTCTCTAGTAGAGACCCGTGGCGAGAAAGCGGCGGGAGATTTAAGCGTGCCGGACGGACGCCTCGCTGCCTCGATTTATCGCGTGTGCCGGCAAATGAACCGCGAACGAACGTTCTTTCTTTTTCTTCTTCTTCTTCTTCTTCTTCTTCTTCTTCTTCTTCTTCTTTGCGCATAGTGTATTTCCATACGAGTGAGTGAGCGAGCGGATGGTCATATCTGAACGAGAAGGGATTTATGGCGGGGTGTGAGCGTAGGGTGGTAGCGTTGCTTTTTGGATTTGGTGCGAGGCTTTTGTGAGGGAGGAAATATGGTATTGGAAGTTGAGAGTTATCGGGAGAGTTTGGTGGTTGTGAAGGAAATAGTTGGTCATTCTTATTAAAGAACCGTGTTTGTAGCTGCATTGTTTAATGGGATAGAGATTATTACTTGGTGGTAGTGTGTTTGCTTTTTTTTAAGTGATTATTAACTATTTGAATGGAGTTTTAAGAACAATGGAGTTAAATTTGCTTTACAAATTGGCAGGTATTAAGTTCAATCACTGGTTTCGAGTTCGATGATTTGTAATATAAATTTAATTACAACTTTATTGAACGCGAACGAGGTAATGCATGAGCTACCAAAAGGCAGTTTTAATAATGAATAATTGACCCGCATATCCATTGGAAATCCATACATCTTGAATGTGAAGCTTTTCCGCTTTTACAAATCAACTTTTGTAATATTTATTTCCCTCATTTTACAGATTCACCTTTTACTGCCAGTTATTCATGACCGTTAATCTTTTATACCCAACAATACGTACAATAAAAAATGTGCCCCTTATCATTTTAATACCTCAAAACATCTCAATCTCCAACCACACCCCCTCTACCACCCCTCAACGAAAAAAAGAAAAAAGAAGCAACTGCTAAACCCGTCAATTCCATCTCTCTTTACGACCCTCGCCGAGGCCATAACATAATTTGCAGCGCTGATGAGAGAAAGACCGTGAGCAAAGGAAGAAAAAAAAAGAAGGAGAGTAGAGGCGAGATTGCCATGTGCGCCTCGTCGTCGCGATTTTAACCACCCGCTGAAGATTTCCCCGGGGGGATCGCGCCGCGTATGCATAATGTGCCCTCGGACAAAGTAAACTCTCGCACGCGGCCTCTGTGGCGCTCCTTTAAACGCCTTTAGCCCCCGTCGCTGCACGATGCAAATGAGCAGACGCTCGGTGGCTTGTGTATAGGTAATGCTAGTGGTCGGGGGAAGTGGAGGAAGAGATAGTTGAGGCTGCTGCTGCTGCTGCTGCTGCTTCTGCTGCTGCTCAGTTCTTTAGAGATACGGCGGTTCGATAAGGAGGGATGGGGTTTATTTAAGTGGAACGAGTTGGATTTTTTTTTAGCGGATTTAGCGATGTTTTTGGATTAACGATGAGTTGGAGTAATCAATTGTCGACAAAAATAGATAATTTTATTATAAGTGGATGCTGAAAGGTAATGATTCAAAAAAAGATATTTCGTGAAAATATGCAGCTTCATAAGATTTGTGTACAGTTATTAAAATAAATTGGATGCATTGATATTCCATCGTTATAAGATGCGGGGAGAAAAGTCGAACGTACACGTGTATATAATCAAAACTCAGTTGAAAAATAATATTTTTCAAATATAAATCCTTGGTACCGTAGCTTTAGAACAGCAAGATTCTTACTGAACATTTTCTCAGCTAAATCTATGAAAAATGAAAAACAATCAGGAGATGAAATACAATCTAAATTTGCAGCACTATATACCAACTTCGTTGCTTACTTAATTAAACCCATCCCTAAATCCCACATCAGCACGTTTTCATTCCGCAAAAGAAATCATCATTTCTTTCCGACACTTTATGCACTCACATTCATCCGCCGCGACCATTTCACAAAAGAAAAAAGCCCACATATACATTCACGCGCGCGCGCCCGCGAAAAAAGTCGCAGCGAAATTTATTATCGACACGTCTCTCACCCCCCATCTCCGAAAAACCGGCGCGCGCCGTTAATCTACACACACGTATACGAAAGGACCCTCCGCTGTCCTTTTTCGCGCCGGAGTATTTATCTCTCACCCCGGAGCTTTCCTCCGCGCGCGCGCGCGCGTGATGGAATTCCCGGCAGAGCTTGACCGATAGAATTTCGATGCCACGGCTGCTGCTGCACCTGCACGAGAATCGGGCCACACGCTGCCTCGAAAAAAAAATCAACCTGAGAAAGAAAAGAGAACAGCAGCAGCAGCATAGTAGTAGTCCCGGCTCGTCGGCGATTTGTTCGTCGATAAATCGCGGACCTCCACATTAGTTTCCACCCAGAGAGGCACTACCACTACAGCTACTACCTACCACTACTACTGGGTCAAAGGAGACCTTCTGCGTGTACCTACGCCGTGTTTACGCTACCGCTGCTGCTGCAGCTGCTGTGTCGTACAAGACCATAAAGTACGCCGGTAGTTGCGCGACTTTATTGTCCGGCCCCTCCCCGGATTAGCTAATATCCGCGGTCTGTTTTCGGCTTGTAGCTCGCACGTGTGGACGAATTCCGCGAATTCGGACGTACTGCGGCGCGCGCGCGCGTGTGGGATTAATTCGGAGGGGTGGATGGGGGTGCGAGTGAGTTACACGATGTTTTTGGCTAGAGGAGAGAGCGCGTTGAATGTTTGATGGACGGCCGCACGTGTGTGAGGTAGTAGCGGTGGTGCTGCTGATTTGCAACGATGGAACGCGAAGGTATTTAGCATTGATGCCAGTTAGAGGGGGGCGGAGGATAGCGATCGGGTTTTTGACGCGGAAATGTGTTACTGGAGTGATGCTGGGAGTGAGTGCTGAGTGGAGAAATGTGTGTCAGAATTTACGGAGGGGAAATTGGAATGTAGAATTTCGTAGTCGTGGGCTTTGGAGGTTCTAATTTTGGTTGGAATATTGTTTTAGTATTTTTGCAATGTTATTTTCCGTAACTTTGACATTTTTTTTAGATAATGTTTTATTAATAATTGAAAAGAGTACGTTCAAAGAATTGTTTATGTCGTTTCTCATTAACGTGAATTGTCACACAGGGTAATTTTCATTCGGAAAGTCACTTCGCGCAATGGCATAATTTGTCATAATACTCGATCAATACAAGCATAATGTTTCTTTTGTTAAATTAAATGTTCTTTGCCCAAAGGCGAAGATTCATATTCAATACTTCTTTTTCCATTTAATATCATAAATGTTGGGATGAATGTTATTTTAAAATCTTTTACGGCATGATAAATGAAAACGTGATTTAAATTTCATTCGTAATATCAATAACGCATCATCCATAACGTTTTCCATCCGACCGTTACCCCAAAATATAACACACAGAAAAACTCTCCATTAACATGGGTCTGAAGTTTGGATCGTTGGAATGCAACAAATTAATTTCTTAGAATTAATTTAAGTTATTAAAGAATGGAGATTTCATCTAAACCTTTGTTATAAAGTTATTTTATTCTAGAAAACACTAAATCTGCAGTGAATATTAAAATTAATTAGTATAACCATGAAGCAAAATAAATTTTTCTTTTTATTTCGTTGCACTCCAACGTTGCGAACTTCAGACCCATCCATTAACGTACCCTCCCATTAATGAAACAACTGCATGGCACATCTTCAACCTCGTTAACCCCTTTCTCCGCCCCGCAGTCCCCGATCCCGAACCTTGCGAAAAGACCCGCGATTTATGAATCTGAAAACTAGATGAACCCGCGTCACTACATTCCCTCCGTACACGCTGCCACACATCCTATACCCCTGATAAATAAATGATCCATCCACGCTCGCTCTCGCGAATTTACACGGGGGACGCGATTGAATATTCAGCCGCGCGTGTACGCGGACGACGAATTAATCGCTCGCGGGGCGAAATGAACGCGCGCGCGTAAGTGGGGGCGGCGGGGAGGGGCAAACGTCGTCTGTGTCGTGTTCAGGAGCGCGCGGACGCGCGCCATCGTGTGTTGTTTCGAGCATCAGGTACAACGAGCCCCCGAGCGCCCGACTATTATTTTCGTTTTACGATCGTCGCCGTTGCTGTTCACGCGGATTTTCTTCCCCAGTGGAGTGAGCGTCGATAGATGGCGTCTTTATGGGGGTTAGGTGGTGGGGAGGAGTTTTGGGAATTGGGCGCGTGTGTGGAGAGGATGGTTAGGATTTTTAGTAGATAGTGGAAAGTGACATATTCATCTTCTTTGATGAAAAATTCTTTCACTAAAAATTTTCAATTGTATTGTTGATAAGTTTATTTTCCATATTAAGTGAATATATATAACCTAAAATAATTATAAAAGACCTTATTCAATTGATTCACATTTTTCCTAATTAATTTTCACTTTTCCTTTCAACTAGCAGTGTCTCAAAATAACTCAAAATTCACTCTAATCCCTTTCAACGATCCCCACCTACGCTCCCAAAGTAACTACCACCTACATAAACATCCGACAAAATGGTTCCCCCGTTCTGCCATTTTCACTCTCATTCAATCTCATCGTCCTCACACCTCCCCCGTCCCCTAATTTACACGACCATCCGGTCGCGCGATCCCGATGATTTACATGCACGAGATGATCCGGTTATATTACCAGCGCGTAAGCAGGACTAATTAACTTACGAGTGTGCGTCCACGGCTGCTGTGTAACAGTTACGACGGCTGCACGCAGGCGTGTTCCCCTCGTAAAGCCAGAGGACCGAGCGTCGGTGCGAACACGGCAGATTCGTTTACGCGCGGAGAGTTGCGACATGGACGCACGTCGGTTGCGCGTTTTTGACGGTTAATTAGTCGACGAAAGAGAGATAAAGAGGAGTTTCGTTGTCGGTGTTGATGGTGGTAATTGTTTAGTAAGTATAGGTCAAGGTTTTTAGGTACGTTCGAATCATGGTTCACGTATTTCCTGGCATTATGATAGTTTCAATTTTGTACGATAACTTTATTGCTGCTGGTGATCGTCTATGTATGCGCGTAATCTCCATTATTGATGGCGCTGTGTATACGGTAACGTTGCTGACAGTTAGTATTCTACCTGCAGCTCTAATTGACGTTGTAAACGTCCTGGCATTTAGACACGAATTCGTAATTGGACCGTTCCAACATTTCAGCCCGCTCGTCCAATCAGATTCAAGAAATGCGTTGAAGTGCACACCGGGAGTAATTACTCGGCCGTGTGTATATATACGTGTACCGTAGGACCATACACCCCAGTTAACTTCCCCTGCGGCCGTCTTTTTTAAAACACTGCAATCTAGGCCAGCATCGTAGTAAGAAGCGTCGCCCACTCTTTTCACAATTTAGCACGAGTCTTCGCTCCTCGACCTTCCCTTTGGGCCACCGCCTCATTACCTACTCATTTACCTACTTTCGACGCCTCGTCATCTCCAACTTATATGCTTCCACACTTACACGAGATACGTCGACGACTATTTTTCAACCACCGAACCCCGTGCTATCGAACCAGCCGGGAATATCATGTACGGGGTAGAGTCATCGACGCGACGGGCACATGTCGACCGGCCGTCCATTTCGCGTTGGTGTAACTGTCACGAGCGTTCGCTCACAGTTCCGTGTTGATTTTCGCATATCTGTGTGCCTCGGTTATATTGCTCTCGGCTCGCTGCACAATCAGCGCCTTTGTGGTTACGTCCGGCCGTTCGTCTTCGTTGATTGGAGGAAGCACTGATGGGGGTGAGATGCCACATATTTGGGTGATTGAAGTTTGTCGATGGCTTTTAGTTTGGTTTGGAATGAGATTATGTTGTTGTTGATTCGAGTGTGTTGAACGTTAAAAGAGTATTAGAAGGATGACGTTACATACTGTCTCGTAAAGCTATCACAAATTGGAAAAAACCTAAAATATCATCATATATTCTATCAGAAAGTTTGCTAAATAAATAAGAAAGTTTACTACATAACGTTGTAAAATTTTATGTAATGTATGGTAATATTTGGGATTTGCACAGTTTGTGGTTGTTTTATGAGACAAGCTGGTTTTTTTTTTCAAAACTATTACAACTTTGATGACAGGCAAGGAACCCATTTACCCCTTTACCCCATCAAAGTGCACGCTTTTAATTAGTTTTATATAAATTGATACTTAATGTGAGAAGTATTAATAAAGAAACGATATACTAAAAGCTAGTTGAAAATAAAGCCTTTAAAAAAATTCCAATAAATAATTTAAATCAAAACAATTATTTTTATGATTTATAGGTTGAATAGGAATGCGGCCTTAAAATTCGAATATAAGTCGCGAACTTGCTCATGCGGGCTAGTAGACCCAAAGCTATGAACATTTTTTACAGATTCATTTACGCATTTTAATGTGAAAACTGATATGACAGGAAAAAGGGTTCTTAACATAACGAAAAAAAATTTTTGTTACAAAATTTTCAATGTTGCAAAAGTAGATTTTGTCCACTAAAAAGAAATTCAATAAGTATTTATAATCTTTTTTGTTTTTCATTCAATTTTAATTTGCAAAGTTTCATTTTCTTCCTTATTCAATTTCAGGGGGAGGTACCGATATATTAGAAAATTTTCAAAAACTGCAAAGTTATATGCAATTGTTTATAAAATTCAGTGACAAATCTACAATTACATTTTTACTGAGGTTTTATATGACAGCCACCAACGGGTTAATAATACGATATCATGATAAAAATGTGACAAGCACGTTTCGCTAACTTTTTCCACATTTATCAATGAACTAAATAATAACATTGAAAATATCATATTTTTCTAGTTTAAAAATTGCGATCAATTTTATATGAAAATCAAATCAAAGTATTTGTGGATTGGTAGTGCAAATTCGAACTGTAATTATTAAATGCTGATGAAGGGGAATTTCATAAAGATGACCTACAAAGTTGAAACGTGCAATTCAGGGAATTTCGGTAGCAGGACATTTTCAAAATTTATCAACGGGAAACTCAGCGATTCAGATAATTGCTCATTGAAACTTTGAAATTAGTATAAGATGTAGATTGCGAGTGTCTATTCAAAATTATTGTTTTGCTTCCACGTTAATTAAACTATTGATTTCTCAATTAAAGTTTGAAAGAATAAGAATAAATTTAACAGCTAATTAATAGTGCTATGCTGTGATTCTACCAAATAATCAAAGCAAAGTTATTTTCGTTTTGAATTCTATTAGCGCATAAATAATATCATGCAGTAATGAAGTGGCTATTGATTCATATATTACTATTTCTATTTCCAGAAATGCATTGATGCATATTTGACATGACTTTTGTCAATTGAGATTATTGAGTCGCTGGTTATTGAAGAGGATTCGATTACTGTGATATATGGTGTACTTTTCAGTGACAAGATTCGTTTAATTTGTGCCGTGAATATCGTTCGAAAGCCGTTGCTGAAGCTGCATTTCGTTATTAATATTGGGTATTACCGATTCGAATAGAAAAAAATTTCCTCTGCATTATATATTTAACAGAAATTTATAATGTTCTGTATTAAACTAAAATCTGATCAATATGATACAATTTTGTAAAATAATTTTAAACTTAAGAATGAATGAACACAATTTTGTTGACTTCATTTTGTACATTTCTGCAATCCTTGACACTATAGTGCGTATGCAAATGAGCATTTTACGAAATGCTTTAGTTCGTAATTGGCTGTTCCCTAAACGAATTACCCATTTACTCAGATTTAGTTTTAATTGATAGTGACTGGTCAAACAGCTAACCACTAAACTTAAATTAATTAAGCTGTAAACGGTGAAATTGGTATCAGTTACGAATACCCGCTGTAAATTTGAAACTGCGATTAAAGCGATACTTCATAGTAACTGCATCCATACAACTTAGTTTATAGCGTATTTTTTCTGCTTACTCTCTAATTTTGAATATGTGAAGATTCACTTATTTGGAAAGTAAAAAGTCATCCAGTGCGAGTAAGTGAACATTCACTTACTTGATGAGTAAAAACTATTTTCTTGATGCCCTGGTGGAAAGTACGTGGTTTCGCCATTGTTTTCGATGGCGAAAGGACATTTAACCATTGATTCTGAGTTGTTAACTAGGCAACTGTAGACTTTATTAATAGATTGTTTTAGAGGCTTTGTCAACATATTCAAAGTCATTAACCTATATTTACAACAAAAACTATCACTTCTGATCATCAAGGTACACCCGATGGACATTGATTCTAGCAATGCATGTCCCGTTAGTGGCACTCACACACAACCTTTTGAATGTTCATATCATTTTCGAGGTATGTTAACGATTTAAATATTATGTGTGACAGTCACTAACGGGGTATGCATTGTCAGAATCAATGCGGCCCATTGGGTATACACATGATTTATATTGCTTTAATTTGTGAAATTGATAAAAGATTGTTCGTTAATAATGTCGTACTTTTTGTGAGAATTTCTTCTTGAGTGATCATTTATTTTTTCAGATACAAATAAAGTAGTTGACTTTGTTGCTGCAAATGGAGCAAAAGTACCGCATGTTTAATAATTGTACGTGTAACAATTGTAACAATTGCACGTAAAATAAAAATATTTTACATGATCTTCAGTAAAATTCACTTATTAAAATTATGCACGTGATGTTTTCGATGTCCACCCCCCCGACCAGCAGCACTCGCTGCGCTCGTGCCGCAAATGTCGGGGGCGGGCATCGAACTCAATGCTCTCGAGCCCGTCGGGTGCGTTATCATTGTCAGTGGCAAACGTACTTTCCACCGGACATCAAGAAAAATAGTATACGGTACACGAGACGAAATTTCAAGGCCCGCCACTGCGTGATATGGCGCCCGAGGCTTCGCCTCGGGCGCCATAACTTCACGCAGTGGCGGAACTTCACCTTTCGTCACTTGTACCGTAATGTACTATTCAATTATTCTATATCATAAACATTATTTCACTTATTCTATAAGTACAAATATTTTTACGTACTAAATATCAACTTTACTCTTATTTAATAGGTTAACATTATTATCTGTAAAGTCAAATTACACTCACTCAATGAGTAGAAATTTAATATATTACAAGTGAATATCATTATTATACAATTACTATAAATAAGTAAACAAATTTCCGAAATGATATATATTTTACATTATTTTAAAAATAATAATTTTTTGAGGAAGAGTTATATATTATACTAATGAATTTTCGTTCTTGCAATGCGCGCACGTGGCCGTGCATATTTTAAGCTTTAACCTTACATGAGATTATAAACAAATAACATGAAGTAGACTACATTTTTTTTAGAGTATTGACCAATCAGAGCCTGAATGAAAGCGGGTACATTCAATTCGTGATTTATCGAGTTGGTTCTTTTATAAATGGATATATAATATTTGAATTAGGTTAATACTTATTTCAATTTATTTCAATAAATCATTTATTAGTTTTGACTATGGCTCAAATCGTTTAGTCGAATAGTTATATTGGCGGCTATTGCAAAAATATGTTTTCTTACTTCCTGTTTGCTTACAAGGAATGGCTGTAACCTGTTGAACGCTTTTTATTTTTACGGACACAGTGCCTTTTTAAAAAATTTATAAGAATAAATTAGTTGATAACACTTTATTTATCAATTATTTTACGATGATAACATTGGATCATATAGAGACCACCTATCTCAGTGATAATTTCCATACGATTGCGTAGAAACTTATGTAAGTATACAAGCAAGAATGATCATTTATTAAGTTTATTTTTGTTATAATCTGTATTGAAATAAGTAAAAACTTCACTTATTCATAAGTGAGAATCTTGTTAACTTATAGAAAAAATGAACATTTCACTTATTTGGAAGTAAAAAAGATTATTTACTTGTAGAACAAGTAAAAATTTAACTTATTAATAAATGACAAAAATATTCACTTGTCACACGAGCGAAATTTTCACTTAATTGAATTTAGAGAGAAGAATTCAAAATTGTTTTGCCAATATTCACTAATTTTGTTTACATGATGCCATAAAATAGAAAGCAACCGAGCAAAATTATCTTTCAAAAAGAAAACAAAAAACATGTCTACTCTTAAAACAACATTTTCACTACCAAAAAAAGTTTGCTTAGAGCCTAAAACACAAGACTCCCGACTCTAGAAAGTCGAATGAACTCGATTCCTCTGTATACCGCCAAAACAGCCCGACACGCACGCATCTCCTAACTAGGCCCATGCCTTTGACTTTGACAATTCTTCAGCAACAGAGCGCGCACTCTGTAACCACCTCATCTCGCTGGCAAGTGCCCTCCTCGCTCCAGTCTTCCACTTACCTTTACCAAAAAGCAAGTGCGTGCGCCATCTTCGTTAAAAAAGCACGCGCTGCCAATCCGTTCCGACAGAAGAAATAAAAGAAAAAAAGAACCCGGGTTTCTTCCTTCTTTCTCCGGATTAACGAGCGACGTCGAAGCCTCGGTTCTCTACAAAAGGAGGAAGGCTGCCGCGGTGCGCGCCTTTGTGCTCCGTTGTTTATTTCCACGTTTTGTCCCCCCACCCCCCTCCCTTTAACCGACAGCTGGGTTTAATGTAACTTTCGTCGTCGTACTCTTTTCAGCGCGTTTTTCTTTTCTTTCTCTGTCTCGGCAGCTCTTTTTTCAGACCTGGAGAGAAAGAGAGAAGAAGACCATTTTGCAACCTGGTCTTTAGCTGAATGCACCTTTCGGCTAATTAATTAATTATTGGGTATCTCGTAATGGATTGGAAGGTTGTTGAGGTTGTGCGGTTACGAGGTTGAAAGATGCTACTTTGTGATTGGGAAATGACTGATACTGTATTATAATGACTTCGTTTCTTGAAACTTTATGTAACAGTCATGAAAAAATTCTATTATTAACTTCTATTTTAATTTGGCCTTTTGCAGAAGTTATTTTTTGACTTCCGATTTTCGGTCCGAATAGAGATTAAATCTACTTCAAAACAAATGATCACTTGTTTCAACTTTTAACCTCCATTCCGTTCATTAACAGAAACAACAAAATAGCTCGGTGGGTAGCGAGCAAGTCTAGTAATCCGAAGATTGCTAGTTCGAATCTACCCAAGAATTTTTTTTTAGAATGTGAAATCTTAAGATATTGGCGATACATTGGAAATAGCACCCAAGGCAAATAGCGCCAATAACCTTGCAATTGTTGTACATCTATATTGCCAATACATCAGCGATATTAATTTCCAATACAGTAGCAATGTTGTTGCAATAGCTTCAATTTTTACGCGGGTCATTATTTATTTTCTTTAGATCAAATCATATATGATAATATAGGTTTAAACGCTAAAAGTTACATTTAACCATGTTAAATGCAAGATTGATCAATAGCTAATAGCTATACCCGTCGCGCTCAATCTATCGCGCTTTAACTGCTAATTCAGAGTTGACATTGTTAATGAATGATCTTCAAATTGGATTCGAACTAAATTTCTCAATCATTGAGGAATATTTATAAACGTAATGAATCGTTTCAATTAACTAATTAGTTGTTAGATGTTTCCTTACTTTAACAAGAAGACCATTGAAGCAACAGATGATCTATAAATATTCTTTCATCATTTATAAACCTACTGATCTATTTTTCAAACTATTTGAAATGCATCAACCACAAAAAAAGCCTAAAAATCCTAAGATACGAAATCACAACTCATAACAGATTCCCCTTGTACCTTCGTCTTACTAACCGCCAGGCCTATTACCCCACTTCCCGACAAAAAAACTTTCCACATCTCTCTGCTGCTGCTTCCTTCCTCGTCCTTTCAACACATCCTCCTAACAAGACACTTCCCTCCCACACCGGGGCGCGGGCGAAACACAAGAAGTGAAGAAGCGTCGCCGTCGCGTCTCTCTCTCTCTCTCCCCGTTCATTACGCTACTACGAGGTACGCGCGCCGCGCCACACGCTGTGCGCTCGCTCTTAGCGACGCGCGTAATTACACGGCGGTCGGCGTAGCCACTTGCGGTTAATTAACTCCTTAAAATTCAATTCCAGCGTCCTTAGTGCGCGCGCAGCGTGAATTTCGGATCGTACCGTCCACGACGTTTGTCGCCGAAAATTTCGCCTCGTTTCGTTTTATTCCCGGCGACAACGGCGACGACTTTCGAGGAAGAAGAGGAAAGAGAGAGAGGGAGAGAGAGAGTTCTTTCGGAAAGGGAAGTAGATGCATTTTTATTTAAAGTTTTGATGGTGTGCCGAGAGAAAGAGAGAGAGAAGCGGGCCGTGCGATTCAATTGTGAAAGTGAAAAACTTCGACCTTGTTTCGCCCGTGCGAGCGCTTCTGTGAAAGGCTGTCGTAGCTGCTGCTGCTGCTGCTGCTGTTGCTGTGCATTAGACGGAGCGCTTTTTTCCCTCTCTGCCGTGTAAAGAAATACCATTATTGCTTTTTTCGTCGCTTTTTTACGGGCGGATGGAGAAGGGAGGGCGCGTGAGAGTTTTTTAGAGGAGATGTTTTGAGAGGAGTGAGTGCGTTGGAGTTTTAAGGTTGAGTGATTGATTCGGATAGAATCTTAGGAGTTTAGAATCGGCGTTTATAAGAAACTTTTGAATAAAGGTCGGTATAGATTAGAAAAGTTGTAACGAAGAATTCAACTATCCCCCTCGTCACTCTGCGAGTTCATATTTCACTCAAACTTAATTCATCACTAGTCTTTATTTTGGCGAAAACAAGTAATTAAAGTTTCGCTCACGTCTTGTTCGCAAGTAAAATAGCAACCGTTTCGCAAGTTTTCTCGCGCGACTGCGTCCGAACGCCGAGGAGAAGTCAACGAAACGGGGACGATTGAAGCGCGCAGTTAAACTTTCGAAGGTCCTGCGGTTGCTCCACTACGTTAATTACATATTTGATCGCGAACTATCCTTGGGACGAAAGTTTGACTTGACGGCGAGAGAGAGAAGAGAAGAGGAGAGGGAGAGAGAGAGAAGAGCACTTTGCCTGAGAAAATGCTCTGCGAATCAATCTGACATTATTGCGGGACCCGCCCGCTGTCGTTAAATTGACTCCTTTGCCGGAATTCGAGGATAACTTCTGCTAAAAAAAGTCACTCTAGAGCGTTCATAAAAACTACATTAATCCAGTCCAAATATGTCTCCTGGTCCATTTATATAGTCTCTCATCCCAACAGTCGTCTATTAAATATCATCTAAACGATGTTCAAATGGCCTAAGCGTATTATTGTAAACACACATGCAGACAGGCATACGTCACTCGACTCGCTATACAAAATGACCCCTCGAATCGCCCTCTCAGGAGTGGTTGCACTGTTGCAAAGTCCTCGACAAATGGCCTCTTTCACTTCGATTTATCACTTGGATTGACGAACTTCCCTCGGGATAACCGGGATTAGGCAGCTAATAATAATGTACCGTGTACCCCCCTCCCCCCCTTGGATGCAGAATAATACTACCGCTCCTGCCCACCGAATTTTGTTTTCACCCGGACGTGCCGCGTAATAGATAGCATTTGTCTTCATTCGCATGTTTATTTCGTGCAGATGTGGTCTCTTAGTTGGCGAAGCAATAGCGGCATTTATTTACGTTGTTGATATTTGGCTTTTTTTTACATTTGGAAGGTCATCGAGGTCGGCGATACTTTGTACTGTTTTTGAGTATTTTACAAGAGCTTTTGTTTTTCTTAGAAAATGTATAAACAAGTTAACGAAGTCGGTTAGATAATCAGGCTATTGTGCAAAGTTCAAACCGATGTATTAAATTCTGCGAAATGACGCCAATTGTAGTTTCCAGGTATTTTCATTAGGATAAATAGAGAAATTCTGAGAAACGGTTTACCATTAACGGCGTATGAAAGGCATTTATTAACGTCAAGCGGTATAATGACTTGCAAAAGATTCCGGGAAATGTAAGATAAATATTTCATTGTATATTTTAAATCGATAGAAGACGTTTTATTGACAGTTCCAAGAATTATTCTTCTCAGTATAGTTCGCTGAATTTATCTAGACCAATAATTTTCCCTGTCACCTTTACTGAAGATTTCTAATTCAATAAAAAAAAATCTGTCTAATATTAACTTTCCAATTTCCAATATTCCAACATTTACGCGGACTCGGTTCAATTCTCAATACGCAATTTCTTCAACTATCGTCCTTGTACCAACCCAAACTCTCAAAACTAAAAACAAAATGGTTAATATACCTGTCGAATTCTCCATAAGTTACTTATCGCACTCTCGTAATTCGAATTAACCGAAAATCCAGCTTCTAATTTCACACTGGCCGCGTCATTAGAGATAATTTCCTCCCCGCTGGATTTGCTCGAAAAATTAACGCCAACCCTCTCGCCCCACGAAATTCTCCCTCTGGCAGAATCGATCGTTGCACCATCGATCTCCTCCTCCTTTTTCTCCTTTCTCTATTCGTTTCTTTTCCTCGCCCGCCCCCGTCTCACCCCCGTGCGCACTCGCCCTGTCAATCTGCGCTTGTCACGAGCTTAACGTCAGCAGGTATAGCCGTAGAGAGAGCGAGCTGCGAAAGCGGATTTCCGCCGTAATTGGAACCGATTGGATCGACGTTTGAAACACGTGCGTTTCAGCGGTTCGCACGGTTTTTTTTTGCAGCAGTAGTAGCGCAGCACCGTCGGCCCTCGGGCTCCCTTTTATTTTTTGCCGTATTTTCCGGAACTGCCGCTTTTCTCGCTCGATTCGTGTATACTTTTGCGCGTCCGCTTCTTGCGCGCGCTACGCCTTCTGTTAGCTGTTTGTTTTGTTTCGTGCTTTTTTGTTGCGCGGAGACGAGGTGTGGAAAAAGTTTGCCAGGGTTCGGTTTATCGGGCGAAATGATGAGGGTGGAGGGGGTATTCATGACGTTTGCGTTATTATAATCGCGTTTTCGAGATTTGCGCTTTGACGGCTGGGGGCAAATGCTTTAATTTTCAAGGATTAAAAACTTCCGAGACATTACCCTGCTAGTGCTGGCTACTGCTGCTGCTGGCTTTCTAGTTGTGTGAACGGTGAATTTTTAATCAAAGAGCATGAGACGAACCATTTTTAATCCGGCGACGACAAAATGAGCTAAAAGAGTTAGAAACCCGTGCGAGGATTAGATGTATTGAAGTTAAAAGATACTACTTTGATTAAAAATTTTTATGTGGATGAACGAACTATTATATTATATATGTATATAATCTTACCTGCTTGTGTGAATTCTTGAAAATTGTATTTCTTTTCTGAAAAAAGAACTTGTCATTAAGTTCAAAGATTGCAGTGTGAATTTGGCTCGGCTCATAATATTTTTAATAAAGTTATAAAGTTGACTTAAACTTCCAATACGATACTAATCGCTATCTTCCTTTCATAAGAGGGACTGTATGATCTGAGGAATGATAAAGCTGTTTTTATTTCATCATCGGTCACTCACATAAGAGTGATGGTAAATAGTTACGGAAACAATAAATTCGACTTAATTTAAAAGAATGTAAAACAATTGTAAACAGTAAATTACTTGATAATTCTAAAATTTTCCTGAAAAAAAAAATTGATCAGGGCTCGTTTTTTACATTCACATTTATTTCTCTGATATTTTTCTTACCAATCCACCTCTGAAATTTTTAAAAACGAATACAGGTACAATGTACCTATGAGCATTTCTGATTGAAACTTCACCTGTTTTCTCTCATCTTAAAAAAAAGTCATCGTAACACAGTTATATTATAAAATTTCTTCTCTCAAAATTGATAAATCAGAGAGAATTCAAGCCACTTATCCAACCGTTGCTTACAAAATCCACTGCAAGTCCCAAAAGGAATCCTAAGAAAAACAAATTCCGAATATAAAACGAGTCACATTCAAAATGAAAATGCAATAAATTGTCCCAAAATTTACCGAAAATAAACAGCCAACCTCCTCTTCTCGGCCAAATCAGCCTTTAAACATCCGACAAAAACGAAGCCGATAATATGAGACGGGCTGCGAAGCAGGAAGAAAAGCATGCACTCGCTCGCGTCATGAGAGATAGAAACTAAACGCAGGAGGAACACCGGAACACGTACTCGGACTGACGCAACTTGTTACCAAGTAGCACCTGCGAAAGACAAGCGAAATAATTCGAAACTTTTGCCAGCGCCGAGCGAGCGAGAGATAAACGACGGCCGCGAGCGCGAGGATAACGTTTTCTCTGCCTTTTTGCGTTCTTTCGCCGTATTTCTTCGTATATAACAGCCGTGTGTGCACACTGGCTTACACACGTCTCTCTATCTCTCTCTGCCTTTATCTACTTAAATCGTCGACAAATTCGCTGCACACTAAAGAGAATCTTATTAATCGCCTAGTCGAAACGCATAATAGTTTTTTTCATATAGCTGTTTTCATGACTTACGGAATCGTGATATAAATATTTGCGCTTTACGCGTAGAGAAGAGGAAGAGAGGCATATTTAATGCAAAAACATGCCGCGTAATGAAGTTTCATGAGGTAGCTACTTTGAAATTACAGCGAAGTGCTGCAACTCTGCTTCAAAAATAAGGAAACACAGGCATGATAGTGTGTGTACTGGGAAAAGCAGGTTTTTAGTAGCGCGCGACGTCCCGTCGCACTGTGAAATGCACAAAGGGACGGAGATTTTTACGCAACAAACGTAATAATTACATCCCGGCAATTTTTCGTTTGGCGCCAGTTTTAATTACCCACTGACCCCCTGCGGCAAAATGTAACGCGATAAAATTTTAACGGAATAGTCGCGACATGTTATATTTAAGGTGTCAGCTTGTGTGAATATATAAAAGAGGGGGAAACTTATACTCAGCTGATTGCCAAGAGATTCTAACGTGCATTATATTCTGCGAGAAAGGGAAAAAAAGTGTCACCTAAGATCGAACCCTCATCACTTTGTTTACCCCGCCACCTGAGCCTTATCTTCTACGCAGGGTTACCGATGCTTTATACATTATACCAAAATAATATATATGTCTCGAGCTCTGCGTCGTAAACTACATTTTTATTAAAAATAACACGGAGCCTCCTAAAACATGTTATATATAGTAAAAAATTAAGAAGCTTGCGTTTTAAGCTCACCGTAAACCGTAAAGCTCACCGTTCTTGTACAAACAAGAACTGCGTACTTAAAAAAATTCTCCGGCACATAACTTTTCATCTATACGACGTCGGCCGTTGAGATTTCAGTACGAGATCCGACTTAATCAAATTTGTTGTAAACTTTCTACATCATAGCGTAATAGCCCTTCTCTTTTTCTCTCTTTCAGCCTCGTTCGGGCCCTCTTTTTCCACTCGCAGTACACGTACCTGCTTGATCTTTTACGGGGTTACTCTACAAATTCCCTTGAGAATTCACAAACGACTTGATTCGATCTCCCCCCCTCCCTCTCTCTGTCTCCGCCACGCGAAACAATGTTTTCCGGTAAACTTCCTATAGCCAAATATAATCGTGACGGTAAATCGTCCTTCCTTCGAATAGCGAGCTGCTCGCGGCTGATTTAACTTCGCGTCGCTCTCGCGTGACGCGCTTCTCAAGTTATTGAACGCGCGGGGTTAGGTGATTCAATGTCGATGCGTTGCTTTTTTCATTTGGGTGTGGATGAAGTTTTGTTAGATTATGGACTACACCGAGAAAAAAAGTTGGTAAGTTGTAAACAGGGTTGTGAGTACTTGAGTCTTTGAGACACTCAAGTCCTCAACAAGTCCGAACACATTTTGCACTTATGGACTTCTGAATGCAAGAAGTGCAAAATCTGCAACCCTGGTTATAAATAGTTGTGCAAAAGATAATGCGCTGTCTTATAAACCTAACATAGAGTGTACAAATCCAAAAAAGAATTATAGATTATAGGAAATAGTGAATTTTTCTATATTTATGGTAAAATTTCTTATAAAGTATAACAGTTTTTTCTTTTCATAGTGTTTTGTGATGTTATGAAAAAAATGGTAAATTTTTTAAAACTGTTGGTAATTCTCACCTAACACTTTTTCTTACTTAGTATATTGATGTAAATATTGTATGTAAAAGGAATTTATCTATATGATAAATGAAAAAACGGGAATTTTCAGGAAGAAACTCGATTTAAATGTTATTTGCGTCGGTTTGCCAAGAATAATCGAATAAATTGAAATAAATGTTACTGGGAACTGCAATTTTATTATTATCACGTAATAAACATGAATGTCAAGCTTCACCGTGACAGTATAGATTAAATTGCAAATTTTTTCTTGTGTATTAATTATATTCTTCGAAATAACCGCTCATTTCAAGAATAAACAAAATACCTTTATATTTATACTGCAGAGTATATTGATGGAAACGTTAAAAATGTTAATTTTTTATAGAAAAATCGCAATTTACCTTTACAAATAAAAAATGAAAACTCATAAATAAAATAGATTTCTTCATTTTCTTCATTTTCTGACTCCGCTACTTCCTTATTACTTGCAGAAAGATTATGACATACTCAAAATGAAGACCGCAAATCACACGATTCCTCTTTACCCTTCCCAAAAATCATTCTTCTCAAATTCATTCCCACACTGATAGAAGTATTCATTTACAGTAAACCCCGTGACTTAACTATTAAGACATAGGACTTTGAAATCGCAACAAATGAATATTTCTTTACTATTAATCCACGTGGATTAATATTTAATAACTTGGTGTATTCATAGTTAATGATTACTACAATATAAGCAGGCGAGCAACAGCCGCAATGGTGAACACATAAGAGATTGCCGTAAACACACACACACACACACACACACACACACACACACACACACACACACACACACACACACACACACACACACACACACACACACACACACACACACACACACAAAATAACCGCGGCGACACACAGAAAGAAGACTGCACAAGCGCTCGCCTGTAGAAAACAGCAGTACAGCGGTATATACGCCACGCAGCCGCGCAGCGTGCCGTCAAGTTCGCGTGTGCTTGGCAGCCGAAAACACATGGACGGCCCGTCCTTTTCCTTCTCGCCGCTTATCACCTCATGTTTTGGTGGCGAGCGCCTCGGAGAATCGGCTGCCTCACTGCACGCGTCAAGCGACCATCTAATGCTCGGCATCGAAAAACAAAGGTGACAAGCATGAGAAGAGAACGGGGTAGGCCGCCCATATGTTTTCTGGGGTTCAGTAGTCTACGTCGTGTTCTGCATTACCGACAGAGCCGAACCTTCAAAATCCTGCGGAAGTGTGCGCAAAGCAAGATTCATTAACTATTAAAAAATCTGTATTTGGACTAAAGTAATTGATGGATGTCATACAAAACACATGCGAACAGACTGTTAATGAATATTATATAATAGAAAGGAAATTTGCCTTTAATTTAAATACACCATGATTTTAGATTTTAAATGAATATATTCATTTGCTGCAAACGAATACTTCTATCAGTGCACCAACAACAAACTCTCTTCGAAATCCCACCTTATCTGCTCGAAATAAAAAAAAAAAAACCTGTCGCCAACTCACCCGCACAGCAGCCACGTATTTCCTCGCACAGCCGGGCACAGACACAAAAGCTCGCTCGCGTCGCAACTCCCGGCTCCGTTTTGCAATTAGGCAAATGATATGGATTTGTCCCACATGCAACTACGACTACGACGACGATGTCGGGCTTTAACTTGCTTTGAATCATTAGGCGTACTCTGCGCCTCGTCAAACAGTTCAATAAACCTGGCGAGCTGATTCCTGGTGGACTTCAAAGCGCATCACTCCTGCTGCTTCTGCTCCTGTGCGCTACGATTGCACTTTGTCGTCGTCGTCGTCGTGTGTTTCTCTCTCTCCCTGTGTCGCTGGCTGGCTTCGCGCGTACGGGGATAATAACGAGGATAGGTGCAGAGAGGAGAGGGAAGGATGGCTTTGTAGGCTTAAACAGCTGGTGGATCGGTTGGTCGGTTGTTTTTCTCGGTCTTTAATTGTGAATTAAAAGAGGAGGGGGAAGTAGATGAGGCTGATTGAACAAGCGAGCGAAGTGAATAGGGGCTGGGGTTGAAAGTGGTTTAATTAAAAAAATGTCAGTTTTGCAAGGCATTTGAATTTTAATTATTTTATGGCTTTCAATATTTTCATGTGATGTGTAACGTCACGTACGGACATAACGGATTAATATGAATGCGGAATTATAAGTTCAATATTGTTGGTAAAAGTAGGGGGCTATACTAATGAAATATAGTGAATTAGTGAATATTTGCGATAAGATCATAATTTTTTTTTTCTTAATCCAATGTATCATCAAACCGAATAGAGTTTAACAGAATATTGCAATTTTTATACTATTCTCATGCGATTCACTTTTATAGGATTTTTACCCGTTATAAAATAAATATTGCAACAAATCTCGAACTAAGTAGACTCTAAAAGCCCTTTTAAAGTATAAAAGTTTAATTCAAAAATAAAATTTCCTTTTTCAGAATTACGCTGCACAGGAAAGTGGACGGTTTTGCGCACGGAGATGAGTTGAACACTGGATATGATGTTGAAGAGACTTACGGCCATGTTGGCCGTTCTTTTGATGCACTTTATCGGATTATCAAAGGCCATAATTTCGTCGGGTAAGTGCCACATTTCATTATTGATTCTGTGATGATAACATCTACAAATCATTTTTTTTTCATGATCCAAAGCTTTTATTTTGAAAAACAGTATGGCAAATGTTAATTATTTCTTCTATGTTATATACGTTAATTAATACAACCCTTAAAAAAGCGATCATCAATTCCAGTCATTGTATACAAAAAATAATTTATCTTATATCCTTTTCATATTCTATGAAATGGTGAAAAAAATTGATCGAAATGTAAAGAACTGACGAGTTTCATCGGAAAAATCCTAACTCCCACTATAAATATCCGGTTATTACAAATTTTCTCTTGAATGGCTCAATTTCCGCAGTCGCACTTTCCTTTATTAGAACTTTCATTATTATACATTTAACACTTCTGGTAAATACTGCCTTTGGCAATTATTCCGTTTTACTTCTTTCTAACTCGTAAAATTTTACTGTTTGGTCCAGTGGAAAATTTCACGAGCTCTAGTAAGCCGCGTAAAAATATCCTTCAACATTTTTTACAAGACTAAAGAAGGCTCGTAAAAGTAATTAATGAGAAAAATTACTAATGGGGCAATTATTCATAAAATTTTATTAGTTGACATGGAGTAAGCCAAACGACTTAAAAAGAATCACGCGGAAAGGTCACTGGATAGAATTAAGGTACTGTTGAGTAATTTTATAGAGTTAATTTAAAGGTTACATTCGTAAATTATTTTTAAAAAATGTAGTGTTTTAATGTAGTAGACGATTCAGCGTTTTCTTGACCTTACATTAATTTCAATCGCAGCAACATCATAAAGTTAATTCCAAAATTCAATAATGCCTTGAGACTAATTTAAAATTTTCTACCAGGACTTTTTACAATCAAATGTATTCAAAATTAAATAAAAATTCCTAACTTTTACAGTCATGTCGTTTGAACAACTATTAGCGTCATTAAATAAGTCTCAAATAACTTCATTACTTCTATGAATACTCTTTTCGTTCAAAGAAAAATAGTAATACACATTATACCATATTTCCAAGCAGATAAACCCCAATTGTACTACTCCCTCACTCAAACATAACACCCCATTCCTCCGTCAAAGGTATACACACAACATGCCAATCCGATTTTTAACCTCCCCTCTCCATTTTCGCTCGGTTCGCATACGTGCCAACGACCCACTTAAAATTTCGTAAGCTCCCCCATTCTTCCGCCGTTAGTTTCATGCAAGACCTACTTCGCATTCTCTCACCCTCTACCTCCGATACTTTAATTCACACACGCGTACGCATGCTTGCCGCAGGCGTCGGGCTTGTTAGACTCTTCGCTGGCTACTGCCGCGGCTGTACTGTTATTTTCGCCTAATTCGCGGCCATCCGGCTGGAAGATACGTACGTGTACGCGCCTGGCTAGAAATTGTCGATTTTTTTGTGTTGACGAAACGCGGGGCGGTGATGGCAGGCCATCGAAATTCCGTGCCTCGAGTGCCACTTTTGACGTTGAAGCGTGCACGCAGCGTGCCCGCAGTGTGCTTTTTGGGATAGCGGTGTTTATTCGCGCTCGAGTCGGTGGGTGGACGCTACGGTTGGTTTATTTCGCTCGGATAGAAAGTTTTTGCGCTACCGCTTCGCACTTGGATGACGAACTATGTATAGTGGATGATGGGGTTCTGTGAAGTTCACTTGACTGGTTCTTGTGTATCGCGTGTCTGCTGCAGACTAGTTTAATTGTTCAAAGCCCCTTTTGATGACAAGATTTTACAGAGTCTACTGCAAAAGTCGCGTAAAAGTTGAAACTATTGCATATTTTGCACGTATTGATACAAAGTAATGGATCAGTGGATAGCTAGCAAGTCTAGTAAACCAAAGATCGTGGGTTCAACAAAACTGAAAATGTTTTTTTTTTTTTTTTAATAACTCGAGAACAAAAAATCGTGGTACTATAATGCTAATGATACCCAAGGCTAATTAATAGTTTTAACAGTCTTGCAATTGTTAATTTAGTAGCAATATATGTGCAACAGTTTCAATTTTCACATTGAAACATTTGCATTGACATATAATAATTACAATTATTTAAATAGTTTAAGAATCCCCTACTGAAAAAACTCATATTATGAGAACTCACATGAAATTTTACATGATTCTCATGAATTCTGATATAAGGTTTGGGCACGAGATCTCATACAAGACGTCGCATGACTGGCCAGTCAGGAGCGCCGCCACCAGGTGGCGCATGGCCTAACATGCATGTAAAAGAGACCCGTTCGGGTATATGTCGAATTCCACAGAAAATTACCCGTAACTGTGGTCAAAAAATCGTAAAAAATTCAAAGTTGAAGCGCACCTCTAACAACTGGTTTTCCTATTCTGTAGCAAAAATAATGCACGAAAAGTATGTGTCGAACCAAGGAAATCGGAATGATGTTTTTCAAGAAGCTACATTTAATTTTTCTTATAGAAATTTAACATGGGAAAAATAGACGAAAAGTAGTCATCGAAAATTAAAGCTCTTTTCTTCTACTTTAATCGCTTTTTCGTGAAATTTGTTTTTGCCTCTTCAGTAGCTTGCAATTGGGTTTATCATCAATGACTACTTTTCGTCTATTTTTCCCATGTTAAATTTCCATAAGAAAAATTAAATGTAGCTTCTTGAAAAACACTATTCCGATTTCCTTGGTTCAACACACTTTTCGAGCATTATTTTTGCTACAGAATAGGAAAAACCAGTTGTTGAAGGTGTGCTTCAACTTTGAATTTTTACAATTTTTCGACCACAGTTAGGGGTAATTTTCTGTAGAATTTCACATATAGGAAAGTGTGTGATGCAGGGGTGGGTGGTCGGGACCGCCTACTATGTCTTAATACACTGAAAAGAAATGAGTTTCCAGTTTAATGTCAGTTTGATTAGAAAATCACCATGAGACCGCATGTGAGTTTCTAACAAACTACAATTACACTGGAAATTCATATGAGATCTCATATGAGTACTCATGTGAGTCTCGTATGATATCTCATATAATTTCTCATATAAGTTTTTTCAGTAGGGTCGTATTTGTTTGAGAACCTAGTTTCTAAATAATATTCTTGAGAGTGTAACTTCAGCTATTGGAACAATAAGGTAACGATACTATTACCATACATGTTTCAAAACTCCTAATATTAAATTACCATTTAACAACACTGTATTAATTATTGATAGGCTGATAATCTAGAACAATTATTAATGTGATTGCCCGTTGTTTTATCGTTTTTCTCAATTCTGTAATTACAGTGTAAACTATGCATTTCAAATTTTACGACCTGAACAACAATTTTATGGGTCTGAAGTTTGCATCGTTGGAATGCAACGAAATAATTTTTTACGATTGATTAAAATTATTAAACAATGGAAATTTTATCTAAACCTTTGTTTTAAAGTTATTTTATACTATAAAACACTAAATCTACACGCAAAATTAATATTATTTAATGTAAACGTGAAGTAAAATGAATTATGTTTTTTATTTCGTTGGACTCCAACGTTGCAAACTTCAGACTCATACAATTTTCATAATTAACAATTTTCAAATGAACCTTGTAACACTATTGCAGCATTTCTAACAAACGGTAGTTTCGTACCCTCGTAAAACGAAGTTGACTCAGTTACCGTCACCTCCCGTTCTCACTCCAACCTTCCGTTTAATTCTGAAAATGGAAAACTTCATCTCGCATAACTTGTTTCCACGCGTAAACGCTACACACATACTCACCCCCACACCCATATTATACGAATTTCCAAAACTGCGAGTTCCGAGTGTCACCACTCACGCTCTAAAGCATCGTCTTATCGACATAGTAATACATACGCCCCATGGCAGAGAGCAGCAGTAGCACATGGCGCGGGTGTGCCGCCCGCTGATAAGCCCGAGACGGGCGAATATTCCTGGAGAGTTTGCCTTTCCGGATTGAGAGCGTCTTTCGCTGTTATGCTTCCCCGTCTCGAGGCGTACGCGCGCGTAGAGAGCGAGCGAGTTGTATATGCAAGTGCTTCAGTTCGATGGGATTGCGCGTGATTTCGCTGCGCGCGCGTTGTTATATAAAAGTGGCCGGTCGAAAGGTAGCTCGAGAGAGTATAACGTAGTCGTCTATATGTTTGCAGTTCGAATTTTAAAGCCGATCGGGCGGTGGCAGACAGCGAGCGAGTTATATTTGCAGTCGGTCTGGAAATTATGAAGCGATACTGCTGCGTGTGTACACCGCTGGGTGGAAGTTTGCTGTGTGGGATTGGGTTTAATTGTGAAAAATGGCCACGAATATTAATGATGAGCGTTTGTGAGCGTTCGTTATAAGTGGCGCGCGGACATGAATTTTCCCTCGTTTCCGGGGGAATATCAAAGCGTATTAATTAGTTGTGAACAACGTATAGGCACGTGATGTTAATCTATTTAGTTGCAGGTAAACAGTTCAAATAATAAACAAACTTTCCTATCTCCTCCAGTCATCCACTTACTATAGCTATTACTATCATCCCCAAAAGCCTCTATAAACCCCTCGCCATTTCGATATTTCAATTCAGTAGCATTTACGCAATCACACACACACACACACACACACACACACACACACACACACACACACACACATATATATAATATATAGCTCTAATACTCGTACGAATGCGCGCGTTGGCCTGTGCATGCTTTGCGGCTCTCGGGTGCATTCGTGCGCGAACAGAACCCGCTTCTATATATAGGACACAGCTGGAATTGATGATCAGATGAGGGTTGCTCCGCTCTGTACCTATACACCGTGCGCTTCGGGCTTGCGCCACCCTCTCGCTCGACGGATTCCGACACTATAGCGCATTATTATTTCGTGCTAGGCACTTGCAAAGGATGTGTCTGGAGGTGTGCCGGTTGCAACCGCGGGATTGAATTAATTGCAGATGGGTTTTTGGGATTCATTTGTTTCTGTGGAAGTTTTGGTTTTGTACTTTTAAGTTTATCAAGTTTTTAAATAAAAATTTTCATTAATTTTTTGTACACACGGTAGTTTAATGTTTTCCGTAGAATTTCTCATATAGAAATAAGAGTTACTTCAATAATAGGTCACATTATTGTAACTCTAAAGGAGAATGCCCACACGACGACCTTATTTAATTTTAAAAATCCAACCTATAAAATCTGTATTGTCGAGTTTAGAGTATATGAAAACAAGGTATTTAGAAAAAAATGGTCAGTTTACTAGGTGGCAGAGTTATTAAAAAATGATTGATTATAATTTGTTACTATACTAAATACATACAAGCAGTTTAACCCGAGTTTGAACAGCCTTTGATTTTCAATCGACATTTTTGCGAGATTTTTATTCTCTAAGTGATAATAGTACAGATTTTACAAGTTGCGTTTCAAAAAATAGTTAAATGTATACGCCATGGACGTTGTCCTTTATCACGTACTTTATCTAATTTGCATGAATACAATTTCATATAAAACTGTATACCGTGACCGTATTTGATACAGAAATATGATTTTTTAATAAAATTCTTAAATAGAATACCTTTATAATATCCGATAATTTTCCTTAATTACGATTAATTTTGGTGTCACGTTTATTTTAAGCACATATTATTTGATACATATACATTTAGATTTCATAAGTAAAAATAAATACGCTTTTACTCAGTAATTCTATAATTTAATTTCGTTTCAACGACCATTCAGATAAATCATATAAATTTAAAATCTGCAATCAAATGATGCTACATTCGTTTTATCAAAGCATTTCACCTCTTCCTAAATCTTTTAATTTAACAACAGCCCCACCCCTTCACTAGCACTCTCCTGCAAACACAATATATTCCAGCAGCAGCAGCAGCAGCAACGTCAACGACGCTCGCACAAGCGCAAACACACCCGACATTACGTCCTCGCGACTTTGCGCGCGCGCGTCGTCGTCGACGGGAAAGCACCGTAAGCTTCCATCCTCTACCCTCTTCCTCGCCCCTTGCAAAAAGCCCATTTCAATCTCGACTCGGCGGTGGAAAAATTTGTCCTCACTCTCTCTGCAAAATTTTGCTTGCATTGCAGGTGGCAAGCCATTTCCCGGGATCGAAAATCTGCCGAGGTCCTTCTGGCACGAGCTGAGCTCCCCTTTCACCGAGGTGAGTGATTTAAAGCGGCAATTTATTTTCTAAATGCACATCGCCAGCCTGAGCGAGAGCGAGGAGAGAGGGAGAGAGTCTAATGAAGTCGACCGAGTGGCTTTTCGGAAAATTCCGCGTGCGGAGCGAACGGAAATTTAGTGCGCCGCCGCGAAGACGACAAGGAGGAAGTGATCGAGTGCGAGTCGCGGAGGAGTGATTTTGGTGGTTGCGGAGTAGAGGACGTGGAGCAGGAGGAGTGTTAATGATTCTCGAGGGTGATTAAGAAGGAGGGAGGGGGGAGGGATTTGGTTGGGGTGAAAAGAGGGAAAGCGTGTTTCGAGTGGAATAGTGGTGAGAAGCTGTAGAAACGGGTGTTTGAGTTCTTTCAGTTGGTGTATCTTTAGACGAACATAAGATTCGAGATACTGTTTCACATCAATAATTATAGGTTATCAGTAAAAAGGGATTTTTGAAATTGTGACATGAAAAGATAGTCTCTGATGAATAACAATAATATTATCATGTTAATTAATCTGGTGAAATTGATCACGCTCAAGTATCTAGATGCAACAATAATGGTATTACGATAGCTTTAATTAAATTTGGAAATCTGATGTATATGAGACGAATAAAAGAACTTATTGCAGAACTTATTTGTTTACAAAAAAATCTAACAACTATAACAAAGTAGCAATTGTTCGCAATGAAAAACTAGCATAAAAAAAACTATCAATATAGCAACAAATTCGTAAATTAAAACATTTTCAAACGAAACTTGCAACGATTTTGCTCTCAGAAGCCGCCATGTTATTTTACTGCAAAAGGTTTTAATTTAACCTACATTAAACCAATAAAGCGCCAGAAAGTGGCTGGCGAAATTCGTACCGAAATCAATTCCCAAATCCACTTTTTATCTTCTGTGCTCCCGTGGTAGCTGTAAACAACAACTAACGATTTTTTCATTGTAACCATAGACAAAAGCTGACACCATTTCCAAAAAGCTATTGAAACGAAACTTAATAAGTGTGAACAATGTTTTAGCTTCCCCATGGATTGAACGCAAATTCCAAACCCGAATTTGTGACTCAATGTTGAAATGTTTCGTAATCCTTTTGAAAATTCGCCTACGGCATTGCGTCGCGATCCTGTTTCGCCCGAAATGATCACTTCGGCTACATATTTGTCGACGTTCGTTGCACATGGTATTTCTATATTCATGCGGGAATAGAACAGAAAGTAACATTGAGTAACGCTTCGTTGGCGTCGGAAACTAACATTGGTTTAGCTTGAATTCCTGAAAAAGTAGAAATTCGAAATTCGAGCCGAGAAAACTCAAAATTTTTTTAAATCACGTGTATCCACGGCAAAGCTAGATTAAATAGGCGAGAGAAGGCACGCTCTCGAAATTCGGAGGAATAACACGCGTCGAGCGTACGTACGTGCGCCACCTATATACGTATTCTGCGCGAACTTTGGCGGGGCGCGCGGGTATTTCTCAACTTCTCCCTCTCTTCTACCCACTTAAGGGGATTAAATCTTTTTTGAATTCATGAAATTTTGCGGCGCGCGTTCACGTCTGTACAGGTTTCGGGCGTTTATCTTTCAGGACAGGAACAGGGAAAAAAGCCACCGCGCCGCCGATCGGCAGTGGCGAGGGTATCCCTCTTTTGAAAGTAAAATATGTATCAGCGTTAATACCGTGCCGGAAAGGTTTCATTTGAAATTTTAACGTAATATAAGATTTTCGAGAAAAGAAAGGGCGTTTTATTACGTGGATAGGTTAAAAGGTATAACAGAAGTCGTGGTATAAGGTATCGTATTTAATCTTGGATCTAATGTTTAGCAGAGGATTTGTACTTTGAGTGATGGCTTTATGGTACGTAGCATGTTGGAAGATTTTGAGTTTAATTTGTATTAAACGTTTCAACTTTCGCAGAAGAAGATTTTAATACAGGGACGATTTACGTTCACATTAAAAATGTTACAAATCTCCTGTGATATAATCACAGATAAACGTCTTATATCTTTTAGTAAAGAAGTAACGGGACGAAGCTATCTACAAAGTTTTTTAAAAAAAATAATCATTTCTTTGATCCGTCATGACATAATTGTTTAGTAAAAATCAAGAGTAGCTTTGCAGAAATATGTCTGATAAAGCGACTGCTACAATTTAATCGAAATATTAATTTATCAATAAAGTATAATAATAGTATTATTCTCATAGACTGTGGTAACTTTGAAAGACAATAGGTAATTTCTACAGAATTTTTAGCGGGCATTTTTTTACGAAAGGGAAACGCAAAAACTTCGTTACTGGCGGTGATTCTTCATACAAAGCTCCCTTATCCATAACAAACTTTAAATAACCCAATTACCAACTTCATAATCGAAACATTCGTTTACCTCTTTACCGACCCCCCTCGAAAAATACCATCCAATCTTCTCCTTCCACAGTACCCACCTAATCTCGATAAATCGTCAAAAATGCCCTCTCTTCGACTCCCTAACTACCTCCTCCCACAAAAAACACTGCCATCGCGTCCCGAAAAAAGGAACCCAGCCCGCGCCATAAGGAAATGGAAAGCTCTCACCAGGGGCTGTATACGTACACGCTCGCTCCCCCCCCGACAATGTCACGTATGCACGAGCGACTTTCTCTTTCTCTCGCTCGTTCGCTCTAGGCGGCTTTCTCTACTGAAAAGTGGCCGGTCTCTGCTATACTCTCTTTCATTCTCTTTCTTGCGCCGGCCCCCGCAGGTCTACGAGGAGGAGAGCTTTGCGACGGAAACTGGAGCGACCCCGGAGCCCCGGCCTTTCTTCGAGGACCCCGACAGCAATATCACCGTGCAGCTCGGCGCCCAGGTCTACCTCCACTGCCGCGTGCAGAATCTCAACGCTCGGACGGTGAGTCGATGCTTTGTCTATTTTTTTGGTATACTTTGAGTAGTTTTTGTTCTTGATGTGAGTTTATTACTCGTATAAATTTATTTTTATAATATATAAACATATTATATACCTGAGATAAATGGTTCTCCCTCTCATTTAACAAATATGGTTGCTTTATTAAAATCATCTATAATCAATACCGTGAAAGTTAAAAACATACTCGCCACTATTACGATTACACAGGACTAAAGTGGACATTCCTTAGAGGCCAAAGAAACCTTAGTTATACGAAAGAATTTTTAGAAGGTGTACTGCATTTTCTACACTCAACTTACAGTTTAATAAGAAGACATAAACAAATTATGGGTGCACCTGTGGGTTTTTGCTGTAGCCCGTGGTTTGCCGAAATGAAATTAGAAATGCTAGAATAAAATTATCAGAAATAATATGTTGTATGTGAGATGTTGAAATTGCTTTGTTATAGCTAAAACAAATGCAATTGCCAACATGGTCAACACTTTCAATATTTTTCATTAATTACTCCAATTGATAATAGAACATGAAAATAATAAAAAAAATTAGCTTTTTAGACTTGGAAATCATTAGAGTTGAAAACAACATTGCATTTACTAACTAGCATTGTAGGTAAAACATACATTTTCTATCACACTATCCGACATGTCGAAAAATAGCAATAATTTATAATTTAGTTGACAAAAGCATTCTTTTATCACACCCTTCCTTTCATAACGTCAACATAAATTTAATCATTAGATTACTAACTAACGGGTATCCAATTGACTTCATTAACAAACATATTGATAAAAGACTAAGACACGTTAAGAACAATTCCTCTTACAATAACAATAAGAGCAACAATAATGCAGTAACAGCCTATCTATGAACCTCCCATATATATCTTTAAAACCTGCAACAAATTTAGCAATGTGATCAGACTAGGAAAAGATAAATTGGACCTCCTAGATAACTGCAATGTTGTCTATAAGATTAATTGCCGCGATTGCCCTGGTTCTTACGTAAGCGTAACTACTCGAAAATGTAAATTCCGTCGCAATGAACACTGCAGGTCGGCTACTAATAACAAAACTTACTCCTCCGCATTTCCCGACTAAGATAATAGTTTTAACCATAACATTAACTTTGATTTCTTCCAAATAATAGATAGAGAAATTAGTAAGAAAAAAAGAGAGTCTTCTGAAATTCTCAATATTTATTCCACCAGAATACAATCAACAAAATCAAAGACATCAATAAATTACTAAATATTAATAAACATACTTTTAACCTTTTAAAAAAGCTACGAAACAAAACCACAAACAAATAAGCGACAACGTAAAATGACTTTCACTTTACTGTCTTTCATTTTAAGAGTTTTTTTTTACACACATTCTTACTCTAACATATGTACGCTCTACTACCTTCTCACAGCAGCTACTTCACCTGTTTCTAATTACCTTATCACCTTGGCCGTGGCCTTTAGTTATCCAAATGTCAAGCACTTCGCTTAAACAATCAGTTTAAGTCGTAAATTCGTCATTTCTATTATACATACATAAATTTTAAATTGTCTGCATACACTTTAACAATTGACATCAATTTCGCCATATTGTGATTCTCATGAGTGTATACTATGTGATGGATTTTCAGCGGAGCAAGAGTAAAGGGGTCCCGGACTCTGTGCCAGACGGACAATGTGCCAGAAGCGGTGAAAGGCGCGTTCGCATGAACGGGTGGCGCGCGTAGCGACGTGCGCAGTGTTACCACCGTTGACGAGCGCTCGGCGGAAGATTTGAATATCGCGAAATAAATAGCGCTATATTATTTGAAAAAAAGTCAAAGTTTAATCGACAAACAAAAAATTTCAAATATACCACATGAGGCAAATTTAATTTTCACGTAAAAACATACCACAGCATCGCACCCAACGAAAAAGCATTAACAACAACATAACCGGAAAAGGCAAATAATATACTATAGAAAAATATTGCATAAAAATCAATAGTTTATTAAGAAATTAAATCTAGGAATAAATGTAATACTTTTTTATTTTACGTTATAAGTATAGTATTGTTTCGTTGTTACTGCTTTCTATTGTACGTCTACGTAACTCCCTTACACGCGTTGACCTCACATCCTCCGGGTGCTTGGATTTAAAAATTATTTAAATAATCTTCTTGCTTAGTGTCACACGTTTATGTAACTCCCTTATACGCGTGGCTCTGGCGTCCTTTGGCTACTTGGCTTTAAAAATTATTTAAATAATAGTCTTGCCTAGTATCGCTCGCCTACGTAACTATCTTACACGCGTTGACTTCGCATCCCCAGGGTACTTGGGTTTAAACATTTTTTAAATAAACGTCTGGCTCACTATCATACGTCTACGTAACTCCCTTATACGTGTGTCCCTCTTGTCCCCCAGCTATTTGTTTGTAAAATTATTTAAATAATCGTCTTGCTTAGTGTCACATCCCTACGTAATATCTTTATAATTATTTTACAACATATTTTAAATAAACTAAGATTTATTTTTGACGTCTTTAAAACATTCTGCATGCGTAATCTATCGATCCTAGACTGTGTGTGGAAAATTTGGAGAATTTTTCCGATTTGTAGGTGAAGGTAGGGCTTTTTACATTTATTTTACAACTTATTTTGCAAATAATCTATTATTTTCGTATTTTTTTTAACGACTTCCTACATACGTATTCCATTATCACATTAAACTATGTATGCAAAATTTGGAGCATTTTTCCGATTTGTAAGTGAAATTAGGGCTTTTTACATTTATTTTACAACTTATTTTGCAAATAATCTATTGATTTTCGTATTTTTGTTAACGACTTCCTGCATACGTATTCCATTATCGCATTAGACTATGTATGCAAAATTTGGAGCATTTTTCCGATTTGTAGGTGAAGGTAGGGCTTTTTGCATTTATTTTACAACTTATTATTCAAATAAACTATTGATTTTCGTATTTTTTAAGGACTTCTTGCATACGTATTCTATTATCCCATTAGACTATGTATGCAAAATTTAGACCATTTTTCCGATTTCTAGGTGAAAGTAGGGGTTTTTACATTTATTTTACAACTTATTTTGCAAATAATCTATTGATTTTCGTATTTTTTTAACGACTTCCTACATACGTATTCCATTATCACATTAAACTATGTATGCAAAATTTGGAGCATTTTTCCGATTTGTAAGTGAAATTAGGGCTTTTTACATTTATTTTACAACTTATTTTGCAAATAATCTATTGATTTTCGTATTTTTTTAACGACTACCTGCATACGTATTCCATTATCGCATTAGACTATGTATGCAAAATTTGGAGAATTTTTCCGATTTGTAGGTGAAGGTAGGGCTTTTTACATTTATTTTACAACTTATTTTGCAAATAAACTATTGATTTTCGTATTTTTTGTAATGACTTCCTGCATATGTATTCCATTAGACTGTGTATGTAAAATTTGTAGCATTATTCCTAATTTGTAGGTGAAGTAGGGCTTTTTACATTTATTCCTAGATTTAATTTCTTAATAAACTATTGATTTTTATGCAATATTTTTCTATAGAATATTATTTGCCTTTTCCGGATATGTCGTTGTTAATGCTTTTTCGTTGGGTGCGATGCTCTGGTATGTATTTACGTGAAAATTAAATTTCCCTCATGTGGTATGTTTGAAATTTTTTGTTTATTTATGAAACTTTGACTTTTTTTCAAATCATAGCGTTATTTATTTCGCGATATTCAAATCTTCCGCCGTGCGCTCGTCAACGGTGGTAACACTGCGCATGTCGCTACGTGCGCCACCCGTTCATGCGAACGCGCCTTTCACCGCTTCTGGCACATTGTCCGTCTGGCACAGAGTCCGGGACCCGAGTAAAGAATAAAAATTTATTAAGGGAGTTCCATCCTTACTTAACTAGTCAAAATGAGGGCACTTCTTATTTATCGTTTATCCGCAAGATATATACTTCATAAGAGAAGACGCATAAATAAACTAACAACAAATAATATTTATGTTTTCAAATGAAACAATTCTTTTCACACTAATTCTCAATAAAACGTTTTGAGAGAAGCTGATTTGACTCATTTTTTGAAGTTAAATGTATGTTTTTCGTTTATAATGATGTTTTTTTTCTTCATAATTTAGAAGTACCCAATGGTAGTTTTCCAAAGTTATAAATCTTCGCTGAATAGTTGCCTTGTAGTACAAAAATTTTGGAAAACATTTCAGTGTTAAGGGGACGCCGACCTTGTCTGTTTTACCATCTGACTTAAGCAATTAAAACAAATATGGCTTCTAGCTGACGAATCTACGTCACCAAGTTTTTCAAACTTTCCGAAAATATAAAACTTTCCGAAGGTATGCTAAAAATTTCTCATGACTTTATTATATTTATTAAATTATTATAATAAATTATTATGTTATTATTATTTTATTATATTTATTATTTATATTATTTATTATATTTATTTTATTTATCTTTTTTCAGATGGTAAAACAGGCAAGATCTGCGTCCCCTTAACTATTTTGTAATACATAGATGAATACGGCGAAATTACGATTTTCCATAAGAACCCGTGCTAATCAGCTAAAAAAAAAGAAACATCTACATATATCTTCTTTTTCAATAATCCTAGGCTTCTGTAAATTTAATTAAATTAGTTTTGCAGTTATATTCAATAGCACATCAAATTTTAGTATTGACTGTGTGTTAATTCTTTCCCCGATAGAACTCCCTTAACTTCAATTTTGATGAAAAATGTTTGTAAAATGTCATTTTAGTTGAAGCTTTTAAAAGCTGGATAATGAATATAACAGGAAAATTGCAGTACAAGAGGGCTTTATTATTTTACTAGATGAAAAAATTTAATAAAAAAACTATCTGAAATTAATACGTTACTGATGGAATTAAAGTAGTCGATAAATTAAATTGGACAAACTGATGGGTCGAGCAATCTTTTAACATTGTGAATTTTTGCATGCTTTAAATAACGATACAAGGGTTATGATTCTGTCGAAGAACTTTAAAATATATATAATTTTAAATCATTTAAAAATATTGTTTAAGTAGAGCTAAAATTTAATAATGTAGAGTACAGTACAAAAACAAATAATTGGTTTCTGCTCCAATTGTTCCCGACAGCTGTCAAGTCTGAGCAGCGAACGCCAGCGTTATTACCGAGACACATTTCCTCGTATAATCCTCCTAAAAATAAAATTCTTTTAATTAAACATCCTCGCAAGCGACCTTACGTACACTAAAAAAAAAACGCTAAACACAATGCATTACCCCCCGGCACTCGCTTATCATTCATTTATCAACTCGAACCCTCCTCTCACGCCACATCCAACATCAAAGTCAACCTTACAAATGGACCACGCTACCTCTTTTTCTCTCCCTTTTTCACGTATAACCTCTTTCAGTGAGTTTCGCGCGCGATGCTAAATTTAAAGTAAAAACCGCCGGCGTGTAATTAATAATACGTCGGTGTGTGCCCGTCGCCGAGAGAGACCGAGAGACAGCGTGCCGGGGAGATGACTTTCTTATTTATATATATATATATATATATATACGTACATAGACACATCTATAGCGCGGTGACCCCCTTTTCTACCCTGCGCTGCTGCTTCCCTTTTGTCAGCAGCCGAGCGTGCGCTTTGTTTTTCCTTCGATCTAAAAGCTTTTCTCGTGTACATCCCGCTACCGCCGGCCTAGCGAAATCCTCTCTCTTCTTTTTATTCGCCTCCGCCCCCCGTGCGCGCCGATGAAGTCGCTGCTGCTTCGCTTAAGTCGCTTAAACGGGGAACGTCGTAAATAACCGTCGTTGGAGGAGGAGTCGCGCTTTTCGCTGCGTCTTGCAACAGAGAGAGAAAGAGGGACCGGTTAATTCGAGCCATCACTTGGGCGAGTGCGTAGAAGGAAGGAGTGGAAGAATGGTCGATAAATAATAATTGGCGATTGTTGCCAAGGGGATTATGGTGTGTTTGTAGATTCTTTTTTTTGCTGAAAGTGAGGTTTTGTAGTGGATTCATTTTGCGTGGAAACATATTTTTTCACGCTGAATTCTTATCGGCTTTATTTAGAAAATAGATGTTTACCATAGCGGTTATTTTTTGTAAAATAGAGCATTTTTCCCAGCAATCCCGGGCAAATATTTGCAGTAAAAAATTGAAGTAAAAAGTTTCGCCGAAGTTTCTAACGTGATCCATTTAGTTGGTTATAAAATATTCTACATTTTCATTTCAAATGCAGATGAATGTTATTATTTAATTTTAAACCATTAGTTTTTGTAGTAGCTTGTTTGCTGCGTCAGAATAATAATTATTTTTGTTGATACCTTTTAAATGTTTAAAATGACTTTTAGAGAACGTAATATATTATGAATTGGTTTTTCCAAGAAAAGAATTTATCAATAAAAGAATATAATTTTATTTACTTTAAAAAGTTCTCTACTTCATGGACTAACAAGAAATTTCAAACAGTTATATTTCAGAACTAAAAAATTTTTATCCGCCGTCATTAGCATATATTAAATAAATGCTTGTACATTTAAAAACGCGTACATTCCAACCAAGCTCTAAATTAATTTACGAATACCCTAACATTAGCTTCACCGTTAACAACTTTCACCATAATCACCCTCAATAAAATAACCAATTATAGCGCCCTATAAACCGCGTATATCCTTTTCATCTCGTTCCATCCAGACTCTTCCCACGTCACCCATAAACCCGTTAACAGACAAAAACTCCAATCAGCGCCGCTGAAAAGCATCCCCGAAAACTCTTTTACACACACACACACACACACACACACATACATGTACGCATCGATTTTGTTCTCGTTCCGCTCGTCCGCGCATTTTTATCAAACCAATACGCTCCTCGCCGCGACATTTAAGAATCATCGAAAAAAACGCGCGCGGCCGCCATTATACGTAACTTCTTTCATATCGTGCGCTGCTCTCCATTCAATTGGTCATTTCATCGCAGTTTCCGCGCCCGCGCGATACGCTTGATTATATCTCTCCCCTGCTGCTGCTGCTGCTGCCGCCACCACCAGCGGCACGCGAGAGATCGATTTTATTCGCCACAGGAAGAGAGAGAGAGATTGGAAACGTCGATTGACGCGGCGATTATTACGGCGTCGCGCAGTCGCGGGACGATGCTTCATGTTTCATCATTATCGCGCTTTTCACGCGCCGCTTGCTTCTATGTACGTGTACATACGTACACGTAGCATTGATTCGCGGAGCGATTGTAAAGCTGTCGCGCGAAGGAGATGGGGCGCGGTGATAAAATTAGGAATCGCGCGAGAGGAACGCTGACGCGAGCTGCGCTGGCCGGGGATAATTGTGGGAGGAGGGGAGGTGAAGAAGGAGGGTATATTAATTTGATCGTAAATCGAGTAATCGAAATTTCGGTATAATTCGCGGTGCGCGATCGCGAGTTTGGGGGGCGGAGGGTGGGTTTAAATTATAATTTAGTTTATAGGGAAGCGAAATGATATTGCGGCGGTTTTTCACGAGATCGCGGGTGATAGTATTATGTGATACGCGGTAGTTTATGGGACGGAATTGGTGGCGTAGAAGAAATTAATCGAAATGACCGGGTAGGGTAAGATTGCCGTTTTAAAAAAATGAGTCTGACTGTACATGTGCCAATACTACTTACAAGCATAAGTAGTATAAGTCGTATTGGTGTGGCATTATGCTTCGTATCGGTTTAGGTAACTAAACTTTGTTTTAACTTTAAAACTACTTTTTCATTTTATACCGATATACTATCTCCCTAGATGTCACAGACAGATTTAAAAAGTTGATGCAAATTACGTTTCTTAATTACTAAATGATTTTCCGGTTATAGTTATAAAACTAATTCATAAATATCAGTTTTGGAAATTTCGGTTATTTGATTAATTAGACAAGTATTTATATATCTTTCTAATACAGGAACATTCTTTTCGTTATCATTCAATTATGTAACAAATTTGAAATCAGTATTTTAGTACAAATATTTGCAAAAAAAACTATGGTTTCAAAAGGGCAAATATATCAAAATAGAAGCTGAATAGTTTAAACATTCTTTTTCTTGAAACTACCTTGGTCGAAATGTTAACCATAATTCAGTTATTTTTGAGTTAACTTTATGGCTAAAAACGCACATTGCTTGTTATTTCATAATTATGTACCAATCAGAAGTAAATTATGGTATTTACACTTCACAAAATGGCTATTTTAAATAACAATAACACTTTTAGACGAATTATATTACTTTTGTATGATAATTTTGGTTAAAAATGCTTCCATTTAATTAACACGTTAGCTATAAAATATGGTTAATTGTCTACTACGGTATAGGTCATTTTTAATTCTAGTTTTTGCCATTAAGGAAGTACTCAAACGTAACACATTCATACAAACTTTATACTTTTCCTGCTGACTACCAACTTCATCTTAAAACAAAGGAATTTTAAAATCCACCGAAGTATCGAAACAAGATCTACATATTCAAGTTTCGCCGAACACTTCTCCAATACTTCGAGCAAAAAAGAAAAAAAAAAGAGCCATGGCTGCGAATTACCCTAACAAAGCACCCGCCACCTTTCCTCCTCCTTCGCTGCTCCAATCCCGCCAAACTTGTTCCCGCGAGACTTCCAAACAAGAAAACAGCAGAGCTCCCTCGTCCCCGTCTAAAAGTCATAATTACTTAACCGTAGTAATTAAAAAGCCTGAAATTATAAATTAAAATGAACCTTCCACGCGCGCGCGCGCGCTCGTCTTCGTGCAGTCGACCAATGACGAGAGAGGGATAGAACCCATCGCAACCGCAGCAGCCGTCGAGAGCCTGTCGATAATGTTAATGAGCCGTTAAACGCTCAATGCGTCTCTGCGGCGGCGGCGGCGCAGGGGCCAATGACCCGCCTTGCATACGTTTTTGCGCAGCAGCGTCGCCGGTAATTGAAATTAGCTCGAACGACTTAATCGAGTTGTCGAACTCCGCGCACGGAATTTTCTGCCGAGCGGCCGGCTGCGTGACACGCGTGTCGGGAAAATATAAGGAGTTTTTGGAGTTTTGTTATAAGGGAGAATTTTTAATTGTTTTAGGAGAAGAGAGGAGAAGGTTATTTTGGCTTAAGGGTCCGCCTTTTTTTTTTAGGGCGATGTAAAGTGCTTTGTAGGGTCACGGTAAGAGCCGTGATCCGATTTCGAACCCTGTAGCGTTAAGTATTAATTAGCAGGCTTTGGTGTAATCGTCAGTTTACGAGGATTGAGATCGCTGGCGGGAAGGAGGAGTGGCAAGGGTAGACAATTTTGGGAGGAGATGTATGAAGGGATGTGGGTGAAAATAAGTTGGTAGCTGAATTTCGTTGAATTAATGGGGGTGTGAATTTAGAGTATTTTAATGAAAGCGGGTTGCAAGTTATCAGAGAAATTGGGTGAAAACGATGGTAAATTTTCAATATTATATCCATTTTTATAGATTTTCGTTTTAAGTTTTACAACCTTAGTAAAATCCAAAATGACGACCAAGTTTTAGAAAATAGATTTTAAAAGGAAGATAATTTTAATCCTATTAACCCTTTGTTGCACGAATTTTTAAGAAATAATACGGCTTTTTTGCACTTATTTTGTTTATAATAAATAACGAATGCAAAATAATAATAATTGTAGGACATGATGTATGCGTAGAATAACATCCGACGATCCCGTAGTAATTTATTTCATGATAGGAAACTCTTGTCATATTCAGTAAAGGGTTAACTAATTTTCCAATAAGTGGACGCCAAAGTCACGTTTCATAATTTCTAGGTTATGTTACCCGCGCAAGTTTTTCAAGGTTTGAGTTGCGATTTTGAGAAATAAAATGCCTCTAAAGTTTGCATTGTTGGAATGCAACGAAATAATTTTTTACTATTGATTAAAGTTATTGAACAATGAAAATGATATCTAAAACTTTGTCATCAAATTCTTTTATACTATCAAAATACTAAATCTACACGTTAAATTAATATCAATTAGTATAAACTTAAAGTAAAATGAATTTATTTTTTTACTTCGTTGCACTCCAACGTTGCAATCTTCAGACACATGAAATAAAAGTCTCCAAAATCCCAAAAGATAAGCATTTTTTAATTTATATGATAAAAACGCATTGTAGTGGATACAGCGCCACCCACCATTTATAATACATTGACTTCGGCGTCCCGTTAAAAGAGAAAACTAAGTTATTTCACTTCAAACGTTTGCTTTAAACCTAACATTCAACTGATGCACATGTATGCAGCGTTCAGAACCCTAAACCCTTACCGTCCATCGCTTTAATCCGTCCTCACGCACCCCAAACCTCACACCTTTCCCGTCCACCTCGCTCGCGCGTAAAGCGAACTCTCAAGCATTCTTAATGCCGCGGGTGTCCCGCGTCGCGGTAACCGCATTATACGTTCCTCCTCTTCCTCTTCCTCTCTCTCTCTCCGACTTTTATCTCTCTGAAGTTTATAAGATTATGAAATTTATATTCCCGAGAGGTCGCCGCTACCGCGGCCACTCGCGCGCGCGCCCAGATCGGAAAACGAGGGTAGAGCAAGAAGGAGCAAGTATATAAGGGTTGGGAGAGAGAGAGAGAGAGAGAGAGAGAGAGAGAGAGAGAGAAAGAGAGGCGGAGATCGGATCGCGTCTGCGCGCACTCAAAGAGGATTCTGCGGTTCTGTTTGCCGGCGGATGAGACGCGGAGGTTCGGCGTGACCTTGTTTAATTTCGAAAAATCTTTCTCTCCCACCGGCTGTGCCGTTCGAAAGGGGATATCGAAGGAGAGCGGGCACGTGGCAGACTTCTTATCGGGAGATTACGGCCGTGATTTTGGAGAGGTGGCAGGGCTGAGGTTTTTCGGTCGTGGAGTAGGTTGGATTGGAAATGGTCGGGAAATAATGATTGAATAGCGGGAGTGGAGGAGGGAAAAATATTATCGCGGGGATTTCGAGGTGTAATTTAATCTTGGTTGATGAAAAAATGCAGAAGGAAGCGTTAAATGGTGAATATCGTTAAGAGGTTATTGTACCCGTATATTTAAAGCGAGAAGTAAAACTAAGGAGAATCAGTTCCTCCTGTCATTATATATATATAGGTAAAAAGGAGTTACCGATAAAAAAAGTATTGTGCGAATGTTGGTTGAAAATAGTCACTCGGTTCCTTTAATCGTACGCGATTACAGACATACATACTGCTCAAAACACTACTTAACAAAATTTACAATGTTAAAATATCGATACTTCCTACACCAATAACCACGCATAACTAAACATCTTCTCAAAATTAAACAAATCCTCCTACCTCAGCAGTTCATTTCGCAAATACACCGCTGCCGTCCAATGAGGCACGTGTGCAGCCCGCAACCGCTTTCGCACGAGAGCTGCAATAACCGCGATCCTCAAAACCGCGGTCTCGAATTCTCGCCCGTTCCGGTCTTGACCAAATTAAAAGATGCTTTATTCACCTTTCCCTCTCTTTTCACACGCGCGCGCCTGGAATATTCACGTTAACGAAAGAGGGTTTGTTTCGCGCTGTACTTGAAATTCAATCCGAAAAGTATACAGTGCAATGCGGGGAAAAAGAGGGTAACGGTGGGCAAAAGGCCCGTAATCGGCTTACGCTCGGATGTAGCCTCGATTTCTGTAGGTTGTGACGGCAATTTTTTCATGTAGTTTGGCGTACGACAAAAAAGAGGAAATTACTTGGTTCGTTCGTTATGAGATTAAGATGGATGACGATACGTGGTTGATTTCTGTGTGATAAGATTTTCTTAGTTGAAGTTATCATGGGGTTGGTGTTAAATAGGAAACAATCGAGGATTTTAGGATTTTTATGCATATTTTTTAATATTGCAGAAAAAAGGTTGACTAGTAATCATAACAGCCAATGTTACTAGTTGGATTTGTTGCTAGCAGGATTGGTTGTTTCCTAGATATAATCAACGTAGTAATTTTTATTTTTTATCATTGCAGAAAAAAGGTGGGGTGGGCTAGAAAACTTTACGGAGATATAACTATAATTTTTACCGTGACAATTATGAAAGCCAGCCTTATTGGCAGGATTTGTTACTAACAGGATTTGCTGTTCCCTAGTGACGATCAGCGTAGTAATTTTTACCGCAAGACAAACAAATCTGGTACAGCTAACGTGATATAGCTATTATTACCTATAAAACGACTATTTATCCAAAATACATTATATCCAAATTAGAATTACAAAAAACAAGCGTTGAAACATACGAAACTTCCGTAATACCATAAAATTAAATTAACGTTTGTCCTTTCCTCAGCTTTTTAATCTTTCGAAATCATAATGTACATAATCCTAAAGGCAAACACCTCGGGTGTGTGTGTTGCGAAGCTCGTTTAAATTCGGCTAATCCACCATATCTTCAACAACCCCATATCCATAATCTAATTAATATGCCCAATATTAATTAACGCCCGCGTAACACAAACTAAAAGATAAGCCCACCGCTTGAAAAAAAAAATTAACGCAAACACAAATCGTTCACGTATCATTCTTCACCGTTGGAATCAGCGTAAGACCGAGCGAGATATAGAGAAAGACGCATACATACACACAAATGCACGTATAACCGGGGAACGAGGTATACATATACATATAATGCTCGCAACGTCGCCGAGGAATGCTTCACGTCGCGGCTCGCTGGATTTTGACCCAGATTGAGGGAGGTTTGCGCATTCGCCAGCATCGGACGGAAAATTCGATCCGTTCGCGCTGTTGCCCTCCCCCCTCCCCCCCTAAATTAGATTTCAAAGCTCGCATTGTTATAGGTTTATGGACGCTTTTTTGGGTATCGTGCGCGTAAACAGCGAACGTTACGGGATGCGTTCTAATTAAAGCTGTCTCTCCCTCTATCGTTGAAATTAATAAAAAACTGGCCCAATCCCGTATTTCGACGTTTTAGAAAAGTCCTATTTTCGAGAGTCAGAGTTACCTCGAATTACCTCTCGGGATTATTTCGGTTCCCGTGCGGTGAAGAGAACTGGAATTAAACGAATTTTTACAAATTAGGCAAAGAGGATTTTTCGATGTTCCAGTTTTTTCCACTCGGCGAGAGAGAGAGAGAGAGAGAGAGAGAGAGAGAGAGAGAGAGAGAGAGAGAGAGAGAGAGAGAGAGAGAGAGAGACCGAGCATTTGCATGAAAAAGAGCGTGGGTGAGCCTTTTTGCGCCCCCTTTTTTTTAAATTATGTATTTTTAAGTAAATGCTTTGTCTTGTAGCGGGTAAAATTTTTATCAATGTCTTTTTGAATGATGCCCTGGCGAGCGGCCAGACTCAATTCGGTCCACTCCCCGCAGGACTCCTCTTTACTTATTTATGGCTTTTGAAAATGCTCTCTTTTTGTACGACGCGCGCGTGAGGGTGAGAGGGCGAGAGCACTTCGCGAAATATTTAATCAGCTGCTGAATTCTTCAGACACGTTCTGTTATAATGTGCAATTAGGTCCGTGCGCCGTGTAAATATTTTGCGGTATGCTTGATAATTTAGACTGGCGGCGCTGTTCTTTCGTTCTCGAATTTTCTTTGCTGGAATAAAGTTGTAACTAATAGACACTTAAAGCGGACTAGAATCTGGCTACATTTGGATAAAGTGAGCTGCAACAAAAGATGGTGTTTAATTGGACTTTAATTTCTTTCAAGAAAATTTTTGCGAGAACTTCCTCAGTTTGACTAAAATTTTTAAAAATCGTAGTACGCAGTATATATAACTTCATACGTTACTTTCATATAAATTGGTCAGGGCTGGTTTTCCTTTAAATGATAAAAGTTTTAAAAAGACGTCAGTGTGATCAACTACAGCCATTTTATAAATTTAAAATTTTTATAAGACATATCAGTTAACTACCATTTCTCAGGTCTTTTGAATCCTGGAATTAATAAAAATACAATGTAGGTATCCAATTATTTTCAGGTACAAACTTCCATACGAAATATCCGAAATCTCTACATATTTGGCATAACAATATATTATCGTATACATTGATTAATCTATTTCCGCGGACTTGTGCATCTACATTGTTCGTTTTTACAAGATAAAAGAAAAATCTATTCCCTCCCGAGCATTCTAATGAACGAGCTCCATTTACGTGCGCTACCCACGCGATTGAAAGAAAACAAAACCTCTCTCTTAAATTATCCCGTAGAAACAGCCCGAATCTCCAACCTACTCCTCTCTCGCTCCATAAACCTCACCTATATATACTAGCCTCGAAAATGATGTCGACGTGTAAAATGTCGCTTACGTAACGCTGCGCCTGCACAGGGCAATTCCGATCCCTCCGCGCGCGAGACAGAAAACCCTCCGAAAAAAGCGCTCCCACGCGCGAACAAGGTGAAACAATCTAGATTTACTTTACGGCGAAATTATACCGAATTCCCCGCGGACGAGCGTTCAGAGATTGGTAGAGCCGATATTCGCAGCCATGTTTTGCGTTGGCGGTGAGAGGGGCAGCGCGAGAGGGAGAGAGTAGCAAGCGCTAACGCGCGGGAAATTGTTAGGCGCGCCGGCAAATTTAAATCTTTGGTAAGCCTCGCGCATGTGTGAATGCCGATAAAGGCGCGCGAGCGTGCGGCTATGCGCGAGAATGAAAGGGGCCCGCGAGCGGGAGAGAGAGAATAAACACGGCTGGCGTATTTTATTGTGGATAATGTTTTTCTGGCTGCGATGAGCGCCGCCAGAGCTGCCCCTACGATTTTTGAGCCCAGTTGGGGGAGACCCGTGCGAGGGACTTTTGTTTTTGGGTTGGTAGCGTGGGTGTGGAGAGATTTTGGTGTTTTTGCGGTGTTTTTTTTGCGGAGGGTTGATTTTTAAAAGACGTGTTTCAAATTCCGAACGTTCATAATGAACGAAATATTAACTTAAAGTTTCTAATTCTAGTTAGAATTCCCCGGAGTGTGGTTTACTGGTGACTGCAAGAGTGAGAAGTGAAGAAATACAATTATTATCCGATTTTAAATGTATTAAGCAGCCAAATTCGGCTAAATTTGAAAATGGCAAAAATCTTTCGTTCACTATGAACGTTCGAAATTTCAAACACCTTTTAAAAGGTCGTTAGTGAAGTTCATCTGGGGAGGATATTATGTAACAATTTTAGTATTAGTGAGAAGAAGGTTAGATAAAAATATTACTATATTGATTCATAAAGTGGTGGCAGACTGTAAACACCCAAAAAATCACCAGATTTACGGGCAAATTTTACTAGAATTATAGGAAAATTTATTATATTTTCTATTGTTACGTGTGGATAAACACACAAATATATGAAAGAACGAAATAAGCAAGGCGTCCGATTACAATATGACACCGATTGCAGAAATCCGAGCGGTGGCGGCCGTGGCTGCTTGTTGGTAGTATGTCTGACTCGCGAGTCGGCGGCTCTGGTTCAAGCCCAGGGTCCGTCATTTTTTATTATTAAAAAATTGCGATAGCTCACTCATAACACTATAAAGTTTGGAAATTTTTGGAAACAACAAAACTGTTACAGCTTCCGAAATAGTATAGAATCTTTTGCAATAATATTTCACGTTACGTATATATAAGGTAAACAATATGGATTCTCTGTGAATTAAAAAATGAATATAATTTCTAGTTATTTTAATAAAATTTTAACATAATGAATCGTTATCATCATCAATTTGTTAAACCAATGACTATGTAAATTAATTTCTACTTGAGCTAATACGTTTGCACCCATAATTCAGCAACAATTCATGCACGTATAATCTCAACTATTATCGCTACCATATTATATATATATATATATTCTGTCAGTTATAATTATATCTACGTGTACGTCGACGCAGTTGATACACTAATTTCAAATTCTCGATTATCCTCGTAGCTGTAAAAATAATTATACGTAATCTATTCTATTGTAATCGACTTTTTCGCGGTCTTCTTCGGTCGCTATAATTGCTCATTCAACATTCTATGAAATTATGGCTGTTGATAGTGTGGTCCAATAATGGCGCCTTGGAGGCCATTCATTAACCGGGCCATTCCTTCGAGGGGCGGTACTTTATTACCATGATTTGTGATGTCACGTTACGGGAGGAGCTCTATGAATATGTGTGATGAAACGTAACGAGAGCAACCGAGGATGTGTATCCAGGAAGCGCTCAAAATTGCATACTGCACTCGCTGGATAGGTTAATTCAATCTAGCATTGGAAATTTTAGTAAAAACTGACGAGGCAGCTTGCAATTATTCAATTAACTCTTCGTTTACATGATTTCTCTTTTTACGTAATTAAAAATGCTGTGGCCAGCGTATATGTACAGATTGACATTGATAAATCAATTTTTCATATTTATTGTAACAAATCTCTTTTCATGTAAAGTTAATTTCGATAAAATTGTTAGGAATTTAAAATTAACCAATCAGTCATACATTATGGGTCTGAAGTTTGCAACGTTGGAGTGCAAAGAAATAAAATAAAAAATTTATTTTGCTTAATGGTTTTACGAATTAATATTAATGTCGTATGTAGATTTAGTGTTTTATAGAATAAAATAACTTTATAACAAAGATTTAGATGAAATTTCCATTATTTAATAACTTTAGTTAAATGCAAGAAATTATTTCGTTGCATTCCAACGATGCAAACTTTAGACCCATCATACATTTCGTTATTATTCCAAACATTTATAATATTGCTATTATAGTTCGAAAAACATTCGAGGTTAAAATCGATGAGACTTACAGTGTATTTAAAAACTTTTTAAAAAGTACAGCTTCCCACAACAATAACACAAACTTCTTCTTCGCCCTCCCTCCGAAATATTCCAAACCGTAACCAATCCCCCTCCCTCTAGCCACTCCACTCCAATAAAACCAGAGCGAATAGTCACCACCTCGCCTCTAACCACGTATACCTGAATCATCGTCGCCGCCTGCCGCGTATAGACGTTAGATTAAACAGAAACGCGGCATGCGAGTGTTCATCCTCGCTACATATGCTCTCGTCGGGCTAGCTCGTGTAAACCACGGGGGCTGCACACGCCAGGAGAGAGAGAGAGAGCGCGAGCGACAGAGATTAAGGGAAGGGTTAAGGGACGGCCGGACGCTGGGTCCGGTCGGAGGAGCTAAACTTGGCTTAGCGCGAAGTCATTTAGCCGAGGCTTACGGAAAAGCTCGGCCTCGCTGCGCGCCCCCGTCGCAGCCGCATGAATTTCAACGGGCCGACCGAGCGACAGCGTATGGGGTTAAGCAGAAGCTGCTGCTGGTGTTGCTGGAAGGGGTGAGGGGGTGAGAGAGTATTGTGTGGGTGGGAGGAGGAAGGGAATTTTTTTAGAGAAATGGGTGGGGAAAAAAGGGAGAGCGAGAGAGAGACAGAGAGAGAGTGTTGTGGGATGGCTCGGTATTTTTGACTGTAAATTTTGTCGTATATATGCAGAGAAATAAAAGAATTGTGTGTTTCTATAATGTACGATGGGTGGGTTATGTGTATTGCGCGCATTTTAGAACAGTATAGAGTTGCTCTTATTTCATAATCTTCGTGTTCTAATCGTACGGGATATTTCATTTTATTTGCTTTGTGTAATAGTTATATTGACCTGGCGGGATAGACATCCGATCAGATTGCCAGAAATTTCATTTTTACTCTTTTACCTGCGATATTTTAAGTACGTTTCCGTGAAAATATGGATATTGTGTCTACAATGTGTATTCGTATATTTAAAGGTACAATAAAGGTATTGCAATATAATTCAATGTGGAATACCGATATATTTTTTGTAACATATCTGTACCATCATATTATTTATCCAATGGTTTCGGCGAAACTTTATTGAATATTAACAATGTGTTACTTCGTTAAAACAATTTTTTGCAATTATCAGCAAAAAAAAAAAAATGAAATTATGACATCAGTATATTGGAATACTATGGCAGTCTTTCAATTAAGTAAATATTTCATATCTGACTTTTCACATGTGTAAATCCGGCCAGAATCTGGCATATACTTTCATTAAATATTAATTCGCTGTTCATTGAAAGTTATAATTAAAACCTGATGAATAAAATAATCCGTACTAATTTTGTCCTCTCGTAATGAATGCTCAAAGAACACTACGGTATTCAAAATAACCAACCGATATTTTATACATTAAAAACGTCGAAACAAAATATTATTTTTCCGAGAATTCATTTCAAAAGCTTTAGAATAAGCTTTACATTCGACCTAAAAAACTTCATACAATATAGCAATTTAAAAACTCTTCCGTCCCTCCAAATCAATCATCCTCCCACCACCTCCACTCAAATCCCCCTCCCCCGACACCATAAAAATCCCCAATATAAATCCAGCTCTCTCTCTCCACACCCGAGCAAACTTCGCTAATTCACACTCCTTCCTCTCTGTCTCTCTTCTCTGATTATTTTTCCCACTCCTCTCCCTCAACCCCTTCCGAAAAAAGTTCACCATCCGCATTCCGCGCGCCTCATCCCCCAGTGTAATCAACTCGATACACAGACCCTTTCTCTCTCTCTCTGACGTCGTGTGCACACGTATATATACATACGCGCGTAATCGCCCGAGGGGGGCATGGCTGCGCGGCGATAAATCAGCCGACGGCGGCGGTGTACGCACGCGTCCCCGGGTTAATTAACGTCACAGGCGAAAGAGAGGTAGGTAGGTATAGGTACGAGACGACATCCTCCTGCAAGGTTTGGTTAGCGCAATACCCTGGGTGCGCGCGCTCGCAGAATAGCGAAAAGGAATCGCTCTTTGATATTCAACCCTTATCACTGACGCGTCTCTGTCTCTCTCTGCAGTGCATGAGATCTACGTTGTCTGTTTGTCCATCCCCCTTTCGCCGTCTTAGCTTCTTTCTCCACGGGGACACCTTATACGCGCGGAAAAATCAGATGTTTGCCAAGTCTCCGCGTCGCAGCGGCCCCTGATATCTCAAGTTCGCTCGCTCTTTCTCACACACATACATACACGTATGAGAGAAATTTTTCCGGCCGCGGTTTTCGCGCTACGCTGAATTCCCCGCCCCGCATTGTTAACGGCTTCTGCCTTCCTCCCACTCTCTCTCCTCTGTAGGCTATTTTCGGGAATGTATTCTCTTTTCTGACTCGATGCCAGACGACGCGCGCGCTATCGCCGAGCGATGATCTTCCCCCCGACAGTTTTTACGAGCTTTGCCGCAGTAGCCTGTGCCTAATCGTCCGGTCGCACGTGTGTGTGTTTGTGTGTCTGTTTGTGTGTCTGTGTTGGCTTCTGGAATGCGATGTCTTTTTTGTCGATTTCGAGGAAAGTTGCGGAGGTATCGCGCCACGTTAATAGAATTGTTCTTGCGTGGTTGTTTTTCGGGGAGCGGTGAGTGTATGGGTGAGGCCAGAGATGGATATCGCGGAGGATGAGGTTGAGAGAGCCAAGAGGAGGCGGGGAGTGGCTGCGGTGCTCGGGGATGTTTATGGGGGCATAGTGGGGGGTCTCGATTGGATTTCGTTTATTTGGTATTTGGAATTTAGGGTGGTGACGATGCAGGTTGGTTGTTTTGGGTTTTTTATTCGTGCTGACGACATTTTTTTGAATGAGTGGTGTGACTTTTCACGCTTTCGTTCGAAACTAATTCGAATCGTATACTGGCAAACAAAATGTTGTTGTTTTCACAAAGGCTTTATTTCTGGCAATCTATAAAACAGTTTTATCAAATTAAAGTTTGTCATTATTTTAAAAAATGATTTTAATAGAAGTGAGCTGCTCTTTTAGTATAATAGTTAAATTTAATTTAGTTTTTGTTTGTTTTTTTTTAATCTAATTTTTCTCCCAGTTAATGGAGGCATCATTAAATTAATAAAAGCCTCTCATAGGTAGCCTACACAACGAAATATTTCATAGAGAAAACGATTTTCTTTTCTCAGTGTAATCTATTACGCACTTTTGCAATGGAGAGTTTTATTGTGCCTCATTTTTAGGACATCCTTTTTTCGAAAGAGGATTTGAGTAGAGAGACAATTTTATCAATAAAACTGAAATATTCTGTTTTTCTGGCACTGACTACAAGTTTAGTTGCGAAATTGCTCTATCAAGACTGAATTTGAGGAAAATCGGTATAGTAACTTCACCGCTTTGGGGTCACGTTATCAATCCCTAGTAATATCTTCCAAGTACATTAGATGTGTCTTTTTAAATTATTTAACAAAAACTACGCGTTGTATCATATGTTAAAAAAAAAAAAAAACATTAAAACTAAGATATGTAATTTAATTACAAATAAGTAAATTGCAATAAAGATATAATTGCATCGATAAAACTACAATTCGTAACAATTACAATATTCTATTTACATTTGTTACAATCATAATTCAAAATACACTACGATGTAGAATATATTTTACCAATAATATATAATTCAATAAGTACATTATTACAGCTAAACTGTTCAGTACGAACATCTATACATATTTCTTCCAGCGGTATGTAATAATTTTTGAAACACAATTTAGACCATTCGACACGTGTACATGCGCCATTGACACACATAACGTCAAAATTATTCGCAAAGCTATTATCATACCATCGCCGAACCTCTAATTCTCATCTAATTAAAAATATCATCGGCTTTTTGGTCCCGCGCTCCAAAACCACCAATGATCACGAGCTATTAATTTGCTATTTTATTTTTAAGATGGGAATTATTAAATTAAACGTAATTTCAATATTGGCAATAATAGAGCACGAAGGGCATTATCATTTTCGAGCTCCCTCTTTCCTCCCCAAACGCAAACCGAAACTATTGAACATCTACTTTCAATGCGTGTGTGTGTGTGTGTGTGTGTGTGTGTGTGTGTGTGTGTGTGTGTGTGTGTGTGTGTGTGTGTGTGTGTGTGTGTGTGTATATTAGCCGCTCGCTTTAACGATAAATCGTTAAATTTAAATATTTCAAGGAGAGGGGCGAGGGTGCGGAAGAGAAGTGTTTGTTTATAGGGCGATCATTAATTTCATTACCGCGTGGCTAATAGGATTTTAACAATCTAATAATTGCGCGCGGCCCTGAAACCGTACTGGCTGAAATTTAATACTCTGTGCGTGCATCATCTGTGCGTGTGTGTACGCATCCGGTGAATTATGGAAAAGCGTTTGAATTACCGGATGTAGGGTAAATCGCCTGTGTCTAGCGCATAATATATACAATGATTTTGGAATTGTTTGCATAAATAACGGTTCACTAAGCGAAGCGTAACGAATACAGAAGATAATTCATCTTAATTCACGTGACTTCACTTATCAAGAAATCATGCAATCCAGTAGATATAATCTAATCCTGAAAATTATGTATAAAAAAATATCTTTGAGCTGAAATTTACTTTAATATACTATAAAACACATTAAAAGTTGTAGAGATGCAGCTGCCTGCGCAGTTACGTATCACTCGATACGCTCAGTTCCCAAGACAAAGCATTCGCATAGCCCTCGGATTTACCCGACCGCGCGCGCTCTCGCGTCGTTATCTAACAAATGCGACCAATTTGTCCGACGATAGAAGCACTCGATCTGCGTATCTATCCATACCAAACAGTTCCATCCTTCCTCCTTAAAGCACACACACACTCCCACACATATACTACTCTCATGGAAAATACCTACCGCAGGTGCACTGCATTCAGAAAACTTTAATTAGCTCTCGAAGCTCATTGACCGGGTACACTGGACAGGGTTAGAGAGCGCATGCGCGCGTCGGCTTTTGAAAGGGTCAGGTGGAGGAGTAGGGGGTGAAAGATGCTGTGCGGAAAGCCGGAAAGGAGATCGACGCTCGCGGATGCAATAATGGGGGACGTCGAACCGCGCGCGCACTGAGAAGAATGAAAGCCGGTAAAGGGATCGCGGCGAGAGAGAGAGAGAGAGAGAGAGAGAGAGAGAGAGAGAGAGAGAGAGAGAGAGAGAGAGAGAATTTCCGCGGAAAAGTCGCGTGTGGGAGGGAGGGGGAGTGAGTTGGGGCATGCGTTATTGAAGTACGTGATGAAAATATATTTTATCCGCGGGGGGTTAGACGGAACGGGGAATCGTTTGAGTATGGTAAAAGAAAGTTTCGTATGAGGATCATTGTAAGTATATAGAGATTTAGTATCGAATTGGGGCATTTGAAATGTTGAGTGCGGCATCGGGGTTCTCGATATATATGTACTTTGTTAATATTATTTTCTTTTTCAGTATTTTGAGGGATTGAGGGACACTAATCTAATTCGGCCACTTTTCTAGTTCTTTATCTTCACTTATACGAAAGCTTAAATAATCAATATCGTCAGCTTCCAAATATGAAAAATATAGCTTACAAATGGTTTTTAATTGCTTGAGAATGATCACTACATTTTTGTGTAAGTTTCTATTATCAAATTTCAGCGAGTCGGGCGTTTTATAAAGTCAAAAAAGTATTTCGTTTATAGTGAAAATACAAGCTAAAAACACAATTGTAAGTGATACGAGATATAGAAAGGTGAGATTTTTTCCTTGAAATTAGTATGGAAGTGATATTAAAAATAATTTCTTTTTTGTAATTTATGGAAGCAAAATACTTTCGCATCTATAATTCACCTAATTTCGGACAATCTGTAAAGAAGGTGTGGTATAATAAATATGAGAAGGTGTGAAATTCAAGGTGAAATTTATATTACTTTCACGAATTTATATGCTCCTTTTCTGAAAAGAAACTTTAAAAATGATTAGCAATAATCAATTTCATTGATCAAAATAAATTTTTTGTTTAGTTTACGGCAAACTCCCATATAGAATTCCAAAATCATTTCTAGAATGCATTATAATGTAAAAAATTCCTTTATATCTTTTATACTTAGTATTATTCATATGAGTTAATAATTAAATAAAGTTTTTATATGTTTAAAACCATAAATTTTATTCATTTTTAGAGTTTATGAGTTTCTTGTACTATTTTTTTCACTATTGACCAAATTAGGTAACGTGTCACCTAATTTGGCCAAATCGCACATTTTACACTTTTGCACCCTACAAAGCCAATATCACATTTGGGGCGTTCCTATTTTTTTTTCTTCGTAGTATATTTAACATAGTTTAATTCTTTTCCTGTAGTTTTCTCCCAATCCATTTACACAAGGATAAAGTAAATATTCTGCTTAAGGGGATGCCTTACTCGTACTATTACCGACCGAGCAATTCACACAGTTTCAAGCTGATTAAAAATAAAATACGTCGAATCACAAAAAATCAAGAGAACACTCTTCTGTATTTTTTAACGTTCTATCATCCAGTCAAAGTTTGGAGTCGAAATATCAAGTCATTTTTCCAAAAACTTTGAACAAAGCGAAATTTAATTTCGTTCAAAGTTTTTGAAAAAACGGCTTGATATTTCAACTCCAAACTTTGACTGGATGATAGAACGTTAAAAAATACAGAAGAGTGTTCTCTTGATTTTTTGTGATTCGACGTATTTTATTTTTAATCAGCTTGAAACTGTGTGAATTGCTCGGTCGGTAATGGTAGGACTATGGAATCCCGTTAAGCTGTCCGAATTACCCCAAGTTACCTTATATTGAATTGATACAGTTAATACGCTTAAGCACGCAAACTTTGACACTCACCCTAATTTTGAATTAAAAATATCGTAATACAATCTTGTTTTCTTTAACAGAAAAAGAAGTGCATTGTGTATATAAAATTTTTCCTAATTAAAAACTAAATTAAAAATGTTACTAATCGTGCAGGCAGCAAACTAATCCCAGCAAACACGTTAAGTACTCGTCATACTCAAATTTTTCCGAATATTAGATCGATTTCATGCAAAAAACGTCAGATCCTTTCATAAAAAGAAATACTAACCCTATTCCAATTCTCCCCAAATACCCAAACCAATAATTATGAAATACGATACACAAGATTCCGCTACAACGTAGCTTTACCGATCAATCAAACCATCCTTACACGAAGAAAACACACTCGTCCCGCGTATTTATCGACATCCTATTTCACGAGGCACACACACACACACACACACACACACACACACACACACACACACACACACACACACACACACACACACACACACACACACACACACGCACGCACGCACGCACGCACGCACGCACGCACACACACACACACACACACACACACACACACACATACACAAACACACACACACACACACACACACACATACACACACACACACACACACGAGCGCGGCCGCAACGCGGAGCATACGCTTCGGCGCATAAACTTACCTCACTCACCCCTCCCACGTACACACATACATACAACCCACAGAGAAGAAACGGGAAGTAAGAAAATTAGGTTAAGCGGAAGCGAACCGATCGACCGCGCGCTCGCACATAATGCCAAACGAGTGCCATCGTCGTCTGTATCGATATACACACACAAACACACACACACACATGCGTATATATATACCTGCCGTAGGGCGAGACTTAAGATCGTATAACGCATCTGAGGCCAGCGAAGCGCGACGCCGACTTATCTCTGCGAGAGAGGCTTGAGAATTCGGTGGAATTCGATTTCGCCTCTCTCTCTCGCGCTCGTGCGCGTATTATACGACTGGACTTGCCGAGGAGACATGTATATAGGTGGTGGGGAGAAGCCAATTCCGCTGGGATAATGGTAATCATAAATAGGAAGGCGCCTCCACCCACCACCGACGTAATTCGGCTATAGACTTTAATATACGGCGAATAATTTTACTCTCGGGGGCCGTGAGATATCCGATCTCTCTCTAGCTAGCGAGGAGAGGTTTTCTGGATTGGACGACGGCGAGACGAATACTGCGGCTGGGATTTAATTTTATCGAGGAATGCGGCGGTGGTGGTGGTGGCGGTGGTGGTGGTGGCGGTGGTGGTGGTGGTGGTGGCTATAGGTTATGGTAAGGAGGCCGTTGGCGAGTTGTTGAGCGGTATTTGAGGGTTGCGAAGGGTGGCGATCTGGTTTTAAGTAAGATCCGCAAAGGTGTTTGGCGGGGTGATAAGGACTTTTATATTTAGAGCAGATTTGGTCTATTTTGTGGTTGGCTGGATCGTGATGAGGATTGTGGCTTATGCAAGTGGGAAGCGAACGAATGGTACTTTGATTTTCTTGGACAAGAAATTACTGTATTTTAAGAGATAGTAAGATCGAATATTTTCCTTTGATTGTAGAGAGAAATGGAAATGGCATACGAAATATTTCTTGAGAATAATGTCATGGATGTTTCACAACTGGATTGAGTACATTATACTGAAGTCTAATTATCGATACTCACTGTTACGGTCAAGTTCGTAAATTTTTTCGTAGAAGACCAAAAAGGGCTTACAATACAATTTACAAATTATTTAATGTAAAAGACTATTGTATTCGAATGCCTTTGCACAAATTCATTTGGTAAAAAAAAACTCATAAAATACGGTGCGAAAAGAACAGTCAGTTATTTGATTACCGGTAAAATGGTTAATTTTCTTTTTGAGCAATCGCAAATTGAGCAATCGCAAATTGAGAAATCACAAAATTTTTGGTTGAAAAAGGAATAATTGGAAAGATAAAATGTTTGAGAAAAGTGAAAAATTGATTATAGTAATTGGTAATTAGGTCATATATCCCTTATAAAATTTGGGCGTTCGAGAGAATCTATTTCTGCTTCGAATCTCGGAATCGATCTCGAACCTCGGATGAAAGCGGGAAAAAGCCGCGCGTACAAGCACGCAAATTAACGCTAGTGTCATACAAAAATGGCACGTTCTCTCGAATGAGAACGAAAATCCAATGAGCGACAAACTAAGTCAGATGAATAGTACTACAGTGCTCTCATTATTATCTTTCTAAATCTGAAAGTATCTTACTTTCTTAATCAAACAATTATTGTTGGATTCATCCATCCACAAATAATCGATCTATTCCTACACCAAGAAACCATACCTTAATAACATCGTTACCATAATTTTAATACTCCACTATTAGCTGTACCTCCCGCGCCCCTCGCTTTATTTATTTCGTTATCTTTATTGTATTTCCGGGAAAAAAAAGATTCCACATAATTATACGGCATCGAACTGCGGGGGAGAAACGAGTTCTAGAACGCCACGTGCACCGACGAAATAAATGTCTTTTTGTACCGCGCTACATTTTCTGATAATATCATAATTATAACTCGTGCCAGCGACAGCGCGAATGTAGCGGCGGCGGTGGCGGCGGCAGCAGCGGTTATAACGGCTTGGTGCGAAAAAATTCGCTAAAAGCGAAAAAGTCATTACCGGCGTGTATACCCGTGTTTTGATCAGATTCAACAAATTGGTGTATGTCTCGCGGGTGAAAGGAGAAAAGCGTGCGGATGAGTTTCGCGTATTAATTATCGAGGCGAATTTAAAACACACGTGGATATGGCTGTTATCTGCGTTTATTTTAAAAATGTTATTTGAATTTTTTGTATTTTTTACTCAAAATATAATTGTAAATCCGTTATTTATAGATAATACTGATTACGCTGTAAGAGCCCTGGTAGAAATTCATCTATATGAAATGGCCAAGAAGTTAGAAAATAGCTAGTAAAACTGGCTAATTAATCGCTATGATGAAACGATTTTTCGACCATTATTTGCCTATTTCTTAGATTGACGTAACAACAAAATATTCTTCTCTGATTTACTTATTAATTTTATCTTTGATGAAAGAGCATTAAAATGCATTGGATGGCTTACAAAAATACAAATAAATAACATTAATTAATAAATCATTTGTTGTACTCATTCTATGATTAATTCACCAAAACTTTTATTTCTCCATCTGATTCTGACTCTCACTCCTTTTCTTAACAGCAAGCCTTCTGCTAGCCATTTCCAGACTAAAGAAACTGATCAGTTTTAATACCTTTAAAATACTCAAGAACAAGCTTGCGCTTGTCTCCGAAAAACTCATTCTATTTTTCAGTCTATTAAATGGTCAAATAATAGGAGAAAAAGCGTTTCATCGGAAGCTAGAAACTGGACAAGAGAAATTCCTATTTTATAGCAAGTTTCTAATATAAATAGTCGGTTATTAGTTATAAAATGTTTTGGATTTCCACCAGGGAGTGGGTTTGTAAATTCATATTTTTTTAGAGTGTCTCTTGCAGCATACAATTCAAGAGATATTTATAACTATAAGCTTTCTTCATATTTTATTACATGCTGTAATATATTATTTATTAATTATTCGATCACATTTTGCATTCTCCATCTCAGAAACCTTCACGTTACTCTCGATGCACTAACCCGGCATCATCACCGCATCGCGAACTAAATAATTCCTCGTTACTCAAAATATAACACCGTCATTTATACGTTCCCTCGTCCAAGACCACCTCCCTCATTTGCATAAATACGCGAAATGAAAACAAAGTGGCATCCGAGACGCACGCCCCGTTATTACGATTTATACTCACCCACCTCCGCGAATGAAAAAGAAAAAGTATCTTATACCGCCGCGCATAACCGGCTACACGGTTTCCCCATTCAACTCTTCCCGAACCATCGCACATCATCAACCAATCCAGTAAAAACGAAAAATCCTCACCTGCGATACCTCCTAAAAAATGCGCTTTATAATTCCAACGCACACATACACATAATGCGCGGCGTAAAAACTACGGGAATTAGCGCGTTTACGGCCAAATGATGATTTATCGCGCGTGGCGTCGCGTCGGGGTGCGCACACGTGTCGCGGAGGGGGGAACAAAAATGCTGGCTCCAGCTGAATGCGCCTCTGAGTCCAGCGCTTGACCCTTTCCATCTCTCGGAACAAGGCAAACATTTCAGCGAGCTTTCATTAAGGCTCGCGACTATTTACGCCTCGCGCGCGCCGCCGCCTCTTCCTCTTCATCTATTTCACTTTCTCTCTGTGTTTCGGCTGGGGAGAGAGGCGCCAGCGTGCCACACTCTCCCTTTGTCCCTTCAGTTCTCATTCGCGCGTGTTATCTCGCTTCGCAGTTTTATTTTTTGCAGGCGTGCACAGCTTTGTAATATATATTTTTTACGATATTGCTTCTGGGTGGTGGTGGTGGTGGTAGAGCGCAATAAAAGGGTAAAGAATTAGCTTTGTAGAGTTTATTAAGTCCGGATATTTTGGGCGGCATTTTTTTGTTAATTTTTGCTTTGCCTTGTTTTCCGGGGGTTTTATTAAAGTGGTGGTGTGAAAGAAGGGGGATACTGGTGAACTGAAATATATAGTAAATAGTGTAAGGGTTCACTAGTGAGAGTGGGGGGATGCTTTGTGAATTTATAATTCTATAAAGGTGTTGGTAATGTTGCTGAACACTGTAAATTTTCGGTGTAATATTTAGGAAGTAGGGGACGTTAAAAATAAGTAGTAGAGGTTGTAATAATATCAGACCATTCGGTGTTGCTGTGTAATTTTATATTCAATTGAACACTTGACGGTAACATTTTTTACGAACAAGTTGTATATCAAGTTTTAATAAAAAATGAAAAAAATTTTAAATATTTATCTTAATATACTCACTTTTTCTACATCTGAAGATAAAACACTAAATATACAATATAGTAAACACATTATCAAAGTCATTTATTTAAAGACGTCGTAAAATCATCAAAAACAACGTACCCATCACATCTTATTACTACATTAACACAACATAACCTTAGCCAACATCTGTTCCCTTAAACCACCCGAGAAACCTTCCTACCACTCTCTACACTCCCACGCTCCTCTCCCCTTTTTGTGTTCACACCCCGACAAAACAACAAACCTCTCCCTCGCATCACTTTTTCACCCTCAATCCCACCTTAACCCCCTCCCAGCCCCTCGCTCGGGCAATAAAGCGAAACCCCAGCGGTCCATTTACATCCCTCTCTCAGCCTCGTATTTATTGCGCCTGGTGTGCCGACACCCACCCACACACACATACGGCCTACAGCCGAGTGGCCTCTCGACCGTTGCTGCCGGCCCCTCTCGCTCTGTCGTGTCTTTGTAAAGGACGGTGTTGACACGTGCTCGGCGCTCGCCGCTTCGCGATACAAATTGCCCCGAGAAGTTTCGAAAGCGCGCCGAGTGGCAAACGGAGAGGGGGGTAAGTAGATAGAGGGAATTAGCGCGGTCGCGTGCACGCGCGCGGGATCGGGAAGAAATTTTGTTGAGGGGTGGTAGGGAGGGATGTACATACGTTCTGTTTTAGTTGCGGAGGGGGGTTGGATGTATCTTTGATTCGGTAATGAGATCGGGTGGTTAGGGTTGGGTAAGGGGGTGTCGTCTTAGGGTAGGGGTGAGAGCTGTTGTGAGTGGGATCGAGGGGTAATTCTGGAAATTGTTTTACAGAAATATTGGAGTGGATTTCTTTATTTTTAGACTTATAAGTATTTTTATGGTTTTAGTAAAGTAACATCAATCAATTGGAGAATAGTTGCGTCTATTGATGAATTTATTCTATCTTACAAACTTGCCAGCTTACTTCGGTAATATATTACCAAAACAGAATCGGAGAGCTATATTCAACCTATCTATTAGTTACTGTAAACAATTTTTTTTTCTGCGTATGCATTAAAACTTACAAATATTTCGTAACTATGTACTTAAATTGTATTCATTTCAATTTTTAAAATTAACATAATATGTAAAGTGGATAACGAAAAACATCTCTTTCAATGACCATAATTATAAATAATGTTGAACGATTCCGAAGTTCATACGCTTTTTTCTACAATCACAACAATCTATTGTACAGTTTAGATTTTTAGAGTTAAATTTTAGGACATTAGGATGCAAGTCACCGTTTTCATAACGCTGAATTGGAAACATATCTCCTTGGTAGCTCGGTCTAAATTCAAGACTCGAAGGGTCAGTTTTTGCCTTATAGGATAAGTTCATAAAGTTTCATCAATTTTTTTTTATAAAGCTCATAAGAACCTAACGAAGCTCTATTGTCGACCCCAAATGATCTTGGGTATTTATTGTATTACCATATTTGTCTAGTCCTTTTATTTCTTTTAGTCTCATCTATTAAATGAGGATTCTCTACAAATGGTAATAATTTTTTTCATGACTGTATAAACTCTCTCCCTCCTTCTCTTTCCCACCCCACTCTCTTTCCCTCCATCCCTCTCTCTTAACATCAGTCAACCTGAGTACCAAAAACTTTAATGAGAGCTTAAATATTTTTTTTAAAACAATCAACACGTTTTTTAAAAGCTAATTTTTTAAGTACGTTCTATAACAACATAATTTGTCTAGTCCTTTTAATTCTTCTACTCTCTTCTATTCAATAAGCACTCTTTACAAATGGTAATAATTGTGTTCATGACTGTATAAATAATAATATTGCTAACATAAAACTTTCTACGAAAGTATAAAATAAGGCAAGTATAGACGTTTTTTCTAGATAATCTATAAAAAACAACACAATTTGTCTAGTCCTTTTATTTCTTCGAATCGCATCTATTTAATAAGCACTCTCTACAAATGGTAATAGCTTTTTTCATGACTGTACAAATAATCTATAAAATAATAATATTTATGATTTTGTAAAAGAAATCAAATAAATACGAATGAAAAAGTCTTTTAATTCTTTGAGTCATTGTATGCTGAACAAATTATATGTAAGTAAGTACATTCAAATTGTTCACTGCAAATCAAACAAACGAAAGTTGTGAAATCAATTATCGATAGTCAAGTAATGCAAACAACTCTCGGAAACTACTGTATGACTGTTCTCAGATATGTATTCAAATTTGTTCATCTTTCTGAGCTATACAAATTAAACACAAGAAAGTACTGAAATCAATTTATTGTAGTCAAGTACCGGCCATAAGTTAACTTGACTGACATAATAGAACTTTTCGTATCTCGCGTGTAAAATTACATTTTACGCCCACGTTGTAACTTCAAAATTATTCAGCCAGCGGGCATAAAATACTACTTAGCGCCCAACAGGCCCAATAGCTCACATACTCTTACAAAACTTTATAGAACCTACGCACTTTACGCCCGTGTTGGCGAAAATTATTTTAATTATATAACTATAATGCTTTCTCTTTATTTCTAAAATTCATAAGAATTTTTTCAGATATTTACGAAAAGTCAAAGCCTATATAAAAAAATTACATAGTTACCAACACATCACTATTTTTCATTATTCTTTCTCAATTTCGAACTTTCTATAATATTACGCACCTTGGAAGGAAAAGAGAAGTCTAGAGCTGCTCTAGCAGGGGTAGTCCTCCGATTTCGCATACATACTTGGCGGGCCCGACGATTTGCAGTTTACCGGTGGGCTACTTAAATATAGAATACAAACTTTTTGCATAAATTCATTAATAATATTTATACCTATAAGTCTACTATTAATAATTACATTGGCTTTAATTTTTAATTGGTATCGTTAAGTACAACACCCCTATATGTGCAGAATCATGATTTACTTTTATTACCCACAATATTTTTCTTTGTGTCCGTCCTTTTTAAACGAGAATAAAATAAAAAATTCATATAAATTTATAGTCTACTTAAAATTGCTTTACATTTTACTAATCGTTTTATAAGCAACCTATTATGTATCCTTTTCCCGCGTGTAAATATCATATAAGATCTCATATGAGAATTTTAGGCATCGCATATCTCGTATCAGATCTCATATGCGATGTCGTCTGCAATTTTATATATTATGGGATTATATAGTTAATATGTAGAAGCAACCCATTTATACATTTTATCTGATGTTTAAACATATGAATATTAATATAAAAATGGCCATGTCTTACACCTTGAACTGCAAATCGTCGGGCCCGCCAAGTATGTATGAGAAATCGGAGGACCACCCCTGCTCGAGCAGCTCTAGACTTCTCTTTTCCTCCCAAGGTGCGTAATATTATAGAAAGTTCGAAATTGAGAAAGAATAATGAAAAATAGTGATGTGTTGGTAACTATGTCATTTTTTTATATAGGCTTTGACTTTTCGTAAATATCTGAAAAAATTCTTATGAATTTTAGAAATAAAGAGAAAGCATTATAGTTATATAATTAAAATAATTTTCGCCAACACGGGCGTAAAGTGCGTAGGTTCTATAAAGTTTTGTAAGAGTATGTGAGCTATTGGGCCTGTTGGGCGCTAAGTAGTATTTTATGCCCGCTGGCTGAATAATTTTGAAGTTACAACGTGGGCGTAAAATGTAATTTTACACGCGAGATACGAAAAGTTCTATTATGTCAGTCAAGTTAACTTATGGCCGGTACTTGACTACAATAAATTGATTTCAGTACTTTCTTGTGTTTAATTTGTAAAGCTCAGAAAGATGAACAAATTTGAATACATGTCTGAGAACAGTCATACAGTAGTTTCCGAGAGTTGTTTGCATTACTTGACTATCGATAATTGATTTCACAACTTTCGTTTGTTTGATTTGCAGTGAACAATTTAAATGTACTTACTTACATATAATTTGTTCAGCATACAATGACTCAAAGAATTAAAAGACTTTTTCATTCGTATTTATTTGATTTCTTTTACAAAATCATAAATATTATTATTTTATAGATTATTTGTACAGTCATGAAAAAAGCTATTACCATTTGTAGAGAGTGCTTATTAAATAGATGAGATTCGAAGAAATAAAAGGACTAGACAAATTGTGTTGTTTTTTATAGATTATCCAGAAAAAACGTCTATACTTGCCTTATTTTATACTTTCGTAGAAAGTTTTATGTTAGCAATATTATTATTTATACAGTCATGAAAACAATTATTACCATTTGTAAAGAGTACTTATTGAATAGAAGAGAGCAGAAGAATTAAAAGGACTAGACAAATTATGTTGTTATAGAACGTACTTAAAAAATTAGTTTTTAAAAAACGTGTTGATTGTTTTAAAAAAAATATTTAAGCTCTCATTAAAGTTTTTGGTACTCAGGTTGACTGATGTTGAGAGAGAGGGATGGAGGGAGAGAGAGTGGGGTGGGAAAGAGAAGGAGGGAGAGAGTTTATACAGTCATGAAAAAAATTATTGCCATTTGTAGAGAATCCTTATTTAATAGATGAGACTAAAAGAAATAAAAGGACTAGACAAATTGTGTTGTTAGAATTTAACGTATACTTAAAAAATAGCTTTTAAAAAACGTGTTGATTGTTTTAAAAAAATATTTAAGCTCTCATTAAAGTTTTTGGTACTCAGTTTCACAGATGTTGAGAGAGAGGGAGAAAGAGGGGAGGGGAAGAGATAGAGAGAGAGAGATAAAGGGAAGGAGGGCGGGAGAGACTTGTCTTAGTTTAAACTTTTGCAAAATGTTTTTTAGATATATTTCACAACTTTTTAAGAGAAAATAATAATTACATAGTGTGATAACATTATGAGGGTTTATTATAGTATAGTATATTTTTAATATCATTAGTAAATGATAGTATTGTTATTCACAAAAGTGTTAAATTTGAATGTTTTTTCAAGGAGCTCGATAAAATGATTACATTAGTAAAATTTTTTGAAATAATATAATCAAATGCGTATATTCTTAGGTATGATGATAATTTAAGAATACTATTAGTTATTGTAAAGTCATATGAAAATATCATTCTTTTTATGTTTTCAGTTTGCAGGAAAAACTTATATATACATACCTTATTTTATACTTTCAAAGATTATTATTAAGAAGACAAATTACATAAATACTAAAGGGATCGATATTTTTTTGAACAAATTAGATCTTAAAACGAAGCTTTAAGTTCATATTTTTATAATTTTTTTTCAAAGCATATTATAAGTATTTTCATTTTTTGGTACTAGAAATTGATTATTAAATCCTTAAATTAGTTTTACTATAAGACTGCTATATGATAATATCATTAATTATTTTTGTAGCTTCGCAATTAATTATTGGCACCATGAGCCAATAATTAATTGTATTATTCTCAACACTTGGATTTGTTGAAATGATTACTAGAACCTGGTTAAAAATATCCAGCTAGGAAACCCAGTTGGATCCATGTCACATCGGAAATCCAGCTGGATCCGGGTGGATTTACACAGATTTCAGTAGATTAGATTAGACCACTTGTATTAATAACCCATCATTGCTACACGACTTGTAAAATATGAGAAAAAAAGCTTTCTCGATATTCTTTTTTAGTAGAGATATAAGTTCTTGAAATTATTATTGAAACTACTTAAATTAATAACCCATCATTGCCACACATAATCTTATAAAATTAAAAATGCAACCAGTTTATGAACTAAGAATCACTGAGAATAAAAGCTTTCTTGACATTCTTGTATAGATAAAACTTTTTGAAATTATTACCTGAATCTTGTCTAGAAAAATATTTACTAAGAACTCTGAAACATTTTGACGTCTCCCATGGTGAGAAATCATATTAGATTAACTGAGAGCACTTTTATTCGTTGAAATTTTCACAATAACATATCATTTTTACTTTTTTCAGTATTCCCATGTTCATTAGACATAATCTTTTTATTGACACTTGAATAAATATGTACAACAGCACAGCATTGATATCGACTAAGTTTTTTGAAGATGACAGATGCTTTTTAAACCAAAGCTCAGACCAATATTTCAAATCGGCATCATAAATTATATTGTATATTTATAACCTCACATGTCACTCAGCAATATTTTCTTCTATGCAAAAACTTATTATGAAGATTATGAGCCTCATAACACATAATTATTCAATAAATACTTGTTCTATTCTCAAAACATTTGAAACTGATTTTTAATAGAAGTTTTAAAATTTGATTATAAACAGTTCATGTAACACGTCATACTATATTTTATTTATTATTACACAAAACACTGAAAATTATATTGTATATTTATAACCTCGTGTATCACTCAGCAATATTTTCTTCTATGCAAAAGCGTATTATGAAGTTTATGAACCTCATAACACGTAATTACTTATTAATACATACTTGAGCTATTTTCAAAACATTTCAAACCGATTTTAAGTAGAAGTTTTAAAATTTGATATAACACTTCATGCAACACATTTTACCGGTATTTTATTTTTTTATATTACGCAAAATACTGATTAGATGCCATTTTTTAATCACTATGTTATTTGTTATCTATAACATTTGATTATATGTGCACTTCATGCAACACATCATACCGGTATTTTATTTTATTTAACACAAAACACTGATTACATGCCTTTTTTTAATCACTATGTTATTTGTTATCAATAAAATTTGATTATATATGCACTTCATGTAACACATCATACTGGTATTTTATTTTATTTATTACATACAACACTGATTAGATGTCATTTTCTAATAATCACAAGATTTTTATTATCAATATAATTTTCAACTAGATAGACGATCTATGAAAATCACAATTTTCTTTTGTTATTTTGAAAAACTTACTTCAAAACATAATACTTCTTTCGTACTTTGAATCCAATACTGTCTAAATAAACATCTTAGTTGTTGTTTGTTTTATATGTGATTCATTGAAAGCAATGAAACTGTCATTTTCTTCATTGACATCCACGCACTCTATTTGCCCTGTCAAATATGAAGACAAATTTTTAATATTCTTCTAAAATTATATCTTATATGAAAAATTTTCATTTTGAGAATATATAGATACATCTTGAAAAATATTGTTTCGTAAATAGTATTTGCCTGCTCTTCCATAATAATATTGGTTTAGCTTTTCTTTCTTCCCTTATAAAAATATCCTATAGAAAATCCTGTAGGAAATGCTATAGAAAATCCTGTAGGCATTCCGTAGAAATCCTATAGGAATCCTATAGGATACTCTATAGGCAGTCCTATATGAAATTCTATATAGGAAGTTCTATAGGAAATCCTATGTGAATTTCGCGCTTTTCCTGTAGGAAATCCTATAGGAAATCCTATAGGAAATTCTGTAGGTAATTCTGTAGGAAAAACTGCAGACAATTTTACATGGAAAATCCTGCAGGGAATTAGTATTTTCGTGAAAACAGTTTATAGAGGTTTAGCATCTTATTTAGCGCTGTAACATCGCACAGCAAAATCAGTGGCAAACAGTCCTAGGTAAGGAGTTGCACCTAGGGACTGCCGTGCACGACTGCCGGCGCTTACCGATTAAGCCCAATGAGCTCAGATATCAAAATCAAGGTAATCCTTGTCACATTGACTCTCCGTAAAGTCGTTCAAACGGTTGAATCTCATGGCTTTACATACCCTCGCGGTTTCAATGTGTTTATGAGAGTCCCGACTACTGCGCCCCATAGCGGCATAGCAGCGAACATACATAAACGAGGCTCTGGAGAAGCAAGCTTCTACCGCATGCCGCAGCGCAGCGCAGCAGTCGGGACTCTCATAAACACATTGGAACCGCGAGGGTATGTAAAGCCATGAGATTCAACCGTTTGAACGACTTTACGGAGAGTCAATGTGACAAGGATTACCTTGATTTTGATATCTGAGCTCATTGGGCTTAATCGGTAAGCGCCGCCAGTCGTGCACGGCAGTCCCTAGGTGCAACTCCTTACCTAGGACTGTTTGCCACTGATTTTGCTGTGCGATGTTACAGCGCTAAATAAGATGCTAAACCTCTTAAACTGTTTTCACGAAAATACTCCAGAATTCCCTGCAGGATTTTCCATGTAAAATTGTCTGCAGTTTTTCCTACAGAATTACCTACAGAATTTCCTATAAGATTTCCTATAGGATTTCCTACAGGAAAAGCGCGAAATTCACATAGGATTTCCTATAGAACTTCCTATATAGAATTTCATATAGGACTGCCTATAGAGTATCCTATAGGATTCCTATAGGATTTCTATGGAATGCTTACAGGATTTTCTATAGCATTTCCTACAGGATTTTCTATAGGATATTTTTATAAGGGTTGAGTAGTACTATATTCTTACTATCTTCTTTAATATAAATTATTCTATTCCTAAGTGTCTGTTTTTGTATTAAAATAAGTTTTTCTTGTCCATTAATAATAAAATAATCACCATTAGATTTTTCAGACAGTACCTAATTAGAAGTCAACATTATTGGCTATATTACGTATATCTCCATATTTCCAAAATGAATCGAAAAAAATCTTCTCGTATAATATCTGTAAGATAATAATTAATGAATTCTTCTTTGTTAAAAACTATTTTTTAAGTGATCTATTTACTTGGTAATATCCTTATATTTTCTGATATACTCTGTAAAAATAAAAACAAGATTTCACAAAGTAACAATACTTATTATAAACTTTCTTGATTTATAACTTTATAATAAAAGTTTGCTACTTCTCTGATTATAATATGTTGCTATTGCCCATTGATATTCACAGCTGCTTATATAGGTTATTTTCCAAGCACTTTAAGATTTAAAAATTTCTTGAGACTCATGGACACACAGAAGATTCGGTTAGCCTACTCTACTTTTTCGATGAACTTGAATAATTAATAATAATTAATGAACTCTTCTGTTAAAAACTATTTTTTAACAGTGATCGATTTACTTGGTAATAATCTTTACATTTTCTGATATACTCTGTAAAAATAAAAACAAGATTTCACAAAGTAACAATACTTATTATAAACTTTATGGATTTAAAACTTTAACTTTATAATAAAAGTTTGCTACTTATCTGATTGTAATACATTGCTATTGCCCATTGATATTCACAGCTGCTTATATAACTTATATTTTTCCAATCAAATGCAAAATGAAATAATCTGTATATATTCTATATGTAAAAAATACTGACATGTTATTATGTGTAATAAGGTTAGGTCTACACAGATACGGTGTGTGTGTGTGTGTGTGTGTGTGGGTGTGTCTGTGTGTGTATATATATAACCGGAAATCGGAAGAAAACGATATATATATATATATAACCGGAAGTCGGATCGAATGGAATAACATGAAGAAATTTTAGAATCGGAAACCAGACATAAAATTTTTGACTATTTAATATCTCTAAAATGAGAACATCTTTTTACATGAAACTTTTTGTACAACATAGTATAACAATATAAAGCATCTTGTTATTTTATTTGAGTTAATATAAAAGCGTTGAAAATTGCAGGAAATATTTCATTTCTCGGGCGCCCATTTCAAAGTATATGTAGTGCGGTCGTCCCTCAGGCTCTTTCTACATTGGACAGCTACTTGCCTTCGGAGCGCTCCCGCGCTCCTTGATAATTCTTTCTTATAATAATTTTGTATTATTTAAAAAAAAGTAAAAATACCTTATTTTTTACAATCTAAACAGTAACAATTATTTATCATATAGTATATCTATTATTTAGTACAACTATTGTAATAATTAGTTATTACAGTATTGTAATAATATTGCTACAATAACGTTACAGTAGTTTACTATAAATCTCCAGCGCCTTTCTAGTATTTTCCTAAACCCCAAAAATTTCACGACCACACCTCCGCCTCATCCTCTCCCCCCCCCCTCCTCTTCCTCTCACTCTTAGCGCGTGAAATATGGCCCTACACACCCTCGACGGGGGAACCTCTTTAAACAAGAGAAAAATATCCTCGCATTCGCGTGTGCGCTTCGAAACATATATTTGCCGACTTTCACGCGCTCGCTCCCTGCTGCTGTTTGTACTCTGCCGTGTCGGGGGAGTAGCGCAGCGCGGGGCGCGCGAACTTTCGCGCAGCTGACGAGCAGCCGTCCTCGTCGTCCGTTACACTTTCCACCCCGCTCCCGCGTTTTTTCCGCTTCCATTAGGTAAAACTCTTTTTTATTCGCGAGTGGAGAGGGAGGGAGTGAGGGAATCTCGGGGGCGTCGGGACGGGAACGGAAAAAGGTTCGAGTTAACGCGGAGTTACGAGGGGGCGAGTTTTTTCTCTCGCGGGCGAAAGGAGACTGCCAAAAATATCTGGGTGAGAGACTAACAAAAAGGGTGAGGTGCGAGGTACGTACTTATCGGTATATTTTACACTTCGACGTAGTTAATGTTCGACAAATTGTTTTCGGGGTTATAGGGCGGTGGGAATTGTTTTTTTTTGTTAAGGCTCTGTTAGGTGGGATGTGAAAGGGGAGCAATAAATTTTTAAATATCACTTTTTCATTTTGAGGAAAAGGAATTTTTTCTGATATTGCGAGAAATTAAAATCTCCTTTAAATTCACGAGGAAGTTTTAATATTCGAGGTATTAAAACAGGAAATAATAAAAGAACGCTCTGCATGCAGGTAAATATTTTCGGATACGTGATAGGTAAATTCATATTTTTTTGGCACATTTAATAAACAATTTTGTGTATACTCAATTAAAAAACATTCCAAAACTTTTTGAAACCAAAGAAAAAAATTCAGGTGTCTCTAATTTGTAGCACAGAATTAATGACCTTTTTCCGCCCTTTAACCTCAAAATGCCATCTTAAATGTCATTTTGCGGCCTCGGACGGAAAAATACGTTACTGAAACGTGGACGTAAGAGAATTTTTACCTCATGCGACGTTTTTCGGCCGAGCGAAGCGAGGTCCTCTTCCGCCTGCGTTAGTAATATACTATTTATTTTCATCGCTTTATTTTAAACTCCAAACAAAACTTTAATTTTATATTTTCTTCCACTGGTTATGCAAAGTTACACAATTATTCAAGTCTCAAATATCCTTTCAAATCTAACAATTATTTCTCAACTCATCCGCTTATGACAAAAACAACTAAAAATTCCAGAAACATAAAATTTATATTTGCTTCCACTAGTTCTGTGAAATTACACAATTATTCAACCCTCTATTATTCTTTCAAATCTAATAATACAATGAAACTGAATCCGCTTCTTAAAACATTCATCGACATCTTCCTAATTCCGTTATTCTACTCCAATGCTCACCTCTTATCAATTATTTCTCGTCATCCGCTTTCAACAAAACCAACTGAAAATTCCGCAGAAAATCCATAAATAACCTAATTCTCATCAAACTAAACGACACTGCGAGCAGCAATAAACTACTTTCTCTTCCTCCGCCTACTCGTTCTTACCCGCCCATTCTAAAGCGCCTCCTCGGCTCAATCTGTGCGTTCGTTCCCGTACATAATTTCGCCGACAATCCGCAGCTCTGCCCGTCTTCGTCGTCGTCGACGTCGTTACCACCTCTCTCTCCAAATCTTATTCCTCACAATGACGAATATACGCCGTATAGTGGAAAAGGCTCTAGCGTACGCGCTGACGGGATTAATCAATTGGCCTCAACTGTTCTGCGCTGTACCCCCACTCCTCCTCCGCCGCCGCGCGAATTAATTTATGAGCCATTTGTCCGCGTCGAGAGTTGGCGAAAAGCCTGCCTGCTGCGTGTACGTATACACGTACACTCAGGGCTAGAGAGAGAGAGAGAGAGAGAGGGAGAGAGAGAGAGAGAGGGAGAGAGAGAGAGAGAGAGAGAGAGAGAGAGAGAGAGAGAGAGAGAGAGAGAGAGAGAGAGAGAGAGAGAGAGAGAGAGAGAGAGAGAGAGAGAGAGAGAGAGAGAGAGAGAGAGAGAGAGAGAGCAAGAGCAAGAGCAAGAATTCCGGTAATAAATCCGACTTCCCGTGTCGGCGGCCGCAGCAGCGGCGGCGAAAGCCGCGGGGCAATTTATAGTCGTAGCGCCGCCCCGCGCGCGGCTTAACAATTTTCGATTTCGCGGGGACCTACTGAGATCCTTTATTATTTTTTTTTTTGCCTTATTTTTTTCTCTTTCTTCCTTTCTCTTCTGGGGAAGCTTTTGTTCTCGTTCTTGCGCAGCTGTGCGAAGGAGGGACGAGAGAATCCTGTAGTTTTGTCACGGAGCGACGACGACGACGATGGTGGTGATTTTTCGCGAGCTGCGATATTACATAGCCGCTCGCTCAGGATGTAAATGCGCGCGTTAATGCGCTGTTCGCGGTTAGTGTTACGTGGTTTTGTGTGACGGGTCGCGAGTGCGCGCGTGTGGTATAGTGCGGGCTGCGGTTATGACGTGACGCAGTAGTTTGTTGATGACATTTTTTATTCATTTTTTTTTGTATTTTTTAGTAAAAATATAGTTTTATTTTTTTTTTTTGTAAATAGCTTTTATTGAAATATAAAACGTCTTTGTTGCTGTTGGAAATCGTGCTTTATTTCTTTTTTTTTTTTTTGTAGAAACAATAGTTCAAAACCGAAAAATTTATTTATATGAGAATATTTTTCTACTGAATAAATCGTGCAATACAATAGTATATTACGCATCTAGGGAGGAACAGTGTCCAGCTCGTGTAAATTGCCGCCCGAGCCGAAGGTGAGAAGAGAAGAACAAATAATCAGTAACAATTCCCGCGTAAAAAAAGTTGAGATCACAAAAAGATCGCTTTAAGATATATCTCGATTATGGCACTATTTAATACTTTTTAAGATGAAAAGTCTCAACGAATAATCAAGATGATTTTAATATTTTTTTAATCATCGCTACATTCGGCCTTTTAAAGCATTTTTAAGATGGTTTTCAGACATACGAAATTCATTATTTAATATCATTTTAAGATAAATTTGAGATGCTTTTGAAATGAATTTGAGACGAATTCGATACGAGCTTTTGTACTGAATTTAAGATGATATTTAGATTTTTTAAGATGATGATAAGATTAACTTAAGACAAACTTTTATGACAACTTTAAGATGTCTGATAAATGAATTGATTCGAAAATTTTTAAATTTATCAAAAAAAAATTTTTTAATCGATTCTTTAAACCCGATTAAGGTAATTATACCAAAAGCAAGGCAAGCTTTGAAGTTTAGACTCTTGTTAAAGAGTGATTTAAAGGCTGAATCTCTCGGATTTATATACTCTCGGCGTTTCAATGTGTTTAGGGGTGCCCCGATCGATGCGCCGCGTAGCGACGGCAAATGACAACCATGAGTTCGGTTACTTCCGATCGAATGTTACCGTCGTTAAACGCTACGCGGCGCATCGATCGGGGCACCCCTAAACACATTGAAACGTTGAGAGTGTATAAGTTCGAGAGATTCAGCCTTTAAATCACTCTTTAACAAGAGTCTAAACTTTAAGGCTTGCCTTGCTTTTGGTATAAATTCCTTAATCGGGTTTAAAGAAATGATTAAAAATTTTTTTTTTTTTAATTTTGGAATCAATTCATTTTTCAAACATCTTAAAGTTGTCATAAAAGTTTGTCTCAAATTAATCTTATCATCATAAAATCTCAAAATCATCTTAAATTTAGTACGAAAGTTCGTCTCGAATTCGTCTCAAATTCATTTCAAAAGCATCTCAAATTTATCTTAAAATGATATTAAATAATGAATTTCGTATGTCTGAAAACCATCTTAAAAATGCTTTAAAAGGCCAAATGTAGCGATGATTAAAAAAATATTAAAATCATCTTAATTATTCGTTGAGATTTTTCATCTTGAAAAGTATTAAATAGTGCCATAATCGAGACATATCTTAAAGCGATCTTTTTGTGATCTCAACTTTTTTTACGTGGGAAGCGAAATCGTTGATAGACTTTTTTCTTTTATATCGTTTTAAATCGCTGCACTCTGCCTATTGACTTATTAAATAAATAATGTATCAAGATTTAAATAAAAATAGGTTTGTTTTTTACATGTATAAGATTTAATGAAAACTAAAAATATAAATTATTATTATATAATATTATTTTAAATAAATAGTATATTCTCTACGCTTTTACTACTAACATCATTAAATGACTGTTATATTAACACTTTATAAATTAGATTTTAAATATAATAATTTTTTTTTTAATTGAAAGTTCATCTCGCTCCTTTGATCAATTTACAGCACGTGTTCTCTGTTTTTCCAACTCTTCAGCCAACATAAATGCAATTGCGGACAATGGTCAATTCATTCATACTCATCAACTATAGCCATATACATGCATATTTATGTACCAAGTATGTAGTTCATTCTCCTAACTAATATTCGAATCAGCGACTTTATTCGCAGTCCTCGCATACGATTTTTAAATAATAATAATAATAATCAATACGCCGCGTTTCCGCGCACGCAGCTTTTCTCTATACACAAACCGACGGGGTGGCGGCGGCAGCATTTGCATTTAATATTAAATCCATGAATGCTCAATGGCGGCTCATTGTAATTCGACGCTATAATTGATTTAACGAGGTATGTTATACGGCAACTGTGTAACGCGAGCTCGTCGAAAAATATATAATATATAATATTAATATCGAATTAATTAGTAACACATAATATAATGTACGTCAGAATGAATAAAGCTGCGATCCGCAACGACGCGTCGAAAAAAAATCCAGACGCACGCCGCGGAGAAACTTTTCAAACAGGCGAACGCGCTCGTAAAAAGTTCGTTACAACGTAATCTTCGGAACGAGCTCGTTAACGGGCGCTCGAACGACGCCGAAAATAATCGATACATACTTAAAGTACCTCCGTAATCCGCAACTTTACACGCAACGCGTGGTACATAACGTCTCCTTTCTTCTACATTTTTCATCTCTCTCTCTCTCTCGCATGCGCAAATAAAGCGGAAATACACGGCGTTGAACTCGGCCCACTTTTTCCCCATCGCTCGCGTTCGTTTTTTTCTCTCCCCGGATATTATAACCGCGCGGCGTTTTATTGGCGTTCGCGAATTCGATACTGTATTGCCTTGCATACATACACGCGTGTTGTTTGTCGAGTATTTTTCTCCTCCTCCCCCGCGTGCTTTTATTAATACTTTTACGTGCTTCCGTTCGGCCCCAAGTTTTTCATCGCGAGCTGCTTTTACGAGAGCTCCCACGCCAGTTTTCGATTATAACGCGAGAGAGTGTCATAAGTCGCCGTGGGAGGAGAAAATCGGCCGCGCGCGCGCCGCGTCGTTAAAGCGAGCGCGAGAGATTTTTCACTCTCCGCAGGGACAGAGAGCTGGTGGTAGGGTTTTTACAAGGGCCGTTATTGCCCTCGCAGTTCATTAATAAGGAAATCGAATTTTTATTCATGGCTCTCTGTCTCTCTGCTGGGACGAGAGGAAGAGAGACAGAGATTGTGGCTGTTATATGCAAGGAAGAGATTGAAATTGAGTTTTCCGACGCGCTTCTTTTTTTAAAGGGATATCCCGTGTAAAAATTGAAAAAATGGGCAATATATTGGATATATATAGGATATATGTATTGGCAATATATTGGCAACATATTGGATATGCAATTACCAATATGTTGGTAATATAGCGGCGATTGTACATTCTCCAATATATTGCTAATATATTGGCAATGTAAAATGTACATAAATAATTGCAAAACATTACCAATATAGCCGGAATGTAGTGTCGCTACTTCAATAAGTTATTCTTATATTTTACAAATCAAAATCATTTCACGCAAATATTGCGGAAACTTTTGAGTCCCTATTGTATAAGAGGGGATAACAAAAATAAGGCAAGCCTTGTACTTGTTATCCCCTCTTATGGCTCGAACACTTAAAAAGGAACAGATAAAAAGAACAAGAATTACATGGATCTCTATGTCTATATATATGAGGAACAGCGAGATACAGAATGAACAAGATGTATATATAGATATAGAAACCCATGTAATTCTTGTTTTTTTTTATCTGTTCCTTTTTAAGTGTCTGAGCCCTTATACAATAGGGACTCAAAAGTTTCCGCAATATTTGCGTGAAATAATTTTGATTTGTAAAATAGAAGAATAACTTATTGAAGTAGCGACACTACATTCGGCTATATTGATAATGTTTTGCAATTATTCATGTACATTTTACATTGCCAATATATTAGCAATATATTGGAGGATGTACAATCGCCGCTATATTATCAACATATTGGTAATTGCATAGCCAATATATTGCCAAGAAATTGCTAATATATCCAATATATTGCCCATATTTTCAATTTTTACACGGGCTGAAAAAGTGGGAAACGTGGGGTTGCGGTTTGGGATTGCAAGGTTGCGCGGGAACGCAAAATAATCTCGATTTTTTACATGACGAGAAAAAATTTGTTCTAGATTAGAGGGATTTTCGTAACTCGTGTTTTCAAGCGTTTTTCTCCGAAATCTCATGACTTTTCGTTCAAAATTTAATCTTTTGAAAAAATAACGTAATGGAATTTATTATTCAGTCTTTCTAAAAAAATATTCTGCTGAAATCTCAAAAAAGTCGACACTTCTTGCGTGTCGGATGAACTTTCTATTTAAATAGATTAAAATCTTACTGTTGGTACATTTTTAGAAAATATTTTTCAGGATAAGCCTTTTAAACTGCAGTGATATAGCCACTATTTTAAGAATTTCTTTGCAATATTATATAGAAACTAAACATTTATCCTAAACCAGGTTCCCTTTAAAATTTTATGTCCTAAGTGTATCAGTTGCATCTATATTTTTCTTAAAAATGTTTTCCGTCGTGAACATGATGTCTAAAATATTTTCTACCGAAATTATAAAATATTCCGTTATTTAATATTTTGCTCGTACTCTTTTTTAAACTTGAACGTGTTACATGGAGAAAAATAATACAGTAAAAATTTACAATGATGATGAAAAAATTGCTATAATTTATGGTAAAAATTGCAATTAGTTTGTGACAATTTTTCGTACATGGTAAAAATTACTTTAAATTTATGCCAATTTTTACCATAAATTATTACAATTTTTTTTGCTAATTTGAGTCTGTCTCACTTTTACAATCAGACATGGCAATTTTTACTACACTAGTTCTACAAGGCATAAAATTAGCAGAACAACTGCACCCTTTCGACACTTACAAAACATAAAAAAAAGTTCACTTCGCCGTATCAGTAAAAATATCGTATACAATTACCTCGAAACCACACTCAAAAAATTTCTGCCCACCGCACCGGATCCCGCGGATTACCCATTCCGCCAACAATTCTTCCAAAACTGCCTCGTCACCGTGCCGCGCATCAGCCAAACAAACACAACATGCGCCCACGTACACAAACTCTCAGCACATCTATAATCCGACCATAATAACTCTTCCACGTCTCGCGCGCGCTCGGCACAATCACCGAATTTCGACGACGACGAGAGGACTGCGCTGTGCGCGCGGCGTCGGCGCGTCAAAGATTAAACAGTCGGCGACGCTGCAAATTAGCGCACTCGGCACATATAAATTTCGCGCTTGCACTCTCGTAGATAAACAACGTAGCTACTGCCGCTACTCTCTCTGCAGAGAGTGCGAGAGAGAGGAAATTGCAGACGCGAGGCAAAGCTCGCTTTGACGTTTTCTCTCTCTCTCTCTCTCTCTCTCTCTCTCGAGCGCGTGAAACTTTGCAGCGCTGATACGAGATTATTCACTGTTGAGCTCTTTATAATAGTGACAAATGACTCTTCTCTCTCTCTCTCTCTCTCTCGCGGAACTAGCACCACAGTGGTACCACTAGCGCTGCCGGAGTGTGTTATATATGTAGTAGAGAGAAAGAGAGGGAGTCGACTAACGATTCTTTAACTTCGAGAAACTTTCAAAACGCGGTGCTGCTGCTGCTGCGACGTCGACGAATATGTATATATAATTCATGGCGGGAGATTTCATAAAAACGCGCGCACTCACAGGCCTTATCGGCACGGATGTGAGCGATGCTGCCTGGTCGTTGGCTCGAAGAGAGAAAGAGAGAGAGAGTGAGTCAAAAGTTCGGAAGGGGCTCGTAAATTCCGGGCTTATTTATGGATTCGAAATTGAAATGGATATTTCGGAAGTTTGTGCAGGAGAGAGAGGGAGAGGGATTGTTTCTCGGCCGGGCGGTGCCTGCAGTTTGTTTTGCATTAGCGCGCGTGGAAGATTGAGCGCGAGATGGGGAAGTTGGACAGTGCTGCAGGGAATTTATTTGTTTTTAATTTTGAAAGAATGAAGAAGAGTTATTGAGAGTTTTGTCGATTGGGGATGTTAGATTTGTCAGCTGATGGTTGTGAAGTAATTAGGTAGTGGCCAAATTTGGGCTAAATTTGCCATGCAAGAAGATTGGCGTTGGTAGAAGAGTTATTGGCTATTGGCTGGAGTTTCGTCAAGATACTTTACGATTTGACTGCCTTTGTTGGATTCTTCATAGATTCATGTGCAAAACTAAGATGAGAGGTATTTTTGTTATAGAAAAAATGGTGATTTTTAAGGTTAAGTAGAGTATTACCTGTTTATAATCAATTCCGCGAGTATATTTGAGGATATTTTTAATTTGTCCACACTTAGAGGGTTTAAAAAATTAAAAAAAAAAGAAAATTTGAAGGCACACGCCTTCGCGCAAGTTCTTCTCATTCTAGGTCATAAAATATACGAAAAAACTCGAGAACATTAGAAAGCAGTCTTGTGACATCGATTTAGAAAAAAATACATTTTTCTAAAATGGTGTCACAAGACCGATTTCTAATGTTCACGAATTTTTTCGTATATTTTATGACCTATAGAATGAGAAGAAACTTGTCGCGAAGGTATGCCTTCAAATTTTTTTTTATCTTTTTTTTTCATTTTTGAACCCTCTAAGTGTGGACAAATTAAAAATATCCTCATATATGCTCACGGAATTGATTTTAATTTAAGTCTGTTTTACAACTAACCTCAATGTAGATACATGTGTCTGAAGTTTGCAACGTTGGAGTGCAACGAAGTAAAAAAATTAATTCATTTTACTTTAAGTTTATACGAATTGATATTAATTTAATGTGTAGATTTAGCATTTTGATAGTATAAAAGAATTTGATGACAAAGTTTTAGATATCATTTTTATTGTTCAATAACTTTAATCAATCGTAAAAAATTAATTCGTTACATTCCAACGATGCAAACTTCAGAGCCATGCAGATATAATAAAGTTTGCGTATATTAGCTATTTAATGAAGATTGCGTTAAAATTGTTCAATTCTGGGCCAAAATTTCATCTCGAAATCTTCACTTTCAATCTCTTTTAAAGTAAGACTAGAGAGATAGTACTATATCTTTTTTAACCTTTAATCTCATATTAATTTAAAAACTAGCGATGTAGTATTAGCTCTACTTTCTCACAATAGCCATCAATCAACATCCAAGTAAAAGTGCAACAATGTTGTTAGACTTTTATTGAGATTTATATCGCAAAGTTTGTTTTCACATCTCTGTGCGTATAGGCAATGTTATAACTAACTAAAGTTATTACAGGTGCCTTCAAAGAATCGGAGCCAGTCAGAGATACGTTTACCGTGGCCTACATTCGGACTATCTGCTTTTTAACAAATAATTGTACGATATTTTATAAAAACCTACTACTACTTTTTTGAAAAAAAAATTGTCACTCAACAGAAAATACTTCAACATATATACATACTTAAAAAAAAAAAAAATCCCCGTATTTGATCTCCTTGTCTAGCATCAAATCCTTGAGCACATAGCAAATTTAATCCACGAATAACGATCTCTAAAAGCAGCCCAAATCTCCAAAGCAATAATCTCTCGACCAAGAAACATCGGCTCGATACAATCATACATACATATACATACATATATAGATGTGGCCGTAAAGCGAATTCATCGTAATGCTCGAGTGCGATTCGGCCTTTCAGCTATACGCGAACGCGCGCGGATTTGCATGTCCAACGCGTACAGAGATGTCCCAGGAGAGACGTCCATCAAAGCGCGTCCTCCCATTGAAAAATATATTACTTCGTAATTCAATTTTCTCAGATTCCATCTCTGTCGTACACGCGCGTGTCCGCGCATTCGTCATATCGGCCGGATTTATTTTTTGCTCTCTCTCTTTCTCTGTCTCTCTCTCCCTCTCTCCTTCTTTGTGAGGACGAAGTGTGGTGTAAAACATTGGGTTACGGAAATGAGGTTAACTTTGGGTGCTCGTTGACTTTAGCGGGAATATGCGGATGTCGAAATATCTGGTAAATGTAGTTATTTCAATTGCTTTTTTGTTAAAGCTTGTGGGGATTCGATTTCGAAGGAAAATATGTCACTTCTATTAATGTATGATAGGTTGGGTATGTAAGTTTCGACGAAACTCAGATCTAAAAAGGTTTTAATAAAACCAATCTCTCTCTTATAGGTTGTTTATTACCTTAAAAAATGTTCACAAGGTATATTGAATCTGATACCGAAAAAACTGTTGCGAAAAGATTTTGTGCTACGGGGAATTGTATTATCAATGGAAGGAGGCAATTTATCCCTAGCGAATAAGATATTCATTTGAAAAAAAGGGTGCTGGGGTATCGAACCTTGTCAGCTGGTGTAATTTATTTTGGTCGTTGGCACTCTTATAAGAATAAATCTTTCTTAATATATAAAGGGCACAGCCCATTTATCACGGCCCGTACATCTTGCACGCAACGATCAGCGGAAAGACGGAAATCTCCATAAATTCGTGGGGCATTTAAGGCGATGAAGCGTTATCGCGTTTTATTTTCTAGTTTGTATTTTTCCTTACAATAAATTAATTGCCCAATTAAAGATACGGCGTCTTATCTTTATTCGTTTTTTCCGTCTACGTAGTTTGGTGGCGCGTATAGCTATACAACGCAATCTACGAACTAAATTTTATAAGATTGAAGTTCGAGATAAAGGTATCGGTAAATGATCATTGAAACTTTATAATTTGTTATTGAGCAAATTTAAAAGCTCTTTAATTCCTAACTAGTTGAATAAAATTCTCTTGAAGTTTCAAAGTTATAAGAAGGCAGATCTTAAACCCAGTTTAATTTTTTTGTTTTAAGTAGTTTGTTATAGTAAGTAGAATTTGAAATCCTACAACGTAATAATTGTATCGTGAATTACTTAGTTTTATCTAACTATAAAGACCAAAAATCTCGATAAAACTAGATAACATTTTTACAAATATTAAATACCAAACCATTATCCTTTATCAATCAATAAAATCGACGATACCATACGAATGTCAACTCTGCATCAAACTCTATCATGTCATGCAAACAACTGCATCCTCTAACGAAGCCTGTAAACCTAACTCAACCGTCGCTTCTTCTCATCGTAGGTCTCGTGGGTGAGGCGGCGGGGTGAGGAGCTCCACCTGCTCACCTTCGGCCAGCAGACCTACTCGAGCGACTCGCGATTCTCCCTCGACTCGGAGATGCCTAACAACTGGCGGTTGAAACTGAGCTCGGCCACTGAACGCGATACCGGCGTCTACGAGTGCCAGGTCAGCGCCCATCCGCCGCTCATCAGGACGGTTCATCTCACGGTATCTGGTGAGTAAATTGATTATGTATATATGTGTGTGTGCGTGCGTGTGTTTTTTGAGAGTATATAGTGGGGTGCTTGTTTTTAGTTCTAAACAAGATATTGGGGTTATTTAGTACTTTTGTAATCCTTGAATGAAATAGTATATCACTGATAAAAGTATTCATTTACAATAAACCCCGTGACTTAACTATTAAGACACAGGGCTTTGAAATCGCGACAAATGAATGTTTCTTTACTATTTATTCACGTGGATTAATATTTAATAACTTGGTGTATTCGTAGTTAATGATTACTACAACATAAACAGGCGAGCAACGGCCGCAATTGTGAACATGTAGAGATCGACATAAATAAACACTGAAAAAACTCTGGCACACAAGACGCACAAAACGAGGGACGTATTTCGTCCCTTCGGTTCGGCACGGCTGTTGTCCCGTAACGGTGCTACTGATTCCCCCTGGCGGCGCGTATACCATATCTTAAGGCGAATTTAGGTTAGGTTTTAAAAGTATCGGCAATATTTGGTATGTATTACGTGCCAGAAGGGGAGATGTGCTGTGCCGAATCCAGGGACGAAATAAGCCACTCGTTTTGTGCGTCTTGCGTGCCAGAGTTTTTTCAGTGAACACACACACACATACAATAACTGCGGCGACAACAACAACACAGAAAGAAGACTACACAAGACACGGTGACGCTCGCCTGTAGAAAACAGCGGTACAGCGGTATATACGCCGCGCAGCAGCGTGATATCAAATTCGTGTGTGCTTGGCAGCCGAAAATAGATGGACGGCCCGTCCTTTTCCTTCTCGTGTTTTTATGGCGAGCGCCTCGGAGAATCGACTGCCTCGGTGCACGCGTCAAGCGACCTTCTAATGCTCGGCATCGAAAAACAAATGAGAAGAGAACGGGGTAAGGTCGTCCATATGTTTTCTGGGGCTCAGCAGTCTATGTCGTGTTCTGCATTACCGATAGAGCTGAACCATCCAAATCCTGCGGAAGTGTGCGCAAAGCAAGATTCATTAACTATTAAGGGGATGCCTTACTCGTACCATTACCGACCGAGCAATTCACACAGTTTCAAGCTGATTAAAAATAAAATACGTCGAATCACAAAAAATCAAGAGAACACTCTTCTGTGTTTTTTAACGTTCTATCATTCAGTCAAAGTTTGGAGTCGAAATATCAAGTCATTTCTGCAAAAACTTTGAACAAACGAAATTTAATTTCGTTCAAAGTTTTTGAAAAAACGGCTTGATATTTCGACTCCAAACTTTGACTGGATGATAGAACGTTAAAAAACACAGAAGAGTGTTCTCTTGATTTTTTGTGATTCGACGTATTTTATTTTTAATCAGCTTGAAACTGTGTGAATTGCTCGGTCGGTAATAGTACGAGTAAGGCATCCCCTTAAGGGGGTGCCATAGTCGTACAGTTATCGACCGAGAAATTCACACAGTTTCAAGCTGATTAAAAATAAAATACGTCGAATCACAAAAAATCAAGAGAACACTTCGCTGCGGTTTTGAACGTTCTATCATCCAGTAAAAGTTTGAAGTCGAAATATTAAGTGGTTTTTGCAAAAACTTTGAACAAAACAAAATTCGGTTTCGTTCAAAGTTTTTATAGCACTGTGTGACCTAAATCCGCACTTAAGTCACGGCCAGTTGTGACTTAAGTAGCCCATTATTACACTGTGAAATAATGAATTTACTTAAGTCACAGGCACGTAATTAACGCCAATTATCTACCAAAACTATTCAAAAATACGATTTTACATATAAGAATGAACAGGAAAAGAAGTAAAACTTCGTTAATAGTTGACAAACCACAAAGAATAAATAAAAATGATGATAATAAGGCTTGTCTATATTGTAGGTTAGTTTCATCTGCTATGGGATAGCAGACCGCGCGCTTTTTAAATATTCAATATTAAACTATGGATTTTAGTTTTAAAAGTCTTTCTCTTTAATGATATAACGTATACAAATCTTTCACTTTCATAAACTTCAACTTATTGTTAAAGATACAAATCAAATTACCAAGAATCTAGTTTTATGATTTTTTTATGTATATATTCAATATTCTAGATTCAATAATAACCATATTCTATATCAGGTATTCTATTATTTAAATAACGTTTTATTAACTTTTTTCAGGGCGGGGGGGCTGCGCCCCCCCGAACCCCCCGCCCTCCACCCCACACTTCTCCCACCCCACTTCCAAGTTCCAACTATTATTATAAATAAGCACAAATAAATAAAATAAGAATATGGCGGATTTATCTCACACGAGCTATAAAATAGTATACGATACTCGTGACTTAAGTGGCTCATTATTACACGGCGTTTAGCGTCCTCGCTGCGCTCGGGCGCTAACCTCACGCCGTGCAATAATGGGCCACTTAAGTCACACGTATCGTAATATACTATTGCAAAAACAACTTGATATTTCGACTCCAAACTTTTACTGGATGATAGAACGTTCAAAACCGCAGCGAAGTGTTCTCTTGATTTTTTGTGATTCGACGTATTTTATTTTTAATCAGCTTGAAACTGTGTGAATTGCTCGGTCGGTAATGGTAGGACTATGGAACCCCGTTAAGAAATCTGTATTTTGACTAAAGTAATTGGTGGATGTCATACAAAACACATACGGACGGACTGTTAATGAATATTATATAAAGGTAAGGAAATTTGCTTTTAATTTAAATACACCATGATTTTAGATTTCAAATAAATATATTCATTTTCTGCAAACGAATACTTCTATCAGTGTATTGAGTATCTATACTCGTCACGAAATGTTTTAATGGTGTATATTATTTTCGATGCAAATTGCCGAAAGTAAAAGCGAAATTGGGTACTAAGAACGGTGGTTTATAAAAAGAAATACAGGCATGAATCTTAATAAAACAAAAATATTTTGAAAAATAGAGATATAAAACGAATTTAAGGAAAATGAGACATGAAAATAAAATTTATTTGGGCTAATCGCTTTTTTGTGGAATTTGGTTTGGCCTCTTCAATAGCTTGTTATTGGTTCATCATCAATGACAACTTTTCACCCATTTTTCCCATGTTAAAGTTCCATAAGAAAAATTAAAAGTGCTGTAAAAAAATGATACCATTCAATCGGCTTGGAATACACGTTTTTTCACGTTTTGTAAGGTTCAAGAAACGAGAAAAACCTTGTGTGGTAAGTGTGCATTCAAAAAAATTTTTTATTTTTTTTGGTGACTTAAGAGGGAAATTTCTCAGGAATTGCTCATATGCGAAATATTCTATAGTCACTCGTGGCGCTGCGGTAGTCACTCTAGGAAATTTTTTCCGTGTAATAGAATAAGTGTCAACATACAATCGTTCAAATTTCTACCAAATTCCAAAGTTCAGATAGGGGACGCACGTGGAATATACTTTCTCATCAGTATCTTAATTTTGATTAATTGTATTATCGCCTGCTTTTTCTGTTCACTTACAAATGAAGCCTATTCTTATATCTAAATAGAAAAATCAAGCATCCACAATGGGCTTACAGAATATTAACGAGCTTAATTAGTGTCTGGCGCGCAGTACATCGATCAACACATCCCATTAGCTAGTAATTTATGAGATTGTGAGGGTGCTACATAGCCTAATTACGATGTACATCAAAAAATGGATTTTTACGATATTCTCACCACTTATCGTGAATCGTTGCATTAAACTGAATTCAAGCGAAACTTTGACCTATCTCAATACTCCATCCAATCCTACACCCGCCAATCTCTTTACAAATTTGATCTAAATCCGTTAACATTTGCTAGAATTCACGTTCAATCGACTCCCAAAACCCACCGATTGCCCTCAAAGATCAAAAAAAAAGAAATCAAACGTACCACTTTACCCCTATATCAATCTCCCTTTTTATCAAATCAAATCAAACATACGAGAGCCTCGACCTCTCTTTAAAACCCATCGCGAATAACAAGCCAAAAATCCTCCCAATTTCCCCTGGCGTCCAGCGAGAAAGAGACTCTTGCGCACACAGAGTGCCGTTTAAACGTCACCCGTAAAAATCGAGAGAGCGAGCGCGCACGAGCTCGCGGATACAAATGAAATAAAGGCCGGAAGAAGCGGCGCGAAAAAAAAGTAAAAAGGGATACATACACCCTCTCCCTGCGCGCGCACAGAGTATAACGTACAGAAAGAGAGAGAACGAACGAACGAACTAGCGGCACGTCCAGAGGATTCGTCCGAGTCGTAAATCACGGTGCGGTTTGGTCGTTAGGCTATCGCCGGCAGCGTATAACGACGTATCCCCCCCTAGGTAACGATATTCCCCGCAACGTAGCGTACCTACAGCTACGTGTATGTGCGCTCGGACGCTGTAATTGGCTCTCCCGCTCTCTCTGTGTGTCACTTCACAATCAATAAAGCAGAGACACGCGCGCGCGGGGGTGGACAAAAAACGAGAGATGGACCGTATAAAAATAGCGCAGGTTCTTAGTCGTTCGTTCGTTCGTTCGCTCGCGCGTGTTTATAGATGCGTGGCGGTTTGTTTTTCAATAGAGTGTAGTGTGCAAGGCTGCAGTGATTCTTCGTTGCTCTCTCGTGCAGTTTTTAACGAGCCGTGCGCGCGCGCGCGGGTTTACGAGCTGATATTGCAGCGATTGGCTCTTTCCTTTTATGAGATGGCGAAACGGGGGTTTCTCGATGGGATTGTTGGATTTTGTATCGAGCTGCCGCGAGGTTTTCATAAATAAAAGCGCGAGGGGGAAAAGTTTGGTTTATTTGTCGGCGGTATTTATCGGGTGGCAGCGACGCAACTGGGGAGTAGATTAGTCGTGGCTCGCATCGGTGTTAGAATCGAGGGGAATAAATACTTGATAATAGAACGCGCTTCGTATGGTTTGTCGGAATACAACGTAAATAGAGTTATAACAATGAAAATGGTGTGGATTTTTAAATGAAAGCTGTTTTATCCTGAACGATTTACGATGCTTTATTTTGTTTTCGTTTTTTTTTTTGTATTTTTAACAATTGTTTGTTAATCCTTACATTTCCACCATTATCACCTACAGCGCAATATTGCGACTGACACGTACCCAGCCCTCTATCTCCCAAGGTTTGTCTCTGTTTGCGCACCTTCGCTGTTTATTGTCGCTCCGCCGAAATAGCTCACCCCGCGTCGTATTTACTCCACGTCGCGCGGCGTATTTACGCCTGACACGCGATATAACCGAAAAATAATTTAAAAATACGTGCTCCCGCACAAATACGTCCTCGCCGGGCACTCTCCTGTGCCACTTCACTTCGGCGCGTTGCTCGCGTGAAAAGTGCACGCGGCTTTACATTGTGCGCGCATCAAACGGGCCGCGATAAAAATATTCGCTTGCGTCAACAGCTGATGGAAGGGTAGATGAGAGGGCATTTCGAGGGGGGCGAACGAAACGATCGGTCTGAGTGAGATTTGCTTTTTTTTATTGCGATAGTAGTTCACTCGGGTGGGGTAATCCGATGAAAGGTTTTGTTTTGGAAATTGACAGTTTCGGTAATGGGAAATTGTAATTGTTTGGGAAATAAGGAAGAACATTTGTTTCGTTTTCAATGTAACGCTAAGGTCAACGCTGTGTTAATTAATAATATAATAGGATCACAATATTACTGCAATATTACGTAATAGAAGAGTGAAACAATAATATAACATGCCATAATTCTGTTATAATAATATTACAATAGTGTTAGTTTCAGACAAATTAGACATCTCGTATACAACAATAACCACAGTAATGAATTCCATTGTAGTCGATATTATATACAACTGTACAGATTTCAGGATCAATCGTAATCGTATATTCAGTACAGAATTACGTCAAAATTATTTCTAAAATAATAAATACATGATAATTATAATCACATAGCTAATAAACAATATTCAAGAATTCATTGTCTTCCATTACCGATACACAATTGAAAATCACATTTTTGCGTAGTTTACGGTGATGCGATCCTGACGCTATTACCCAAAATTTCGTTCCCGTTTTTCTCATTCAATTTTTAATTTTAAGAAAAAAAACCACTTGATACATTGTAGTTCTTTATTAAACTTAAAACGTATCAAAGAGTTTTTTTCTTAAAAATAAAAATTGAATGAGAAAAACAGGAACCTAATTTTGAGTAATAGCGTGGGTATCGCATCACCTTACATTGAAATTACATATTGTGTATAAAAATTTATGGGCAAATTATGTAATTTTGACTTGATATGTGTGATGTATTGAACACATGATTTTCGTAATATGAGAGCAGTAAATAAAATCTCGTTTTCTCTGAATTTTAGCACACGGTCTGTGTAAATTTAAGTTATTATGTGTGCAAAATTGAATTTCTAACACATATTTTATGTATTTTTGTGATCAATCGAAAACCTATTACACATAGATTGTATAGAAGGTTAGCACACATTCTGTGTTAAAAACGTTATCGATTTTCAATCGTGTCAAATTCTCATGTCACCCATAACCCACCTCCGCCGAACTACATCTCATTATACCTCCCGAACTTTCTTTCTCACTTTCGAGTTTCGCGGTGTGGTAAAACCGCGCCACGCGCGTGAACTTTGAATCTGCGGCACGCAAAACGCCAAGTGCTCGGCTTCTCGTTAGCGTCGATCTCGTGCGTGCGCGTGACATGAAATTTGGTGCATCGAGAGGAGGTTGTGTAAAAAAAGAAGCGGTATTAGGACGGTCAGTGAAAAAGGCACTTTGAGGGATTGCAAAGTCGCGTACGAGGGCTTAAAACTCGCGCTAACGATGTGTCGTCCGTTTTAAGTACGTAGTAGTTCCTGAGTCGAGTTTGGTGTCGTCGTGTGTTTTCGAGCGTTTCCGGATATTTTGTGAAAGTGGGATATCAGTTTTTGAAGTGCATGGTGTTGGTCGAATATATGTTGCGAACACGGTAAGAGCAAATTGTTGTAGTGGTATAAAGTGAATGGTACTGCAGTCACGATTTTGCTTCCAATTAGAGAAAGCTTTTGGATGGTAAACATTTTTTTTTGTTTTTTTCTTTTTTAAATGCTAGAAATGTTTTACTGGAGATTTGGAATCAAAATATTTTTAGATAATCTTCGTATGGATGTATGTGTGTATGAGACCGATTTTGTACGTATTGGGCTGGTTCTTTTTATTTTTGCTTACGTAGTTGGGAAAAAGGTCTCTTATGTCCGATTTCATTTTTTTTTTTAGCAATTTTCTAACAATTTCTGATATTTTATTATATTACGTAATCTTAAATTAGCATGGGTTTTCAAATCAATCATTGAAAAAAAATTACTAGTAACAAACAAATATTTAATTTGAATACCTAGTAGTAAAAAAATATTTCCTTAAAACAAATAATTATTTTCTTAATTTAAATATATCTTTCTTAAATGAAGTAAAATTTTTTTCTGCCAAATAAATAATTATTAGTTTTAAGAAAATAATTTTTACTATTACTCAAATAAATATTTGTTTGCTACTAGTAATTTTCTTTTTAAGTGTTGGTAGGACTTAATTGTTGCAAAGTTTTGTGTTTTTCATATGTATAATTGTAAGCTCGCATTAGTACAATCTTGTATTACGTCGCACAGTCATTGAAAAAGCTTTTTATTTATTTATTTCACATTTAGACAGGTTAAGAAGTCCTTATGCAAAAATATTGAAAATATACATAATACTGTACATAGAACGGCAAAATAATCAAAAATTCGCAAAAAAGATAAAACACATTCAAATATAAGTCAATACTTAAGAACGAGCGAACGCAACGCAGATTTAAATGATGGTACAACATTCAAGTGGGTGATGCGGTGTGATAATAGGTTCCAAGATCTCTTAACGCGATTTAATGTAGGGTGAAAACCAAATGTGGATGAGCAGGTGTTTTCATTAGGGGGTCTGAATGTACGAACAGAGTACGAGAGATGACGAGATACAAATAGGTTAGATAACTCTTCACAGGGCAACAGGTTATGAACAATTTTATATATGACAAGACAGTCATAATGATGGTGTAAACTATTAATTGTAGGGATGCCAAAATCTGATCTTAAAGACGTATAATCGTGATCAAAACGACGCATGGGCCTGTTATTTTTATACGCTAAACAACGGAGAAATTTTTAAAGAATTTAACGTCCTACCTATTAATTATCACATTAAAAAAATGATTTCACAACTTTCTCGTCCGACTGCCATCTAAACTGGTATTAGTCCATCTGTGATTATATGTAATTATTTACACAAACATAATTTTGAGTATAAAAGCCGAAACAATGTAACAAGTTAGTTATTGACGAGCGAACTGTCTTCCCGGATAATTAACTTGACTACGATATCAATTTATTGTAATTTCTATTTATTTATATTATTAAATGTGATTATGTGCGGTTATAACATGAACGGTTCAAATACAGCACATCCCCATTCTCCCGCCACGCTCTCCCTGCGACACAAAAATTATAACTCCAGCTTTTTCTCAACCGTCGTTGTAAATCCCATTACACGACTAACTCTCCAGCCGAGCTCATCAAAGTTACGAACTACCCATACAATTGCGCATTACAAACTTGCAATTCAATAACGCCATTACCCAACAGCCGTAAATCCACGTAACTTATTGTGCCCTACACCACCGTACGTAATTCCCTTAAAAATTTCCACTTCCTCTTCCCTTCTGCACTCGATCTCGCGACGCATTCGTAAAACTTTCCACGCGCTCTCCGCGCACAAAAATCCCCCGGTATTTCTACTATCTTATCATTAATGCACACAGAGCGGCGCGACGCGCGCCAGAGCAGCACGAAGAAAAAACCACGATCTAACCGCATGAATTTTAAGGTTTTACACGAATTCATGCATCGCTCGAGCACTTAAAATATTCAGACGCGTTCGAATCCTCGTTTCCGATCCACTGGAATCTCGATACATTTGCCAGTCCCTCTTTAAAAGCGGCAAAAAAGTGGATGCGCTCGCACAAAGAGCTCTCTCTTTCTCCTTCCCTTCTTTCCCCTTTCCCCTTCCGCGGGAAAATGGATTCGCTAGTGGAATTTCTCGCGCATCGAGCGCGAGAGCAATAAGTCGAAGGCGCTGAGGAATATTTTTCGCTCTCAGCATATAGAGATAGAGAGCGCTTGGGTTATGAAATATTTGACCGAAATACCGCAGTGTGTAGGCGCGTGCGCGCGTACACGTATACACGTACACGTACGTGTGCGCACGTCGCGTCGAGACGAAGTAATAGAACGACGACTTTGCGAAACTTCGCTCGTGTGTGTGTGTGTGTGTATGTGCGTGTGTGTGTGTGTGTGTGTGTGTGTGTGTGTGTATATATATGCACACGTTCGCGTAGTGGAATATTTTAGCGGGAGAGAGAGAGAGGATTTCCTTAATTGCTCGCGGACGAATTAATATTTATGAAAGGAGGAGGAGAGAGAGAAGGCCCCGTGTCTTAATTGCGCTGGACGAGCGCTGGAATGTTCGATGTTGAGCTTGACGCGGCGAGTGCTAGGAGCGTTATGAGGAATTGCGGGAAAAGTGCGTTTATGGAAATCGTGGAATTTCGAATTTCGAGGGATTTTTTTATTTTGTAGGGAGAGAGAGAGCACGGAATTTGATACTGCTGTGCCGTGTAATTTATTACCGTTGGGCGCGATGCGCGTGACGCTACAGTGACGGAATATTGATATTTCGACCTGGTGATATATTAGGAATCCCGATGGAACAATATACTAAAAGCGAGAGGATGTTGAAATGCAGGGGTAAAAGGAGGGACGCTCGAATTACAAGTAATGAGTGAATTTAATTTACTCGGGTGACCTTTTTATATAAATTTTATATAAGCTCCTTTATCGTTTTATGAATTATTCAGTCATAAAAAACGGGGAAAAAAGATTTCAGAGGGCACAAAAGTCAAATAAAAATATGAAGAAAAAAAAATGTGAAATTTTTCTAGGTCGAAAGTATATATTCATAGCCTTTGTTCTATTAATAATAATAAAACTTGGGATAAGAGATAAAAATTATATCTGTTACACAGAAATAAAGTTTTGTAATGTTCTTATAATCATGTTGCTAATTAAATATTGTTATTACATTACACATTGAAAACATCAATAACATGTCTGACCGAACCTTGACTCAATCCACTCAAAACCGAAAGCAGTTTCAGTTCTCACATTCCGGAATACATTACTAATAAATCTTTTTACGCTCCTCGACCACTCAATACAACCGACACGCCACCGATCCTCCAGCGCGAACTTCTGAAACAGAAACACCAACTCTCTAACTCCCGCATTCAATGGAAAGGACCTCCAGCCGGAAAAAAAGAGATCCCATTCGCGTCGTATATCATCCCCGCGTAAGCACACAACGAAGTGAGAAAGTCGATTCTCGCCGAAAAAAATGCGCTCGAGTATCGGACACACCGCCGCATCCTTCATCCATATACATTCCGGCTAATCCCCGGGCGTGCGCCGCTTCTATTCCCTTTCCAAAAAACGAGAGAAAGAGAGAAGCGCCCCCAGAGCCGAAGACTATATAACACGGCCGATAATAACCCGGCGGACTGACGGGCGGGTCGCGCAAATCCGCGAAAATTCCATCGGCGAGCCCACGCCTGCGTGCGGAACAGCGTCGAATGGAAAGAGAGGAGGAGAGAGAGCTTTTGTAAATATAGAAGCTCGCGCAAACACGGACTGTGTAATAAAAGCTCGTAACGCCCGGTATTGGCAAGCCTTGATTTATCCCCGCCAAGTGCAGCAGCAGCAGCAGCAGCAGCAGAGACACATAATATATATATATATATATCAGACACACATGCGCGAGTCTCTTTCTCTCGCACCTAGGCAACTCTTCCGTTCCGTTCTTCCTCTCTAATGTCCCGCCGGCTCCTTATCCGCGCGCGTGCGCCTGCGCGACGGAATTTATGGCTCGCCGAGACGCCAGCGCGCGCACGTACGGGAGACACACAAGGTTTTTAAACTAAAAATAATGATAGACCAGGCTTTTCCGTTAACTTGGTTTATAGCGGCCGATTTTGGACTTTACGAGGACGGCAAGCGCGCCGGGGATATTGCGAGCGACGCGCTAGAGGTTCAATATGAGAAAAGCGTATATATTGCGATGTGAGGCAGTACACGCGTGCATGTGTGTGTTGGTATTTTTCTTGAGGACGGAGGGTTGATGGGAAATTGATGTTTGGGGAATGAGGATTTCTGCGAGAGCTGCAAATTTGCTTTCGCAGTGGGAGCGGTGATGTAATGGTGTTATGAGAATATCGAGTGCGAAGTTCAATGCGGACGCGCGAAGTATACGGAAATGTTTTGGAGATGATTTTGTAATTATTTTTGCATACAAATTGATGGTAATGGTCGAAGTTGTTTTTTTGCGATGTCGAAAAGTCGACGTTAATGTAAAAGTGATTTTTGTTTTAATTTGTATGACGAATAAGCGCGCGATTATTATAATGTTAAAAAGTACTTGAATTGCTGAAGTGCTAAAATTGGATTGATTAAGATTTTCAAATTTTAATGCAAAACTTAATTTTACGGGTTAAGCCCTCTCCCGAAATACCATCGTCAAAGGCCCTGATATTACGAGTCAACTAACTTGCTCATGTGATTAAATAAACTTTCATTACATTGTTCCAGTCTTTTCCAAGAGCAGAGGTTAATTTTCCTTAAAGTTAGCCGAAGGGACGAAGCCATCCACCTTGCAAAATTCCCCATTGCGAAGCTTAATCTTATTATACGTTTCATGCCAGCCGTACCGTGGCGCTACCGTAGACTATACCCATCGTATATACACATATATATATATATATATTTTTTTTTTCTTAGAAGAAAAACTTTTAGATAACGATTATAATTAAGCCCGACATCAGCGTCATTCCCGTATTTATAAAATTACTTTAAAACACGATCATAAGCAGGACAGAAGCGCGCGCCCGCGCGCGTTATTCAATTGACCTAATTACCAGCGGCAGCGAAAGTCGAGAGAAAGAGAGAGGAAGCCCAAACTTATTTACACCTCCGATATTTCGCGTCTTAACGAACTCGGAGTGTTGCCAGTTTAGAATCAACTTGAGGGCCGTCACCCCCCAAGTATACTTACAACTTACGCGGCGCTGCCGCCATCGAATTTATAATTTACACATTCCGTGAAAGCGTGAGCTGGTCTGTGGAACTGTCACTTCTGGGATCAATTGACCGCGAAAAAAAGAGCAGCGTAATGGCTGTGGAATAGATTAGGGCTGATTAATAAATAGTGCGGTTGACGCCGAGCGAATGTGACAAAGGTGGCTTCGAGAGTGGCGCCCTTATTTGAGTGAGTGTGCTAATATTTTATCGAGATAGTTGAACATTATTGATAATACCGAGACCAGTTATACAGCTATAAATGCAAAATCAATCGAATATTTTTGAAATTGAAATATTTAAAATCTTTGTTACAGCTAGAATATAATATATATTTATTTTATCGTCACCGGGCATTAAATCAAAATGGAAGTTAGCTTAATTATTCAGTACTTCATATCATTACATTTTCAAAAATAAAGTCAAACGTGACCCACTTCCACAATTTCTCTGTATTCATTGTTCTTCACCATTTGATAACAAATATTCTTTAGGGATGTCGTAGCTAAAAATGCGACTTTTCTTTTACTAATAATGGTTAAAATAAGAATGTAAGGAAAAACCGAAAGTTGAGCGGCTTAGTGCTTCTCATCAAGAATCTACATATCCAACATGAAATTGATCCTATTTGTTATTATGCTGATTTATTGGAAATTCGAACCATACCCAATTTCTACATATAACTTGTTATAAATTGAATTTTCGTTTATATTCGGAGCAGGGCGGCCTACTGCAAAATACAATGAAGCTATATTATTTACAAAATAAAGTCAATCGACTTTGTAGTGTTTCCGAAAAATTGGAAATACAAAATTCATCGGATATAGCTTATGGAGGGGCGGGACTACGACACACTTGAACCAGCTCAATCCAACAATACAATCCATCTTCTTAAGAACCTCATCGCTAAACCACTCGCCGTTCAATCTCCAATTAGTTACTCTCCAAATCGCAACGAAAAAACCCCCCACCACATCACCTCCCGCGCGCGTTACGCATCCGCCCAAGTTATACACTCGCTCCGCTACAGTACAGCCCAATCAAGGAAACTTTCCCTCCCCGGCAACTACACCCGCGACCCACATCCCCACACATCATCGAAAACCAGTCGCAACTTCTTCTTCTCCACCTGCACAACGTACACGGAGCTTGTTAGTTTCCACGCGCTCGCTCGAATATCGCCGCGAGCGGCCGCCGACTCTAAAGTCCCGTCACGCGCGCGGCGTTACGCGGTTACAGTATCGCCCCGGCGTTTCTTTGCCACCTTTATTTTTCCCCTGCGGCGTGCGCGCTCGCGCTCTAAGGTCATGCTCGCGTATAGCGAATCGAAACGGCGAGCTTTCTCTCTCTCTTTCCGCGTTGCCGCTGCTACTGCTGCGTTACATTGGAGCTCTTGCTGCGGCTTTTCGTTTTGTAGGTCTTTATTGGCGGTGGCTGGAGGGTTTTAATTTTTCTCCAGATTGCGGGAGAATTTTATGAGCTGGAGTCAATGTGTTTGTCGAGTTTTGTATCTACGTAAAAGAATTTAATTGTTACGAGGTATCGTTCGTTTATATTTTTATAACTTTGTCATTCGCTGTAAAGAAAATTCTACACGAACAATGCTAATTCTAACCGCTATTCACGTACATTCTTCGTCCACGAGTATACACGTCACCCCCTTGCCCCGCTTTACATCCCCACACGGTGAAAATGTCCGATTAAAGCACCCTTCTCATCTGCCCCCGTAAACCGCACAAAAACGGCATTGTCATCCTCCTCGATTCAATACCCAGCCTCGCACAACCATAAATCCCGTACAATTGATATATAAAAAGCTCGTCTTTACGATCCCTCGACAATTCCCTGAAATAAGAAAAAAAAAGAGAAAAGCTCGCATTTAATGTGCGTACAACATCTCGACGACGACGATGACGACGGTGTGGCATAAATCGCGAGCGCGCCTGGAAAGCGTAACGAGAGGTCAACGCGCTTTTTCGCCCCGGTGTGACGTACGAGCGGCCATCGACGGGAGGGTCAGAGAAAGAGGGAGTAGAGCAGTGGCGAGAGAACTCGTGGACTTCCTTTTTTCGAGAAATTTTCGAGGAAGTCGGATCGGTGTAAATCAATTTTGCGCCCTCCGGTACCCTTTTTTTTGTTGCTTGTCCTATATCCGCCCTAGCACATACCCGCCGGGCGTTTCGGAATTGTTTCGGTTTTTACGAATTTTCGGGGTGTAAGAAACGGGGGCGAGCGGAATACACGATCGACTTGGATATTCGGGTACATCTGTTTTTGTTGTTCATGCTTGTCGTTGGTAATTTTTTAATTGGTTCCTTTTTTTTTTTTTATAATTATGTTAGATTTGCGAAAATAAAACGGTTTTATTCTTTACCTCTAGTTATTTTAGCAAAATCGCTTATCAAAATTAAATTCTTTTACCTTTTTTTTTTAAATAAAAGTACCCATAACTTGCCTGGAAATAGCGAGTGGAATTGTTTCATGGGGAGAAAATTGAACGACATCAGCGATAAATATTTTCAAATTTACCGCGACCTCGTGCCTCTATGCTATACCATAATTTAATTATCCCGAAGCGCTCTGTTCACATTTAAATTTACCGATATAGGTTAAAAATAGTGCAACATCGATCACGCGTCCAATCGATTCGTTGCTGTTTGGTGCGCCCTGGGCGTTCCCCGCGCCGTTCCGTATTTCAAAGAACTACCGTTGCATGCCAGCCGGCAGAACGAAATACTCTCCCAACAGTAGCTTTTTATTTATTCAATAATTGCTTTCGCAATAGACCGATAAAATTCGCTAATCCAATAAAGATAAGACACATGCAACAATCGATCGAAGCTTCCTCCTCCTTTAGTCGTAACTCGTAACAAGGCGCGATAAATCAATCGCAGCGTCTCTCGCTTGCTCACCTTTACTCTTACTCCCAAGCAACAATTAGAACAACGGCATAATGAAGCCCTCTGCTCCCGGATAAATTGATTTAAAGGCCCCGAAGGCGAGTAGTCCACTTAATCACAAACTGGTCGGGGCCAACCGACACCATAAACTCGGCCCCCCGACCCTCTGGGGAAGATAAGGGAAAAAGCCAGCGGAATCGGAAAAAGGCGAGAGAGAGCTCCTTCGCCCGGAAATTAAGTTCGTAACTATTTGAACGGATGCCAGTGCGGCGCGCGCTAGGTGACTCCGACCAGAGAGAGGGAGAAATTATTTCGTAAGTTTCGCTCGCGCGCGCGCAGATTGAGAATCCTTTAATTGCAGCGGACTCTCTGTCACGTTTTCCAGAGGGGCGATGGAGAGCTCGGTCGTGATATCACGCGCGAATGCAGTGGACCTGGAGAGGCTATTTTCGTCCTCGTTACCGCGACAAACACATTAAAATTACAACGCTTCGGTCATTCGGGGGATTCCCCGGGCTGCAGTTTATTTTTTAGGGTGGATGACGTCGAGATTTATCGGGAGCTGCGGTAATTGCGAGGTTTGGCGCGATTGCTTAGGAGCTTTTTAGGGGCTTGAGTGGAAGGGAGAAGTGTAAAATACAAATTGAAGAGAGTAATAGTCGCCGGGTCAACGTTAATGGTGGTGAAAATAATGTGTAGGTGAATGTTGGATCTGCTTCGTATGCATTTATTCTATGCAAATAACTCTCGTGACTTGAATATACTTCTCAGTGTAGACATTTTTGATATGATGCTCTATTGTTAAAAAAGTCTAAAAATCATACGGATTTAATACAGGGATTGTAACTGTCTCCATTATATTTTACTCTCGAAATCGTGCTTAATTAGAACTGACAGAATCGCTGTTACAGTTAGATAGGATGAGCTATGAAAACGTTCCGAATTGTCACATTGCGTGTCCAATTAGCGACTTTTTTTTCCAAATCCGATCACATTCAACGGATCTCTGGAGCGTTGAAAAACCAGCTACAGCTAATAGCGTGTTTATCCGCTTTGAAACAAAAAGCATTCGACGGCGCGTCAAAATGATTTTCCGTTCGCACGTTATGCCAGCAATTTGCAAAAATTATTCGAAAAAAAAAAAATGGAAGTTATTGCATTTTGCGCGTGAAAACGTTGAAAATGATTCGATAGATGGCACGAAAATATTTAAACCGGATTGTTAAATTCATACTGACAATATGCCAATAACGTTCACTATGGGTGTGTTAATTCGCTGTTCTTTTTTGCTTCCTCCTAGAGGAAGCTTTGTGATAGTAAAAAAAAAAGTTTATGAGATAATGTGTTAGAAATGTTATTTAGCAAATTTGGAATCGAAATACACTATTTTTAGAAAATGTCCGTATGGATGTGTGTGTGTGTGCGTGCGTGCGTGCGTGTGTGTGTGTGTGTGTGTGTGTGTGTGTGTGTGTGTGTGTGTGTGTGTGTGTGTGTGTGTGTGTGTGTGTGTGTGTGTGTGTGTGTCCGTATACGCTGATATCTCATGATCTACTCGACCGATTTTAACGGGAGAGTGATCATTTTTTTAGATTTTGCTTCCACAATTGGGGTCAATATTCTATTTTTGTAAAATCCCGCGTAAAAATTGAAACTATTGCAACAACATTGCTACTATATTGGAAATTAATATCGCTGATGTATTGGCAATACAGATGTACAGCAATTGCAAGGCTATTGGCGCTATTTGCCTTTGGTGTTATTTCCAATGTATTGCCAATATCTTAAGATTTAATTTTCTAAAAAAAAAAAAATTCTTGGGTGGATTCAAACTAGGAATCTTCGGATTACTAGACTTGCTCGCTACCCACCGAGCTAATTCGTTGTTTCTGTCAATAAACGAAATAGAGGTTAAATCTAATTCAAAACAAATGATCACTTGTTTCAACTTTTATAAATAGAAATAGAGGTTAAATCTAATTCAAAACAAATGATCACTTGTTTCAACTTTTAACCTCCATTTCGTTCATTGACAGAAACAACGAATTAGCTCGGTGGGTAGCGAGCAAGTCTAGTAATCCGAAGATTCCTAGTTCGAATCCACCCAAGAATTTTTTTTTTTTTAGAAAATTAAATCTTAAGATATTGGCAATACATTGGAAATAACACCCAAGGCAAATAGCGCCAATAGCCTTGCAATTGTTGTACATCTGTATTGCCAATACATCAGCGATATTAATTTCCAATATAGTAGCAATGTTGTTGCAATAGCTTCAATTTTTACGCTGGATTTAATTTTTTTTTTTTATAGCCATTTTTAATTTTCAAAATTCTTATTTTCGATTTTTTTAATATTTAGAACAAATATTGTTTATATATCATGAATTCTCTGTATGTAGGATAAAATTATCTACAATTTAAAAAAAAAAAAAGTCGGTAGCTATATTTTGTCATAAGTTATTGATGAAAACGTAATTTTTTGTAAATAGGTTATATTTCGAAATTAAAAAAAGATATTAACATGAATATTTTTTTGGTTATAAAGGATATTAAGTACTATAACTTACTAAATTTTTAGGTTTTTTTATTCATTATTTTTTGAGAAAAAAATAATTTATAAAAAAAAGTGATTTTTTTTGTCGTTCAATAACTATAGTAAAATTGGCTTAATCACTTTGAAATTCTTTGTAGGGGTAGATTTTGTATACCAATCGAGTGAGTTCTTTGGGCAAAAGGATAGATCTATAAATTTCGGAGATATTTGAGGTTAAAATTTTTTTCAATTTTTTTTTAAATCGTAATTTCTCGAGAACGGCTCTATGTATCTAAATAGGGTGGGTAGCATTCGAAAGAGAATTAAATTACCTATATTTTCTAAAAAAATTAATTCTCTAGCTATCACGGTTCTTTTGTTATTAACAAAAACGTAAAAATTGAAAAATGAAAAAAAAAATGAGTTTTATATGTTCAACTATTACAAGAGTAAAATTGTCTTATTCGCTTCAAAATTCATTGTAGAGGTATATTATTGATAGTTCTCGGATGAGTTCCTTTGGCAAAATGATTGGTTCATAAATTTCAGAAATATTTGAGGTAAACACAATCAAAGAACAACTTTAGAATATTTTTTTTATTTCGAACCAATGTACGACGAGAAGCCGTTGACAGTGGACTTGAAGAAGAAAAATTTGATGAAGAATAGAACTTGAAGAAGATTGTTTCCATTCATATAAGAATTAAAATCACAAACAAATAAATTGCAAATGGAACCTCAATGAATAGCCATGAAAAAATTACAAGTTAATATTTTCCATAAAATTTTTTCAATTTTTTTCGTGAAATAGTGAAATATTACACACCTAGGCAGTAAAAATAAGAAATGTCTCAGATCACATGTAATTGTCGGCCGAGGCGAAGCCGAGGTCATGTATTGTGATCTGAGGCTTTTTTTTTACTGGCCAAGGTCTGTATACTATTTTTCTGCTCGACGGCGCCGGAAAGCGGCAACTTCGTTTCGCGCAGCGGCTGGGAAGTTGGCGCTTTCCGGCCGGAGGACAGAAAAATTTATTTTTCGAATTTTAATTTAATAAAAGGAATCAAAAAATTATTTTGAGGAAGCTACGTGCCAATGAATTGGCAGCGGTTTTTTTCATTTTGAGCACTCGTTTTTTCTCAAGCAAGATCAACCAATTCGGTATTTTTATTATAGTATAGTAAACTGCATATATTATATTTTTTATAATTCTAGAAAAACATCTATTTAAAAGCTTCCCAATTTCCACCAAAAAATTTGCTCTTCTCGCACCGCAAACCTTTTAAAAATATATCTTCCATCTTTTTCGCTCTCACCCAACCAACAAACACCTCTCCCCATCCTCCATCGCCATTAATTTTTCATTGTCCTCGCTCCCAACTCTTCCCTTCAAAACACACAAAATTTTCCAATCTTCCATCCCCTATCCTCCCTGAAATTACGGAAGATAGAGGGAGCCGCACGCGCGCGCTTAGCTAAGAAGACAGCGTCTTCCGAGACATCAGCCGCACTTATCCGGCCGAGAATCAAATTATGTCCGAGGCGACAAAACGGAGACACTTGCGCGCCATCATCGTTCGTTATTATGCAAATTCACCTTGGCGCACGCGCGCTTATATATACGTGTATACGCTGTACATAAGCCGGAAGGAAACGGCGACGCTTACAGAAGCAAGAGAGAGAGTGTCTTGGAGAGGAGAGAGAGAGAGAGAGAGAGAGAGAGAGAGAGAGAGAGAGAGAGAGAGAGAGAGAGAGAGCGAGTGTACGGGATCGAAGCGTGACTGTTATCGCAGCGCGGGGATTTAACGTACTTACCCTCGGGGATTACGGGGCCCAGCTGGAGGGGCCGGAGGAGGAGGGGGGTGGAGATTGAGGTAATGATAATTAATTAGCCGCCCTGAATACAGGGCTGTGTGGCGTGACGTAGCGCCGCAGCGAAGCCTCGATGATGACGCCGATCGGGAACAGGAAAAAGAAGGTTAAGGGTGATTTTTCGAGGGTCACGGTCACCTTGGGAGAATTCGTGTACCACCAAATTCGATGGGGCATATAGGGAGAATCGATTTTTTGAGGCTGGCTGGGTGACGAGCGCGATTAATTATTCGTGAATTCGAGAGATAGGGGCTGTGAAACTTAAACGAGACGACGTTAATGCTGTTATACGGTAGCTCGTAATTTTTTTCCCGTCTTTTTTTTAGAAAAGTTGGGGCGAGCTAGGTAACTTTATTACGATAACAAAAGAGCTTCAGGGTGAGAGGGTGTATTATGTTTAAGATTTTGATGGATTTAAAAAGGGTCCGAAGGTGCAGTTATTTTACATTACAGTCTGAAAGTATATGAATTTTCATGAATTTCCCTGTGACTTAAGTCAGAATATGTTATTATGTCGCACTTTCTAGCACAATAACACTAATCATATTTGTTGTGGTTGCTCAATAAGTCCTATTCAGTAAGTACTTATTTTCGCTAAAAATGCTGTTATGAATTGGTACTATTTTGACCTTTATTCACAAGAAATACGTAAATATTTGTCGAATAATGCAAACTGCGCGCATGTAAGCAACCCCCACCACAATTCCTTCGACAAAATATACATTTTTCTCATCAGACAGCCAAAGCCCACATCACTTTACGGCTCTGCACCTCGCGCCAAAATTAACCGTGTCTCGCACTTACCATAAACATGTTATCATCCTCCCTCCCCCTCCCTGAAGATACGAAGAGAGCAATCCCGCTGTATCATCCCTTCACCAATACTCTCTCCCTGCGCCATTCCTCGAAATTGCTCGGCGTTAACTCCGATCAAAGAAAACGAACTACACCGCCGCGATATGTATGTCTTCTCTCCCGGCGATACCCACAGCGTGCGTACGAACAAATTGGCAAAACGCGCCCGTCCGCGCCATTACTTCGTCCTTATTTCACATACACACACTCACTCACGGCATGCGGTTATACAATAGATTCGAGATTTACATGTAATTACGGCCGCATGCTAAATGATATAAACGTGTGCGGTCGCGCACCGGCGGTTTAAATCGTCGCGGAAATTCGAGTCGGCGAAATCTGCCGGAAGTTCGCGAGGGGGAGGGGCAATATGATCGGCGATTGACCGCGGACCGAATAGAAATTGCCCTGAATTAGGGCGCACGCGCGCGCGAATGCCGTGCACGGAGAGAGCCGGCGACTAATCGGTTTTTACGGCCAATTATTATTCCACTTGGGGAGTGGTCCCGAATTTATGTGCCCCGTGGTGGGTTGATGATGGGAAGGGGGCAGGTTCCTTGAGGATGATGAAAGTTTATGGGCATAAGGAGTGATGGGGTTGGCGTTTTTCAGGATTGAGGTCGATGAATACGTCGAGTGGTGATTAGTGTACACTGGTGTAGAGGAGATCGTTGTATTTTTCGAATTAAGGATATCATCATATCTACTCCGAAGAAAATGTTTTCTGTACGTTATTTATGAAATTTTGTTTTTCGATCACCCAGGAAAAAAAAATTGTGCACGATATTCTCGTTATACTATATTTTGAAAATTTAATAAAAATTCATGAGGAAATATAAACACACACGTTATTGTCTTTTAAAATAAGAAAACATTCGATTACGTTCAGTAAACTATACCTCTTATGAAGATATTACCAGAATAGATAAAAGAACGTATTCACGTTTTAACCTACTTGTCAAAACAAACCATTCATTCTTCAAAAACTTCTACCCGTCCAAACACTTCCCAACCCACGCGCCCCTTCAATTCGTAATTTCCCCGATACTCAATAAAACTCCTCCCCCAAGCCCGCGAGTCACCCCACCATCACCCCTTGAATATTCAACATCGCACGTCCCTGCTTCGCTATCTCGTTCGCATCTACACGCTGCTGCGCATTCAAAAGCCAAAGTCGCGCACGTCGGATTAAAAAGCCGAAAATGCTCTTTTATCCCCTACATCCAGCGCTCAATCCGCTTAGCGGAATAAAAACTTTAGGCTCTGCCGTCTTTCTCTCTCTCTATCTCTCTCGCGATACACGCTCGTGGTACCCCATAAAAATTCATGATTTCAAAACCGCGTTCGATATTGTATTTTTTTTTTCATTTCGCGCGTGTTACGCCGTTTTGCATAATACCGAAAGTGGCGCGCCGCCGCGCTGCGCGTAAATTACGCGTCGTGCATAAAGCGAGGAGTTGCGGTAGTGCGTAAGAGACGCGCGCGTGCGTGTGAATATGCATATGGGTATGAATTTTTGCGCGCGGTGGTACAGTGAAATTTTGAGGAAGACTGCGGGTTTCAATTTTACGGATGGAGGAGGGTAAATGATGGATGATGATGGGTAGGGGCTAATTCGGGGAGGTTTCGAGGTCGGTTTGCCAATTCGAGGTCGGGATTTTAAATTCAAATTGCGAAAAATTGGGAGCTAGTTTGGAAACTAATAAATCTTTGTTTTTGGGCTACGCGGTTAATAGGGATTTCGAGGGCGAACTTTGAAAGTTTTATTTTTTGATGATACCTATATAGGAGTACGGGTATTAAATTTTATTTTGATAGTTGTAAGAGGGGGTTTATTTGAAATCAATGCTCGCTTATTATACTAATAATACGAGATCATTTATGAGCTTCAAAAATGAAGTAAATTTCTTTTATTCATGGGTATGAATTAGAATATTCTAATAAAAATCAAATTTTTAATAATATTTTGTTGTTTTCATGTTTTAAATAATATGGAACGTTACCTATCGTCGCGCATATCAATGATCAAACAGCGGTTACATGGTTTATAAACATTTAGCCTGTGTTTGATCATTTGCTATTAGGTTTTCCGATTAATCAATAAAGTGTATCATTTACGGTTCAACTTTGAAAATAATAATTTATTTTTTACGTATTTGAAATTCCGAACTTCATTATGAACGAAATATTAACTTAAAGTTTCTAATTTTGGTTAGAATTCGTCGGAGTGTTAGCCAATATTATTAGCCCCCAATTTTAACATTATTGCTTACAAAGTAATCTAATGTCTAAATTAAATGAATTAACCGATTACACGATAAATTCAGAAATTTTAAGAAATTTTAAAAGCTGTAATTTATTTTAAAAGCGTCACGAATTTTGCTTAAATTTTCGAGATTAATATTAAATTACTTGGGCAAATCTTCGTCGACCGATATATTATTTCATTGATTCTCTTTCCCGGCGGTTTCTAGAATATATATATACATTCTCTTATTGCCTAAAGTAAGCTGGAAGTATAAAAATTATGCAAACATACAAAATAAAATCGCGTTATCCCATTACGCGCTACAGCAACGTAACCTCAAAACTCAATTTTCATCAATGTCATACTCATTTATTTCTTCGTCAAGCTACCTTGAAACACAAAGATTGATGATAATTATTATTTATCACGTATTTCAATTTTATTCAAATATATTAGTTTTGATTTTGCGAAAACCCTAGCTTAACAGTCCCAACACTTACACGACCGACCAGCGCCAAAAAATTCATCCACCCATCCATTCCGCTCGGATTCAATCACCTCACCATACAGCAGCGCGCAATCTCACAGCCGCGGGGGCACATAACGAGGCGGGTCCGATTAGAAATTATATCACACATTGTCGCGTGCAGCAGCGTGTCGGATAGTGTTTAAGCGCCACCGGAGTGCTTGTGCGGTGTCATTATGAAAACCGAAATGTTCCAGAGCGCTCTCCCTTTCTCTCGCCACAAAGGCGCGTGCTCCCGGTGACGAAGATGATGATGGTGATAATAATAATAATAATAAGGGAGGAGGAGGAGGTGGATCGCATGAAGCCGTGACTCGTTGAAAGTTGGATCTTATGTGCGCGGCTGCGCAGTAAAAACGGAGGGTTGATGGAAAGGGGGAAGTATGTGAAATTGTGCATGAGTGAGACGTTCGAGTACGCGCAGGTGCTCGTACTCGAGTGTACAAATTTAGTTGGAGTGGAGGGAGTTTCGGGAAAGGAAAAGTTGTTTTGGTGAACGTGAAGTTTTGCGGGGTTGCATGGTATTGTCGTCATATTGAGCGAGCAAATTACATGGTTTCCAGAGAATTTGTAAAAAGACGTGTGTGTATGTGTGTGTGTGTGTGTGTGTGTGTGTGTGTGTGTGTGTGTGTGTGTGTGTGTGTGTGTGTGTATATATAACTATGGGAATTGGTATATTTGAAGAGATATCAACGTATAGATCGGTACTTTTGAAGAGATGTCGGCATTTTGAAGAGACTCCTCAAATTTCTCAACGCAAGAATCAAGACTTTTGAGGAGAAATCTATACCCCCTTTTCCGAGAGTCGGTAACCTGAGGGTCATTATTTCTTTAGTCACATTGTCCGAACTCTGAGCGAAAGGTTCACATCTCCTCAAAAGTACCAATTTAGAAACACACGCAAACACACACACACACACACACGCACACACACGCACACTCCACACACACACACACACACACACACACACACACACACACACTCACATATATATATGTGTGTGTGTGTGTGTGTGCGTGCGTGCGTGCGTGCGTGTGTGTGTGTGTGTGTGTGTGTGTGTGTGTGTGTGTGTGTGCAGAAATAAAGAATATCATTGCCATGCATAATAGTGTTTGAAAATTTTCAGTCAATATTTCAAAACATCTGAGATAGCAGTTGAACAATCCACCTAATTCATATGTAAATTTGATTTATTAATGTTCTTGGACGTTTTGGTTTATCGACATCAGACTAGTAGTTAGTATTTGAATAGAGTTTCACTAAATCAATAAACATATGAATAATAAGAAAAGAAATACGTTTTTATGATTCGCATAAATTAAATTCCTTAGTGCTTGTAAATGAACAAGTAGTTAAACAGTCCCTGTATTAAGACACGCGCTTGAGCCATTTACCTTGCACTAACTTCAGCTACGTCTGCGGAAACTGGGTTAATTTTCTCAAGATTACAGCAAAAAGAAACAAAAAAACAAGAATCCCGCAACGAGCATAACACACTCTGCGATAGCTCCAACAAAAAAAAAAAAGCACATCCTTTACCGACATTTACCAAAGCAAATTCCGCGACCCTTCGACACAAACCAAATTTTCAAGGCTACCACCTCACCTCTCTCAACCCTCCTGCGTACCACCCACAAGGCAAAAACACAACTCGCATCCGGCGAGGGGGAACAAAGGGGACGAACGCAGCAGTAGCAGCAGCACGGAAGTGCACTAAAAAGCTTACACACACACACACCCACAGTTGGGCTAAGTGGTCCGTGCTAATGGCAGATGAAAAGTCACGAGTTCCCAATTAGCGAGTAAGCGTTGCGCCACGAGCAGAGGACTTTGTTCGTTTCGCGCGGGATTCGTAAGCTCAGTGGCAGTAGTAGTGGCGCGCGTTGGCCGTAAGGTAGTTTTCGGCGGTGTGGGTCCGCGCCCCCGAGTTAAAGTGTATTTAATGATGGATTTTTGTGGGTTTCAGGGGAATTGTAGTTCGCGGGGTGGCGGGGGGGGTGGAAATTGGTGATAAAATTTAGTTAACTTTTGAGATGGTGTATGTAGAATGTTATTAGTTATTATAAAGGGTAGCAATTATCTTAAGCTTTTGATGGTAACCTGCGCTTGAGAAACTTCACGGGAAATGTGAAATTTCAACAACCTGTCGATAGTAGTGCGTTAGAGTGCTCGCGAATAAGCCTAAAATTCGTTTAAACATTTAACGCGTAGCTAATTATGGATACGCTGAAGTAGGTAAAACCCAGCCTTTGATCAGACGCAGGCTGTTTGCACGCATGCACACTTCAGCCGAGAATTTCGAATTTTTCAGCAGCCACATCAAACGCGAGTTAAGTATAAATTTAACAATACACAATCACCATTATCACCCCCAAAGATACAAAAAAAAAAGATCCCCTCGAAAACACAGAGAGAACGGCGCTAATTTATTTAGGCTCTACCCCAACACACATACACACGCTCACCATTCCCGGTACACACATACACCTCGCGCACAAAAGATCGACCAGGCCGCGCGCTAATTGGCTAATGCAACGTAACCTCGTTAAGCTCGCGTACGCGGCCACTCGACAGCACAGCAGCCGAATTGGAGGGTGTTTTCGAGAGATTGAGCGAATGTCATAATCGGCAGCGTTGCTGCTCGCTCGAGCGCTAATAGATCGTTGCGACGCGCGTATACGCGCTCGTTAAGTGTTTCGGATGGGGATTGGCCGCGCGCCGCCCGCCGCCACCGGCCAAGTGTTACTAATGCACGCGAGCTCGTTGAAAATTTGGCAGGCGTGCGCGCGCGGCTCGAGATGAGTGAGCTGCGGGAAGAGTAATATATGTGCGTGAGAGAGTAGGGCGAGAGAGGGAGGGGATAGAGTTTTTGGTTGCGTGTTGGTATGCGTGCGAGTGCTGTAAATTAATATCAGAGGTTATGTTGGGTGTGATTTTTGCTGGGAGGGAGGAACATGGGAACGGTATTGGAAAAATGGAGGCGGGCTTGAAATAAATCGAAAATATGTGTTTTTGTAAAACGAAAATAGGAGACGGGATGTTCGGTGATTAGAGAATAGGGATAAATGCGAATGCAAGTGTATGTATAGTGATATAAAAGAGCTTTTGTTGTTTAGCAGAGTTATTATGCCGAAAGTTACGTTCTCGTGTAGTTCAAAGTCGATGGGAAAAAATTAGAACAGTTGCGCGAGCGGAAATAAAACATTTATGCAGTTGTTTTTGCATTGCTGACTTTTACGTACTATTCGGTAGAATATTGGAAAAAGGGGAACTATCTTTTAATTTGAAACCTTTATACCGTCAATTTCAATGCTTTAGCTTCTGGTTTCCACAAGTGCTGAAATTGTTTGATAAAAAATGTTGGCTCTGTGTAAAAATATCGTTTTATGGAACCCGGTGATAGTAAAATAACTTTGTGCTACTACTTTATTTCTTTACACATGCAAAATTATAAGTAAATTTAATGTATACTACAAAAGTGAAAAAAATTTATATTGTTTTTAAAGTTAAAATATTTATGGCATGATTCGCTGACTTTTGAGCACGTGATCATACAGAAGATTAGATTAAAAAATTGATTTCGTGTTCTTGTAAAAATTAAATATGCATGGAAAAAAAGGATTGGTTATTATAATCAACCGGTTGGTTAGTAAACACACAACCAAGAAGATAGTTAGATTACCGCACAAATATTGATTCCGCCAACCTGTTTTACGTCGCTATGACTATTATGTTGATTATACTACCTACCCTCTTGGTTGTATTAACTATCCTGTTAGTTCTATGTTTTTTTTTTACCAATTAAGATGGTTCCGAATTTTTAGGTTACCGGAACCAATCATTTTCTTCCATGTAAAATTATCCATGTACGTTGGCCAATAAGGAGCCAAGAAGTATGTCTAACCATACTTGAAGCATCAATTCAACGTCACACGATAATGGTTTCACATATATTACAACGAAAAAATCATTACAATATTTTCTGCGCAAACATTCGTCCCGATTCTCACCAATCCCTCTTCCCTTACCAATCCCAAAACCACCTACGCACCAAACGCACCCCTCGCATACAACAATCTCCACAATGCTCCACAATCTAACTCCCTCTTCCATTATTAAAGCGGTGTTCGATGGTTCCAACTGTTCTCGCGGTTCAACTGCGTCAATTTCCGCGGGGAATTTGTCGGCTCCTCGTTTCTCATTAGTACGAATATACACACACCCTCACCTCCTCATCCCATTTTCTCTTTGTACATCGACATGAGAGGAGAGGACTGATTCAGCCAAGTCGATATTTCCGTGGCGCGGGTTATCGGAGGTCGCGTCCTGCGGGGCGGGAAAGACAGTGGAAAAAACGACGAGCGGTACTTTATTCAGGGGGCGCCGGAAGTGATCGATTGTGGGAGGACGGGGGAGGGATGAGCGAGAACTGTGGTCCCGCTGGGGATGGTGTTCTTTTTTTTGGGGTTTGTTTGTTTGTCGGAGAAGTGGGTCTGTGGATGCTGATTAATGGGATGGACCAATGTAGTGGGTCATGTGTGTGTGTGTCTGTGTGCGGCGCTGGGCTTGAAGAAATAGTTAAGGACGCTTGCTCATTGCAATCGTAACCAAAAGTACGCAGAGTCGAACGCCGTACGTCTAGCGCTCTCTCGGGTCTCCCCATTCTCAAAATTTCACGCGAGACTGTACACGTACACATGGCGCCGCTTCATCGGTGTGTACATTCACATCGAAGCGCTCCGTCTGTGTAGACACACGCGTAGCGCGCGGGCACGCCATTGGTTTGTTTACACGCACACAAGGACACGCGCGGCCGAAGTTACCTACTTTAAACAACTGTATCTCGAAAACGGTGCTGCTAGGCTTTCTGGATTTTGGAGAGCTTATTTAAAATATCATCATTAGTAAAATATCTCTTTTTCGTTCAATTCTATAGAAAACTTTTGGCGTTATTAATGAAAACGTTCATTTTTTCACGACTTTTTCATACGACACCGTATTAAATTGTCTAACTTTGATAGCTTATATCTCATGAACGGTGTTGCTAGGCTTTCTGAAGTTTGCAGATGTTGCACATAATAACAATAAGAATCTACCCTGCAAGTTTTATAAGATTTTATAGAAACTCATTTTGTGAGCAAGCGTCCTTAAGTTAGAGGTATTTTGAAGTGGGAGGGTGGAGGGATGAATGTTAAAGAGTTTATCTTGAGAAAATGGAGAACTTAGTGGGAAAACGTTTGAATATTATAATCATTCCGAACGCAGGAAATAATGGTTTTTTTCTACAAAATAATTGTATTCAAAAAATAAAAACATGTTGATTCTAAGGGGAAAATGATTGTATTTCATCATAACGTTATTAAACAGTTAGATGAGTTCTCTTTTTAGTATTTAATTACTGTCTAATGTACAAATAAAATGTGCATGTATAAATCTATTGACCGTTATATTTATTAATTTTCTTCGAGAATCTAAAAAGTTTATAAATAAAAGTGTCCTCAATATTTGAAATTCTACCAGCCTCTTTTAATTTCATTCCTTAACTTTCAGAACAAAGATTTCTACAGGAACTCACAATAAATTAACCAGAACAGCAAATTATAAAACCTTCTCTCATCATCATCTCATTGTTCCCAATAAAACAAATCAACGACGTTTCACTGTCCAAAAACCAAATCCATCTCCCAGCCCATCATCCAGCTCTACACAGCTACACACTCGCTTTCTCCCGCACGTACAAAGCGCGAAACGAGCAGCGCACCGTGAAATTGCCCTAATCGCTCTCTCCTCCTCCCACTCCCTTCGCACCTCACGATTCTTATCTCTCTCTCACTCTCCCCCTCCCTCTCTGCACCTACACCCGATCAATCGCCCTCTCACAGCCGTTAAAACGACGCGCGTACGGCAAAATCGAGCCTCTCTCTCTCTCTCTCTCTCTGGGAAATTACGCGCTCCGCAGGGCTTAAGCGCTTGTGCCTCCCCCCGGTGAATACGATTAACTCCCGGCATTTCGTCGTCACCGTCCACATCCACACGACGGACTCAATCTGCGCCGGGGATTACCGGAGCCGATGAGAGAGCCAGCCGGAATTCCCTGCTACAGTGTGTGTGCATGTGTGTATAGAGTCGTCGGGGACGCGGTCGGTCGATCTTACGTGCGGCGATGATAGGCAATGGCGAGGTGCTGGTTATGGGTTATTAAGAGGGTTATGTCTGTGGAAAGTGGGTTAGTGGGGGGATGGTTCGAAGTGCGCGATTGGGATGAGTAGGTCAGTGTAAGTGTTTTTGGTGTAAGGAGGTGTAAGAGGGATTGTGGTATGGAATAGGTGCTGTGTAAGATTTTGTTGCATATGCAGGGAAAAGTGATGATTTATATTTCGAGAGTTGTGTATTTCCAATATAAAATTAAGGTTGGTGATCGTTCAAATGAGTGAGTCGAAATTAATTTTAAAGTAAAACTAGACTATTCAGTTTTCAAATATAAAAACTCAGACATTCGCTCGCTTTGAAGGTCAACTCACCTAATCCGACAAACTGTTTATTACTATCTAATTGCCACTATCTCTTTAAAAGACTAGATTACAAATTTAAATCATTTAAAACAGTTAATAAGGTAAAGTAGGTAGTTGGGCGACAGTTTTAACTATACTTTTTTATAATCTTTTCAATTGCCAAAACTAAGCATATAATACATGAAAACGAATTGCCTCAGCAGGTAGCTCATGTCTCAAGGTTTATTTTAAGAAAAAAAAATGCTTTCTTTCGTTGCTGGTGTATTAAAATAACCGCATTAAAAGAAAATAACTATCGACTGGTGTAGTGGAACACGGTAACGTATTTGGAACCAGTAGTGGGACGCCCGTTCGAACCGAGTAGTGGGACTATACTTTTAAACGTGTCCCACTATTACGATATGGGAATTAAGAGGCATCTAAAGTGAGACAAAGTTTTCGCCATGCGCACTTCTGAAACGTAACCTCGAAAAATTTGTATCTTGTTATACACTAATTTAAGAAGTAAATCAACACAATAATGAAGTGGCTACATACGTTACACTACGTTTTTTACTTTTGTCCCACTACTGGTTCTAAAATTGGCTTTGTCCCGGTATTCCCTCCTTTACCTTTTTGATGCGAGTGAATATACAATTATTTTACATTTCGGTAGTCATTACGAAATAGTTGGTTTTGTTAAGTATCATAAGTATTTATTGATAATTTATTAGAGCTGTATTGTTATGGATCTGAAGTTTGCAACGTTGTAGTGCAACGAAACAAAAATATTTTTGATTTTCCTTCAAGTTTATAATAACTAATATTAATTTTGCGTATAGATTTATTGTTTTGTAGTATCATATAGCTTTAAAACAAAGATTTAGATAAAATTTCCATTGCCTAATAGCATTAATTAATTATAAAAGATTATTTCATTGCACTCCAACGATGCAAACTTCAGACCCATGTATTGTTGTAGGCACTTTAAATTGATCGCGAACTAACCGTCAGGGCAAAGTTCATATTATTAATGATTAGACATATAAAAAAGATTCGCATTCGCATTTCTTTATAGTTAGTAAATATTCTTCAATATAAATAATCCTTATTTTATGTTTTTGAGGTATTTCCATAACTTTACCCTTAAAAGCAATAAAATCGAGTTCAGTCGTTTTTACTTCAGCTTTAAACAAATGAAAATATATTTCATCGATAAAAAATTGTGTCTCTTTTAAAAGCATTGTTAAACTGCTATAATAAATAATATCACCATCTGAATAAATTCAAATATTATTCTCTGGTATAATTCAAAGAGCTCAATTGAACTCGAAAAATTTTCTGATATTTTGCTGTATAGGTATACTGAATTTTTTGGATTGCAAGCGCGAAGAGTTCTCGGTAATACAAGTATAATAAACAGAATTCCTATAGAACACTTTTTACATATTTATATATTCTGGGTCACATGATACACAATCTTTTTTTATTTATTCATTCCAAAAAAATGCTCCAGCTCAGCAATAATCGAAAGAACTTCACGACACGCGACCCATAAAAAGCAGACACTCGTGTGTCACGAGGCCAGCCAGCAAAAGGCTACCCCCACACCGCAGAAAATGTCCGCAAACCGCCTCGCCAACTAGCGGGAAACAGATAGGTCGGAGGGAACTAGCTAGGGCAAACACATGGGCGACCGCCGCCGCGATAAGAAATTCCGTGAATTCCGTTCCGTCGTCGGTCGGCGAATACCGGCCTGGAGCCGCGCGTGTATTCTTCTTCTCTCTCCCTCTCCCTTTCTCTGCCCACGAGGGTATCAAACTCTCGTGTGTGATGCGATTCCGGAAAGTTATGCGAGTAGCCGAGGATAAACGGCGGGGAAAGGGTAGAAGGTTCCGGGAGAGACAAAAAGTAGTACCAGGCAGAAGGGTGAAAGTGCGGGGTGTGTTGCGCAATTTTGATGTTTTCGGGGAAAAGCGTGTGGGTGGGTGTGGGATTTTGGGCTTTTTTGTCGGTGTCATTGTGCAGGAAAGTCGGCTTTGTAATTTTGCTATTTTGGAATATAAAATTAATGGAGAAAATTTTAAGAAAAAAATTTAGCTCTACTTAATAATTACTTCCCGATAAAACATTTCTGACTTTAATAGTTACACTCGTGGTAAAAATAACTTAATCTGTTTCCTAGTATAACTTGTTAATAAAGAACTGAACTACGTTTTTGAATTTCCATAATTTACGTTTCTGACATGCCATCCTAAAAATATTGTTCATAGTGCAGCATTCCATAAGGTTTACAGAACTTTGGATCTCGCTCTTAAAAATGTATGTTATGCAAAGTTTTAAGTCGGTAGACTGAAAGTTTGTACGTAAAAGACTTTGCACCTTCAGTGCATGCTTATTTAAAGAATCAGTATACCGTAAACTCAATCATACGACGACTAAGTAGCATTATCTATTCTCTCATAGAAATTCATCCTTTAGAAATAGCAAAAAACACAAAAATGTAAGAAATTGAAAAATTTATAGGTACAGATAAAACGTTTTTTTTCGCTATTATTCGCCTGTTCCGTAGATTAAATCTGTATATAATTACAAAATATATACCTTTCAAGCTTATTTAAATATAAACATGAAACGCGAAACAGAAAATAATTTATAATTCTACTACACCTTTCTTAGGTATTAATCAGAATATTCTATCTTAATCAAATTCTGTCATCCCTACTTATTGTGACAAAAAAATGTCTTTCTATTTATTTCATAAGCAATAAAACTACGATTAACTATTTTTGCTATTATTAAAAATTCCATGAAAGCTTATCTCTTGACTACAAATTATTCCAACAACACTAAAAAAGTTTGCCTATTTACCATCTATAACTTCAATTCTCTTCTCACTACTCCTCCAATTCCGTACTAAAAATTACAATCACAAATAAGTTCATCTCTGCAAAAAATCCACATTCATTCTTCAAAAATCGATTCACCACTTAAACCCAGACGCCAAACACCACTGCTCCCATCTCCCGCAATAATAAGCTTGGTAGAAAACGAGTCCAGCCCTCTCTTTCTCTTCCGACTAAAACTCTCACCACACGCGATACCGAGTTAGAGTTACCCACCCCGACCTACTGAGCGAGAGAGGGAGAGACGCGGATTCCCGGGCTCAAAATAAATAGCAGCAGATTCTCTCTATCTCACCCCCACTCCCCGAGAGTTTAGTTCGTCGCCGTCCTCGACGTCGCCGGTCGGATAGTTCTGCGCGTGTGTACAAGCGTTTCTGCCCGTTAAGCCGCAAAAGTTACGAATGTAAATCCGTAGCCGGCCGGCTAACTGGCGGGCTTTGGCGCATCTGGCGCCCGAGCGAGCTCGTTGGTTGGTCAGCCCATCTCTCTCTCTCTCTCTCTCTCTCTCTCTCTCTCTCTCTCTCTCTCTCTCTCTCTCTCTCTCTCTCTCTCTCTCTCTCTCTCTCTCTCTCTCTCTCTCTCTCTCTCTGGGGATCGGCCCATAAATAAATGCATGAGAGCATATGTGACGACGACGGCGGCGACGATGGTGTGACGTGGCGTTTCTTCGTTGAGGTGAAGCTGGAGAGCCATTCTCGCCTGCCTGTCTGCGGTTACAGGGCCCGCGCGCTGGACGTGCGTGCTTTCGGACGGAGTGTCTGCGAGCGAGGGGGAGAGGGAGATGGGCGATGATTCGATAGGTGAGAGATGGTGGTGGAGATGGTAATAAGGAGGGGAAGATCGCGGGGAGTTTGAATAAAGTGATTTAGCGTGTGTACATGAAGATGCCTTTATTTTTTATACCGGTTTTTTATTTGATATTTCTATTCGAAGAAATTGAAAGAACAATGAACTGTCGGAGCTGACACGATTTTTAGTCAATGGTCCGATTGTTGACTACGTTTCCAGAATTTTTTTTTCCTCAACTTTTAACAAAGAGAATTTTATTCGAAAAATAAGAAATTTTCGTTATTTGATTAAGTACAAGAATCGAAATAATCGAAATAAAATTATATTTTTTGCCTAGCGGGCCGAAAGTACCACTTTCGCTCCCGGCGCCCGATCGCGAAGGTTGTATTTTCGGCCTCGCTAGGCAAAAAAATAGTATACGCTCCACGGGAGTAAAATTGGCCAGCCCACAGTTCGTGTTAATTGCCACCCGAGCCGAAGGCGAGGGTGGCAATTAACACGAACTGTGGACTGTCCAAGTTTTTTCCTCCCTTGGTGCGTAATATACTATTTCTAAGAGTAAAATTAATACACAATAAAATAGAAAAAAGTATGAACCCACATATTTTTATCCATTGCATTTTTGCATCTTCTTCATTCTGCGCATACTGCATTAACATTTTACCTCACTTTGATCTTGGATATTTACAAGATCGCTTTACGAAAGGAATTTTTACAAGGAATGCAATGGGGAATTTGAAATCTCTTGATAGAAATATTCTGTAATTTTATAAGGCGATATTTTTAAATATTCTGCTATTCTGCTTCATATAATAGATAATATAATAAAAATGGCTTATTATTAGTTTTAAATATGTTTTTATTTATTTTACATATGTTTTTACGATTTTTATTACGAAATCATAAATATTCGAATATTTCAGAATACACACGATCTACGCTGCTATAAATTTTTAGAACGAAGGAAACAAAAGATAACGAAGACTGACGTATTGGATTTTATTTAAAGCCACGAAAGACATCTTTATAAAACTAAATTTCGACAGTAACATTTCGATGTCTTATCGAAAAAATTTTCAATAAAATATTACCGACACATGTACTCAACAACCGTACCTTCTCCTACATTAGGAATCACTGCCTGAAAACTTCGACTGCATCTCTGAAACCCCAAAGTTTTTAATAAAATCATATCCGTCTTTTCCGCAAACTTTTCGCGACACAATGGCAAACTCGCTCGAGACCTATATACAGTAATTCCAAAACCGTATTCCTACTTCAAAAAATAAGCGACTTCCTCCTCCTCCGTCAACTACTACTCGAACTCTTCTCCTTGCCGAGACGAAACTTCACCCAATTCGAGCCAGATGTTTCTCTCCTATCCATCCTACCTCCTCATCCTTTTCCCTAACGTCTTAAAGGGCGCGAGTTAATAACGCTGCGACGACAAAAACAGTGCTGCAAGCCAGGGGCATAAATAAGGCGAGCGCGCGCACGGCTTCCCCGGGAAAACTGAATATTCTCGAGTGCCACTATGAATAATTGTCCGGGAAAAGTCGGATGCTCGCGGGATAAAAAATTACGCGGTGCACGAGCGTAGAGAAATACTCTAGTTGTGTGTATGTGTGCTCGCAGTCAAAAACACGGGAGGATGGGGGAAATGGGCAGATGTAAGCGTGTATATACGGGATGGAGCTGCAAGAAGGCGCAAAAAGAGTTGGAAGTTGGAGATTAATTGTTGTTTATTATTGTCTCTCGCTGGGTTGTGATCGTTTTTTAAACGCGAGGTATGGGTGCATGGGTGTCGCTGTTGTGATAGATATGTGTAATTTTGTCTTGTAGTTTGGGGTAAAAAAATGGTATGATGGATTAGGTGGGATGAGTTAAAGTGTCAATGAGTTATCATCTCTTTTACTTATTGCTCCATTACTCTGATCCTTGTAAAAACTTTTAAACATCCTATATTAATTGTGTTAATACTGCTTATATTCATTCACTCACTTAAATTTAGATATTTAAAAAAAAAACTTGAACATTCACATTTCAAACTCTAGAAAATGACCAGTCTTCCACCAAACACAATCTTAGTTAAAACAGTTGCGTTTTTACGACTAATAAGTTACAACTAATTAACATAACGGAAAAGTTAACTTTCCACAACAACGCGGACTGCACAATTTCTTTTAGAGGCCTTTCAGATAAAAAGCAACCAACTACGAATCCACTATTTACACATTTCAAATTTATAAAACATTAAAGAACCCCCAAACCGAATTCCCGAAATAAACAGAATTATTTAGCGAGAGTGTCCTGGTAACAGTGACTACTCCGCCCCTCTCCAGCCACCCAAAAAACACGAACGAGCGAGAAGGGGAAACGGTAAAGGACAGGCTCACCCGCTCGCAGAACCCGTCGACGCTGCTGCTGCTGCTGCTGCTGCTGTTGGTTTGCTCGGTCGCGAAAAAGCGAGAAAACACAGCGGAGCATCCGAGCATGGAAAAGCGCATTGTTTTGCCGCGCATCCCCTCGACATTTTTCACCGGCGCGAAAAAACGCAGGAATTTCGGCTTGTCGGCTGATTTTAGAAATGAACTCGCCCTCTCTCTCATTTTTGCGCTGCTGCTGTAGTTGCTAAAAAAGAAAGAAGCGTAGCGCTGGCAACAAAGCAGGCGCGACACCGTCTGGCCTGACGCCACTTAACCGAATGCTTTATGGCCGGCGCGCACGGGTGTGTATACACACAGTGGGCAAAAAAGGGCCGCTACTGCCGCGCGGATAAGTGGAATTCACGGTTGCCTCTGTGCGATTAAATGGGTTTCACTGCTGCTGCTGCGAGGAATTTCTTTGGGTTTCTTTTCAGCAGCAGCAGTAGTTGTTGGTTTTTCGGGATCGCTTTTGAGGGAGATATAGGACGAGAATTTTCCATAAGGATTTAACAGCTCGCCGGAACTTTTGATGCCCGGAATATTCTGGATGTTTTTTTAAGTCTGTTTGGGGAGCTGCGGCTGCAGGCAGAGTAGAGCAGCGTAGCAGCGTTTATATATAGGAGCCTCTGCTTTTGTTGCGTTACGCGAACCTGTTGTTTTTACTTGTTAGATTGAGAAACGTGTAATGTAGACGAGTTACATAGTGGAGCTTTTGCGTTTTAAATATGTTTGCGTTGTAAGTGAGCTGCGTTACTGGGATCTTGGAAATCGTAGCGGGTGTTTTTCGACGTGTTAGCTGTTAAATTTACTTGCAACTCGCTTTCACCAGAGAATATATGCTGGGAGGTGCCGATGAATTAATCTTAAGCTCGGAAGACGATGCAACGGAAACCCATTTAAAGTCCGGCCGAAAGTGTTGCTCATCCACTTATTCGCTCGTCATCTATTTCTGATGTCATATCAGCTCGTGCGGTGGCGGCGTATTCAGAAGGGGAGGGAGTGAGCAACCAGGTGGAAAATTGAAATTATGCAAAATTATATGAGACAAAATGCAGGGAAAGTTGGGAGCGTTTTCTGACATTACCCCAAGTTGCCGACGATCGATAACTGTCGCGTCTTAATAATTCAAGTCCATTAGCGGTATCAGGGGGTACCGTTAAATGCATTAAATCGCTTTAAAACGAGATTTATGAGGGATATAGGCGAATCGCAACTGAAAGTGAATTTATAAACCAGATTAACGTTTCTCTTGAGATTTTTGTTGTTGTTTAATGCGACAATCATATTCTTAAAATTAGGACGATTCGTGTATTCTTAGTTCGCTTACTGTATTATTTCTTCGCCCTTGTTACGAGAGAAATGTGATATCTAGAATCCTTGGTAAATTCACATATTCGTTTGAAAATTCACCTTAACGTCTACTTTATTCAAACTTCTTCAAATCTTCTACATTCATTCTCCATGCGATTTTCCCTGCATTCATAACACGCATGCAGCCCATAACCTGAACAAAGCGAAATCGCGTAAACCAGAAAATTCCTGGATCGACGGAGGGGGAGGAAAATCTCGTGCGCGAAAGCAGGTGACAAGAGAAGGAGAGAGGGGAGAAGACAGGAAGCCTCGGCTATTACCGAACTTTCCGCGACTGGCTTTGTGTCGTCGCCTCCCAAGACCGTCCTGGAAACTTTTAGTCTTAGCCCGCGGCTATGGGGGGAGGAAGAGCGATTTGAGAGCATCAGCGCTCTCGAGTGCGTCTTTGCCGTGGTACGGCGCCGCTTATTATTCGGTCTCTTGCTTTCGTCTTTCGATCATCCCCCTCTGCGCTTTCTAAATTGCTTTTGACGCGACTTTTGTTTAGCTGCTGTGTCGCGTGGTTCAGTCGTAGTCTCGGTTAAAGTGCTAATATATGTTGCAAATTGAAGTTTGAATGTTTATGCTTCTGATACTTCCCGCTATCAGTGTAATTATGTTGATTCGAACAAATTGTTTATTTGTTTATTTGTTCTACATATATGCTCTTGTATGATATCCTATAACATTAGCAATGAAAGTTATTAATAAGTTCAAGGTTATGTATGCTTTTGCAAACCACCACTTCGATAACTGTACTAACTAGTATTCTATTCCAGCTTTTTTGTTATTATTCTACAACTTTTCAATACTTCTTCGAAACCTAATGTGACGTGAAGTAATCGTCATAACTGTAAATGCGAAAAGACTAGTGATCACTGAACAATCACCTCATTATACAACAAGCTTTCATCAAAAGTTATCATTTCAAATAGTCACACAACTCCCCTCTAACTCTCCGAAGTCATTTAACCAGCTCAAAACAAAAATACAAACCACCATCACGCGTTCAATACAACAGTCTTGCGTCTCTCTCTCTCTCTCTCTCTCTCTCTCTCTCTCTGCGTTCTCCTTCTTACCGTTTAATCTCCCACGCTCATCCCCCCCGGAACTATTCTCTTTCCCTCCTCTCGCACCCCCCCCCTCTCTCTCTCTTTCCAGCAAATGGATTGGATTATTTCAAAGCGCGCGCAGGCGCAAGTGCTAGCGCTCCGGTGAAATTCAGCGGAAGGTTCGCATCCACTGCGCCAAGTGGCACTGAATTATCGCTGAGCGGCGGCGGCGCCTCGTCACGCCTATGCGAGTCTCGGGGATAGGATATACACACACGCGCGGAGGCATGGAGTCGAGCTTTCGGGAGCTTGATACGAGGCTACATGACGAATTACTCTTTTGGGGATCGTCGTCGTTGCTGTTGTTGGGAGGAGGAGCGGACTGAAGGTTATTTGGTTAGGTTTCGGTGATAAATTGAGGATTGTTACGCGAAGGTAATTGGGTTTGAAGTATCTTTTAGAGAGAAATGGTTCAATGACGTTGTCACTGATCGTTTAACAAAACTTTGTAGAGGATAAAGAATTTTCATTTTGATGCGTTCCTTCATTTTAGCTTTGAATTATTTTCACCAATATACTTTGTGACAAATATGAAAAGCTTTGAGAAAATGGAGGAACCCTATTATATTGTCATTGCTCTACGTTCATCAGCGAAAGTACGTATGTGCAAAATTTAAGTAAAATTTCTGAATAATTTGTCTAGTATTTCAAGGATAAATTAATTCCCGCAAGTTAAATAGTCATAGAACTTAATTCTAAATGCTCATACAAGCCGATATTAAATATTTAATCATGGCTACAAAATATCCGTGCTAAACCCAGTACTTTAACTTTCTATTTGAAAGGCTTAATTCAATATTCTACGACTACGTTTAATTCACGGTTCGAAAAGCCCACAGCCATTCTCATCTTCTGTCATAATATATCATTACAATTGTACACAATTGAATGGACGGTCGGAGGCAGTGGTGGCGGGCCGGAGAAACTAAACTGGATTGAGGAATCAATCAGCCGACGATTGCCTTCCATGATTCAGTGGTACTAAAAGCGCCGGGATTTGCCTAGGTCTCTCGCGATCAGTCTCTCTTCCTCGCTTCCTACCCCAAGGGTAAAATAGGTCCGATATAAGCGGGTTATACCTCGTACTCGCTCGCTCGCGAGAACGAGACCGGCAAACGAAATGGTCGGTGCTTCCGAGCTGAGATTACCGCTTCAATCTTCGTCGATATATACAGGCGTTAGCTTTCCACCGTCAAGCGACACCTCGGCTTCTGTGTCTTTTCGTGTCTCAGCGCAACTATCTCTCGTAGAACGTAGTTTCCTTAGACGGGTGTACGACGCCTGAGATTTATGCAAGGGGGGATGCGGAGGATATTGCGCGTAGGTTGAGGGGAAGGGATGGTTTGAAGACTTTTGTATTTCTATAGTGGCCTTTTGAAAGGTATGGATGTTGTCAATTTAGGAAGGAGAATGTATGGTTATATATTTTGTGATTCGTATACTTAACCGAATGGTAAACGTGGATAGTAACATACGGTAGATTTGAGAACTACTGTCTTCCTCAGTTACTGTGCTCTATTTTTTACCACAGGGCTCGGTAATTGAGACAAAGTAACGAAAAACCTCATTTTTATGGGATATCAGTCTGACGCATGCATGATCAAAAGTTTTATCGCTATTTGGAAGTTTATGATCCGTCGTATTGAAAAATATATTAATTGACCAACATGTATGTTCTAAATAAAAAAATGGGTTTTATGATCGACAAAATCTACATGGACCGGTTATATTCAATTAAACACTCGAGAGGTTGTGTTAAGGGGGCTAGACACCTTTTTTCTCTGAAATAAGAAGTCACATTTTAATACATAAATGTAAACTAATTAGTTCATACTTTTTACATATAAAAGTGGGTATATTTACCTTACCTTAAAACTTTCTCCGATGGGCCTTTTATATGGTCTAGAACCATAGTCATCGATGAAACAAGTTTTTTCACTAACCGTAAGCTTTGAAATTTTCCTGTGGATGGATTGACTCCAGATTTGAACTAAATTACTCCTGAATAGTATAATTCTCATATGAGTGTAGGGATTTAGGATTAAATGTCGGAAAAAATTTTTACATCAGAAAAATTATGAAAAAATATAAAAAATTTAAAAAAATTAAAAAAAAACTCTTGAAAAACAGCACAATTTTTTTTTCTCATTAGATCAAAAATCCCTACACTCATATGAGAATTATACTATTCAGGAGTAATTTAGTTCAAATCTGGAGTCAATCCATCCACAGGAAAATTTCAAAGCTTACGGTTAGTGAAAAAACTTGTTTCATCAATGACTATGGTTCTGGACCATATAAAAGACCTATCGGAGAAAGTTTTAAGGTAAGGTAAATATACCCACTTTTATATGTAAAAAGTATGAAATAATTAGTTTACATTTATGTATTAAAATGTGACTTCTTATTTCAGAGAAAAAAGGTGTCTAGCCCCCTTAACTAAATAGGGCATCGTCACATACATATCAATACTTTACACGGAAAAAAGAAAACTCGTTTTAACTGAAGTTAGGTTTGTTGTTTTTACCGTGCGATACTCGTGTAAATACGACTGTAGGGTCCTGTTAATTCTACATGAGGGTTTAGTAAAAATAGCATTCCATGTCTGGGCATCAGACGTAAACGACGTTTCTACTAAACTGACTTCAGTAACTGTAACATAACCAAACTTGGATTCAACTGAATGTTCACTTATTGAACTATTTACGTTAGAGTTACCGGAGGACACAGTTGAAATCACGTTTCTGTTTTTTCCGTGTATATTATTTTTTCGTACCTTTTCCATTATCAAATTTTCATCGATTATTATTATTGTCATCCATTATTTGCTAACTTATTGTAACTAAAATGCAATAAAATCTTTGAGAACGAACTAAAAATTGTATTAGAAGAACGAAAAATACCGCATCCAAAAGAAAATAAATATCGTAATATTTAATTTAATTAGTACTGACGTTGCTTTTGATACAGATTTCAAAGCTCTCATCTAGCTATAATAACGAGTAAATCTTATTACGAAACGATCGATGAGATGTTTCCGTCTTGGTGAGATTTAAGTCACAGCTATCGCCGGAAATAAATTTATTAGATTAAAACTTTACGTAAGCCTCTTCCAAACCGGCACTTATGTTCATTTGCATCAGAATTTCACATATACCGCTAGTCGAATATAACTTTATTAGAGATAATCTCGAATTAAAGCGGATTATCTATTGCGCAACCATGAAGGTGTCCACACCGAATTAGAAATGCTTTCGAATACTAACTTAATATGTGAATGCATTTGTTCCTCGTTTCGTATAGTAACTTCTAAAATATTTGCAGAATAACAGCTATAAATTAAAATCTACTTAATTTAGTTTCTCAACAAGTATTTTGACAAAAAGCAAATATTTCTTAAATTTAATTATTTTTCCCCACATGTAAAATGAAAAATACCACTGTAAATCTAACAAAAAAAAAAAATTCACTACCCCGTCGAACAAAGCATCCTGACCTTCATCCCAGATCCCACTTCTCTCGAAAATTAGTTTCCTCCGCATCTCATTCGACGTGAAACGGGAAGTCTCCTGAGCCTCCTCTGAACTCTCGTAAAATAAACCAGCCGTCTAAACCTTAAACAAATGCATGCGCTCTCCTCCAAGGTGTCCTCCTCCGCCTCTGGGGATCGAAAAAAGTGCTAAATCAGGAGGAGGTGGGGGAGGCAAGTGGATGGAAGCGCGCGCCCCCTTATTGGATCTTTCGAGGGCGCTCGCTCGCTGTACCCTTTCGGTTATCGGGGATTTATCAGCCGGAAGCCGCCAGTCATCGATTCTATCTAACCCCCCCCCCCCCCCCCCTACAGTTTCAGGGCGAACGCATCGAGATTAAATCGAGCGTCCGCAGTGGGGAGGATGGGGACGAGGACGACGCCGTACGCTCTATTACGCTGTCGAACCCTTATTTACTTCCGTACATTTTTCTCTCGTTTAAGGAGCCGAGGTGAGGCAGAGAGAAGGAGGGAGGGCGAGAAAGTGCAGCGTAATTGTGAAGAAAGGAGTCGCTGCGGGTGAGAAGACGTTGAGAGAGGGGATTCGTAATTTGGCAGGTATTGCTTTTTAGTGGATATAGTGGAAAGGGATGCTGAATTGTTCCTTGCATTGTAGGATTCGCGTTTGAGTTATCGTAAAAACGGTTTTGACTTTTATTTGAGGGGTAACGATTTCGTCGATTGCTGATTCGGGATGATGGATTTGTTCAATTTTCATTAGTCCAAAGCTATAAACGTTAGTTGAAAGATTAACTTTATTCATCAACATTTCAGCATTTTCAAATTTAGCCAGCTAGAGCTACCGGTCCTATCGTAAATTTTAAATGATCTTAGACTATATTCAATCTATTGAACATCCATATTTAACTATTTTAATAATTTCTATCTGAAACACCAAACCCAATATTTGAGCAGTAGATGTTTCACCGCATTTCATCAAAATGCCAATTCCAGGCGCACAGAGAAAACCTCATCCTTTTATTCATATCAACCACACATCTCACCGAAAACCAAAACTCCTTTGCATATTAACTCAAAAAGTCTCCATCCTTCTCCTCCGAAAAGATACCATACCACCGAATCAGATAACTCCCTTCTTTCGTACTCCTCGCTAGTCATCCAGCCAGAACAATGCCATTTTCTAAAATCTACCAATCGTAAATACATCCGAATCGAATATCCCGATATCCTGATAAAATTATTTCCTCTTCCCATACCTACACACACACCCATCCACTACATACACGCACAGATGTATGCGCATGTTTGCTCGACTCTTTCCACATATCCTCTGTTCCGCGAAACCCTTATTTACTCCCGAGCATTTTTCTCTCTCTCTTTTCGTGAAAGACACAGAGAAAAATAAAAACGCGCAACGCTACAGCAACCCGCTCGTGCATCTCTCTTTCCCCTCGAGTCTTTCGCGACCCAGCGAGCGAGTGAGCGAGCTATCTGACGGCTTTATCTCGCGCACGTGCAGCGCCCGGCGCGCGACTTATCGATCGCGCGTCACGTTCGCGTCGGCGCGTGATTTCGGCTCCTTTTTTTCGACGCGCGCGAGGGATACTAAATGGATTACGCGAGGTTCATGATTATTCGAGAGGCGGCCGCGCGACGTGCACGTGCCGCGATTCGACCGCGGGGTCTTATCTTTTTCGCTTAATGATCGGGAGAATGGGCTGATTGATTAGGTTTTCATTCGAGCCTACTTCGAGCATGGTAAGTTTGTTAATTTGTCGGCGTGGTGATTATTAGGGTTGATTAGGTTATAGCCCCTGGCCATTGGATACGATGGAACTTGTTCATTTGTTCTCGCGAACTGTTTTAAGAAAGAAATGGAATTCTGAATAAAGTTAAGGGATTATTAATAAAATTTGCAACAAGTTGATACGTAAGCGGACGTTGATAGTAATATTGTCACCTTCCAACAAGATACTTTTTTTGACTATTAACAGTATCATCGTCCCAGAAAACTTAACATAGACTAAAGATAGATACTAACATATCCAATCATAACAAAATAATCCAATAACTGATCTGATCAACCAACATAAAAGTCCACTCCAATATTTCACCAAATCCTGACCACACACATTTTTATTTCCCGATAAAACCACTCCCTCATCAAAGCCTTAAATCCCCCAGAGCCAAGCCATCGGCGGTCCTTCAATTTCCGGCAAACATCGACATCCTCCCACCGCCGTATAATCTCGATTGACCGGTCAACCTCCACGGTCGCCTCTTCATTATCAATTAAACTCTTCTAAGAAAGCTGCCGCCGCAGGTACACACGCGCTCTCGCCAAATCGTCCACAGGGGATACAGCTAGACCGCAAGTGCGTGTACACACGCGTAGGTGGTTATATACCTTTCGGGGTCATGGAAGGTCTAGTGATTGATTAGCCATGGCGACAAAGGGCTCTTTAATCATCCACGTGCGTCCCGCTAGGCTGTTGCTTCGAGACAATGAGAGGACAGAAGAGGAAGGAGAAGAAAAAGAAGAAGCTTTGTCTTATCAGGAGACATGCGCGGCTGCTGTTAGACGATTCTCGGAAGGCGGTTTTTATGGAGGGTATTTATAGGTGTGGTGGCTGAGGTAAGGGGTTTGAAAAGTTGTGAGGACGCATGGAGTTGTTGAGAGTGGAAAAAGGATACGCGTTGATTAATTGGGTTTTGCTGTACAGAAGAGTGATTGTTGAATGGTGAGGTCAGTCGGCGATCGTTTCTCTTTTCTTGGGGAGTTATTAGATCGGTGTATTATTGATTGAAATTTCACTTGATACGGTCTGCTGTTAAATGAAATATGGATTTTAGCGCGTAATTAGCAGGGTTCGGTCATGTTTTAATTACTATCAGCACTACACGAAGTTTGCATTCTAATATAACTATATACAGCATTCGTAAATAACCGAATCACGGTTCTTGACATTCATCAGTTTCAAGCGAACAAATCATTCATTACAAATTGCACCTCAGCAATCTAGCTTCAATAATTATAGAAGCATTTTCACAAATTCATCACACCAATCCTTTGATACAAACTCCGTCTCTCTCTCTCTCTCTCTCTCTCTCTCTCTCTCTCTCTCTCTCTCTCTCTCTCTCTCTCTCTCTCTCTCTCTCTCTCTCTCTCTCTCTCTCTCTCTCTCTCTCTCTCTCTCTCTCTCTCTCTCTCTCTCTCTCTCTCTCTCTCTCTCTCCTCCCTCCCTCGCCAACTCTAAACGTACTCTCTATTCTCATCCCTCGACGAATTTGCACGTCGTTCCGCTTTCTCGGAGTCCATCTCGCACAGGTATACGCTGTGCTCTACCGTAGCCCCGAAGTCCGTCGTTCGTCGGTTCAAGCGCGTCGAGAGATGGCCTCGAATGGACGTCTACCGTCCGTTCCCGTGTTGATTTTCGCGCGAGCAGCATTGTGCGCTAGTGTTGGTTCTGCGCCATCAGAAATTCAGTTCCTTCTCCTTCAGCCCTGTAGTCTCTCGGTCCATTCATCTCTCTCGCCTTTCTCGCGGAAGATAGAGAGGGAGAGAAATTTCGACGTCGTTCGGTGTACAACGGACGGGAAGCACTTTGGTCGGCGCGCAAAGCGGTGTAACATATTTTTGAGCGCGGAAGTGTAAGAGTCGGCGGGAATGACGTTACGTGACGACTTTTGTCGAGCAGCGTCCATTGTTTCTTTGTGATCTGGAATTTGAACGGTTTAGAAATTTATGACTCTTAACGACATTTAAATTAGTGTTTTGAATTTACGTTGTATGATGTACTTGTTGGAGAATACTATGTTAAAAGGAACATGATCAAATCCATTGGAAGAAAATTCGTGTCGAAAAATTCTTATAATGTAATCCAAATACTCTATAAAGAAAGCTCACAGTATTAAACCTTTATAGGGTAGATGGGAGTTACTGTGCCCTCCCTAATTACTGTACCCTATCTTTTAACACAGGGCGCGGTAACCGAGGCACCGTAATTAAAAGCAGTGTTCTTATGGATTGTCAGTAATTGCCGCACGCATTACCCAAAATTCGTATTGATATTTGAATGTTTATTATTAATCTTGAGTAAAACTTTATGTTTTAATCGATCAAGATGCATTTTTAACCCTTGTTCAGCACACTTTCGTGGAGTCACATATTCGGCAAACTGGGATCTTATGCCTGCCAGTGACAAAAACGGTTATAATAAAAAAATATTTGATATTTTAACTTGATTATTTCTTTGGATGTTCTTTAAAGTGTACTTTTTAAAGTAGTTTAGGTTATATCCAAAAAATTAGGTATTTAAAATTTATGAAATATGGTCATAGGGTGTAAATGATCCCAGTGTGCCGTTGTTAAATTAATTAAATGAGTATTATTATAAATTAACAAAATGATTTTAATGCTTAACATAATGTTCATTGCACAATTTTACTCAACTAAACATCTAAGAGGTTATGTTAACGACACAGTAACTCCCACCGCTACCCTACTCTAAGTGTAACATTTACATAGAGAGAAAGGGTTTCTTGTATTTAAGAATATTTATTAACAGTTAACGAATATGTATTTGAGCCCGCTTATGAATATTCATTAACAGTTAAGTCCTGAGGAGAAATAAATTTTGCAGCCACGAGGACGCACAGCGACGTCCTAATCAGCTGTTATAACCTATACATATGCGCGTTTTCTCATGCACATTCCACAAAAGGAATCGTTTTACATATGCACATTTATTTTTTACGCGTCTAAAAGTCTTTGGTTTTAATGCCTTTTCTGGACTTTCAACAGCGTTTTGAGCCGATCTCTTACAAACTCGCGAGTTCTTAACTGTTAAATCTTTCATTTGACACAAAGTACAACGATTTTCCAATTTCAAGAACACGATTCATTAAAACAAGGAATTCTTTCTCTCTATGTACGTATGTAAGATTTGAAAAATTATCATTGAAGTTTACTAGTATTTTATTTAAACTTCATCAAAATAAAGGCGTTTATTGAATTATAGAGATTAAAGCCACATGAGTTGCACATAACTCACTCTACTATTATCATTTATGCATTAGATTAACTTTATTAGGCGGCTGTGACCTTCTTCGAAAAGAAACATTTTTACCTTAATCTAAATCGAATCCTATACCCAGAACAGCGAACATTTACTCGCTCACATACAATCAGAAAAATACAGAAACAACTCAATATCCATTCACCCACCTATCAATCATCCTCCCCAATCGTCTATCGACCGGCACCACAATCGTCCCTTTTCTCCTTCACCTCACACAACGCCTTCGAAGCTACCTCGCCACTGCCACTTTGCCAATTACACACTCCATATTATTTACTCACACGTGCGCACATTTCCCTCCATTCCGAGCGATAAAGAACTCCCCAGCTGGCGGCGCGTGCGCTTCGTTTTTTAATTTCACCGTTGCTCTCTCCATACACTTCCCCATACACGGTCGCGTCGCAACGTGGAAGTGACAAGTGTTAAACTCATTTTTCTGCCCTGCAAGTCCGTATGACGGGTCATTACTTTCTGAATAAACGTTTCGAGGCGCTCGCGCGCGCTTTCCTACTATGGCTGCTACCACCGCACCAACCGCTTCTCCGTTCTATATATATATACACTGTGTATATATACACTTTCGTATCCGAGTTATTATCCGGAAGCTTTACGAGCGCGTTTTATTTCAGGGCGCTGAATACAATCTGTCTCTAACGCGCGGGCGCGAGGCCTCGTAAATTTGCGCTCTAATGACTCCTTCTCGTCGAGAGTCATAATCGCGCGAGTACCCACTATATATATCTATATACGCACGCGCCAGTTTTTTTCCACCGTACGCTGCAGTGAATTTTTATGGTTGCTAGCTTTTTTCTCTCGTTGAATCGGGCCAAGGCATTTACTTCTTGGGAGTCTGTGTCGCGCGGCGCTAATGAATTTCCGCGTGGAAGAGGGATTGAGAGTAAGCGAAATAATTATGCTTCATGGCTGTCGAAGTATGCGGTGTGTATTTTGGAATCTTTGCTGGCTTTCAAGTTTGGTTTTACGTTATGTTTTCGTTTAATTAAAAGCGCTGTTAATTATTGTTCGGTTGGGGTTTGTATGTAGAGAGAGAGAGAGAGAGAGAGAGAGAGAGAGAGAGAGAGAGAGAGAGAGAGAGAGAGAGAGAGAGAGAGAGAGAGAGAGAGAGAGAGAGAGAGAGAGAGAGAGAGAGAGAGAGAGAGAGAGAGAGAGAGAGAGAGAGAGAGAGAGAGAGAGAGAGAGAGAGAGAGAGAGAGAGAGAGAGAGAGAGAGAGAGAGAGAGCGGGGTGGTGGGATCAAGTGGGCGGCGGTTATTTTGGAGTTGAACATGAAATGCTCGTTGCATTGTAACTCTTGAATTAATGTATGTAATGGGCTGAAAATTACCTTCGCTTATCTGGAGTTAACAAATTCCCTATAATGTTTTTTATCTCAATAGCATTTGTATTACATATTATTAAGCATCAAATTCACTATACCAAAAGTATGTAGAAAGCCAGTAGCTCTGTCATCCTATAAAATCTAGCTTTTTTCTATTTTTAGCCAATATTTCGTTTTATGTAATCTTAGTAACCTTTCCAAGACACGCATACCAAGTTAACAACTAATCAGTAGCATTAATTACATCGCTTGACCATAAACACCAAAAGTTCCCCATAACCACATCTCATCCAACTTCTCATTTTCTACATCATCGCGATCACCGCCCCCAAAAACACTGCACTTCACCTCCATCCTCACCCCCCCTCAACTTCGCTAACAACGCGGTGCTAAGCAAGTACCGCCGTGGGCTTCATTAATTCGAGCACGATAATTAACACATTCATTACAGGGCCGCTACGACACTGCGCTGCTACATACGCGCGGCTATGTACTTCGTCGTGCGGCGGTGAACGACAAAATTTCGGCGCACATTGTGCGCATCGCGGTGAAACTCAAGCAAGGAGACACGAGGATTCCTGGGCTGTGTTTCTCTGCGCCGAATGCTTCGGCTGCCGGTCGCGCGTGCGTTCCACTCGGTCTGGACGCGGGACGCGCGGACGTGACATTCCGCTGACGATTTTTTGGGATTATGGAGCTCTCTGGGTGGTTGGCTAGCTTTAGAAAGGAGTTCGTGGAAGGGGGGACAGGTTGGAAAGGAGTGGAGTGAGCTTTTTTGAATGTAGGAGATTGCTTTTTTGTAGCAGTGTCCAGATCTTTTTAAATATCATATTTCATTCTATTTAAATATGAATATTTTTCTGAATTTTAACACGACGGCTGTAATGATAAGGAAGCTTTGTGATATTAAAAAAAAAATTTTTTTGAGAAAATATGTTAGAAATGTTCTTTGCTAATTTGAAATCGAAATACACCAGTTTTAGAAAATGTCCGTATGTCTGTTTGTCTGTCTGATTTATAACAAAAATTGATTTGCACTCATACTATTACAAATCATTAAAAAAGAGTTTTAAATTGTTACTGATCGGAGTCACATTATTTACTATGTATAGGATGTGGTAAATGAGAAATATTAGTAGACCACACGCGTATACTATATCAGCAGAAAAACTAATAAGGAAACTGGTAATCAGCGAAAGTAAGCGGAGCGGACTCGACCGCGTGTTTCTTCTACCGAGCAGTCGAAACAAGATGAATGCCGTTCGCTAGTACGAAGCGCTTACTATTACCGAGGTCAGTACGGCTGGCCGTGACAAAGTACCTAGACATCTGAAACTTTGCAAAAATCCTTTGTAAATATCGAATCAATTCGTTGGGCAGAAATATTCACCCATAAATGTCAGAAATATTTAAGGTTAATTTTTTTTATATATTTTTTTTTTCAAATCATAATTTCGCAGTAATGATTTGAAATACAGGTTATTAAGTAATTTCAGGGATTTTGAAGTTAATATTATAATCAATTAATGTGGCATGAATGTATTTACAATCGATCTATAGTCATTTTTTAAATTATTTATAAAAGCTCAATAAAATTACGGATAGACTTCAGTGGTAGTGTAGTAGCTACCCTACAATGTTCGAGTTGCAGCTATGCTAAATTAGGACCGCTGCCGCACTACGTTTTGGGAGAGCGGCTGCTCTACGCGTATAGTGCGAATGTTATACTAAAATGAGGTTATGTTATACTAAACTCGGTCTAGCGTTGCACGAAAAGCAGGGAAGCTGTTGCACTATTTCTTTCGGACTGCGGTAGCGCCACTTTAGCTTCGCGCGAATACTACACTAGTGCAGCTGCGATCCTAACCTATAGTACAAATCAAATGGTGCGTTTCGTAGCACGGACGGACTACCTAGGAGTTCTTCTTTCCTAAAATTCTCTCCGTGTGGTGATCAAAAGATTTTACATTAATGTATATTTTTATCTTATATATTAGTTTTATTGTAAATATTCATAGACAAACTTTGGTGTTATACAATTAATTATTGGCAAAAAAATTAAAACAATTGTTGATCCTTAAGGATCACTACATTAGTTTGAGGAAGCTACGTGTCAATGTGTTGGCAGCGGGTTCTTTTTATGCTATCGTACTTACAGTTTTACAATAATCATATCTTTCGCTCAGTGTGAGAGGAGCTTTCCATTTTCGTAAGTAGGCTCATGTATTTTTTAAAAAAGCCATTTTAAAAAGGAAAGTTAAAGTAGGCAAAAACAACTGGAAAAAAGATTTTCAGAAAGGAAGTACCTTTTAAAAAGTTAAATCTGCCCTTTTTACTTCCTCTGTTGTGCAGTTTTAGTTTCCATCTGAAAATATTCACTTTTTTCTAGAGGATGGTTTTTGTAATGAAAATAATTTTCCCATTCATATTATTTTAGTAGTTTACTGTTTGCAGTCGTTTGAAGAACGATAGGTCAATCAGATGAATAAAATATTTTTAGAAAAAGAATAAAACATGTGATAAAAAAATTTTAATTAGTCAGAGCACAAATACTTCCAAATATAGCACATATGAATATTGGTATATGTCTATATTTTCGCAATTAAATCCGCAATCGAACGAAGTCTAGTTAATAACGGAATAATCATTTCAAATTTTCTAACGATAAATTGAAGATCAGTGAACATGAATATATTTGCTTAGTGAACTATGTATTGCTGCATAAATTGTCTCATTATAATTAGTTTCTCCGAATGAAAAAAATATTTCCAGTGTATACCTCGCATATGCAGGTAGCAGAGATGCGACTATAACGAGTTAACCTATATATTTAGCAATATTGAAGATATAAGTATACAAATAAGCTATAGGTCACTTTCTAGGTCAATAACCCGCCGATAAACAAACCAAAGTATACTTACAAAATACACAAGCTCAAAGGCAAAATCATGATCCCCAAACAGTTATTTTATAACTGCAATCGTTCTGTAACATTTCCCGCGAACGATAATATTCCTCTTCGATCGCGGCGCACGTAACAAACCTCAACCTGAGACCATCCCATCGCGCACCGATATACCCCAAAAAAAGAACCCCACCACTGTTATCAATATCGTCACTAATTACTTCTCGCACAGCAGCGCCAGCGCTAGGAATTCCGCGCTCCTTCCACCACGCTCTACTCCTTTTCCTCTAAAATAAACCGCGCATCTCTCGCGTCTATTGACTCTGCTCCCTCTGTCGGTCTCCACTTTTTCCCCGATTCCTCCCTTTCAGCCTCCCCCGCCTCGCCCCATCCCTGTTTATTTTTCCCGTTCCGAAATGCAGAGGCTCTCGCGCTCTCGGCCCGCACAGAGAACGGCACACTGGGAATAGCTAATAAACCATAGCCGCGCGGTGCGCGGAAGGCGCTCTTTGACGCGCGCGCGGTTGTGAGAAGAGATCGAAAAGGGGACACGTGATTCACGAAATGAGAGAGAGAGAGAGAGAGAGAGAGAGAGAGAGAGAGAGAGAGAGAGAGAGAGAGAGAGAGAGAGAGAGAGAGAGAGAGAGAGAGAGAGAGAGAGAGAGAGAGAGAGAGAGAGAGAGAGAGAGTCGTGTGTCACGCAGAGATCCCAAACGAATTATTCGATACGCGGCAGCGGAGCGTGTTTTTCTTTGACGCGGCGCCACCCGAGCTGTTGCCTCATATCGCTGCCTCTCTCTCTCTTTCTCGCTTTTTGCGGTATATGGGTGGGGTTGGCATGTACATTTGTGTGCGTACGTGTATGTGTGGGTGAGTACGAAGGTGTGATCGGACGGAGAGGGAGAGGACAAGTGCGGAGGGCTCAAGAGGAGAGAGCGAAGGGACGTAAACGGACTTCGTAATGGCGCTGTAAGGGGGTTAATTAATAGCTCGTTGTAGAGAGAAAGTGGGGGAGGGGGAGGAGTAACTTTGACTCGCGAGCGAGGTTTGCGGGAGGAATTAAGCCCGCCCGTGCCCAAGTTTATACGTCTTTGATAATTGAATGACGCGCAGTTGGCAACTGTTCTCTGGAGCGCGCGCGCAACGAAATTTTCTTTGTTTGTAGAAAGAGAGAGAGAGAGAGAGCTAACGCGTTGTTTATCGTTACCGCGCTCGGTCTACTGCGAGCCATTTGTTCGGTTTAATCGCGGCGCGAGAGTTCGAAGACGCTTTGCGCGCCGCCTGCTTTGTTTCGGGCGTGGAAGGGGAAGGGGTGGGAAGTGAAAGGCTTTGTGACGCGGAAGGAATTTTTTCGGTGACACGGTTTGGTTTTTACCTATTTGCATTTCAATGTGCTTTGTGGGGGGGAAAAAGAATTTTTTGTTGCGTGAAAAAATGCGGTGCTGGGGGGGGGGGGAGTGTTAAGCTATTCGAGCATAAGTAAAGGACATTTTCGGATAGTAAAGTAGACATTTTATTACTATTTTCGTGAGAATAGTTTTGTGAATGTTCGAATTTGTGTCTTTTTTTTTAAATTCGAAAAAATATTTGCGTGTCTCACCAACGTTTTCCATCGAATTTTTCTTACATTTTCTGTAGTCATTTTGGCAAATTGGAAAATAAGAAAAATAAGGAAAATAAGGAAAACCTCTTAGGAAAATAGATAAGTTCCGGTAGGAATATTGAATGATGAATCAAATAAAATAATCTTCTAAAAACTCAGTCACAAAATAATACTCAAAAGAAAATGTAATGCATCTTTCAAGTAATCGTTCACCATCAATAATTGTTCCAACCTTATTAAACAGCGTTTGATAACCCCTACAATAGTCACGCCCGCACCTCATTATTCCCCCGCTACTCCGCCAACCACTGTTTATTCACCCACCGCCTCACCGCAAACCACGGCGTTAAAACACCCCGAAATACTCTCTCGCCTTCCCCGCTCCGCACAGAAAATTGATAAAAATAGAACTTCAGCAGCTCTGCCGAAATAATATCCTCGCGCGGCGCAGCGCTCGCGCTCATGCGCGAATGAGAAACGACAACAGCGGCAAATTGCCAGGACCGATGCCGCTCTCTCTCTATCTCTCTCTCTCTCTCTCTCTTTCTCTCTCTTTCCCTCGCTGATAAATAACGGCCAATTGCACAGCTGTGCCGCCGGTTTTTGGCACCGCTGACGCGAAATAAACGAGGAAATCACTTTGTGCCGCGAGCCCCAAAGACGAGCCCGTGTATCGCGAGAAAATTGACTGTTTCGCGTGTCTGAAGAGAGGGATGAAAGTGAAGAGGTAGTGTATAAGGGTGGATTTTGAACGCTAGGTGAGACGCCGGGAGGATGGGGGAAAGAATTCCGTCGATGTCGTTCGAGGGGTGAACGATTTTGGAGAATTAATTGGACGATTGATGGTGGAATGGAAGTGGAGGGTGAGATGGATTGGGCGCCGTTTGGAGATAGATGATCGTTTAAGATGGTTTAGGGGAGCGTCTGATTGAACGATGTATTTTAGGTTTTGAGGGTGTTTTGAAAAATGATTTTTGCGGGTTGACTGATTTATCAAGGCGCGTCGTTTGACTTCCGATATGATGCTTGGAAATTAGGAAGCTGTTATTAATCATATACAGAACTATTACTTATTTTTCTATCAACTACTAATATGTGTCTATTACCAACATATTATCTGATCATCTAGTATATCATAATCAGTAACTACTCTATGTATATAATATACAATACGGTTACAATACGATTACAATACTGTTACAATACCCTTACGGTTCTATGTGACCAATCTCATCCGAAAATGTCTCTACAAAGAAAAATCCAACTTTAAAATTACTCCCATCTCAAAGACGCTGTATAAAACTCCGCAAGACATCTTACCTCGAATCGACCTTAAAACCGCACGACAGATTTCTTCCACCACTTTATCTCGTCTTCCTCCTCTAGCCTCGCCCTTAATCCCTGCCGTCGCTAATTCAATCATCGAAAACATACGACCGCGATTATTCACCTCCCAAGGATACCGCGCACACCACCGCCCTACACACACACACACCTTCAAACCTCTCTTATACTCCAAGTCTCCCATTAAATCGATCGTAAAACGAAAGCACCGCGCTGCAGTAGCAGCATCCCTGCGCCTCTTCTCGAGAGATTTCTCCTCCTCCAAGGAATGGCGGAACGTTCGCTTGGCCATTCCGAGGGTCTCTCTTTCCGTACACCCCTCTCGTGCATTCTATTATCACTCCGAGAAAATTGAGCAAAGAGAGAGAGAGAGAGAGAGAGAATGGTCCAGCGGTGAGAAATAGAGAGATCCAGCGCGATACACACACACGCGCGCAACAATTCAACGTCGCGCGCTCGATTTGTCAGGCCACGAGGGCCTCCTTTAAATAATGCCACCCCGGAGGCTGAGGTTGAAATTCAGGACGTAGCGGTGGTGGGCCATTTTTTTCCTGGTCCCACCCTCTTTCCTACGTTGTTTAAGGTAAGATTTTTGACGAGAGTGAGAGCTGCTTTCGCGAGGCAGTAGAAGATTATCTTGTCGCGAGCGGAGAAGATTTTAAAACCGAGTGTTTTGATCAGATGCCTGAGGTGACGGGACGACGATGTTAGAAGGTGCTTTCGTGTGTTTTATTCTAATGAGGTGTTATTTATGAGGATGAGTGCGGTGTATGTGTTGATACAGTTTAAGTGGCTTAATGCAGAAGGTGTGTTCTCTCCGTCTGTAAATTTGAAGATTTATTTCCGCAATAACGTGACAGTGTCGTTATTTTTTGGGGAAATGCGCGCGTTCTAAACGAAGATTTAAGGCGTGATAAATTTCGACGCGTAGCTTAGGTGGGTTGATTGACATGCTTCGGTGCAGGCTAAAATAAATTTTAAGGCAGCGAGAATTATTGTAGAGAGAAAGTTTATAGAGCATAAATAACTTTACGGGTACGCATATATCGACGCCAATGCAATTAAGTATCTCCTCCACAACCACATGAACGCAGTCAATTACGGTACCCGGAATAGCCAATATCCGGAACTCTTAACGTAATCTACTGATATCGATACGCGTCTAAAATATTAGCATCATTTCCTCTTACCCCCTACGCGGGGAATCCCCGAAATCATTGGCTATCAGAAATCGAAAAAACAAGTCCACCGCAAACTTATGGCATTCTTCTCTCTTCCCCCGTGCATAGCCAACATCAGTCCGGCGGAATTGCTCGATAAATATATTTCTCTTAGTGGGCAATTGGCAATACCTTATCTCTGGTAGACTCTATGCCGATAATGGCGTAACAGGCTACTTTCACTGCGTAGTCTTCCCCATACCTCAGCGCTTGATCAACTCTCGCTGACTTCTTCTTCGACGGCGAAGGGGGAACCGCCTTCTGGAAATTGGCAGTTTTACTAAGTTGGACGACTCTCTCCGGCTCCTTTGCGCCGCTATGTAAGCACACACGTGTCTAGGGTATCCTACAGGCTTGCCAGCTTTTTCTTCTTCTTCTTCTTCTTCTTCTTCACTCGAATAATTTAGAACGATTCTACTCCCGTTGCTCAAAGCTTGCGAGCTCCTTGACTTCTTGTGAACGAGCGATTGCGTTCGCTTCCCTGGCTCTGGGCATTTTTACCGCCGCTGCTGTTCTTCTCGCTTTTGTAGAGGTCGGTGCGGACGCGCGAGTCGAGTGCCCGAGCGAGAGAGAGCGAGCTTTTTCTCGCTGCTGTAATTTGTGCGCGTGGTCGTGATTCCCTTTGTTTGAAGCTTGTAAGGTTATCTGAAAAATGTAGCGAGTGAATTTTTTTGTTTTAAAAAGTTTTTTTTTAGTTGAGTGGGTTTGCGTAGGTATAAAACAGTTTTAGTAGTTTCTAAAAACTCATCTAAATCTATTAAATGCGAAAATGATGACCAAACTGTGTATACAAATTTACTTTTATTATACGCATAATCACCATTTCGTGACATATTCACACAATTCTCCGAAATACATAAAAGAATAAACACTTTATCCAGAACGCCCCATAAACTACATTTACATACGAATACTTTCGGACAAAGACCCGAAAATTACGGAGTAAAGAAAGTCACGCACACACGCACACACACAGAGATAGTTTATGACACGGGTGATATGTCTCTTGTCCTCTTTCTCTCTCTCAGTCCCTCTCCCTCTGTCTCTTGCTTTCTCTTACCCTCGTTCCGGCGACGTCGGGAATCGACCCTGTAAATAGGTTCCTACTCGCGCTCGTGCGCGCGTGAGAGTCGCCGGATCTTCCTCGATTCCCCGGCGACGACGAATGCCGGGGCATCTTTTCGTTGCTCTCTCTCTCTCTCTCTCTCTCTCTCTCTCTCTCTCTCTCTCTCTCTCTCTCTCTCTCTCTCTCTCTCTCTCTCTCTCTGTCACTCTCTCACTCTCTCACTCTCTCTCCTAAATTACGCTCTATTTTTCTCTCCTTCCACTTGCGCGCGCGCGCGCTCACTCCCGAGCTTCTCTTATTGTTCCCGTGCTTTTTTCCACGTCCTTCACTCGGCTAGAAATTTCTCCAGCGTCGCCGGATTAACTATTTTCGCTTGTCTCCGACGACTGAGCTGAATAAATTTAACTGGGCGCCCGCGCGCGCGTTTTACGTCGAGTATGCTCTGATTAAAAATAGAGGGGTGGGGGGGGGGGGGTAGCGGAATTTTGTCGATAGGTAGTGAATAGAAATGAAGGGAGTGTTGGAATAGGTTACAGATGTAAAGTGAGTTACCGAAAAGTTTAATAAGATGTTTTACATAATAAACGATTGATTAGAATATTCATATTTTCATTGTTCTGTTTGATCCTAAATCTGGTTGTTCATAAAAAGAAATATTTTTATAAAACCTTTTCTGTAAGGCATAGTTCGACATAGTTTATTTACTATTAATTCCTACTAGCGTTAATCAGCGCGCTACGCGCGCCACTGTTTCGTCTCTTGTTTCTCTCCTTTCGAGATTCGAGACGGATTCGATTATTCGAGATTTCGAGATCGTTCGAGGGCAAAATAGATTATCTCGAATGCTCAATTTATATAAGGGATATTACTTTAACCCTTTGCGGCGCACATTTTTTGGCCAAAATTGTTACTGGGTTTATAGATTTTCAAATTTTGACTTCAGATTCGTAATTAGCGACCCCAAAAACCCCCTAGAAATACATTTTGATGATTCTAAGTATAACAGCAATTCCAAAGCTGATTTTTTTATGAAAAAATTGCCATTTTCTTGCCCTTCTTGTTTATTATAAAAAAAATCGCAATACAAAAATATAATTTTGTTTGTCGATTTAGGTTAGGTAGTAAGTATACTTACTACCGCGCCGTAAAGGGTTAAATCGTCAAAGTAATCTATAACTTACCAACCATCTTGGCTACGTGTATTACGTAGCACATCACCAATTCAACATTGGCACACTTTTGTAACTCATCTTATACATCAACGTATCACACTAAAATGTCTACTTACCCAAATCAAAATCATGCTCTTGTACAACCGCCTTCCTACGCCTTCTAATCAACTCCCTCCGATCTCCGCAACCTTAAAAATCACATTTCACAACCACCAACCGCCGATAGCGCCCGAGATTTCCCACTGCCCCAAACTCACGCGCCACCGTTCCCTCTTCTCTCCCTATGCAAAATCACCCTCCTCTCCCATCCCCCACCGCCAACCCTGTCTCATTCTCGCTCCAATTTTTCTTCTCTTTCTCCCCTCGTTTACCCCACGCGCTTGCACGCTGCCAACGGGAACGAGCGGCACGTACGACTCTCTTTTGCGGCACACGTGTGCGCGCTCGGCTCGTTCATCGCCTGCTGCATTTGCAACCGGAATGCTAAAGCGCGCGCGCGCGCGAACACACACGGTGAAAATGCAGAGCGAGGAATGCGAATGCGCTTCCTTTCGAGAGAGCTCCTTATTTATTTATCGCGTTTGTATTGGGCTTTTGTCGACGACGCGCGCCCTTTCGGTGGGAGACGCGTTTTCTCTGCCGCTCCGTTTCTGTTTCCCTTTTTTCGCCCCGTTCGAGAGGGGGGAGAAAAATCGGATTTAAGGCAGTGCTCGCCTTTTTGCACGTGTAATTGTGAATTATAAATGCGATTACGCGACGGTGGCTGGGTTATTCAGGAGATGTTCGGCGAGTATGTATGCATTTAACATCGATTTATAAGGTAATTTCTTTGAAGGTGACCTGAAAGGAGTATATTTGTAGGGATAATTCAATATAAGTTGTTTTATTCTCGGGTATATGATTGTACTGAATTTGAAATTTAAAAATTAAGAGACAACGTGATGAAGATGAACAAGAGATACAAATGGTTTCGTAAGGGCCATTTAGTGGCTATTTAATGTTAAATGTTGAGGGGGTGGCAAAACCTAAAAGTAGAATTACATTCTTACCGACATTCTCGTATTTTTCATTATTTCTTTTTTCAATATTCGTTTACCTTGTTTAACTATGTTTATCTAATTTATTAATTTTTGTTGGCCTCAATTATTTTTCAACTTGTTACAAACAGCGAATGATTGCCAAAATTGTAAAAAACTTGAAAACAAATTTTAACAGCGTGAAATTCGATGTACGAATCTGCCATCAGTTCCCACATCCTTTTAAACATAGAAATAGTATACTAAATAAGCACTCTCTACAAATGGTAATAATTTTTTTCATGACTGTACAAATGATCTATAAAATAATAATATTTATGATTTTGTAAAAGAAATCAAATAAATACGAATGAAAAAGTCTTTTAATTCTTTGAGTCATTGAATGCTGAACAAATTATATGTAAGTAAGTACATTCAAATTGTTCACTGCAAATCAAACAAACGAAAGTTGTGAAATCAATTATCGATAGTCAAGTAATGTAAACAACTCTCGGAAACTACTGTATGACTGTTCTCAGAAATATATTCAAATTTGTTTATCTTTCTGAGATATACAAATTAAACACAAGAAAGTACTGAAATCAATTTATTGTAGTCAAGTACCGGCCATAAGTTAACTTGACTGACATAATAGAACTTTTCGTATCTAGCGTGTAAAATTACATTTTACGTCCACGTTGTAACTTCAAAATTATTCAGCCAGCGGGAATAAAATACTACTTAGCGCCCAAGAGGCCCAATAGCTCACATACTCTTACAAAACTCTATAGAACCTACGCACTTTACGCCCGTGTGGGCGAAAATTATTTTAATTATATAACTATAATACCTTCTCTTTATTTCTAAAATTCATAAGAATTTTTTTAGATATTTACGAAAAGCCAAAGCCTATATAAAAAAAAACTTGGCAATATCCTTATATTTTCTGATATACTCTGTAAAAATAAAAACAAGATTTCACAAAGTAACAATACTTATTATAAACTTTATTGATTTTTAACTTGATAATAAAAGTTTGCTACTTATCTGATTATAATATATTGCTATTGCCCATTGATATTCACAGCTGCTTACATAGGTTATTTGCCAATCCACTTGAAGATTTAAAAATTTCTTGAGACTCATGGACATACAGAAGATTCGGTTAGCCTACCCTACTTTTTCGATGAACTTGAATAATTAATAATAATTAATGAACTCTTCTTTGTTAAAAACTATTTTTTAACAGTGATCGATTTACTTGGTAATAATCCTTACATTTTCTGATATACTCTGTAAAAATAAAAACAAGATTTCACAAAGTAACAATACTTATTATAAACTTTATTGATTTATAACTTTATAATAAAAGTTTGCTACTTATCTGATTATAACATATTGCTATTGCCCATTGATATTCACAGCTGTTTATATAGGTTATATTTTTCCAATCAAATCCATTCCAATTCATCCAAAATGAAATAATATGTATATGTATCTGTATGTATATATATAATAAGTACTTATCTAACTAATAAAAGTTATTTTCTCCGTTGATTGATACACATAATTCTTCTCATAATTAGTTGATTTCTTGAGATCTTTGAAATATATTATTATTAACTAACTCACTAAATGATAACATTTGTATATAAAAATACTGATATGTTATATGTAAGGTTAGGCGTCGACCAGATACGGGTGTGTATATGTACTATATATATAAATATATATAGATATACAAGCGTAAAATAGACGACAACCGGAAGTGTCGTAAGAGCTGCAAACCGGATATCTGAACAAGGAGAAGAAAAGTTCGGAAAGGAAACAGCACATAAAAAAATTCAGCTCTCTATATCTTTTGAACGAGATAATATTTTTAAATAAAATCTTTTGATTTGAGTAGAGTAATGAAATGGCTTTCGATTAAGAGGGATATGTTATATAGTAAAAACTAACACAATATACGCAAAAGCGCATTGAATTTTTTGTACATCCATTTCAATGTATATGTAGCACGGGTCGCTCCTTTAGGCTTATCCTATACTTGCCTTCGGAGCACTCCCGCGCTCCTTGATTATTCAAAATTTCTTCTAAACGGCCATACATGATATTGTACCAACGAGTTAATTAAATCCACGATACGCCACCTAGCGGCGACATCTGCATTCGCCTTCTTATTCATCCCCGATCTCACCCATAACATGCAAAACTTTCTCAAAAAATAGAAGCTATTCTTTAAAAAAACTTTCTAAACCCCACGCGCGCGCGCATTCACGAAATCCACAACGAAAAAAGACACCCTCCTACCTACCCTTCCACCATTCCACCTGCAGCATCATAACGCGACGCATTTCCCGCTCATCTGCATGTACACCCCGTATACCTCTACCCTCTCTTTTCTCTAGAATACGAAAAAACGAAAAAGACCAGCAGGCAGCCCCCCGGAGAAAGCTCAAGCCCGTAGCTGCGCAGCAGCACGCGTGGAAAGAATCCCGAGGATGCAGCAGCAGCGGCAACAGCAGCAGCGAGCGAGCTTATACCCTCGGATAAAGGCGGTGACCTGCTGCTACTGCTGCTGCAACGTGACGCACTTATCACGAGGCGCGCGTGCGCCTTCGATAAAGCGAGCGCAGTCTCTCTCTCTCTCTCTCTCTCTCTCTCTCTCTCTCTCTCTCTCTCTCTCTCTCTCTCTCTGTCTCTCTCTCTCTCTCTCTTTCTCTCTCTCTCTCTCTCTCTCTGCGTACGTATACGTTTCGTCGATTTCTCGCAGCTGAGGGCACGCACGGTGTGTACAAATTGCCGAGGAATTTATTGCCGGATGCGCGCGCGCGCAGATGCGATACCGGAACGGAGCTGTTTTCACCTGGTGCGCGCGATTTCCGATTTTTCTTGATGGCGGGGGAGGTATGTGTAAGTCGAGCTTGTATAAAGTGCGCCAATATGTTTGGATTTTTGTGTTTCGACTCTGCGACGATGGGAATGGATGCACGCGAAGGTTCTGGATTTCAGTTTATGGACTATCATTGAGGTAGTAGTAACGCGTGTTTAACTCCATTTCAGATTGTAATCCGAGATTACTATTAGTTGTACTGATTATATTTTAGAACGCCGTTGGGGAATGCTATCTTGTAACGAGTCAAACTTTCACTTCGGCTAACTTCTCAAGGAAATTCATCATAACCCTTCGTTAATACGTCAAGTGTCTACAACGATTATAAGCTCACTGCAAAAATCTTCTACATATTTATAAAAATAACGCAAAAAGAATAAATTCAAATAAGACGAATCGCGATACGCCGCACAACCTCCTCTTTCGTTCAATATTTCATCATAGTCTATTTTTGCCTCTCTGCAGGGCCGCATTCCCCGGGCGCAAACATAATAAATACTCGGGCATATTTAAAATTCTCAAACGGATTCGCGCTACTGGCCGAAGCTGCATCAAAGATTGCTGGGAATTCCGTCCTCTCCCTCTCAAAAGCATCCCCTTTCGTTGGAACTATCCCGCAACTCTTTTCCTCCCCCCTCTACAAAGAATCTTCCTTCTCTCCTCTTCCAAAAAGCGAAACAAATCGAATTGCATGCCAGAATTCATCTCCTACCACGGTAAATTACGATCGGCCGCCTAATAGTTTCCTCCTGCGCGTAAGTCGTCCTCGTATAAAGCCATTTTATCACTGAAAGTCCATTATCGCTTGCACGCGCGCGGGCTCCATTCTTCTGCGCGGCAGCGGCAGGAGGCGCAGCAGCGTGCATTAGCCTCGCATAATTTTAAATTTACCGCCGTCGCTGCCGCCACGACGGGGCAAAGCCTCTACGCGATCGCGCACTTTACGACGAGCCTTATAACGGAGGCTGCGCGGAGGTTGTCGTTTTGGGAAGTGCAGCTTTATCTCTGGCTGCTGCTGAAGGAGCCCGGGCTTTGTGTCTTTTAATCTGATGCGTTTTATGCGGCGGAATGGTGGGAAAGAGAAAGAGGGAGTTTTGGTTATTTGGGGGGCGTTTGTAGGGGTGCAGGAGTGAGTGGAGTGTTTAAAAATGAGTGGAGGAGAGAGAGAGGGAGTTAATTAAAGAGCGGGGAATTAGGTGTACGAGCGTATAGTGGTTCTTTGATTGTAGAAATTTTTTACGTTAAGGGAAAGAGAGCGCAGGTGAAAAGAATTATCTGAATAAAATTCACTCAGAATAAAATATGCACTGGTCTGGTGATTTTAGTTTAATGATGTTGTTGAAATAAGAAAATCATCGTTTAATTTCATTTTTAAGTATATTTATGATGTAAATAACCTTTTATTCTTTTTTTGTTACAGGTAAGTTGGCGATACGACTGGTTTGCTTCTACCGTGCGTAAAACTGTAAGTTCAATTAAATATTTGATGAAAGTAGTATTTGGAAATCAAAGTGCAAACAAAATACAACTAGGGTAACATTCAAGATTGGAGGAACTTAAGAAAAACAGATGTTTAGAATCTAAACCATCAAAACTTTGCATCTCAAAGACGCCAATAAATTTCACAGGCCATACACCATTTTATAATCTTAATAAAAGCCACCGCCAGACTGAACCGCTCTCGCGAACTTCGACGCTTATCGGCCAAAGCCGATTAAAAATTTCTCTTCGGCAAACAAGCCAAGAGAGGGAGAGAGAACCGAACTTCGAATTTCAAGCTCGAAACTTGGAAATCGAATTCTCGAATCCGGAATCTCCATCGCAAGAAAAAAGGAAGGAACTTCCGCTCCGACTCGACTTCTCTCCTCGGCGGGAACTTCGGTCACTTTCTCACCGTCGACAATCTAAATTATTTCGCGGCCACGCACGCGCGCACATTATATTATATACACTGACTTATGCGAGAGCTCGTTAACGAGCGCGAGCTTTGTTAAACGCCGGACACACGTCGATCGTAAAACAAGGGGGGAAAAGCATGAATTTTGACGAGGGTGTATGTCGCGCTTTAAAGGCCAATGACGGACGTCACTGCGCATGTGTCTGTTTTTGTCGGACAGTGGGACATGAGCGGGAAATGAATGCCGGGAGTATAAAACGGAATGCGGAGAGTCGAGGTTGCCGGTTTACGGACAATCAGGATAAGCGCGTAACGTTAACATGTGGGGAGTTAAACGTTTTTGTAGCTAATTGCGTCGTTTCGACGAGCTTCGATACTTTTCGATTGCGGATGGATACGGTGCTGAAACCATGTTGAATCGTTAATACGTAGCCATTGTCCTCGATGAAAATAATTGAGGTATAATACGTCGGTAGCGCATCGATGTACTTTCGAAAATACAGACAATAGAAGCTGCCTCCTACCCAGTACAATTTCATTGAATTTCGCAAAATCTTGAATTCTATACTACACTCTACCCTGCATTCTCATTTAAAAAAGAAAATAATCTTGAATTATTTCGTCCGCTGGCGTTTCGTCTTTTACGCGCGGAATAAGAAAATGGCAGAAAATATTATTCCGGCCCCGCGACGCGATATACAATGGCGCCGTAATAAAAAAGTTCTGAAAAGAACGACGTCGTCCTGAGGAAGGGGGGAGGGCCGAAACGTTGAACGGCAAAAAAAAAAATTGTCCAATCCTTTTTTGCCAACGCGCGGCCACGCTATTGACTTGGCCCCGTTCAACAAAAGGACCCATACGCCAAATGGAATAATGTATTCTTATACGCGCGATTTTTATTTCTTAATCTCCGTTGCGGTGCGCGTGGATGAGGTCAGCAGTGAAGATTTGAAAAATTAGACTGGCGTTTTAGTTTCACTCTTTCATCGTTGAACTTTTTGCAAAATGAGAATTTGTGCCAAAGTTTAAGGTTATGGACTTTGTGGAGTCTTAGGGGATGTCTGTGAATGATTGATAAATAGGAAAACTTGGAAGAATAATTATTGTTAATGCAGTTATTTTATCGTCGAAATTCCGAAAAGTAATAGGTATTAGAAAGTGAAAGAAAAATTGTGATAAATAATAGTGTAACCCGATAAAATGCAGTAAAAAAATTAGGTGGTATTACCTTTGAGATAAGAATTTTCGAGGAATGAGTTCGTGTGATGGAAGTTTTATGTTCATAAGATATTTCTAACATGTCTACAATATATCCGCAATCGAGCTATCACACGTTCATAACATCTAGAATATAGCTCCACATATTCGTAACGATTCCATAGAATGTATAATATAATAGAAGATGATAGCGATAACTTAAACGTTATTAATGATAAAAACCAGAAGATGTATATTATAAGATAAAGGAAACATTTCTTCCCTCTTTACGTACAAGTAAATCTTTGATTGCTCAAATCATTATGGATTCTTCATGTTTACATCGGGTTTATAAAGTTTCCGTTTAAAATTTCTCCATCTCATATTTTAATGGATTAAGGTAAAGTCGCCTATTATGACACAACGTGAAAAGTGGTTCCTATTATGAAACAGTCATATAAAACTTAATTTTATACATAATAAAACATCATAGAAATAAATATAAAAAATTAAAAAATATACTGATATCTATTATGCATTATATGCTTCCCAAATATATAAAAATATATATTATTCTTAATGGTGTGAGATTTAAAAAAAATTCTTAAAAACTTGCTATCTACAAGTACATATAAATTGATTGCGAGATGAGTCAAAACTGTTCATTTTTACTGTTGACTTTTTTCGTGATTATTTGATATTTTAGCATTTTTTAAGCGCATATTATAGTTCATACCATAGTTTTTGGACCATAGATTCAGTTTATATACACATTTACTAGTTTTTCTTACTTTTTCTATAAAATAAATAACTGTTTCACAATAGGTGCCAAAATTTACGAGGGGCCCTATTTATGAAACGGTAAAAATGGTCTTTTTTAAGAATTCCCTCGATCATTTCAGATTAATTTAACTAAAATAGTAGTTTATATGTTGTTCTGAACTTATATTTTCATCGTTAAACCTGAAAATTCTTCTAAAAGTATAAATTATTTGTCCAGAAATCTAACCTCTAAAACGTGTGTACATAGGAATAGGCGGTGCACACCTACGCTACTTGTGCACATTTAGTAATATATAAGGTTAATAATATTTTATTTTACAGAAAAATGAAGATAAAATATTTTTATGAAGTTTATATAAGTTTTTAAACGGTGAATTCCACCAGAACCAATATAATTTCCAATTTATAAATGAAACAGTAGGAACTATTACACTGTATAAACACTTAATTTAGAATTATTGATAAATTTTGAAAACTAATATAAAGTGAAACTTTTTCACATTTTTTGTATATTATAAACAATTTTAACATTAAAAATAAGTAGTGTAAGTAAAATAAAAAGATATTTTAGTAGAATAAAAAGATATTTTATTCTGTTTCATAATAGAGGTTATAATTATGAGACATAGATGCCAGGAGGAAAATCGTGTTTCATAATAGGCATCAAAATCACTGTCACTATTTTGATAATAATTTATGAAATATAGCATTAATTTCAAATTTGAAAAAGGATATTTATCCTACGAGAATTAGCGCTTCGAATGAGCTATGATAGTATTCACTTTGATGTGATTTAGTTATTCATTTTTTGAATTGAAAAAAAAAGTACCCGAAAATCGTTTCATAATAGGCTACTTTACCTTATGCAAACATACACTGAGAAAAAATTTCTTTGAAACAAAGACAGGTTTCTTTGATTCAAAGAAATGAATATGATAAATAAATATTCTTTGAATCAAAGGAAAAGAGGATGCCCATGCATACGTAAAATTAACCCCCCCTTATGGAAACGTAAAAAGCCTATACGATTCGAAAGAGAATGAAAAAATATATACATTAAACTAAAAATTAAATATAAATCACTTAGAGGTGCGGGGAAGCCGAGTTATCGCGGAATATAGTTTTCATCCCCAAACAAATTTAATTTAACCGAAATAAAACATTTTGCATTAGTTGTTTTTAGTTTTCTGGATATCAAATAGAAGCTCATGATAGAATTGATCATTTCTTTCACTTTTTGAATGGGCGGTGCTTCCGATGCAAACTATCATTCCTTTGAGTTTTCAAGTGGGCGATGCACCCTTAAGCTCGTTTTTTGAAAGGTAAGGCAGTTATTAAATAAAATTATTATTCCTCCAATAAGAATAAAAAATGTTAAAAATGAAAATCAATGATTTTCTAGGTTTACACTTTTATTTATTGATGATATAATAGTGGTAATAAATAATATTGTTCCTATAATGATAGGATGTATAAATTTGTTATTGGGTATTAATGAGATTATTAATGGTAAAAATATTATGAATATAATATGTTAAATTAATAAATTTTATCATTTAGGTTATAGTTTAATAAAATATTAATTCTGGTATTAGTAAGATTATTAATGTCAAACATTATTAATATAGAAAATGTTAAATTTAGTAAATTTTATTATTTTTCCGGATATAGTTTAATAAAAATATTAATTTTGGATATTGATGTCATAATTTAATTTATTATTTAGATTAGCTATAAAGTATATTTATTTTTTATTTCCATCAACAACCCCTTTCGGATATCTGAACATTCGACCACCTTTGCACCATTTGTTTTGGATTTACTTTACACGTTATATAAAAGCGCTCGACAAAATCTATCATCATTATTTACAGTTTCCAAACGGCCGATGCACCCCTAATGCTCTTTTATAAAGGGCTCAACAGTTCCCGATCAGCAACCCTTATCAGGATCTCGTAAGTTTATATACGTTTGCACCATTTGTTTTAGATTTACCGAGTGTCGGACCAAAACAAATCGTGCAAAGGGGGTCGAATGTGTCGAAGTCAGATAGAGGTTGTTGATGGAAAACTGCCTAACCTTTAAAAAAATGACTTTAAGGGTGCATCGCTCATTCGAAAACTGAAAGGAATGATAGTTTGCATCGGAAGCTTAAATTTGTTATTAGGTTGGTCCAAAACAAATGGTGCAAAGCTGTAAAAACAGTGAAAATAGTGGTTTTTCACTGTTTTGACAGTTTTAATTGCCCGTAAATTTTTTCTGTGATCTATTTTCATCTTCATCAAGGTCGCATTTTAATTTTTTACAAATCTTTTAGCCTTTAGTGAGGGATATTGATACTGTCGCATTTGCCTTAAGCATATTTTGAATGTTATTCTGTCAAGTATAAATAAGCAAAATAATTGGCATCGATCTGCACAAATTCTGAGCAATTCTACTTATAATTTGCAAACTTTTTTCCATTTTCTATACAAAAAATTTCAAGTTTTCGAGTTAAAAAATCATAAAAATTGAAGATTTACGAAAAAATTCAAAATTTTCAAATTTTCAATTAATTGTAACTTTAGAACGATTGTATATTTTGCTCTAAAACTTTATATTTATATTTTGGGGCTATTTGGAATGAGTAAAAAAATTTTAAGAAATTTTAAAATATTCAGCTGAACAGTTGACATGAAGTTACCCATATATATATATATGTATATATGTTAACACAAAAATGTATGTATCTCCATTATGAATATATTCTCTATCTGTATTGCAGAAAAATAAAAGTAAGTCTAATTCACTTGAATAAAAACTATAAAAAAAAAATGTTGGTTTCAATTTTTTTTTTATATTAATTAAAAAAACCATGTATTTTGATTCCTAACACCTCGGAACACAATTATAACATGTTTTTACAACAACTCAAAAATTTACTATCACAAAGCTTCCTCTAGGAGGAAGCAATACTCGGATTCAATGAAATATTTCTTTAAATGAAAGAAATTTTCTTCAAACCGTGAAATCGCAGTCTCTATTGTAAGAAATATAATTTTGGTTCAATGAAATATTTTTTTGTTTTGATCACGAGAACTTTAAAATAAAAAAACATTTCTTATATTGAAGTACACGATTTCTTGCCATAAAGAAATATTTTTCTAAATAAAAGAACTTTTCTTCAAACCATGAAATCGCAGTCTCTATTGTAAGAAATATAATTTTGATTCAATGAAATATTTTTTTGTTTTGATCACGGGAACTTTAAAATAAAAAATATTTCTTTTATTGAAAAAAAAAAAACGGTTTCTTATCCATAACGAAATACTTCTTTCAATGTAAGACATATAGTGCCAAGTTAACGCAATATTTTATTCAAATAAAGAAATATTACTTTCATTTAAAGAAATATTGTTATTAATTCAAAGAAATATTTGACCGATTTCCTGCAATGAGACGATTTCTTAGATTCAAAGAAATTTTTTTCTCAGTGTATTAGATAGATCCCTACTAAACGTTTTAACAGAATCATGTAACCACATGTAGAACCCTGCAAAAGATTTCTCTTACCAACATCAATATAAGAAATTTTTGATAAAACAATCAACGTATTCGCTTATCACAATAAATAGTTTATTATATATTCGCTCCACAACAATCTTTTGCATTTATCTAAATAAAAGCATCAAAATCGCACTTACTATATAAAATTTCTAGCCGTAAACAACTTCCCAACTCGTTACGAAAAGTCAACGACAACGGTTTAACTCACACAATATAAGCAAACACTCAAGCAAATTTTTCCAATTAGCAAAGTTACTTAACAATTAATTAACCTCCAATTAGTGCGCCCACGGCCAAAGATCTGCCCACTCGAATCAAATATACTCGGCGTCCTCTGGGACCAATGGTAGCCCTTATACAATACACACTCTACTGCTGCTTGTTTGCCAATACCTACCTACCCCTTCCCTTACACACGTACACATACACACACATCGTCATTAATTTTTCCCGCAATTACTTAGCTACCCCTCGCACACTCGGCAATTTCAAAATGAACTCTTCTCTCCGTGCACGGACGCACGCACCTGGATAGCGTCGCGCGCACTCGACACAATCGCCGTTATTAACAGCCCTTCCCCCTTCCGCGTGAAAAATCAATCAACGTCGGCACTGAGACACAATTTAATACACTCGCGAACGAGGGAGCCGAAGAAAGCCCGAGGAATTTAGCGCCGGCGTTTAATCTCGCGTGTAGCTGCCGCGCGCCGCCCGTCAAGAGTTTACGCGGCGCGCGAGATATTAGTTTCGCTCGGCCGTAAGAGGTCCAAAGTGAGAAAAGAATGCCCGTGTGTGCGTGTGTACGTGTGGGGCTGAGTGGAAGGCTGCGTTTTTTATTCGCTCGGGCCGAATTGGAGGAGACGGGTAGAGTCGGGGTAATTTGTTGTCGGAATTCCCTTATTAAAGTGGTGAGTGCCGTGCGTGTTCTCAAGGTTTTTTCCCGCGGGAGAATTACATTTGAATGCGTGCCCGAATGAGAGCAGTTGAGTGTCATTGGAGCTGTTGTGGCGAGTGGAACTCGAATTATTTGTAGCTGCGAATTTCACGGTTTATGGGTGCGAGGTGGGGAATGGATAAATGTTTTATTATTTGTATATATAATTCTAGTGACGAAGGGTCAAAGTGTATTTGGTAATAAACGATAAATTCCTGAAAAACAACTGCTGTTTACTGTTCAATTTCAAAGCGAGAATGTTGCTTACATTTACGGCTCACATTCCCAGATAATTGGAGTTTATGAATTATAAATTATTCCCAGATAATTGGAGTTTATGAATTATACCGAATGGCGCAGAATAACTAACTTTCTCGTCATTTCACAGCGGCGTCTGATTACGAGTTTTCGTTATTACTCTCTTGTTATTTGAAATTTAAAATACGGCGCGCGTAAACCAGAATGCTTTTTAAATTAATCAGAACGCACTTTAAATATATATTTTAAATGTAACGCTGAAAGCGCGCGCGCGAGATTAATATGCTGGTCAGCTGCTCTTTATAGAATTACCCTTTGAATTTCGTCCGTAAAAAAAAGAAAATTATTCATAACGATTTCAGCAAACTCATTCGCACGCGGGCTCTTCATTAACCATTGAAATACTTTCGAAAGGATCTGCCCCCCTCCTGCACATGAATTCACACTCGTGTTCGACACACCGTGCAGTTACATAATTCAGCGTTTTATTCCGGTTCCGTTATATATATATATATTCCTGCATCCAAGTTCATTGCTATCCAGAGTTTTATTCGCCGGCGGAGGGGATATGATTATGAATTTAGCCGGCCGTTAATACTGGAGCTCGCGGCGCGACGTTAATCTTTAATTTATGCGATTAAAGGTCTGCATCGCATATTTTACGATTGATTTTTGTCGTTTCGCGCGCGCTCTGGGCTTCGTCGCGCGAAAATAACTTTTTACAAGGAAAATGCGATACGTCTGCTGCGTATACGGCGGCATTATTTATTTCGCGCGACGCGCCCGCGATGCATTGCATTTTTATTACGCCGTAAATAAATCGCCGTGTGAAATTGATTTCATTAAACGCGTTTTGTACTTTAAGCCCGCGCACATGACAAATGGCCGCGTGGCTAATTTCAGAAAGTAGGATTTAAAATTTCGCGTTGAAGAAAAATGAAAATTGCGTCTAATTGCAGTTACGGATTGGCGCATTACATATCTCATTGTACTGAAATAATTTTACATTTTCGTCTTTCTGTACGTATTCGAAATTCCGAACATTCATAATGAACGGAGTATTAACTCAAAGTTTCTAATTTTGGTTAGAATTCGTTGGAGTGGTTTTAGTGGTGACTGCAAGAGTGCCAAGTGAAAAGATACAATTATTATCATTTTTTAAATGTATTAAGTAGCCAAATGCGGCTAAATCTGAAAATGGCAAAAATCTTTCGTTCACTATGAACGTTCGAAATTTCAAGTACCTCTTACTGTGTTCATTAAATATGCTATTAATTTAACGAATATCGAAAATTATATTCAGCGAGACACATTTTTTTTTTAATCCGTCACCTTGAGTAACTTTTTAGGCCGACCTTTAATAAAAAAAAAAAACTTTTAGGATAAAAGTTGCATGATTTCGAAGGGTCAACGACTAATACACCGGGAATGAAACCCAAGGTCACCACTGACCCTTCGCAATCCTACAACTTTTTTACTACAAGTTTTTCTTTTTGCAGAGGTTAGCTTGAACATTTATTAAGTGTGGTATATTAAAATGGGAGACGCTGTGTAAAGATTTCCAAATTTGTGATTCAAACATACCGAGGACTGCTTCTATTAAAATAAAAAGTCAAACCATAGATTTCTTGTAATACTTTAGAAACATCTTTCAATAATATACTTAAAATTCAGAAATGAAGTTTCAAGTTTGTGAAAAACACTATTCCAGACCAAAATCTAAATCAAATTTAAAGATCGTTCAAAACATAATTTTTTTAGTTATCATTATTCACTTCCCAGTTTCTTGACTATCCTCAATACACAAATCTCCCTAAACCCCGGCGACCTCTCATGAACCTCAAAAAATTCCTTACCCAAGAAAAATCTCCCTGACAAAAGAAACGATAACCCGCTCTCTTTTTCACTCCAACGCGCCAGACTCCTAGCCCCTCCTAAATCAATTAGCGCGAGGACAATGTGCCCGGTTCATGACAAAGCAGTTAAAATTAAAACCAAGAGGACCTCCAGTCTCCCTCCTAGACTTGGCCTTTCGCCCGACGCTCTCTCTCTCTTCTAATGCCGGATATTAACCTCGTTCTTCAAACGCGAGGATAGAGGCAAGAGAAGAGAGAGAAGGGGAGAAGGCTCGGGATCATCGCGAAGAATTAAAGGAGAGATTACTCGGGCGCGCGATTATCTCGAGATTCCTCTTTCTCGCGAAAACGCAGATTAGCCGGGCGATCGGTCGTCTCGCCTAGAGGGTATAGCGTAGAGAGAGATGGAGCAGAGAGAGGGAGAGGTTGGGAGAGAGGATTGAGATGTGCGCGTGTATGGGATAAGGGTGAGACGAGGCGCTTTGTTGATTGATTGGGAGGGAAGGTTTGGGGGTGAGGGATTGTGTTACGGCTGTTGGCGGGGTAAATCTGAGTTGAGTGTTTTTGGAGAGATACACTGGGAGGCGAGGTCGGATTGACAGGTGATAAAATTTGTCATTCTGACGGTACGGTTGTTAATGACTTGAGTTTTAGGGTCTGATGTAAAGATAATCAGTCACATCGTTTAATTTAGGATTATGAGATTTTTACATATATTTGGACTTGTTATCGCGTTTCTTAATTATTTTAAGTATACAGTTTGAAATTCGAGTTGGCGAATGCTTGTGAAAAACAGGGTCATTAATTTTAATAAAAACGATTAAAGTACTAAAATTAAATCCAAAAATATACATATACTGCTACAATTTATTGTTATATAATTTTGAAATTATTTGTATTTTTTCGAAATAAAATTTCTGTATATACAAGTGTTACGCTTTGTCGCAATCGTTAAAGTTCAATGGTAAGTACAAGTGACTCGTTACCTCAAGAACTTGGATATACTTTCTGCGAAATGAAAAGGCTAAAAGGTTTATGTCGGCGTGTTTTTAATTACTAGTACATAAACGCGTTTCATATTTTTTTTCTCAGAAAGCAATTCGCAAGCTGCAATATTACACATGATCAAATATGAAGTAGGCGCTCTAGTTCTAAAGCTATTCTTAATAACTCAAAATATACGAGGAGTTTCTAAAATTTCATAAGTTTTGACATAAAGAATTTGATTGTGTTCGAGACAACGAATTATTATAAGTTTTACTAGAAGATCTTTCTTTGTGTGTTATAATGACGAAATTAACAAATTTCAACTGAAAAAAAACCGAGAAACAAAACAAAAAAAAACAACAATTTTGTCAAAAAATTGAATTATCCGATTACGAATAACCACTCAAGATATCAATTCAACGTATCACGCCGTATAACAATAATCACTTCCGTTCTCCGACTCCCTATAACCAATCCAACTTTCCCCACTTAAACCTCTCTCCATAACCATCCTTCCGCACCAAATTGCTCATGCACAACGATGCATATTATCCATGCACACAAACACAGTGTCGCTTCGCGCCATCGAAACCTGCGGGCGTTTTTCGAGCAGCGGTCAGTAGCAGCGCCAGCCCTGCCGCGCAAAATTTCCCTCTCCTCCAGGTGTAATTAAACTGTCGCGCGCAGATTTAATCGAACGGCTCCCCCTCCCCAGTGTCGCCGCACTTTTGGCTGGCTCGGCCGGATTAGTTGTGTTTTTGTTCGGCGGCGCAGCGGAATGTAAGTTGAGAGCCACCGCTGTAAACTCGCGCGCGTTATGCGCTCGCGAGCGTTCCACTCTAAGCGCTTTGGTAATTAATTAATTCAACTAATCGTTAACTTTCGGCCGAGTTCGCCCCGACTTGTCGTAGTGTCCGAATATGTATGCATATATATTGTCGCAAGGGAAAGAGAAAGAGAGAGTGCGTGTTTGGCGCGAGCGAGTGTTCGAAATTTCGGAAGGGGCGGGAGGGACGGGGAGTTATGTAATAAAGTGATACGTAAGTAAATTTTATGTCTGCGTGATGGGGCAGATTTTCTGTGTTTGCGTTTGCGGGATGATTTTTAGTTATCGAGGTTCTCGGTAGCCGGAATTATGATTTATGCTGGGGAAAAGCGAAGAGTGGGTATTAATGAATGACTGAATTTCGCTGAAATTCAGTTTTTAAATTTGTGTGATTAATTTGAGTCGCTAATTGAGGACTAATTTTTGAAATTCTGGTAAGTCTACTTTTTGAACGAAAAATGATTTTTTGTGTACTATGGTCAAAATTTGCTCTCTTCTTCCAATATTAGCGTTTACAAGTGTTTGCATTCAAAATTTCTCCATTAAAGTAGCTCCGAAATTGCCCAAACTTCGTTTGCAATCATCCAAAACTAATAATGTTTTTCGAGATTGACAATTTAACTAATTTACTAATAATTTTGAATTTCTCTAATTTGTTTTAAGAAAAGGGCTTTCCGTCTTTTATTATATTTTTCATAATTTATTTTAATAATTCTAAAATATTTTTCAAAGAATATAAGTTAACGTGTTAAAAACGATATATATTTTCGAAATTCATTTTACTTTTTCAAAAACAACTTGTATATAATATATGAGTTGGAAAATGATTCTAAAATTACCTACGACTAATTTAAGATATTCATGAATAATAAATTTCAACATTTACATACAAAAAGACTTCTAATAAAATAGAACGAAACTAGTTGAATTAATTAATTCAATCAAAATTAATACATACACTGCGTGAGAAGTTATATAACAAAGATTTTACATTATCAACTTCATTACCCCAGTCTAAAACAATTCGATCCCCATAAAAGCTCTAACGAATTCATGAAATCAATTAGTACTCATAATTACGCGTATCAACAATTCATACTTATTAATGCAAAGTTCCGCAGTGAAAATCAAACTAATACAAGTAATTACGTCAAACATCGGCGGGCACTCCATTAAACGAGCGGCCAATCAAAGCGCTCCACGCACTCGCCCCCCCAAAATCAGCGGTATATTATGCGCGCGAAAAGTCGCGTATTTATGTAAATTTAAAACGTATAAAATATTTGTCAATGAGAAGTTGGGCCATGTTAAACAGCGACAAACAACTCATTTGGGTACTACCCCGGTGCGCGCGAATTTTCAACTCTATTTATACACGCGCGGCGCAGTATTAAATTTGCCGCCGGCGAGAGCTGATTGCAACTTCCTCGCGCGCGCAAGCGGTGGTCCCTTTATATGTGACCGGGCGTAATAAATATAGTATGAAAAATACTTTGCGCGCGTTCCTTGCACTTCGACGCGCTCACTCCCGTGTAACTTTGTGTGCGCGCGTGACTGTATTTTGCATTCGGCAAATATTCAAGCAAATATTATATATACGCGGTGCTTCGAATAAAATTTTTCTGTTAAACATTATTTTTAATGACCTGTGTTATTGTGCTATGAGCAAATGATTTTATTGATGGCATTTTAACGTTTGAAATCACTGGGTAACATGAACTAATGGAGGTAAGATAAAATATTTATATATTTTCGAAAGTTGAACATTTTACTTACGCATAGTCTTCTTTGCTAATAATTATCTGTTTTTTATTCGCTAGTTATTTTTTCTTGATTAATGGAAAACTTGAAGTAAAGTTTTGGAAATGTAATATCCTTTGATGTGTTCACAATATCGATAATTTTATTTTTTACTACGTCACATCTAAATGCTAGAGGCTTGTGCTATACAACATTTTTAGAAGCGATAAGATTCTTAAGGTGAGATTCTCGATACCACGTGAGGTACTTACATAGAACCAATAATGATTGCAAGGAGCTTATGCGGAATTTGTTAGGCTGCTGAATATTTTTGCTAAAAAAAATTACGCTCAATTACGGTAATTGCTTCTTGAAATTTATTAATTGGAATTGATTCGCTCACTCTAAGAAGGTCTACCACGCTGCGAATCCTTCTTGTATAATTTTCTACATTAATTACTAGATCTTTCTCTCCATAAAACTATTATAATTGAATGTATTGTATTTTCTAATTCTAGATAAGAATAGGATAGAGAGGCAGATAAGAATTCTATATATTTTCCACAACTGTATTTGTATTTTTGCGCAAGAAAAATAATAAAATGAACAAGTGAATCCATGAATTTCAATATTTTTTAAATCAACATTCAAGTGTTTATTCGGAAAAAAATTTCATCAAGCGCTCCGTACACATAAACACTATATTCGGGAATTTTTTTGAGTGATTCTATTAGCATTTTCGTTAGCTATGCTCGTTTGAAAAGTAGGTCAATGCAGATTCCTATTTACCGACAGTACGGTTTTTATTTAATTCAATAAGTTCTCATCATTTTTTTGGAAAAACACGTTCGTCAAGCGTTCCGTATATGTTAATACTATACTCAGATTTTTTTTGGATGATTGGTATTTACATGAGATATACTCGTTTGAAAATTAATTCGGTATTTAACATCACCTTAATGACTATTTTTCTTAGTTAAAATATGTCTTAACTACAAAAAATTATTTCTGTATAGTAAATTGCATTTGTTGTAAAGAATACTCAATCCATCCAATTTTAATAAAAAAGAAAATCAACAAAGTCGCCCCACAATATTTTTCACCTCAAGCAATAAAAAAATCTCATCTTTAAACACCTCAAAATTCAGCGGCGCGGCGCCGTTCAAAATCTCATTTCACTCTCACCGCCTCTGTCCCTCATAAAACAATATTTCACGCATCTTCTCTCACTACTCTCTCTCTCTCTCTCTCTCTCTCTCTCTCTCTCTCTCTCTCTCTCTCTCTCTCTCTCTCTCTCTCTCTCCCCCCCCCCCTCTCTCTCTCTCTCTCTCTCTCTCTCTCTCTCTCTCCTCTTTACACGCACAAAAATACCTCCAGCAGTCCATGCACTATAATTAAATTGCCGCGTGTTCTCCCATCAACGCACGCTTGCGCGGAAAATTCGAACGCGCTTCCTCCATCGGACTCTGGTGTATGTATACGATTGCGTAGCAAAGTAAACCCCGAGGGGCTTGCAAGCGAGCGTGGCGCTGCTAATCTAAGTTACATCGAGTTCGTTCCAATTTCACATTCAATTTCGTGTTTTTCGCAAGCATGGCAACGGCTGCCGCTGCTCCTTATTTACACACAGAAGGGAACCACGGTGAGAAAGAGAGGGGGGGGAAGAGGACAATGTTTAATGGAAGTAGTTTTATTTGTCTTTTCGACAAATTTCGCTTGTCGCGGGAAGGAAAGAGAGTGAGAGAGCCGGAGGGAATGAGAGAGAGATGGCTTTTTCGAGAGAGAGAAAGGTAGGAAGATTAGATGCTCTCTATTAGTGGCGGATATTAATTGTTTCGATTGTCTTTGGACGCGCGTGCGCTTTGTGCGAAAGGCTTGTTTTAATCATCGAAATTATGGTTTAATGGTGGGGGGTCTAAATTTGATAAGATTTCGGATCAATTGAAATTCATTAATCAATCTCCGTTTTATCAACACGAATAATTTTTTAACTAATATCTTGATTTGATATTTAAAAGGTGTATTTTATAATTGAATTATTTAATTTTTAAATTATTTGTTTTATTATTCTTCAATATAAAATAATTAAATTTTCAGTTTATTATTTCATTTGTTTTATATATGATTATTAATAAAAACAAATTCCATTGTTATTATTCAGTAAATTGTTAAGAAAAAAATTGTTTGCTTTTGTACGTATAGCTTATATGATTTTTAAATGTGGGTCACATACACTCAATTGATATAAATGAACTAAGAACACCGATGCGAAATGAAACCAAATTTTAATAGGACACTATAAAGCTAATGTGAAGATAAAAAATATGTTAAATCTTAAGCATTTGAACCCAGATGTTGTGTTTTATAACGTAGAAAAAGAATATTGTAAGGTAAATAGTTATTAGTTTGACTACTAAAATTTCAATCTTATTTCGCTGGATGTTAACCACATTTTTCATAATCCAACCTTTTCTTAATTTTCATATTTTCATAACTTCTAATGGGTATCATTTGCGTTTTACACGTTTCACACTATATCTTATTACTTAATACATATCCGTAGACTGCATCCTTTAATCGTAAGATACTAATTTGCATAGTATTAAAGAATATCTGCAATCAAAGGAAATACACTTTTCACACGATTAGCCCATATACCATAAGCAAGGACCACCGCCCCGAAAAAAATATCCTTTTCTCATCACAAAATCCATCTTACTATACCGATCGCGACTCGACAGCTGTTGTCGCAATCCCGTCCACTTCCAAAACACGAAAAGCCTCACTCTCTCTTTCGTTCGGCCAGCGCATTCTCGAGCACATCTCTGCTCTCTCGCGACAGTCGCAAAAATTCCAGTCGCCCGCCTCTCGCGTGAGACGTTAAGCGCGAAAATTCCATTAAAACTTTCCGGCTGCCCCTTATTAGATTCCTCTTTCTCTCTTTCTTGCCCGTGGATACTTATCGACTCGATAAGTGAAAAAATCCCCGGAAATAACACCGGGCTCCGGGAATTATCGGCAAAGACCGGACGCTCTCTCTCTCTCTCTCTCTCTCTTTCTCTCTCTCTCTCTCTGCCGCTCTCTCTCCATTTACTTGATTTCGCGATAGTTCGAGCGACAGCGAGACGCGCGCGGGGAGCTTTGGAGAATAATAACAAAGTTTTGCTCGAGAGCCGAAAGAGGCGAGAGAGTGAAACTCGTCGGGTGTAGTTGAAATGGAATAAAGACAAGGGATAGTGTCCGAGAAAGCGAGAGAGAATTGAGGGATGGGAAAAGGAAGAGGCAAAGGTCGTTGGAAAAAGTGTGGGAGCGAGCAATAAAAGCGACAGGTATTTATCACCGGATAAGTTGAGTGGCCGGTTTGAGACCGTGTGGTGAGACCGAGACATAGTGTGGTAGAGATTCCCGATGTAGACACTTTAATGAAAGAAAAGCTGTACCGAATTAAAGATTTGCTGTTATATATATATACGAAGTTACAAATCATTGTATTAGGTAACTTTCGTCCACACAGCTATATTAAAAGCATCGACTTTGATGTTATCATCTCATATAAAAAAAATTAGGTTTTCCACATTAGGTGAGTGTCGGCACTGGGAGCTTCCCCCTATTGTTAGTTTCCATTGCTACTATTTTTAATCAGTGCGCATACACATAGATATTAAAAGTTTATTCTCAAATTAAATTGTTCGCATGAAGGTGCCTTTTCTTCGGCAAAAAGAAAAAATTATAGCCAGGCAACGTCGTACGAATAATCAGCTGTAATTTATTTTAAAAAACGTACATTACACAAAAAAGCTATTTAAACGAGAAGTAAATAACTCTCGCATTTCACTGCAAACACTCGCTATATCCACGAGAAACGGTTAAAACAAAAACACGCGACGCAGCAGCGTATATTTTTCCGAGAAATCTTTCACGCTTCCCGCCATTCGAGATTGACACAAAACAACTTATATATATCACGAGTAGAAGCAGCCAAACACAGTCAGTCGTATCACCTCCGTTCGCCTTTTCCCTTCTCTCTTAGAACGACGACGGGCGAGAAACGACGCGGAAAAAGGCGTCGTCGTCGCACCTGTCTACATCGAGCCCGGAGGAGTAGTTACGACGGGGGGGGGGGGGGGGGCGATATCGCATCGCTTCCGCCCGGCCAATAAAGCGCGCGAGCGAGATAACTGACCGTCGTTCGTGATAACGCCAGCAGCGTCGGAAATTCCGAATATTCCTGCGTCGGAGGATTTTCCTCGCTTTCCCTCGGGTTTGTTTTGTACGGCGGGAAGAACAGATGATGGAGTTGCCGAAAATTATACGTCACGCTTGGCCATTGAGTTCGTTGTTTTGCGGAACGGAAAATGTATATGTGCGGGGGTGACTTTCGTACGAGAGAGCGCGAAATGAGGGGATTATATTTTCGGAGGAAAAAGTTCGCGTGTTTAGGATGTCGAGGGAACGAGAGAGAGAGAGAGTTTCGGGGGACTGGCGAAAATGGGTTTATGCGGAAATGTCATAATAGTCGTTGTTTTGCTGGGAAAGTATTAAAAAGGCGGAGAGCTTGAGATTTTCATCGTGTTTTATTAAATTAAAAGATGGGGAGCTGGGATTCACGCGACGATGATTAAAAAGGCAGTGCTTGATAAGTTTGAAAGTCGAGTTGTGTATTTATTTCCATGCTAATTCTTCCATTATGCTTTGTTATTCTACCCTAATAATCATAATAGAAGGAAAATATAACGAGTTCTCGCTTTTCGGTTAGTTAGGCACGAACTTTCGCTCTACTATAATTTGAAAGACAGCAAAGAAAATTTAATTTAAATAATCTTCTTATGAAGAAGTTTCGGCCAATTTATGGAGAGAGAGGGAGAGCCTGAAAATGTAATTAAAACTACTAAAATAACATTAGAAGTTAAATCTGTGTCGGCTAATAGCAACATCCCCACAGCGCGTCGGGAGATCATTTTTGTTTTTAATGAATATAGCGAAACTTTCGCGGGCGCATGCGCCGGCAGAATTGATTCCGCTTTTTAATTTACCGAGAAAAAACGATCAAGTAATACCGCTTCCGATTGAATTTCTTCAGAAATTAAAATCAAGCGAATCGCGCGTCCGTCGAATTTAATAATTTTAATTAAAAAAGCCATTTATTTACACAACTTTTATACATATATATATATATATATATATATATATATATATATTAAAAACTGTGGTCGAAGCGCACAATCAATTCAGTACGCTCCATCCATTATATCCAACAAAAAAAAAAAAAAAAAAACTCGTTAATGTCGCGCGACGAACCTCCCCCGCTTACGATATAAACAGCGAAAAAGCAGGCAACTGTTAGTAACGACGCGCGCGCGCGAGTTTCTTGCGAATCCGCGAAGAAGGTAAACACTCTCTCGCGAAAAGTTCGCCCGTCGAGGCGAAAACACGGTCGAGTGTCCGGTGGAGGGCGACAAAAAGGCCCTCCGGCGATAAGAGCGCGCGAGAATTCCGCGGATTTTCGATGGCCGAGAGAGAGAGAGAGAGGGAGCGAGTCGCGAATTATGTGGGAAATTCGAGATTGTTATCGTTGATTTATATCTCGGGGGGTGAGCGTGTACTCTACAGCCGAGCGCGCCCTGGCAGCGAGCAAAAAATTATCGGAGATAGTTTCGCGCGCACGAGTTTCGACCTTTTTTGCCCGGGGGGTGAAGGAGGAGGGGGGGGGGTTAGATATATGTGTTGTCAAGGACGCGCGCGGGTGGCGATGCTGTTGCTGGAAAAAGTTTAGAACTTTTTCCCACAAGTTTTTGCTATGCGCGGGCTAGGATGCGAGCGCGATTCTTTGTTCGGAAAACAGAAATGGGGTTGGGATGAAAGGGTTGCGTGTTTGTCGGGATGTAGGAGAGATTGTTAATGGAGTTGTAGCGGGAAGCGCGTTTTATACTTATTGATGAAGTCAAACTGTGGTTTTGTGACATCGCAACCTTCGTGTTTTAATGGAGCGATTTTAGTAGCATCGAACAATTTTAATTTTCTTCTATAAATGTACGTAGTTTATTTTAATAAACTTAATTAATTAGATTTTTAAAAAAAGAATGGTTTTTAATGTTGAAAAAGGATTTAATTTATTTATAAGTTCTCTATTGACTTGGAGTTTAATAATCTACCCACGTAAAAAAAGTTGAGATCATAAAAAGATCGCTTTAAGATATGTCTCGATTATGGCCATTTTTGTTACTTTTTAAGATGACAAATCTCAACGAATAATCAAGATGATTTTAATATTTTTTTTAATCATCGCTACATTCGGTCTTTTAAAGCATTTTTAAGATGGTTTTCAGACATACGAAATTCATTATTTAATATCATTTTAAGATAAATTTGAGATGCTTTTGAAATGAATTTGAGACGAATTCGAGACGAGCTTTCGTACTGAATTTAAGATGATTTTTAAATTTTTTAAGATGATGATAAGATTAATTTGAGACAAACTTTTATGACAACTTTAAAATGTCTGAAAAATGAATTGATTCCAAAATAAAAAAAAAATTTTTTTTTTGATCACTTCTTTAAACCCGATTAAGGGATTTATACCAAAAGCAAGGCAAGCCTTGAAGTTTAGACTCTTGTTAAAGAGTGATTTAAAGGCTGAATCTCTCAGACTTATATACTCTCGGCGTTTCAATGTGTTTAGGGGTGCCCTGATCGATGCGCCGCGTAGCGTCTAACGACGGTAACAACCGATCGGAAATAACCGAACTCCTGGTCAGTGATGGTTCGGAAACGGGAAATAATAATTAGATCTAGTTATTTTCGACCAGTGCTAAGTTCAAGGCAGAGAATTTGCTGAGAATGCAGCATGGGGATGGGGCTAGCCTAACTAGCCTGACCTGACTCTGAAATACACGTTGCAACGTCGCGCTTACACTCGGTTACTCCCTAAAGCAAATTCTTTGCCTTGAACTTAGCACTGATCGAAAATAACTAGATCTAGTTATTATTTCCCATTTCCGAACTTCGGGGGCCCATCACTGCTCCTGGTTGTTGTTTGCCGCCGCTACGTGACGCATCGATCGGGATAACCCTAAACACATTGAAACGCCGAGAGTATATAAGTCCGAGAGATTCAGCCTTTAAATCACTCTTTAACAAAAGTCTAAACTTCAAGGCTTGCCTTGCTTTTGGTATAAACCCCTTAATCGGGTTTAAAGAATCGATTAAAAAAATTTTTTAATAAATTTAAAAATTATCGAATCAATTCATTTATCAGACATCTTAAAATTGTCATAAAAATATGTCTGAAGTTAATCTTATCATCATCTTAAAAAATCTAAAAATCATCTTAAATTCAGTACGAAAGCTCGTCTCGAATTCGTCTCAAATTCATTTCAAAAGCATCTCAAATTTATCTTAAAATGATATTAAATAATGAATTTCGTATGTCTGAAAATCATCTTAAAAATGTTGCAAAGGCGATGATTAATAAGATATTAAAATCATCTAGATTATTCGTTGAGATTTGTCATCTTAAGAAGTAACAAAAACGGCCATAATCGAGATGTATTTTTAAGCGATCTTTTAATCACCTCAATTTTTTTTACGCGAGCAAATAATGATAATAATAAATAAAAATAAATAGTACATAATTGGGTTTTGAAGGGTACTAGCTAAATCCATGCGCGCTATGCGCGTGTTATGTTCTTTTTGTATTAAACATGCTGAGAATAATTTATTTGTTATAAGCCAGAAATCTTTTTCTTCTAATTTTAATGCATCCTTAATAATTGATATAATACTGTAGTACAGTTACCCTTAATTAATACTAAATTTTGTGGTTAGAAACTATAAGCTTATTCGAATTGTTTTTTTTTTTCATAAAGTATTTAATAATTAAATAAAAAATAAAATCTGAAAATAATATTGACATAATTTATTCTAAAGAATCTCTTTTACTTTCCATTCCAATTCTCTAAATCTTATTTATTGTTAAGATTACAAAATTGTTTTGAATTTTACTGTTTAGTACAACAACGAATCACATCAATTCTTTAAATGAGCCACTATTTCCGGCCATCCTTTTTTAAGAGAGGATTAGGACCAACTTTTATCAACCAATATATATATCTAGTTTTTCTTAGTATATAAAAGAATATATTTAGATATAAATATCCCTTTTCATAACATACAATAGCAATATTATTGCTTGTAGTTTCAAAACTGTTTAAACAAGATCTTGAATTTTAACCATATGCTTAAGTCAAAATCGTGATCGTCAAACTAATCAATAATAACAGAACTTTAAACATCACTTTGACGAACGAATAATTTAGTCCTTCATAGAACTCATTAAATAGTACCACCTCATCTTCAACCAGAAATCCCCCGTTATCATCTCCTAACAACGTCGATACCTTATAAAAGAAATAATCCCATTTGCAATTTTGATTCAAACAGCTCAGTATTAATAATGATCTTCTCTCAGCAACGAGGCCACGCACACACACCCATTGCCAATAAATAACTTATACCCGCTATAATTCTACACGATGAGCAGCAGCTCCTTCATAAAAGAAGCAGCGGCATCGCGGAATCGACGACGCGGGGGATAATCTCGAGGAGTCCATTAAAGCTAAAGCACCTTCAGGGAAAGGAGAGAGAGCGGGAACAAAGTCGGCCCCCGGTGTACCGGGGAAGAAGAGAGAAGGAGCGCCGATGTCTTTAAAGGCCGCTTTTAATCAAATTATCGGCTCCTGACACTCCTTTGTCGCCATCGCCAAGAGGAGAGACTCCCTCCCCCCTTCTTTGCCTCATTGTCCGAAGTGCTGCTGCGCGAGTACGGGCCCGTTAGCAGAGTGTATATAAGTTTCGACTAAATACATTGTGTCACCAGCGGACAATGGGAACTTAATTGTGGAACGATGATGATAGTTGGTTTTTTTTTACTGAGGTGCTTCGTCGTTTTTTTTTTTTGGTCCCGTTTGAGGTGGATGGTTAAGTGGCTTATTTATATGATTGGTGTTTCGATTTATGGAATAGAAAGTTCGGAACAGCAGGAAGAAAGTTTGTAGCTAAATCATTATTAAAGTGATTTGAAGATTTTAAATACAATCTCGTCAGTTTAGCACGGTATCCTAAAGTAATCGTTAAAATTAATGTTGGATTTTACATTGAAATCTAATGCGGTATTTTAATTGCCAAATAAGCAAGGTATCAAATATTTGTAGTATAGAAATAATTGTATTTACAATACGCAAGAACAATCGTTAATTCTGACGATTCGGTTCTAAGCTTAACTATTAACAAGAGAAATTACTATTTCTTGAACAAATGTTGATCCCCCGAAATCATATTTCAATACAATTAGGCTTTCAAATAATTCCTTCTATTCATTCCTCAGTCTTCATTCAAGTATTCTATTTCCTTTAAATAATAACAACCATAAAATAAAGAAAATTACCCAAACATTTCATCCCAGTATAATCGCCACAGCTTATTATTACAACGCATATTCCCCATGTACGTGCACTCAACTCACCGCGAAAAGCTGATAGCTACCTATCAGCCGCGTTTACAAATTAATATCCAAAAGATGGAAACCCGAGAGCTATAGCTCATGCATCCACTCCCTCTTACTCTATACAGCTGCGCCTCGGGAAGTCCGGCCTGATCCTCCCGGCCTGACCTTCCTTCTTCCGTTGATCCAGCCTTTCTTCCCACGTGTGCTACCTCCTATCCTATGCACCGGAGAACCGCGTAATTATGGAGACCATGTGTGTGTCTGTCTCTCTCTCACCGCTGAGCTTTTAATTAAAATATGGAGATGAACGTCCGGAGCTGCGCATTGTGCCCCAGGTCTCTCTCTCTCTCTCTCTCTCTCTCTGCAATAATAACAGATAATATATCGCAGGAGAAAGAGGTGGTCGGGTAACTCGGTCACGTGCGTGCGGGTTTTCTCGTTGCTCGGCGGTTCTCTTTTCTCTTCTTTACCGCTTTGAAAGTACGTGGGTGGGTACGTGTGGATATGTGGGCTGTGAAAGTTGCACTGGATAGTTGAGGGGCTGAAGTGGCAGAAGTAGGCTAATCGTGGTTGTGGGTGAAGGTTGCACGTGTGGCATGGTGGCAGGATTATTTTTTGATGGGAGTTGGTTGGGTTTTTTAAGTTGGAGACTGGTTTTGTTTACAAAATTGTGGAACAATGAAAATGCTATTATTGGTGTTTATTCTGAAGTCTTATTCCATCGTAAATATAAGAAACACATTCAACAAATCTCAAGTGCGATAATTATTAGTAATCACCAAAACTATCAAATTCAAAGGACAAAGTAGCATTACAGATGCAGAATACAATAACCAGCCTTTCCTCATTAACAAACAATCATAAAAAAGCTATTTTTATCAAACCGTCAGTTCCGGATTCGGATTGTTTCAGAACAGACCGAATTTTTAAATGAGAACAGTTTATGGGGGACACACACCTGAACTATTTCTTTAAAGATCATAAAACACTTGAAGGAATCTAAATACGAATCTATGCTAATACCGAGCAGTAGATGCATATCAAGCACAAAGCACACATACATTTCATGAATATTACTATCGGCACCCTTTCGAAGCCCACCCGCATCTAATAAATTAAAACCCCTTCCCAGAAAATCTGCAATGCAGAGCGCTCGGGCCACCCCGCTACCCTATATTTTTTAATACTTCCGTTACAATCGTAACTTTGCTACTCGAGAACACTTAATACCCAGTCGCCATCCTACTCGCAACAATCGAGCCATTAACGGGCGTTTTTCTCGGAAAACCACTTAAACTCTCTCTCTCTCTCTATCTCTCTCTCTCTCTCTCAATCTCTCACGTAACGATGACTTCTCGCACGCACGCTTCTGCTATATACCTTTGTTGGACTTTTGCAGCATGAGGCAGAGAGACAGAGCAACTCGGGGTAAAGTATGGCCCGAGGCACGGTTAACTTATGAGAGAGGGTGGGAGGTGGAAGGAGAACTCGGAGGCCCCGGAAATACTAAACTTCAGGGACTGCGAACAGCTAATGTTGGAGAGCAGTATTTAAATCAAGACAAGCGCGTCCGTGTGTGCGCGCTCGCGAGAGAATTTTAGAGTTCTCTGTGTCGAGCTCTTCCTTTACGCAGGAGTGGCCGGAGTGGGGAGGCACTTATGCGTTGAGAGAAAATGGAGATGTTTAACCGGGATCCTGTAATTTTAGAACGGAGAGTTCGAGATAGGGGAAAAGTGGAGCGATGAGGCTAATGTGTTATAGGCTGGGGAAAGGCAGGCATGAGTTGATTATTTTTGTGGTCGTGTAGGGACGGTTATGTGATGTTAGTCAGATTAATATCAGTAGGTTGGCTGAAAGTAAAGTGGGGTGGTAATGATTTTATTACGTAAAGTCGATACAATTAATTCGTATAGTTGTCAGTTATGTAACAGTACATAATAAAAAAATTGGTTTTGATATCGTTTCATTTTACCATTATATATCTTATTTCTTCGTGCACATGAAGCTTTATAATAGAGAATAATATATAATTATTTGGATCTTCTTTAAGTTATTAACGTAGTCAAAGACGAACATGATGGAGTAATTCAATATTTTACATTGCAATAATGTAAAACCCGAAAAATGTGGTAAAATATTATTTTTTTCCCACCTTCTTGTAATTCTATTTTGATTTTCTAAAATTAAAACTTACGCCTTGAAAATTTCGAAAAAGATAAACAAAAGCTAACAAATATCCTAAATGTTCATCATCTACATTTTCAATGCACTTTTTCTTTCTTCCTCTATAATTAAAAGATTTATTATCTATAATAACACTTCCATTATTCCATATACACGCCAAGTACATACCCTTTACCGACATCATTTATTACCAACGATCATTAAAACATTTCCCAACTCAATCTAGTTCAAACTCACTTCCCCCTCTCCTCTTCCCCATTCTTCTTAACTTCCGTCCCTTGCACACAGCTCCTCCCGTCTCTTCTCTCTTCCTCTCTCTCCCTCTCTCTCTCTTCATATCTCTGCTCGCGCGTGCGCGCACCTCCAACTCTCCATGATGCACTCGTTCTCTTTCACGCAGCGCGAAACAATGAATTTCAAATTCGCTATTCGTTATTGTCGCTGGGAAACAATGACTACATAGTCATTGTCGCTCTCCCCTCCCCGAGTGGAGAAACGCGGTGGAGGAGAGAGAAAATACGATTGCGGTATAAAATTTTGCGCCGCGAGAGAAGGATCAGGATTAATTGCCTTTCTCGTTCTCACCGACTGGAAAATTAGCGCGAGCGCACGGAGAGGTATACCTACGGCGACGTCGAAGCGCTTGAATGGGACGTGCGCATTGTCGCGTGCGCTGCAGGGAGAGAGAGGGTGAGTGCATCCGATGATTAGTAGGAGTGCGTTTTTCCACTTCATTCAACCGAAAAAATAGGAGGAGGGGTGGGTGGGGGACGGTGGCGAAGGGGGAGAGAGACCTTAACGATCGAGGATGCGGGAAATGTATAATGGGTTGTAGCGCGGGGTATATATACGGAGAGTAATTTTAGAGACAATAGAGAAGTTGGTTTGAAAATGTATTGGTAAATAAAGAAGAGTGGATAAATAAAGTAAGAGATAGCAAATCTTCATTTGTTAAAAGCTATTTATAAATTGATTTTATAACTTTGTTATGTTTTTTTCCATTGCCTTTGATGAAATGCTAAAAGTACTAAATTAACTGAAACATTAATATCCTGAGTTTCAAATTGTAAAAGTAGATATTTTTTCCTTTGAATCATCAGGAAGATTTTACAAACTTTTTTCTCTACACTTCTCACGTTTTTATTTGTTTATTTTTTGTCTCATCTCTGTCCTAAGTATTAAGCGTTAAGCAAATATTACAATATATTACATCATGAAAAACTTAGTATTTTATTGCTTTCTTAAAGAAAAAGCTTTGTAAGGGTTGACATTTTTAAAACTCAAATTTTAATGTTTATTAATTCAAGATTTCATCATCTTTGAGTACTTCATTACAAAGAAACTTACAAATAAGCCTTAATTTTATACACAAATCACATAAATTATATTTTCTACATCCACAACATCGCCATCCCCAATCCCCATCGCGATTCCTTACCACACCAAAACGCCGAATCCCCATTCACGTAGCAACCTTCGCGATCAACCACCAAATACACACCCCGTCGTCCTCCCAATCGACCAAATACTCTCGTAGCGCGCGTGCACGTACATTACGCTCAGCAGCGCAACGGCAAAAAGAGACAACGCAAGCCGCGAATCGGAAAAGGGGAATACGTTCTCATTAGCCGTATACACGCGGCGAGCTCAGCTGATTGGTCCGCCAGTCATTATCTCCATTTCACGCTCCGCAGAGTTGTCTCTCTTGTCCTTCTATACGCGCGCGCGCAATCGACGTTCGCTGCTGCCACTGTGTTCCGCGTGACGAACGCGCGTTTTTCCCTTTTGCCCGGAGAAGAAGAATGACGGTGGCTCGTCGGTTCCGGTGCACTGGATTTGGGAGAAGGACGTGGGTGTGAGGAAAAAAGTGTGTCGCGTGTGCGTGTTCGGTGCATTGGAAGTGGTGTGTATGATGTAGGGTTAAGAAGTATTTAGGTCATTGGAAATGGTTTGATGATCGTTGATTTGATTGCTTTCGGCCTTGAAGATGAAAAATGTTAATTTTTAAATTGAAACCTCACTAATAACGAAGAAAACACGAAGAAACTATTTTTAATTAATTAAAAAGTTTCTTCAATGTCAGTAACCTAATAGTATGTATACTGTCATTTCACAAATTACATTCGTTTCGACGCAAATCAATAGTTCAATTTCACTAGTTCAAAATTGAAAGTTTTCGTCGGAAACTGAATCGTGCCAGTTTTCGTAAGGGGTGTCGATATGTAAATGTTCTTTTGTCCCGCACTTACGGCTCGCACTTGATTAATTATCTACATTAGAACACTGTTTTACTTGAAAGTCGCAAATTGATTTACACATGTTCGGAGTTTGACGCTTAAAGACACAATTCTATTCTCAGATAGAAATTTGATCCAATTAATATCCGATTGGGATAAAAAAAGAATAGAAATGGACAGGAAATTAAAAGTACTTTTAGAAAATGCTCCTACTTCTTACCGTCTTTCGAACCTCGCGTCGAAATAATATAATCATATTTTTCTCTATTTTTTTTTTAAACGACTTAATATTGAATATGTTTAAATGATAAGAAAATAAAAAAAAAACAATGAACAACATTATTATAGCATAGTAATAGCATATTCAACGTCATTAATTGGTAAAATGAATGAAATATTGTGTTATAGCAAGATAAAATGAGCTGAAACCATGCGTTTTTTGAGGTTAGAAATTTCTGCTGCAATTATTTTATGTTTCTGGCATATTGAAAATAAATCATGTCATATTTAGTTTGAAAAAATGTGACATTTATAGCCTCAAAGAATATGTAAAATCGGCGAAAATAACGAAATAACCGGTTTTTAATTTTTTTAGGTTAGGCGTGAGTTATTCGCGACCTATAGGGTTCGGCTTCGGATGTCGGGTCTCTCCCCTTCTTTGCATGTTCGCAATACTGAACGTAGTATTGTTTTCATGACAATTTTGTAAACTATTTTAACAATAATAATTGCGACAGTTTTGATTATAAAATAGTTTCGAAATTTTCTTGTTTAAAATTTTCATTAATTAATTAAATATTATTATGATTTGCGATTTGACAGTCGTGCAGTATTTTATTATTTCTATGTTCCCTCTTGAAGCTGCAACCATTTCAGATATGCTTATATCGACGCTCCCTACGAAAACTAGCACCTTTTTTGGCCTCCCCACGAAGACTAGCACATTTCAGAAAACTGCAACGAAAACTAGCATAACTCACGACTTTGCCGCGAATGCTAGTACAATTCGCGAGGTTGCCGCGAAAACTAGCATCATTCACGAGTTTGCGCCGAATAATAGTACAATTCGTAAAATTGCGAGGAAAAGTAGCACGATTCGCAAGTTTGCAACGAAAAGTAAGACGATTCGCAAGCTTGCCGCGAAAACTAGCACTTCGCGTCACCGTGTTAATTTACATAAGAGGCAGTGGAATGTGCTATCTTCGCCGCAATCAAGCGGATCGGGCTAGTCTTCAACGCAAATCAGTGGGGCGTGCTAGTCTTCGCGGCCAACGCTGAAATGGACTAGTCTTCGTGGCAATCTCAATCGTGCTAGTTTTCGTAGGGAGCGTCGATATTATCTCATACTTACGAAGAGCATTCGAGGGGAGTAAAACATAATTTTTAAGCAGGTTCAATTTCAAATAAAAAACGTGTGATTATGTTTAATATTAAAGAAAGCTAATTACCGCACTGAGGAAAAAATATAGTATATTTTCACATAATAGTAGTAGTGGTATTTGGCTATAGTGGTATATTATATAGTAAAATTTGAAATGTTAAAGAACTTCGAGAGGAAATGTTATATTATACTAAATAAATATAGTAAAGTTTTATTAGACATTATCTAATCATCGTCAACCGAAAATAGTGGCTATTTTAAGTTTTTCGCGATTTGAATTCATAATTATGCAAATTAATTTTACAGTGTTAAAAAGGCTTCAAAAATTATTTTCTTGCAGTAACATTTCTCCTTTTGGTACTTCAATAATTATCAGATATTTTAAAAATTTCTGTTGTGCTACTTTTGAGATTCTTCATGGATTTATTTGTATCTTTTTTTAGTAGTGTCCTACAGCTGCGATCTTTATATCATGCTAGCCGTGCACCCGGTTTTTTAAAATAAAATTATTAAAATGTGTGCGGCAAAATTAATACCTTCACAATTGACTCACGAATAATGAGCGACAAATGTTCCAGAAGTAATATTTTTGATTTTTTGTAATTGTCCTACCAACTCGGAAGACGTCGAAATCCCTAACTTTACATATTTTTTGCTGATTTTCTTATATTTATATAAGTGTACGCACGCAAACTCCTCGTGTGCTCTAGTTTGTTCAATTCATATCGCTGATTTCCTTATAATAATGTAATGCGCGAGATTTTACTGTACTTAATTAATTATAATATATACACTGTACACACATGTTTTAAAAAATTAATTAACACAGATATATTACTAGTACTGGATAGTCACTGGGTAATCTTATATAGTAATACATCGTAAGCAAAGTCGGTCAAAAAAACTATCAGTTTTTATCACATTTAACTGAATATTGCTTCCTCAAAGATTCAGTAACCTGACATACATCAAGGCGAAGTTTAATATTTAGTAGTGTCAGCAGTATACGCGTTTGTGAGTTGCTAGACTAAATCTTAGCCGTGCCACTTAAGTACATTCATGTAAATGTAGCGCTCATATATTAAGTGTTTTTAAACTATCTTACTAAGCGAAAATATTGAAATCGCGTCGCTTTTTAATATCGAATTTTGATCTCGTAACGGAAAATATGATGATATTATGTTGAATTTTATCAATTCTTATTACGTTGTAATGTAACTGAAGCTTGAAACTTTGCAATAAAATCAATTAAATCTTCAACTTATATGAACTGATAAAATTAAACTCGCCTAAAATTTCCAAAACATTCACCTCCACTCCACTTGACACCCTTCGAACCCGCATACATTACCCGCCCACTCCCATACACCTTCACAGCACACAATTATCACTCGCTACAAAGCCTTACACTAAATCCAACGCTTTACACTCGCCTCCTCCCACCTTCTAAACACTGCATGCGCTTGCTCTCCTCGCGCGTTACACGCTCCATTAACTTTACAGCGTCCCCGATAAGAAACAAAGGGACTCCTCCGGCCGCTCCATCGCGCGCTTCCGACAATCCGATATACTTCAAGCCCTTCCTCCTCCGATAAAAGACTACGTACGTACGTACACGCCAGCGCCTTGAAAAGGGCTATACCGCTGCCGGCGACTCGAGACTCTCTTAATCGCGCGCTCGCTGCAGCGTTATCGCGATGCAGCACGAGCGAGCGAGCGAGCGATCTGATAATGCAAGAGAGGGGGTGGAGAGAGTTTAAATGGACGCGATAAATAAGGCGTGGGCGCGAGTTGGCGACACGGAATTACAGGGGGCGTAAAAAGACGGCGGCGGCCAGGAGAAATTGATTAACCCTTTTGCGAGGGGTTTTAGGGGTATTTTCGAGAGTGGAGGAGAGGTGAATGAGGTTCTAAAAAGGTGATGGGAGAGGTGATAAGAGGTTGGTTCGCTCGGTTTTTATTTTTTCGGAGTTTCGGGCGAGGAAGAAACAAGTGAAGATAGACGGAGAGTAGTTTTTTGAGAGAATCAGGAGTATTCTTTACGTGTGTATGACTATTTCGTGATGAAACTTAGTACATACTTTATAATTATATTTTAGAAATTGAAAAGAAATTTCCAGAAAACATGATTAACAACGGAGTTTTGATAAGGAACCGAAAAAATGAACCTATAATTTTGTTATAAATAACGACTCGCTAGATAAATATCTTTAGTTTTAAAGATATAAAAAAAGTACATTACATATTGCATAATAATAATAATTTCAGAGAAAATGATCTTAAAATAGAAGATGTTGCAGCATATGTAACATTAATAAACCATCTCTCAATCTTGTTTATCCTATTTCCACTTTCCTCCAAAGGAATCCAACAGAAATTCCTCTTTCCATTTTTTCGAATTATGTTTTTATACCCTATGTACTTGAATAGAGAAGTTCCGAAAGAATATCTCGAGAACTTGACATAGTTAAAATTTCAGTACCCCTCCGTCGTCTTAAGTATTTCAAATAGCAGAGGGAGAAAATGCAAAATTTCTCATGCTCTTTTCGCGCAATATTGCACTCATCATTTTCGCAAACACTAGAGTATTTGATTATTTCACGAAATAAAACTAGCCTTCTTTCGCTGTCTCAGAATTCAATTAAATAATCCACTCTAAACAATGAAAAAGCTATCTAAATTACGTTCTTTTAATGCGCGCGATACAGTCGACCGTAAAAACAAATAACGTCCTGGGGAACAAAGAGACTCTCGCGCCGTCTTAAATTCGACTAAACATTTCGCGCAATCTAATAACGGAACAAAGAAGCGCGAAGAGATAAAACTGCGGGCTGTATGATGCGCAGATGCGTTGCTTCGAGTGAGCGGCTCTGCATTGTTGATGCAGAGAGTGTTCGGAGGGTTGGGAATTTTAGAGGACGCGAAGGTCAAAGGTCGGTTGTTGCTAATTGCCGACACGTGCCCACCAGGTTGGAGTTCGAGGGCCGAGGTTGAGTATCGTTTCTGATTATATAATGAAACTCGCGTGTGGTGCTTATTAAATGCGGAAATTTAGAGGGAGATATTTTTGTTGAATTTTCGGTAGGGTTGAAGTTGCTAAAAGTTTTGGGTTCGAGGGTCATTTGTGACTATTTAATTTTCTCGGATAAATTAATTTTAACCAGTATGTAATTAATTTGAATTTATAAATTGAAAAGCGTATTTCATACACAAAATAATGCTTTCATTGCTTGTACGACTTGAAGTGTTTTTCATGTAAACTGTTACATATTTTCGAATAATGCCACAGCGTATATTACGGTTATATGTACAACGTTATTACGTCGACAATAGCATCGTGAAAAAGTCGAATACATCTACATTCATCTACTCTTACGTACATTTGCTCACGAAATTATTCAACCCTAACCTAAAAAAAATTTGACATAAAACATCTAAAACAATTCTTCACCACAACATATTAAAAACGTCCCTCCATTTCCACACCACCTACATTTTCATCCCACTCCCAGCACCGCTCACAGCTCCAATAAACACATCACGCCGCATCAACATAACCGCACCGCGAACTCGCCAACTCCCCCTCCCCCTTAAAAAACCTAAGCGGTCAAACGGATGGCCGGCACTCGGCGATTTATTTTTATTGCAGTGCTGCTGGTGGCTCGATGGCGCAGGAATACCGCGCCAATATGCGAAAATAGCGGCTCGTGGCAAGAAAGCAGAAGGAGCGCGAGAGCCGGCGCTACATGTACGCGGCGGTGGTATACAACGACACATACATAGTACACACCCCCTCGTACATCAACAACGTGATTCTCATGCATACTGCCGCCATTATATCCCCGACGACGTGAGCGAGTTGGCTCTCTGCTGTTGGCGCGCGTGCGGACGTGATTCGCAAGTGAGGGCGCACTGTGAGGAAGAGGGTTTCGGGATTGGCAAAAAAGACGGGTTTTTGGGGTGAAAAATTGCATTGGGAGGTGGAGAAAGGGTACAAAGGATGGTGTGTTTGAGGGAAGAGAATGCGATGGTTAGAGCGTGATGATGATGGGGATGAAAGGGATGCGGGGATGTGACAGAGACAATTGCCTGCTGGGGTCGGGGAGAAAACGAAGGTTTTTGGAAATTCGAGAAGAGTCTTTTGTGGTATGGCGGTGCGCGTTGAAAATTGGTGAGGATTATTGAAAAATCATTGGTGAATGCGAATTTTGGATTTGGAATTGTGAAAATTTAGATTGCGAACAAAAAGTTGGATTGTCTGAGAGTTGTTTAGAGGATTTTTATTCAGGGCTGTCCATTTTTTTTTTTACTGACTAACTGAAAAAAAATACGTTTTATAATATTTGTAATTTCTTTTTTCTTTCAATTTTCACCCTGCTGGAAATCGTCCATTTTTCTCATATTTGGGAAACGATTTTTCGAACATTTTCTAGTCATTTTATGGCGAGTTGACCGAAATCGCCATAAATGTCTAGAAAATGTTCGAAAAATCGTTTCACATATAGAAGAAAAATGGACGATTTCCAGCAGGGCAACTACAAAAATAACTTTCGAACTTTAAATTATGCTAAACTTCCAATTAATAAATAATATGTTCAACTCTATCTCAATGACTCACTTTATAATTTACTCTAAAATACATGGGATTTCTGATCAATTGATTGAATTTTTCCTCGGGTCTCATTTGACATCAAAGAAGCCTTTGAAATGCACATTTTCTCGGAAGTAATTATCCTACTTCACTTTCAGAAATTCTGGCAAAAACAATATCATCGTTTTAAAGCCATATCATTCCCCTTTGCATTTCTCGCATTTACCCGCAACTCCAGCTTGCATACATACAATTAAATCACACCGAGCAAACACAATTTTAATTAACAAAATTGCACCAACGCGCACAATACATGTACCGCGCGCACATACCACCACCACCAAGTCACACCTCATTATGAATAAGAATCGCACCCGGAGACACAGCAGCCTCCATCCGCTACATATGCGCGCGCATACGCGCTCACGTGTAATTTATTGCACAATTATTCCGACACGTGTCGCACTTACCTCCACACACACATACGCGTGCGCCTACTTGAATACCTCCGACCAACTTCGAAACACAACTTTTCATCCCGACGACGTCTAGCTGCGCGAGCATAACAAGTCAAACTACTCGCGCGCGCACGACAAAACTCGGTCGTAGGGTATATAAACTTAAAATTGGCTCCGCGGCGCGGCTTCATTGGCCGACGTCGAGCTTTTCAAAACTGCTCTCGGAAGTCTGATAACGCGACGACACGGGCGTGTGTGTGTGCAGTGCTGCTCTCACGGATTACACGCGATGACCGCGGCGAAGTTGCGCGATAAATCGCCGACTAGAATGCAGGGAAGAGGGAGGAAATAAATGCATGCGCTGGTATAATCGTTAATTGATTGCTGTTTCGGGAGATTAATCGAGAGGATGGGTAATAAAAGTTCTTGCGGGGCTCTGCAGCTACGGTGATTAAGGTGTGTGCATGGAAGAAGAAAAAAAAAGTTGGTGGGAGGGTTGATGATGTATTTTTCGGCTGTCGTCGCGTTGATTAATCGAATAAATTGCGTAGTCGCGGAATGTTTCCTGGCTGGGGCTGTTTTTTGTTTGTTTGTTTGTTTGTAGAGTATCAGAGTAATTAAATGTAAGTTGAATATTAAATTGGTTTGGTTGTAGTGCGGAAATTTACGGTCGATCTTTGGATTCTTTTAATTTTTAGAATTTCATTTTAGTTTCTTTTCGTTCTGTCGTTTCTGCTATTTTGGAAGTTATTAATTGGGCCGGTGAGGCAGTTTTTGTGGATATTTTCGCGTGCCGGGATTGAAATTTCTTGGGGGATTCCTTTTCATTAATCTCATAGAAAGTTCAGCGGTGCGCGAAAGTTTTATTAAAAACATAATAGTCCAACAAACTTTTAATGACGGAGAAGTGTTTGCGAAAGTTAATGATTACGCGGTCTCCCACTAATACACCTTTACGTGTTTGAGCTGCGCTTTTGAGATTTAATCATCGTATATTTTGTGAAAATATGCAATATAGACGGTTATTTAAAATTATTAATGTTATTCGACATATTTTTAAGAATATTCATTCTTTACTGTGTGGTGATATCTACGTGAGGAAAAATTGCGGTTGAAAAGTTACTATATTCCTTCTAGGTGAGGGTCAAGTTCTCCATTACGTAATATCTACTATATGAAGTAATTTAAACGATTAACTTTTTCGTATTTTTCAAATCAAAATTGTAAAAATATTGTTACAATTTCAGTAGTTAACAAAATTATAAATAATAGTACATTCTCGGTATAATAAATTTTATAGAATTACGAGCTTACCCCTCGCGTGCAAAAAATCTAGTGATTTTTCTTAAGCAATATTTCTCCATGCATGCCATCATTTACACAGCATCATTTTCCGGTCACTAAACTTTACTACCCACGTGTTTCCTTAAGCAATAAATTTTAAGATGATCCTGAGAAACTACCCCAACTGTAAGTTACCGTTTCTTCCTTATTTTCATTAACATTAATCGTCCATAAACACTTTCTTTTTTGTAAACACTGCAAACTCAATTTGACCAAACTATAAAAATTACAATAACCATCTAAACAATTCAAAGCAACCTGTCACCCCCTCGCAGAAACATCAAATACGAAGTTACTTTCATCTGCAAAACAAAGATCCCCTGCTACTCGGACATTCCCTCTGACATATCAAATAACGCTCGTGCACGGCAAACTCTTCGAACGTCTCTCTCTCTCTCTTTCGAAAAGTCCACCTTCACTCGTCCTCCTTCGCAAAGGCCCTCTCTTTTCACCTGTGTGCGCACGCAAGCACGCTCGCGTGCCACTACGCCATGTATATACACACTGAACGAGTCAACAGCCTCTCTCTCTCTTTGTATAATCGAAAAGTGGACGACTTTTCGCGCTCGCGCGACTTCAAAGCAACCGAGCGGGCGGCCCAACTTGTGCCGTTCCGCAACAAAAGAAATTACAATGCCGAGTTTATTCTTCTTCTTCTTCTTCTTCTTCGCTATATACGCATCGCGGCTTGTTTCCCTCCTCTTTTTTTTCGCGAACGAGAGAGAAAGAGGAAACACTTCGTTGCGCGCGAAGGTGAGAGGAGAGGATCGAAACTTTGTTGCCGAATGAATTCGGTATAGAGGCTGAAAAGCCGGGTAGTAGTCGGTGCGAAAGTTAGTGGTGGGAGAAGTTTTATTTGTGTAGGGCGAGCGTGCCTTATTCGCCTCCGGGGAAAACTTATCAACAAAGGCAAGAGGAAGGAGGAGGATGGAGATGGGAGTTGATGGGTTAGGACGGGAGTGGATTTGGGATACGGTGATGGGCTAGTGATCGGCGGAAGCAATTTTGCATGGGGGTTTTGGTTGCGGTGGTATTTTAAGGGTCGGAGGAAATTAGTTTGTAAGAGAATTATGATTAAAATATCGCTTATACCTACCGCGTCAGACGTGTTCTTGTTTATGCACATACTGATTGTGCACATATTAATTGTGCACACTTTAACATTGGTATATATCTATATATATAGATCTGTACCAATGCTATCTGTGCACAATAAATATGTGCACAATCCTTATGTGCACAAACAAGAACATGCCCCGCGTCAATACTAGAGCAAACTTTTCAATTTATGTATTTATTACTTCTTTTGTTTCGTAGTTATTGCTATTCGATATTGTATATCAATTAATGTCTAAATTAAATTGAAATGAAAAGTTGAACAACGCAGTACTGACGCTATGTGTGATTAAATTACATTTGTTTATTTATATAACATTCGTTCTGTTCTAAATAACATTTCAATATTATTTCATAGTCGTATTATTTTTACCTTGCCAATCCAATCAAATTACAGCGTACACTGATGGAGAGGAATATTTGAGCCAAAGCCATATGACTTAACAGTTAAGGCATGAAACTAAAATTATTAAAAATAGGATGATATTGTTAATAAGCAAGTCAAATTTCATTAAGTATTAACAGTTAGAGTATATCTACAACTTTTTACGAAGTTGTCATCGCTTATCAACATTTTGTTTAACGTCTAATTCACATATCTGACCAGTAGTTAGTATATTGTGTTAAACAATTTAAAACATATAAAAAGTATTGCAAACACTATAAATTTTTGTGGAAATACTCTAACTTTTAATACTCAATGAAATTTTACTTATTAACAATATCATCCTATTTTTAATAATTTTAGTTTCATGCCTTAACTGTTAAGTCACAGGGGTTTGGCTCAAGTATTCCTTTCTATCAGTGTATAAAGAGAGAAAATTTTGCGTACAGATACAACAGCAAATATTTACATTCCAGAAGACACAACATCACATTTCATACAAATAAAATTACGAGCTTTACCTTCATTTCAAACAATTTTTGTAAAGGGTAGACGTTTTATTATGCTTAGTCCGAAATAGCTCATAAGCATCTTTTATATCGTAGACAAATGAATGTAAAGAAGTCCACCTCAAAATGTCCTCTATTATCAAGTTTGAAATACTGCTTCTCTTTTATTAACCATAATAACGTGACGTCGCAGCGGCGTTTTGGTAGTCGCGTTTTTTTAAAAATGTAAAATCGTAAAATCGACGTAAAACGTTACCGTAACAATTAATTTGAATATACATTAATAATTCCTAATTTTAAAAGTAATTTAAGATAATGTGAACTTTTACGAACACTTACGTTAACAGCCTAAACACCGGCTAATTGGAAATCAATATTATCATGAGATTTTTATAGTTTTAATTATTTTCTTTGAAAACTATTTCACAGAATATTGAATGAATAGAATAAATATTTATCTTTAATGTATTATAAATATATTTAAATTTCGAAATTCTTTATAAAAATTTACTACACTTAAAGTCACTCGTGAATTAAAAACAAAAATTTACCGTCAACTCTTTACCCAACAGCTATACATATATTTATAAACAAAATTTACACTCTATAGGACTTATTCCACGAAAAATCTAATTAAAAAAAAAATAAAATATATACCTATGACTTCCCATCTCATCATCCTCTAGAATTTGTTCCACCTCTCACCAAAACCCTCACCCTACCCTGCCCAAAAATTTTAATAACCCACCTCGAAAATCGCGTGAAACCTTCCCCCCCCCCTTTCCACTGCACAAACCTAATCCATCTCATAAATCCACCCAACCTCTCTCTCTCTCTCTCTCTCTCTCTCTCTCTCTCTCTCTCTCTCTCTCTCTCTCTCTCTCTCTCTCTCTCTCTCTCTCTCTCTCTCTCTCTCTCTCTCTCTCTCTCTCTCTCTCTCTCTCTCTCTCTCTCTCTCTCTCTCTCTCTCTCTCTCTCTCTCTCTCTCTCTCTCTCTCTCTCTCTCTCTCTCTCTCTCTCTCTCGCTCTCTCTCTCTCTCTCTCTCTCCCCCCTGCGCAGTTATAACAAAATTTTCCTCGCAGCTCATAAAGCCTCGCTAGCGCCCGCTGCGCGACCGCAATAAGCCGTCGCGTATATACATATATACGCATCTGACCTCGTGCTCTCTCACTCACCCACAGAGACATACGCGTGTACAGGAGGCGCAGAGACATTTAATTACGCGCGGCGCGGTCCGCCGCAGAGCTGGGAGCAGCGCGCGCGCGCGAAAGGCGCAGAAGCGCGCAATCGAGAGTGCAGTGACCGCCCGGGCGAAAGTTAGCCTTAATTTGAGTGCAAATGAGCTTTTTCACGGCGCGCGAGCACGCGGGATGTGGCGGTAGGTAGGTGAGGGGGGTTCGGAGAAGTTTTTGCGCTGTGGTATTGTTTGTGCCCCCGGTCATTTTGGTATTCGTGTGACGGTTCCGTGGAATGTTGATGGGTGAATTGGGTTGCCATGGTTTTATGTTTGTTTGGCTTTTTAATGGATATAAGCATTGTTTTAAATGGTAAATGATGCGGTAATTATTCTACAATTTACATTTTATAATTGCAGCAAGAAAGTTCATTACTCAACGGATGTAGAAAGGATCGAAGGATATTTATCGAATTAATTAAAATAATTTATATTCATTAGCATTCGAAATTAATGATCGAAATGAATACGATGCTCTCCCTAGATATTCGATACTTTTTTTTTATTACTTTAGTCAATTAATACTCTCTGATCAGTTAAGGTGAACAGTAAATTATTGAAAATATTTAACAAATCAAGCAAACCGTCTGTTTGCGCCTACACAACTCACTCGCGAAGAAACGCAAACTCGACTAAATAAGTCACGCGTCGGCAAACAATCCCGTACGGTTCTGTGTACGTATCGGTGCTGGTGAAAAATTCATCGTCAAATAGCCTTTGGAAAGCTGTGATCGAATCCGTTATTTCCTCAAAATGGCATGAGCAAATTAGGCTCTTTCTCGTCCCAAATACACACGCGCGCGCGTGTGCATACACGTAACCTATAAACTCGATAAATCTGATCGCGCAAAAAGTTAGAATTGGCTGGCTATTGGAACGAGCGCACGCACACGCCAAACTCTGTAAATAGCCATGTGCATATGTGCATGTGTACGAGCAGCGTTCGACAATCATAAAATTCCCTCGGCTGTTTTTAATTAAAAATGAGAGAGCAGGAGTACGCGCGCGCACGCGATGCGGAGGTGAATAGTCAGATCTCGCTTTCGTTCGTTCGTATTCCCCGGTGGCTCTCTCTCTCTCTCCCTTTCCCTCCTGTTTTTCTTGCTTTTTACTTGCGTTTTCTGTTTTCTGCTCTCCGCGCGTCTTCTGTTATTTATTCAAGAGGAGAGAGGGGAGAGCTGCAAGGGGGTTTCGATATGACTGCGCTGTTATTACAAAAAGTTTCTAATTAAATTTTTAATGAAATATTTGTTTTACAAAGGCGCAATCCTTTTTTTTTTGTGCTGCTGAAGGAAACTGAAAAAGTAGGGTAATAATGTATGCTCGAATAAAATGAATTCTCGGTAGCGTTTGATTATTTATTTCTTTCTTTGTGAGTTGCTGCAGTTGATGCAGCACTTTTTTATGAAGTAGTTTAACGAATGATTTTGACGTCCGCGACAATCGCGGACTTACTTTCTTTTTTTTCTTTTTTTTACTTTTTTTTTACGCTCGACTTTTTTCCCCGAACATCGAGTATCGATCGGCTCCGCGAGCTTCGGAGAAGTTCGCGTCACGACTTGGCCGACGGGCCGCACCCTCTAAGCGGGGCTGGGGACCGAGCGGCCCGCGAGCGCGGCCCAAGCTGCAGCCGATCTGCACATCTTTTACGCCGCCCGGCGGCAGCCAATCAGCGAGTGCTGTCGCTCGCCCCCTAACCGCACCGAGGTATTTTGTTGAATCCAAAATTTCGGAGCAGCGCTCGGCCTCCGCGCTCCGCCGGAAAAGGACCTCCGGGTCCTCGCCAGGCTCTCGCCTCCTCGCCAACAGCGACTGCGTTGCTATCGGCGCATGGAGTGTCCTGACCCTCGCCCAGTGCGGACGTCCGTCCGCGCAAGGGCAAAAAGGGGGTGAGACCTCGAGCCACGCTCGGTGTCACCAAGACACTCCAGGAACACCCTGGTGAGAGTCCGCGAGAACTACGCGACCGCGAATCACCGCGCTCCTCATCATTTTTTTTACTTATATTTCCTTTTTTTGCTTCCTCCTAGAGGAAGCTTTGTGATAGTAAATTTTTGAGTTGTTGTAAAAACATGTTATAATTGTGTTCCGAGGTGTTAGGAATCAAAATACATAGTTTTTGAAAAATGTCTGTATGGATGTGTGTGTGTGTGTGTGTGTGTGTGTGTGTGTGTGTGTGTGTGTGTGTGTGTGTGTGTGTGTGTGTGTGTGTGTGTGTGTGTGTGTGTGTGTGTGTGTGTGTGTGTGTGTGTGTGTGTGTGTGTGTGTACGCCTTGATCTCAGCTTCTACTCGGTCAATTTTGACCGGACAGGTCTCATTTTTTTTGTTTTTTTTTTTGCGTGATGGCGGGTCAAAAATCCGTTTTTTGATTGGGGCGATGCGTTTTTGTTTCTGTTTTCAAATTTTCGATTTTCTCAAAACTGTTTTTTGATTTTTTTTAATAATAGGATCGAGTTATTCGAACCTGATGGGTAGCGTTCGAAAGAGAATTAAAATACCTATATTTTCTAAAAAGAAAAAGTTTCTAGCTATCACGGTTCTTTTGTTATTAACAAAAACGTGTTTTTTTTTAGAAACTTATAACTCGTAAACTTAACGGTCAATTTTTTTGAGAAAAATCATGATAATACAGAATATAAATAGCTATAATCTGTTAAAATTTGAATACATTCTGTAGGCTAGATTTTGAGTAAAAAATTGAAAAATGAAAAAAATCAGTTTTGTATGTCCAACGATTACAAGAGTAAAATTGACTTAATGGCTTCAAAATTCCTTTTAGAGGTAGATTTTTTATAGTTCTCGGTCGAGTTCTTTGGGCAAAATGATTGGTCCATAAATTTCAGAGATATGTGAGGTTAAAAATTTTTTGACATTTTTTAAAAATCGTAATTTATCGAGAACGGCTTTATGTATCTGAATGGGGTGGGTGGCATTCTAAAGAGAATTAAAATACCTATATTTTCTAAAAAAATTAATTTTCTATCTATCACGGTTCTTTAGTTATCATCAAAAACAAAAACGTGTTTTTTTTTTTTAAACTGATAATTTCAATGATGTTATCATCAGTATATTATAAAAGCATATAGTATTGGCGTCAAAATATAATATGTTTGAATTTTCAAGATTGAATTATTTATTTTTTTGTATTGATTTTATGCGTTTTTGAACCTAAACAGCAAGGCTAAATTCATTTTCGCATTTTACATAATTTTAGAGCAGAGGGAGAGAATGAATTTTTTTGCACGATAGGTAAAAAAAGTCAATTTTTAGAACATCTTTTTATGTAGGAAAACGCCGAAAATCATTCATGTGTTACAAAAATTAATTTAATCTCTAAATTAAAAAAGATTTATATTTTATTTTTAAAAAACGCGCAGTGATATCTACCGCTAGGTGGTGTGGAATGAGGAAACGTCATTGAGTAGGTATTCGATGATTTTTTTTAATTTTTAAAAAACCAACCAAAAAAATGAATTAAAATGTTTAAAAATCATATATATTATAATCTATTATAATTATGAATTATGCATTATGAATGCATTGTATTCTGCATTATTATAATTTATTTGTGAGTTATGAACTTTTTTAAAGAAACACGTTTTTGTTAATAACAAAAGAACAATGATAGCTATACATTTTTTTTTCTTAATAAATATGAATTATGAAATATAAAAAAAACACGTTTTTGTTAATAACAGAACAACCGCGATAGCTATTTGTTTTATTATAAAATATATATATTTTACTTCTATTTCAAATGATAACTTTATTTATCAGCTCAAAATTTATATAAATTTGTTATAAATAAATAATAAATAAATAAATAAATTTAAAAATTAACAATTTTTAATATTTATAAATGAATTTAATTATAATTATGCAATAAATTTTTTAAAAAATTATAAATTTTGTTATTAAAAATTAATTAAAGGAATCAACAAATTACGGTTGAGGAAGCTACGGGCCAATGAATTGGCAGCGGTTTTTTTATTTATAGTAGTATAATATAATTACTATACATATCGACGCTCCCTACGAAAACTAGCACCTTTTTTGGCCTCCTCACGAAGACTAGCACATTTCAGAAAACTGCAACGAAAACTAGCATAACTCATGACTTTGCCGCGATACTAGTACCATTCGCGACTTTGTAACGAAAACTAGCACAACTCACTACTTTGCCGCTAATACTAGTACAATTCGCTATTTTGTAACGAAAACTAGCACGATTCTCGAGTTTGCCACGAAAAGTAACACGATTCGCAAGCTTGCCGCGAAAACTAGCACGATTCGCGAGTTTGTCACGAAAAGTAACGTGATTCGCAAGCTTGCCGCGAAAATTAGCACTTTTCTCACGACGGCGCTTTTTTTCTATTGCGAGTCCATAATTATTTTTCTTCTTACCTATATCTTTGAAAAGATTATCATGAAAATAAAGAAAACCATCATTTTCTATATTACCAACGCTGTCTTCGTTGAAAATTCTTTTTAAAAAACTTAATAACAATGTTGGTAACGTAGATACCTTTCTAACTGTTGCACTCTTAACCACGGTATAGAACTTTCGAAATATTCAAGTTGGTAAACGTTTTTTTTAACTCTGTGCTAGATGTAACGAAAAATTAATAAAATGGATGACGATGATGATTGTAAGTAAAAGAAATCACCTATTAACATATTTTTAAACATAAGGTATTACAATATTTGCAAAATTGCAGATCTTTCTTATTGGTATAACAGCTGTTTCTCGAAGCCTGTGGAAAGAAATGTGCATTCAAACAGTAATTTAGATAGTAAGTAATTTTTTTAATTACTCAGCGGGTCGAAAAACCCCCTAGGTACACTCAAATTAGCGAGGAAGTTATCTTCTGGGCATGAGCGTGTCACCCTACACCGAAATAGTCCTCAAAAACGTGCTGCAGTGGGTCATATTATCATTTATACATAGTGTTTCCGCTTATCACGCGCGTAATTTAGACTTGTCACATATAACTAATATAAAAAATGCAGGTGTTCTCCCGAAAAGTGCTAATTTTCGTGGCAACCTCGTGAAACGTGCTAGTTTTCGTGGCAACCTCGTGAAACGTACTAGTCTTCGCGGAAGTCAAGCGGATCGTGCTAGTCTTCGCGGCAGTCAAGCGGATCGCGCTAGTCTTTGTGGCAGTCAAGCGGATCGTGCTAGTCTTCGTGGCAATCTAAATCGTGCTAGTTTTCGTAAAGAGCGTCGATATGGAGCTATTGTATGTTACGATACATGAAAATAACCACACGCATGCGATATACATTCGTGTAAAAAGCGTGTTTTCGGTTTTTATGAAATTAAATTTAAATTTTGCTGGTGACTTGATATTTTCATTACACAATAAGATTTTGTAACTGAAATGCTATACTCTCTAGGTGGTTTTATGACAAAATTATCGATTTCCATGAAATGACAAGGAAAAATGCTTTTCTCTCCGCATAAGAGCCTAAGTTAAAGATGGAATTTTCACAAATTTTGCTTCCTCCTAGAGGAAGCTTTGTAATAGTAAAATTTTAAGTTTCATTTTAAATCTCTCTAGAAACATGATTAGAGGTGTTAGAAGTTTGAATAACATGATTTTAGAAAATGTGTGTGTGTGTGTGTGTGTGTGTGTGTGTGTGTGTGTGTGTGTGTGTGTGTGTGTGTGTGTGTGTGTGTGTGTAATAGTTGTGGCATACCTGTACCTCCAGTTATACAACTACTCTTAGCTCTTCGTTTTTATGCCAGTGGAAATTACCAAGTAAGTATGCATTTATTAAGTATAAATACTTTATATTATAAATTAACCAAATTTATTATTTCAGGCAGTTTTTGGTGACCTTATGCAATATTCTCAAGCAACTATTTGTTTATGCATTAAACGAGTATCGCTTGCTTTTGCCAGAAAGTTAAATTTTGTATGTATGCTTTCCTTTGACCGAAGAGGGTCAGTTAAATAACATAAACAAATTTTATCAAATTGCTAATTTTCAAAATGTTGCTGGCTGCATTGATGGGACATTAATAAAAATTAAATCTCCACCCAAAGCTATAGCAGAAATTTTTAGATGCAGAAAAGGATTCTTTGCATTAAATATTTTGGTAAATACTATTATACTTCTTTAAACATTATAACATTTTGTAATGTATAATAATTGTTTTAGGCTGCTATGGGTTCAAGGGGTGAATTTTTGTTTATTGATGTGAGACATCCAGGTAGTACGCACGATCAAACATGCTTTGATCGTAGTGCTTTGAAATTATTTTTTGAGGAGCAACGAATAATGGGTATGTATGAAAATTTACATTTACATCAAAAATATTAGACATAAAGTAAAATAAAAACTTAAAACATACAGTTGACAATCATATTGACACGTTGCAAGCCTTATTATTCAATATTCATTATAACTGTATTAGATATGTTATTATTTAATTAATTAAAGTTTAAACTTTGCTAAAAATTAAAAAATATTCTAGGACTACTTTTAGGAGATAATGGCTACACGGAGAAAAAAGTTCTATGAAAAAATACAATAAGATTTGGACAAAATTACCATACTAGTCTAGTTCCGGGGGGACAGACTTGAATTCTATTAAAATTTACTAAAAAGTATAGTAAAATTAAGGTAAAATAAATACTAATACAAACATCATGAAAATTTACAAGACAGTATAGCAATTTGTAGCATTTTCTGTTCGAATATTTTGTAAGTAAGTATAGAAATAATTCACTTGTAATGTATTAAAATAGTAACACATATATCACGAAATATTAATATGCAGTATAGTAAATTTTAAGCATTTTCTATTTTAATATAGAATATGAGAATATCGCAATTATTTATCCTGCGACACTTTAAATATTATTTTTTTTAATAAGACTAATAAAAGAAATATTTGTGAAAAAGAAATTACTGAATTGTATCTATAATTATTTGGGGGAAGGAGGAGGGGAAGTGATTCACTTTTTAACCGAATTTGATTGCATACATATTATATGGATTTTCGCTCGCACATTTGATGTAGTCTTTTAAGAACCTAACAAACAAACAACAACAGTTCGTCACCTTTACCTACATCTAAATGTACATACGCAGAATGTCCTATATAAAATGCCTTACGCAATCGCAACTAACTATCGCAAATTCGGAACCGTTATAAGAACTGATCCAAATCGTTCTTATATACTACATAAACATGCGTTTCGCCACTTGCGAGTTTAAGAACGCCACCTAGTACATATAAACAGCACATATGAACAGAATTAGTAATTGATCATTTATAAAAACGCGCGAAATCAATATGACTTGAAAAGTTAAATATAAAATTCGATTCAAAAACTTAAAAATTAAAATTATTTTAATGTTACTTACCACATGATTGATTGTTTATATTTGGTATATTTATTTTTTCGCACAATATAGAACATATGATATAAAAAGAATATATATTTAAATAAAAAAATAATTGAGATATTTTTATAAATTTTTATTATGAAAATGTTTAGAATAACATCAATTTATTATAAAAAATAATTATATTCATATTTTTTATATCCATGTCTTAGGAATATAATAGAGACCATCGGACAACTCAATCATATGAGTGATAAAACAACAATATCACCTTCTAGTAATATATTCCAGCTAAAATCCATTAAATTGTAAATTTTATACGCTTGTACGTGAGATCTCAAATAAATATCATTTAGTTTTTGTACAATAAAAGTACATTTTAAATTATTTATGATGATTTCATGAACTCTATAAAAATGAGGCCCATTTTCAGCATATGTTACTATAATACTATTTTTTTTTAAATCTTTTTACCTATGTACTTAACATATTTAACTGATGAAATGTCATGAAAAGTCGAGACATCAAGTAAATGTATGTATGTATTCATTTATATGCATTTTTCGCATCGTTACCTTCAAAATTTGGGGAAAAAAATTACTGTTGCTGTTTGTACGTTACAAGACAAAAAAATTAAGTCCTAATAGATAGTATTTGATTGACTTATTGTCGAATAAGAGTAGTTTTACTGTCGCGTGTTGACGCGAAAAAGAAACGCGCCCGGCTCAGCTATAGATATATATCGAAAGAATATCGAAAGAACGCCGCGCCTTTTTCTCGCGTTAACGGGTGGTAATAAAACCGCTCTTATTCGACAATAAATCAATCAAATACTACTTAAATTTTTTGTCTTGAAACGTAGAAACAGCACCAATAATCTTTTTCCGCAAATTTTGAAGGTGACAAAGCAAAAAATGCTTATAAACAATATATGTAGTTCAAGAGCTTCATTTTGGCTTTTTATGGAGGTCTGTGGATGCTGCGGGAACGATTTTACATCGATTTTACATAGGAATTCAAAATTTGACAAAATCCAGACGCACCTACAGACCTCATCCGGAGCTTAAATTGAAGGTCTTCGATAGTACTAAAAGACCTTTAGGTTGTATAGGTCTTATGAATAGTTGGGAATCGACCAGATCTCCTGCAATGAAAAGTTTTCCTCTTCAACAAAATTTCATGTAATTTTCAAACAACGATTTTTCGGCTTGCAGGCATCCTAAAAGGGTTCATAAATAGGTCAAATTAAAGGTAATTTCACGAATTTATGATTGCTGTGGTGCAAAAGAGGATTTAGATATGATAAATTGAGAAAAACGTTATTTTTTTTTTAAATTTGTTGCATATTGTGACCTATACTAAGTGGACAAAAAGTTATTTCTACATAATCAAAGTAAGTAAAATTGTTGTGGATGATATTTCCAAGTTTTATCCACCATTTAGACGCCTTAGCGCACGATAAAATAGCCACCTCTCTGAATAAATCGATTTTGGAAAATTGTCAAAATTTCAAAAATTCATGTGCTCGGCGCCACGACATCTTTAGGTCTGCAGTGTGCTGCCGAACGTTTTTCTTACTTTTTTTGGCATATATTTTTGAAATTCAATGGGCACTTTTAAAATATTCCAATTCTGGAAATAAGAGACACCCTAATATTTATATTATTTATATACTAGGGGAGGTACCCCCTATTCACTCCGCTCGTTAACCCCCAATTAGTCATCTGACGTCAGTTAGATGTCCCCACTTCGGCAGTATAAATACTATAGCTCCAGAGCAGCTGCTTCTAAAAGGAGCTATAGGAAGTGTTTACAACGGTCTTTATACTTTCGTTCATTCAAAATATAGTCTCATTGCTTCGTGTTTGCTGAACGGTTGGAGCTCAAAGATGCAAAGACAGTGACCATTCAGTTTACAGTTGTGAAAGTGGTATTTTCGTGCAAGAGAAATCGCCATCATAAAAGCCATAGAACCCTTAGGGAAAATTAGAAGTGGCGGTATTCCCAGGCATTAAGGCTCTTAAGGTAGCTTGGGTGCTTTGTTAAACAGAGTTAAATATTTCTGAAATTTAACACAGATATTCTTTGAACATTAAACTTTTCATTTATATCAAGAAAATACAAGGTCAACGACCAAATTTTAGAGAATACTAGGTTTCTAAAACGTTTCTTTTAATATGTAACCTTATGGGAAAAGACGTTAATTTTGTATTTATTCCATTATTAAGAGATAATTTGTATCAAATGAGGTATCAAATTGAACATTTTGTAATGTAGATTCCAATGCTGTCATCATAATTATGTATAAACGACCAAATTAAAGAGATATTAGCGATAAACTTTGTATATGTGCTTCTGCGCATGCGCACTACGCGCAGATACACGAATAAGTAATAGGAATGGCGATTTTTTTCTGTTTTGTAACAAAACCCAGATTTTTTAAAACTTTCTAAAGTAGTTCGGAGGTGATGACTGAAATTAAAATTTCGGAAATTGCAAAAAACACAGAAGGCCCCCACTGGGGCCCCGGCTTGATACGACACCACGCGCCCAAGCCACCTTAATCCGGTACGCCGGTATCATTTGGAGAAAGTATATGAAATTCACGCTTGATCTTGATGACTGAAATTAAAATTTCGGAAATTGCAAAAAACACAGAAGGCCCCCACTGGGGCCCCGGCTTGATACGACACCACGCGCCCAAGCCACCTTAATCCGGTACGCCGGTATCATTTGGAGAAAGTATACGAAATTCACGCTTGATCTGCAAATCAGGCGTGAATTTCGTACACTTTCTCCAAATAATATCTTCGAGTTGTACCTAACCTGATCCCTTTTCTCACCACTCTGTCGTCAAGGGCTGCACCTTGACGACAGAGTGGGGAGAAAAAGGAGCAGATTAGGTAGGGCTGCACCTTGACGACAGAGTGGGGAGAAAGGAACTCGAAGATTGGAAGAAATAAATGATTCAGTTCGTCTCAGTTTATGGATTAGAGCAGATCATTTGGAGCAGCATATAAGCAGTGTATAAGTTTTATTCAAAGAAAAATCATTTGTTTCTTGAATTTGTTTTGTGAATCGTCTACGAAATAGTGTACAGTATTATACAAAACGTACGTTGACTACAAGTGGCAAGTTATTTCTCATTCTTTTTGGTGAGTATTGACTTTATAAAATACTAGCTATATGGCTATATGCCTTACTTGCTGACGATCGTTAAAATATATTGCGAATAAATAATTTAAAAATTAAAAAAAGTGAGCGCCTTTTTCTCAAAAAATCGATATATTTAGAAAAATAATGAACATTTTAAAATTTTTCAAAAATGTACTTTTTTGTCTTGCCATGAGCTATACTCACGGTAAATATAAAGTATCCAAGTATAAAATTGACCGAGTACTAGAGAACCCGATTTTCACAGCGAATCCACATTGCATGAGCTATGCTCGATGCGCGATGCGCGATGCCGTCCGAAAAAAAGTTGTTGTCCGACATCTACAAGATTTATAACTCTATGGTTATAAATCCTATAATAATTTTAAATATAGAGTTATAAATCTTATAGATTTCGGACAACAACTTTTTTTCGGAAGGCATCGCGCATCGCGCATCGAGCATAGCTCATGCAATGTGGATTCGCTGTCAGAGGTTTTTTTGATATAACTCGAAAAGTAACAAAAATCGATAGACATGTATTATATGAATCGATAGATCTTTTTAATCCTTAATATAAATTGAGTGATCGAGATTCGTTCGGTTTTCAAGCGTTTTTGCGTGGTATCTCGAAATCTCGAATCGATCTCGAAACCCGAAAGAAATCGAGAAATAGCGAAGAGAGGGCGAGCTACGCGCGCCAAATTAACGCTAGTATCTACACCTCCCTCATTTAACTTTTTTTGATTGATTTGAGTTATAGTTTTTTTGTTATCGGCGAAAATCCGTTTTTTATAACTTTACGAATTTTTTTGGCCAAGCTCGCCACTCTGCCAGTGGTTACTGAAAATAGAAACGTGATTCAGAATTTAATTTCCTATACAGTCATATTTTTTTTTATCCGGGATGGAATTTCTGTAATTTAACATTAGGCTGTGACAGATTGCTTGGAAGGAGTGTTCTCGCAACGCGCGCGCGTTGCTCCGCTCACCACGCACCCCCTCTCGCAGCGGACGAACTCGATCGTTTGTTTACGTTTTGCTGCAGTACTCGGAATCGGTGTTGTCTGTCGCGTTCAGATTTCGTATACACATTCTCCTGTATATTTGGTGTATTGCCAGTAGTTTTTTGGTTCATTGTAACCTTTTTTAAAGAATCGCATCCTAAGTATTTTGCGTTTTTACTAAGATTATGGTTTTACTTCCATAAGAACCCGTATATAAGAGTTGAACTTTGAAGTTGAGTAATTCCATAACCGAGTTGACAAACGATCTGAAAGGGTTTCACGGTTAAAATTTCCCCGAAAGGGATTTCCTTTTTGACTGAATTTATCAAAAGAACATATTAAAATACTTCGCTAGCCAAAGTTTCTGACCTCTGAGTGCCCCCATTCGTTTCCTAACCTCAAAAACGTATTTTTTCGACTTTATTTTAAGCATTTGGGCTCCCAAAATGAAATCGTCAAAAAGTGTCAAAAAATGGGTTTTTTATTTCTAACCATGATCTCCCATTTTTTCAAAATTTTCAATCCGACCAATCGAAAGAACAGGAAAAAATACGTTAATCATATGTTTACAACTTTGCCGATATAAATCGATTTGAAAACTTTAGGAATTTTTTTAGAGCGCAATTAGGATTTGAAAAATCTGAAAAAAATCACGTTTTTTTGTTGCTAAAAAATACACTTTACTGAATTTTTTCAGATTTTTGGGAGCCCAAATGCACGTTTTTGAGCGTGTAATTGAACGTGAAAATTGAAAAATCATGAATTAAAATTGAAGGTAATATAATTATATAATTAAAGACTACTTTTCTTAAAGTAGGCTATACAAATAACTAATTTAGGCAGCCATACGTACCAAATTTCCCTTCGGATAGCTGGAATGATCCTACGAGTCTTATATGTCCAAAATTGTTTGGCCACATGATTCCGAAGAAAGTTTTGAACGGATTTGCTTGAAAAAATTCACAGATATTCTACAATAAATCTGTGATGCACTAAGCGGAGTAGATTTTGAAAAAAGGAGGAACTGAAATAAAAATTCATTGATGCCGAAAAATATTGAAAATCTGAAAAATTGACTAATCACAATTTTTTCATCGTTAATGATTTTTTTTTTCTGAAAAGTATTCCACTTAGTTCATCACAGATATTTTGTAGAATATCTGTGAATTTTTTCAAGCAAATCCGTTCAAAACTCTCTTCGGAATCATGTGGCCAAGCAATTTTGGACATATAAGGCTCATAGGATCATTACAGCTATCCCGAGGGGAATTTGGTACGTATGGGTGCATAAATTAGTTATTCGCATAGCCGCTGCTTTTAGGAAAGTAGCCTTTAATTGTTTAATTATATTTCCTTCAATTTTAATAATTGATGATTTTTCAATTTTCAGGTTTAACCTCCGCTGGCCCCCTTAAGGGTCGTTCAAGTTATTCGAAAAGCGTTACTTAAAAAGCTCTTCTTTTTTATTAAGGGATGCTTTTGTTTTATTGTGAATGCTAATACAATTTTTTGTCATTTTCGTTTTCTGATGATAGTGTCACGGAGGTTTCCGTCGACGTTGGACACAACGTGGAAGACGAGAAACAACACAATCAGCATAAACATAACTAGCTCGTGATGCACTCGTCGTAGCATCGCGACGTTAGCTCAGTGGTAGAGCGCAAGACTAGAAACTTCAGGTCCGTTGGTTCGCGTCCCGCTCATCGCATATTTTTTCACTTCACTTCATTTATTTCTCACATACGTAACAATAGTAAAATATTAAGAAATACTTGATAAATTATAAACTTTTTACAGTTTACAAATTTGTGAAAGAATTCACAATTCTTATTTGAATAGCCACTTAGAAAAATCATATCAGAGTATATAACTCAACAAGTACATATTGTCTTAGAAATTAAATGTTTTAAGGGATGTAGATGACTACTATTTATGCAAGTGTATCATTCAATAAGAAAACTTTCCTATTTACAGACGCGGAATAAGCATTAAAGAACCTGTTCCCCTAGGCTCGCCGATCTGTCCGGGTTGCACAAATCTTCACCTCGCCGTACTGCACGAGGCGTCGACACAAAAACCAAGGACAACATGAGCCTCCCCGCACTGCAGCAGGCCGCGAAGACGGGCAACGAAGTCCTCGTCAGACAGCTCCTGCGTCTCTATGTCGATGGCAAGGTCGATTTAGCGGTAGAGCATACCGACGGGATGACGTATCTACACCATGCGTGCACCCTCAGCAAAAATAGTCGATCTCTCGTTCGTGCGCTTCTCAAGAAAGGCGAAAACGTACATGCAACGACAAGTCTCGCGTTAAGTGACGCGCCTGGTTACACGCCACTGCACTTCGCCGTTAAACATGGAAATGTCCATGATGTTCAGGCGCTGATGGAATACGGCGCCGATCCAACTGTCAAGAACGGTCATGGCGAGACGCCCTTGCACCTAACTGGAGTCAATCCCAATATCGCAGCAGCGTGCTTCAACAATTACGAGCTTTATGATGTCGACACGAGGGACAGATACGGCACCTCGCATTTTCACATCGCTTGCCTCTACGGCCGACACGAAATCGTCGATGAATTCATAAAACGCGGCTTCGTGGCCGACCTTAACACGGGCATTCAGATGACTCCCTCGCTCACCGCCTACCACGGCAGTACGCCGCTGCAGTTGGCCCTGCGCCTCGATGTCGCGAGAGTCGACAATGATCGGCAGGCGAAAGTCGTGTGCAAGCTGCTGGAGAGTCCTGACATCGACGTCAATGCACACGACACTTATGGACTGACGGCACTGCACATTGCGGTGATGTCTCCCGGTAAGCTTTCCTCGGTCAAGGCGCTGCTCAATGACGAGAGGACCGATGTGAGCGCGCGCAATCTCGATGGGCAAACGGCGCTGCATCTGGCCGTGAAACAGGAGGGCATGTCAGACCAGATTCGCGCACTGCTGAGACACAACGTCGACGTGTTCGCGCAAGACAAAAGAGGTCGAACTCCCCTGCACGTGGCGCACAAATGTGGCATGCTGTTCCTTCTGAGTACCCTACACCCGGAGTACTTTTGCAGGCAAAACCTATGCGATGCCGACGGCATTTCGCTATTCGACTTAGCCTGCACCGACTACAAGCGATCGAGTGGGCGCCATATCGTGGATATGTACCTGCACAAGGGCACCATCAGCGACGATGCCGCCGTGCGCGGTCTGAGCCGCGCCGTGTTGGTGACCGACGCGCTGCACGCTGCTGTAGAGGACCAACATGTCACGACTATAGTGACTCTGCTGCGCTTGGGTCTGGTGGACGTGAACGTGCCCGACGCCAAGGGAGACACAGCTCTGCACGTCATCGCCATGAAACCACGGTTTCACTTTCCTAATTACAGCATAACCATAACCCGGATACTCCTTCAAGCGGGGGTCGATATCGAGGCCACTACATTAAACAGCAAGCGCACGGCTCTACATCAGGCCGTCCAATATAACAACATCAGCGTCGTTGAGTTCTTGCTGAATCGCGGGGCTAATACCTCGGCAAGAGATAAGTGGCAGAATACCCCGCTGCATTTGGCAGCTTTGAACTGTAATATAGAGGTCGTGCAGGTGCTGATCGATGCCGGTGCTGACGTGAACGCGCGCGACGAAGGAGGAGCCACGCCTTTGCACAAGGTTCCTGGGAAGTTGCAATATTGCACTAAAAAATGTAAGTATATGATTGTTAATTGCATTATAGATACATATTATTATACCAATAATTAAATTGTATCTAAAATATGGTTATTATTGAAATAGTTATGTTTTCAACTTACAGTAATTGAATTTCTTTTACGGTTAAATAAGATTACTCTGATTTATTTACACTGAGAGAAGAATATTGTTACTGTTAACATATTTATCTATTTGAAATACAACTATATGACATGTTTAAGGATCAAATGTGATATTGTAATAGTTACAACATCTATATTAACTAATAGACATATTCAGATTGGAAAGTAGCTGATGGTAAAAGTTCTTGTGAATTGTAGTTTTTGAATCTAATAGCCAATTTTCTACCAAGATGATGTTGTTATATAACAAAAAGGTTTGAAATAAAATCTCCATTTAGTATTTTTACTCCAACCTTTCGGACGTTTTTATTGTTTATGTCCCTCATCAGGATAAACAATAAAAATGTCCGAAACGTTGGAGTAAAAAAATAAATGATGTTTTTATTTCAAACGTTTTTGTTATAAAACAAAATCATCCTGGTAAAAAATTGGCCATTAGATTCAAAAACTACTATAATAAGCATATTGTAACTATTACAATATCAATGTTCTCAGGTAATATATTGAAATTGTTTATGAGAACATGGTAACTTAACTGTTAACATGGCATTATAACTGTTGCAATGCCTATATTTGGTTATATTTAAACATACGCATGTTAACAGTTACAATGCCATGTTAACAGTAAACAAATCCTTTTCTCAGTGTATATAATAGTTTAAATTTAAGCTCAACGTCGTCACCTACATTACGAGAAAGGGACAAATATTCTTCTACTATTAATATATCATATCCACAAATCATGAATATTTAAGTCTTTAAAATACTAACAAGTTAAAAACGTCGAATAAAAAGGTTGAAACAGTTCTACAACGTTTCGTACGCGTAGAAATAGGCTATGTATTTATTGGAAAGTTCGACCTTGCAGAAACATTTCTACATTATGTGTGTATTCTATCTCTGTAAAACACGTATCTCATTTAAGGCCCTTTATTATTCGACATATACATAAATGGCGCAATTATTACTCATAAATAAGGCACTACAATATTTTTGACAATATCGATATAAAAAGTTGCACCCAAAATCTAATTAGATTCAAAGAGCATTACCTAAGAACATGATAACTAATTCAATAAATTATTTTTCCTCAGATTCCACTCCTCGTCACTTGCACTCGGAACAGTACAGTAATCTCATAGATATACTACTCTACACACCTACTAGCCACAGTAACATTGACGCAAAGGACAAAACTGGGATGACGCCTTTGAGTATAGCCTTCGAGATGGATAACCGCGCTTGCACAAAGGCATTCCTGAACCACGGCGCTAATCCCGAGATCGTCTGGCACAGACTGGTGGAGCTCAGGAATGATCACCGTGTGATGGACATGATCGCCGAACAAATGATTCGGCTACGGGCGGCCAGCCTGCTGAAAGACAAGTCGTTCGCCAAATTCCCTTGGAACTTTGGGACGTATAACATCCATTCTGCCCTCGAACAGAACTGCCACAAGGAGCTGACGCGCATGACGGAGGTGTACATTGACCCTTACACAACGCTAAGGGATCTGCTATACAAGAGCGACATCGCGCTTAGGCCACACCTGGCTAACGATCAACTTAGGGAGATGCTTGTCATCGGCGTCAGCGTTGAGCAGAAGGCACGACTGCTGCCACTGTTGCTGGGCAAGTATCCTTGCTACGGACTGCTGTTGCGCAGGATCTACAGGCGCGCACTGCTGCGACTTGAGCTCGTGCAGGAGGCCAGCAAGGCGCTTGAAGCGATAGCGCTTTACGTGATACCCGAGGAGAGCGTCGCGAGGGTTATGCCAGAGCCGTGCATTGAGGCTATTCTCAGCATGGTTAACGATGACGATCAGCGAAATCTCGTCGAAGCCGTGTATCATAAGAAGATGTAGATGAGTGTGATAAACCGAGAGTTCTATGGATTACTTTACTTAGTTTGTAATTTATTTATTATGTTAGATAGTCCTGATATCCATTGTGATTAAGTAGCTGTGTGAATGAGCTTAGTATATAACGTGTTTATATAAAAGTGTATAGTTGTTTTATTTCTAAAGGCCATGTTAATACGTAGGATATGCGATAATATATGGCTCTTTATATGTGGACAGTAAAGTATTATTAAAATATTTTAAAATCGAACTTTAAAAATCAAATATGATTCTTTTTAATACAAGAATAATTGATTTGGAAGTGTTAAAAAAATGGCTATATGTTTGAGAAAATTATGCATTACGTCCCAAATTGTCTGCAGTGCTCATCAGTAAAATAACAAACCATTTTAGTTTAGACGTACAGTTACACATCGATCATTGCTTTACTTATTTATAAAGTGATAAGCCTTTACTAGAATGGAGGAGCGCCACCACCTATCGGTACAATCGTGAACCATATGGTCTTTTAATTGACTCTATGGGTACCTACATTTCTCTCGGTTATAAGTAATACTGTTTCTTTAAAACCCCGTTCCTATATTATTAAAATCGGTATACAGTATAAAATTTATGTTAATTATTGATTGATAATATAATATAAATTTTAATGGAAAAATTACAATGTAAAATCTTGAATTTATTATATAATAGTAAAGAGGGGAAGGTATTAAATAAAAAGATAATTTATGCGAATTTAAATTTCAAGCGAGCATATATAGGTGTTTGAAATTTCGAACGTTCGTAGTGAACGAAAGATTTTTGCCATTTTCAAATTTCGCCGAATTTGGCTACTTAATAATTTAAAATCGGATAATAACTGTATTTCTTCACTTCTCACTCTTGCAGTTACCAGTAAACCACACTCCGGGGAATTCTAACCAGAATTAGAAACTTTAAGTTAATATTTCGTTCATTATGAACGTTCGGAATTTCAAACACGTGCATATATTGTAAACTTAGATATATAAGACTATGTATAGAGAGACACTAGTTATATAATGACGCTTCGCGACACACGTCAATTTTTTTTGACGAACTCTTACGACCGGTTCATATCTAATTTTCATACTTAGTTTTGTTCTGAGTTTTCCAAAATTTGTAAAAACGTCACGATTTTTCAAACCTTTTATATTTTATAAATCGTTTATTTATTTTAATTGAGAATCGTGAAACAAAAAGTGACCGACAACTAAATTAGATGTCGGACAACTGGTGCTTTACCCTATATTCAATTATATTTTAAATAAAAATAAATTTGAAAAATAAAAATGCAAATCTTCATTTTTCTTTCGTACCTTTATTACTGAATTCATTATTTTTGATGTAATATCCATATAAATGGATATTTGATTAAGGTAGTTCACCCGGTCGAAACAGCAGTTTTAGTTTTTGTATTTTTTAAATAATGTTTTATTCAGTTGATAATCCAAGAGTAAGTACATGCAACAAATATATTTGACACCTGTATTATGTCCTAATAAAATACAAAAGAAATATAATAAAAGTCATATCAAGACTAGAAACGTTGTCGAGAGGGCATTTGGACGATGGAAGGTAAAATTTTCTTGCTTGAAACGAGGCTTATTAAATAAATTAGATAACTTCATAATGATTATTTGTGCAACAGCCGTTTTGTGGAAGTTACATATGAATTTAAATTATCCTGATGAAGATTTATTGGAAGAAAATGTAAGGAATGTTGTACACTTTGATGATTTTCACTTGATCCGGCTGAATGGATTGCAGTATCGAGAACAATTTATTATTCGACATTTTGAATGACAAAGTGTGTATTAATTTTTTAATGATGGCGCATTCTTATTGTATATACTTAAATAAAGTTATATTTTGATAAATTACGTAATATATTTTTCATATTATTATTTGTTGATTAAATTATTTTGTTTTTATTTTCTTCTTATAAAGAAAAATTTTTTGCTTCCTCATAGAGGAAGCTTTGTAATAGTAAAATTTTAATTTTCTTTAAATTGCTCTAGAAACATGAATAAAGGTGTTAGAAGTTTGTGTCACATGATTTTAGAAAATGTCTGTGTGTGTGTGTGTGTGTGTGTGTGTGTGTGTGTGTGTGTGTGTGTCTGTGTGTGTGTGTGTGTGTGTGTGTGTGTGTGTGTGTGTGTGTGTGTGTGTGTGTGTGTGTGTGTGTCTACCGCTTTATTTTCGGATCTACGTGGTCGATTTTAGCCGGACGGGTCTCATTTTTTTTGTTTTTTTATTCCGAATTCGGGAAAAAAATAATTTTGTACGACTAACTGATTCGTTTTTGTTTTATGTCGAATTTTTCATTTTCGAAAAATTTATTTTTGATTTTTTTTAATGATTGGATTTAAATTTTATAATCGGATAGGTAGCGTTCGAAAGAGTATAAAAAACCTATATTTAAAAAAAAACTTCTCTAGCTCTCACGGTTATTTTGTTATTAACAAAAACGTGTTTTTTTTTTAAATGCTTATAACTCCCAAACTAAATGGTCAATTTTTTTCAGAAAAATCATGATAATGAAGATTATGAATAGCTATAATCTGTATAAAATTGAATCCATTCTGTTGGTTAGTTTTTGAGAAAAAAATTAAAAAATGAAAAAACGTGTTTTAGGTGGCGACAATTTACGGGAGAAAAATTGCGTTAATCGCTTCAAAATTCCTTGTAGAGGTAGATTTTTGGTTGCCACCTGCACCTTTTTTAGGATAGATGATTGGTTCATAAATTTCAGAGATTTTTGAAGTTAAAATTTTTCTAACCTCTTTTTCGAATCGTAATTTCTCGAGAACGGCTGTATGTATCAGAATGGGATAGGTAGCATTTAAAAGAGAATTAAAATACCTATATTTTCTGAAAAAAAAAAGTTTCTAGCTATCACGGTTCTTTGGTTATTAACAAAAACGTAAAACATGAAAAATGAAAAAAATGAGTTTTGTATGTTCAACGATTCCGGAGGGAAAATTGTCGTAATTTCTTCAAAATTCCTTGTGGAGGTAGATTTTGGATAGCTCTTGGTCGAGTTCTTAGGGGAAAAATAATTGGTCCATAAATTTCAGAGATATTTGAGGTTAAAATTTTTTAAACTTTTTTTTAAATCGTAATTTCTCGAGAACGGTTCTATGAATCAGCTACAGATTTACTTTAAGGTTTACTTAACTTCATAAATTTTTATTGAAAGGTATTTAAATTATGTACATTTTCTTTTTTTAATATTTAAATTATCTTCACTCTGTCATTTATTATTAACGAAAATGGGCTCAAAATTATTTAATAAATTTTTCAAATAATAATAGATTTATCGACTTCAAGTTTTAACCACTTATTATACTCATTGAAGAATATATTTGGTTGAAATTTCAAAAGATTATCTTTATTTGTTTTTTAAAAAGACAATGTTTTATAAAAAAGTAGGAGTTTTGTTGTCACGCGATAACAATATTAAGAAAATCAACCAATTGTCCTAAAATTTTGGAGAGATATATTTTTTTTATATCTTCAAACTGAATTCGTTGCCCAATAAAATCGAACTATTACGACGAAAGATATTTGAGGTTTAAAATAATACTAATTGAACATGTGATAATATTTTGAAAAAATTGATTTATAAAAATATCGGGTTGTCGCACGAGAAAAAGAGTAACAAGAATGAATTTTCGAAAAATATATATGAATTTATTACGAATATTCATAAAGAAAGTTGAGTATGATACAATTAATTATTGTTATAAAAAATTTTTAAAAAAATGAATAAATACGTTATTTTGAGGAAGCTAAGTGCTAATGTATTGGCAGCGGTTTTTTTTTGTTTATTTAAATTTTCTTGATTTTTTTTTGTTTATATTTTGCTCTACAGTGTTTTAAGAAGTATTTTATTTTAACTTTAATTAATATAGTTATTACCCATTTATTTACCACCTCTACCTTTTTCCCTCATCCCCTCATGCTCTCCGCCGACTCTGAGCTTACGTCAATTTTTTAAAAACAAGAACACTTTCATCCAAAACCTCAAGAACATTTTAAAAACTGATCTCTTATACCCGTTTCTCCATCCTTCCAACTCTCAAATGCTCGATTTCCTCGAACTCACGCACTCCCTCTCCCTCTCTCTCCCTCATCCATCGTACGCGGATATAACTCGCCCTCAGCGATTCAGCTTACGACAAATAGCCTCCTTCCATCCCTCGCTCGTACACACGTACACACACACACGGTAAATGGCGCGTATTTGTTTAAATTCTCTGCGTTACGAGCTTACACGCGCGCGCGCGAGCGAGCGATCGACGCTTGCCCGAAGTGAACGCGTTCTGGTCAGCTCAGATATCGCGGTTCTGTGGTTCGACTGGCTCGGCTTTATCGGGCGAGATTTTGCGCGTGTGGGGAAAGGCTGGGAGGGAAGGAGGGAGGGATGAAGATTTCGCGGTGGGCAGGTTTGGGAGCGATTAGGGGTTGGGAGAGGTTGGTAAGGGAAGCATTTGATTGGGTGGTGGTGCTGTTTTTTGGCGTTTAATCGGGGATTAATTGGGGAAGAGAGATTTGGGAAATGAAATTAGTATGTAAAAAATTGTGTAATTTTTTATGAAACTTATTCGTTTCGTTCTAGTTGTTGGTGTAGCTAAAATTTTAGTGAATTTAATGCACAATAAACAACTTGAATTTATATTGAAGAATTGCTATGAGTATTGATGTAATCCTGATAATATGATTCCCATTAAGTTAGCGTTTAATTCAACTATAATTATAATGTTACTACGACAGATTTCTGAAGTGTTATATAAATAGATATAAGATAAAAAAAAGGGTAATAGAATGAGACAATTTTTTGCTTACTCGGGATGCCTTTAATTATATTCTTGCAACAAGTGTAGACTAAAAATTCAATTTTTTTTTTCAAGTATTTTATTATGTAATTTTCTTTTTATAATTCATAATTAAAATACTAATTTATTTCCATGATAAAATGACAAAGGTAAACCTGCATAAGTCTTCAACTGAATTTAGTATCGAAATGAAGTGGAATTGTTTACCATGTGATCTTTCAATCATAATTCGCAAATATGCTGCGCTGAGCACACACGTGATAATGGTATTAGGTCTGCATTAGTATCGATATGCCTACCCTACATTATCATTATTGTGGCAGATAGATAGAGTGTTTATTTGAAAATGATAATTTGGTAATGATTTTCGCCATGTTATTAAGCTCAAATTGTCACCGAAATTATTTAATGATGGAATATAATAGATATATTAATTTTATATTAACCTAATCATGAACTAATACAAAATCTCATTACAGTTCTAATTAAGTTGATTTGTGGATCATAGGATTGTAATAAATAATCTACTGATCTGCAACATGTATAGCTTTCAATGTATTAACTCCCTTGTAGGTTAATCTTTACTCACAATAAATTTCATCTCCCCTAAACCATATAAAACCACAAGTCTTACCCCATAATTACCCAATCTCAAATGAGACACCAACCACACGTCCCCAATCAAAAACAATCCACTTCACCCCGTAAAAGAAACATCCCCCCATCTACGTGCAACTGCACCCCACCCACGAAATTCTCGGCAAACGATAACATCCACCTGGTGGCTCTCTTCTTGTGCTTTTCCAGTGCCGAAGGTGGAGATAGTGGACGAGCACGGGGCGACGGCCGGCGACAAGTTTTACAAGGCCGGCAGCACGATCGAGCTCAAGTGCGTGGTCAGCAAGGTGCCCCACCCGTCGGGCTACGTGACGTGGATGCACGGCTCGCGGATCCTCAACTACGACACGATCCGCGGCGGCATAAGGTAAGTGCTCTCCTCTTACGGAGTACGGAGTATATGTGTATAGGCAGTAGTTGAAACTCACGCGCGCGCGAGACTGACCTCGTATGGATATATAGCAGTGGAAAACGCGAAGCGCTTTCGAGTGGGGAAATTAGATTTGGCTGACCGCGTGTGCGGGATTAGCCGAATTGCCACGACGACGTGCGTGTGTGGCGAAGGAGAGTTTTGGGGTTAGTTGAGGTGGGGAGGGAAATATTGTTAGGAGTGTTCTAGGGTAGTTGTGGAGAAAACTGGTGGTGGAAGAGACGTTGGGTTTTGATTTATTCCGCCTATTCTGGAAAAAATCAGATTTGACTCTTAAAGAGCACTGTAGGTGTCCGATACCCAACTTTGACATTTTACATTTAAATAAAAAATTTTAAAAGTTAAATAAAAAACGAATTAAATTAATTAATTATTTAATGAATCGATTAATTAAATTATTTAATTAAATTAAATTAATTTATTATTAATTATTAACTTTTTTTTTAAGTGAGCTGTTTAAGGGTTAATTACTGGGCTTTAGCATCATTTGGTTAAGAGCGAAGTAAAATAAAATTGTCAAACAGTATAAACGAGCCACAGTATCTCTTATATTTTCACTCATAATATTTCTAGAGTTTGATCAATAGGTTTCTTAAATTTAGAGTAATTTCCGATATTTGCGGTCGACGTATAGTTTATTTGACAAAGAGCATTAATTTTCTGTTAAAAGTCGATGACAACTTTTAAAGTCACTCTAATTAACGTCATAATCACATTCTATTGAATTCACTGTGCTTAAGGGCCGATAATATGGTCTAAAAGTTTGATATCTGACAGGTCGAAATCCTAAAACTTTGATATTTTCGATAATGAGTCGTCTAGACAATCTGACATATTATTATCAATCTGATTTTTTACGCAATGCCTGTACCGTAAAAGTATTATGCAATCACAATAGATGATTTTAATATGCTAATAAACATTATTAAATATTCAAAATTCAAAATGAAAAGGGAATTCAATATGGCATCAATAACACAATGTTTACCAAATATTCCTTAATTATATATTTGCAAATTACAATACATTAATAAAATTTTCAATAGAATTCACAACTACATGTAACAATAAACTCTTTAAATCCTTTGTTCAAATCTAGTTCTTTCTCTTTCACACGTTAACTAATTAGCTCTTCGGCTCCTTTAATGCTAACTTTCCTTAACAAGAACCACAGATTTTATGTACTCTCCTCGTTGGAAGGTGTTTTTATCTCCAGCCGTGGCCTTGACTCTGCGAAACGGTAGTGTAGCCATTTTCTTGTCTCGTTTTTAGCCTCGATTCTGCCGTATCGTAAACACTTGCTGATGACGCTGTTAGTCTACTGTTCCTATATAGCGCCGCGTCGTCGACACCCATTTCGACTTTTTCCCCTCCATTTTGTAAATTTACGTTTTTTTTTTTATTCTGAAAGCAGAAGCGTGCCCGTATCTCGGCGAATTAATCACTGGCTTTATTTGACCTAGGCATAATAGATTAAGATATGTATATAAAAACTTGTTAATGTAAACGAGTAATTTATCTTTGCCATAGTATAATGTACAAATTTACTTTCTGTTAATTAGTCCTTCTGAGAACGTATTTTTTGTTTATTTGTCCATCATTAACACTTTTTTTGTTACACATTTTAAAACAGTGACTTCAAAAACGTTTCTCCACCCCGCTGATACTGTAAAACTTAAAAAGTCGTCTCTGTTTATTGAATTTTTCATAATTTTATACCCAATCATCCCATAAATTTGTTTACGGGGCATGTTCATCACGCTTATCCATTATTCATTTATGTTTTACAGCATTTCTTTAGCTTTCGGGTATGGGGAACTCATCTTATTGAATTCATCAGTTTTATACGCTCCATAAAATTGTATAGCTTATTTGGACTTTCTCTCCTGCGGTCAGTAATTCTGCACAACCCGACGTAGACGGGGCAACCTCCTTCATCGCACCTATAATATATTAATATCCATATATACTAGTAAACCGGGTTATGAACCAAACTTTATTAAAAAGGATATATTAACGTCAATATGCCGAGATTTATGATGATGACGTTTCATTACGCTCGTGTATCTGAATTGCTAAATGTATGAGGATTTAAAAATGTATCCATGAAAGTATCTTCATCATAAAAAAAGTTTTTAATAAGGATGTACTCTACTGGGGAAAGCGGGACGATATCGTACACGAGGGATCAATTTGTTTCAAGTTAATATTTTTATGTTTTAAGTATCATGATTACGTTGCTCGTAAACGATATATAACAAAGCCTTTTACCCACCTAGTACATTAAATTATATAAAATTTAATTTTGTCAATAATTAATTTACAAAACAGAAAAGTCACAAAGATTTCTTTTTATTTTATGCAACACAAAGAAAATTTTTCTAGTCAAAATTACATAAATCCTATAAGAATTACAGCCGATTGCAGTCACAATGATTCATAGAAATTAACGTAAAGTACCCGAATCCTGGACAGACTGAAAATTGGGAATACAATTTTTTACACAATTTAATTTACAATTTACTTTACACAATCTAATTTCAATGTAATTTCACTGTCCAGGTTTCTGATTCGTGTCGATTCCCTGGTACTACTCCTGATTTGACTAAATTCTGATAGGCTGTCCATGGATTAAGAGCCTTACACGAATTTTTCAATTTTCATTTTCATTATAAGAAAACACGAACCTGAGTTTGTCTCAAACGCGTAAGATTCGAACTTATAATTAACCATAAAATGGCACCCTTTTGAAAATGTTCGCCTACACGTTGTAAAAATATCATCCGTTCATGACTATCCTGAAAAACTGTCCCGGTATTGGGTACTAAGAGTTTCTTCTCGCGAACAATTTATATTAAGCATCGACAAACTGCACAAAAACCCTCATTCCCCTAAACCACTAAGATCGTCATTTAGCCCCTCTAAAACACTATTCAAACGCGAACGCCCACAGTCCGGTGCTAGCCACTTGGCAAACATCATTCGCAATATACAGCCGTCAAATCCTCCACTCGCGCGCGTGCCCATATCTATCACGCTACGCACGCGTCCTCTCGAAACTCAACCGACGGGGTTAACTTCGATAATAAAGGGACGGTGCGCAGCTGGTCCAACCACTAAATAAAAATGACAGCCAGCGTTCTGTCTGGCCGAGCGATCAATCTATTTGTCCAGCGCTGCGTTGCGCGAAGAGAGAGAGAGAGAGAAGCAGACCCCCGGAGGAAAATCCCACCCCCGTCGAGTTAAACTCTGTCTCTCTCTCTCTCTTTGGTATACGTATATATATGTATATAGAGGACGGCTCGGGGGTACACATCGACGGGCAATTTCGCCCGATAGTTCATGCGGAGAGAGCGAGGAGCGGACGGGAATCCTAATTGGCCCGATAAAGAATGGGGCGCTCGCTGAATTTTGAAAGGTTTTCATTAAAGTTGCGCGCGCCTCTTCCGAACGCTCGCCACCGCGTGTGACCTAATTGGTTATATATTGGAATTCATGAATTTAAAGTGGTCTGCGCCGTTCTCGCGCGCGATCTCTTTACCTCGGGGTCTTCCCTTCTCTCTTTTTTTAGTGGACGCGCGAGTGAGGTAGAGAGGAGATGCGAAGGTCGGCGGAATTTCGCCGAGCGATCGTTTCGGGGATCATGGCTGGTTAGTACGTGGGAAAACGATGCCGACGGCGCGTGTAGTAGGAAAGTTGGAGGTTGGGTGGTACTTATGTAGCGGCATAGTCGATATCGCGATGAGGGGGTTAATGAGTCGGTCGATGTTTGCTGTTGGGCAGTGTTTTGGTATAGCGAAACAAGCTCTCGGTATATATGTGCGTCGTGATTGAGCGAAGATCCAGTGTTTAGGAACTTAATTTTGATTGACTGGAAATTCAGGGTAATGTGGTAAAGTAACGGTTAGTATTATATATTCCTTTTACCGTTATTATTTGAATTATCATGCGCTGAAAAACGACCTCACAGGGTATAAATAAAAAAACATCTCTAGAAAATGCGCAATACTCGTCAAAATTCTATATCTCAACACTATAGCGCTTTAACCGCCACACACAGCGTCACAATTTTCCCCGCACTTTCGCATTTTTTTTACGGCCCACTAGCATCACCTTCGTTCACACTCTTTCATCACTCCTCTCCCCCACGCGTAACTTCATATGCGACCGCACCAGCAGCACGCACTTTTGCCATCAAACATTCAAGCAGCGCATCAACTATTCACCTCCGAATACATCGAAAAAACTCTCTCTCTCACCCTCTCAACATCCATTAAGACCTAGCCACGGCGCTCCACGCGCGCAAGTTGAGTGGATTAAACCACTCTGGCATGCTACTAGCTCGGGCGACGACCCACTTCGTTGGGTCCCGCGCGCTCGTGACGACGCTTTTTTCCGACGACGACGACGCGTTTCATGACGAGACGTCCGCTGCAGCGCTCAATTAGTGCAGTCATTGTTTACGAGGTGCGCATTGTGCGTGCGTGCGTGCCCGATCGATCGCGCGATTTTCGCCTGGCTGCTTTTATGTTTGTAAACGGCGTGTGTTCGTGAGTGCAGCGAGGAATAATCATTGGGTGGGGATACAATGGGCGTTCATTAGCATTTTATGGATTATTGTCATTTTAATAAGGGGGAGATTTTTTGGGTGGCGGGAGAGAGAGGGCTTTGTTAATTATTTTTCATCCGGGGATAATGAAGGCTCGTTATATTGTCAACGGGATTTGATCGTGTTTACCTGCGCTTTATAGCGGGTATTGTTGTAATTTCGATATCGACATATTTTCTTTCTTTCCACAGATACGCGAAATCTGATGAAAACGTGTTTTTCACGGTAACGGTGTTGATCTTTTCAAAAAGTAAGTTTTTTGCTGTTGTTCTGGGGTACACATTTCGTCTGAACAGAATATTTATCTTTCGTTATTGTACTCTTTCTGGAATCAAAACGTTTTGAAATAGGATATTTTTGCATAGCCCTGCTTGAACTGTAAAAAAATACAGTTGAAAGTGAAGAGATTTCAAAGTTGGAAACGGATAGAAACTGCTGTCGGGGAAAAATATTGGATCTACTATTTTCGCGGCTCAAAAACAACTTTCTAAACGAAACATGCGAAAAATAGTGTAATTCTCTTATGAGTTTATTCCACTCGCAAATCCATTCACAAAAAAAGCAAATGAAACAAAGAACTAAGAAGGAAACCTTGCGAGGTGTCCACCTTCGATTTTCTTGAAATTTAAATATGTTGTAGGCCATTGAAACCCGGTTTTAAGGGGTGAAAATGACCCTTAAGTCATGAAAAGACCGTTAGTTTCATTGCAAAATTCGAAGGCGTTTTCGAGATCTTAAAAAAAAAATCGATTTTCAGGGGTGTATTTTAAGGGTAATTTTCATCGCTTCAAAAAATCTTTCAGCCGATAAAAAAATACGTGTCTCTTATTTTTCGATGTCCTACAGCATATTTAAATTTCAAGAAAATCGCAGGTGAAGACCTCGCAAGGTTTCCCTGTAAATAACGGGACGCCTTATACCGACAGAGTTCTCTGCCGTACCGACCACACTGTTTTTAATTAAATATTAATTGTTATAAGCTTTTTCTTTAATTCTGAGTGTGGACGCGCAAAGGTAAATTTGTTATCTAATTCTCGTTTAAATTTCAGATAAGTCTATTAGAAAATAAAGATGAAATTTGAAAAACCGCAAGTTGTCGTATTTTGGGGTTAATATGATATTATACGACGTTGCGATTTTTCAAATTTCGTCTTTATTTTCCAATAGATTTATCTGAAATTTGACTGGGAATTAGATAATAAGTTTGCCTTTGTGCGTCCACACTCAGAATTAAAGAAAAAGCTTATAACAATTAATATTTAACTAAAAACATTGTGGTCGGTACAGCAGAGAACTCTGTCGGTATAAGGCATACCCTTAACTACCGTTCTATCCTTATGAATAAAAGTTACTTCATTACCTAACAAGCTGCTCGCTTAAGACAATTAAAAAAATCTTTCTCCCCTCTCATCCCCAAAAGGTCCCCGACAAACCCTTACAAACAGCACCCACGCGCTTCCGAAACTTTATTTCGCCGGCTCCATCAACTAAGCCCACCATCCACCCACGATACTCTCACGCAGAAAGCTAATGACCAGGCCGCGATCTTTAATAACCGCGCCTACCCTCACCCTCTTTCTCTCACTGTACCCTCTCAAAAAGCTCGCAGAGCCGCGCGAATGCGCGCAGGTGGTTGGCAAGTGGAGGAGATTGGAGAGCCGACGCGGCAACTAGATCGACAAAGTTAGTTAGTTGTATAACGTTATTAGAGGCCTCGCGTGTGGGGGAGTGCGCTGCATTACCGTCGGTGGTGGTCTTTCGCTGCCGGGGCAGCGGTGGCTCTCTGTGTCTTGGTAGCCTTAGGCCCACGTGCAACTTGGGAGAGTTGGGAGAGAGAGAGGGAGATGGACTTGCCGATGGTTATGGGTGCAAAGGTAAATATTGGGGTTTTAGGTCGCGGTCGAGGAGGTTAATAGGTCAGGTGTGATTTTCTGGTGTTTATAGGTATTAATGATGATGGAGAAATTTATTGTATAGGGTGTGCTATTTAATTGTGGTGATTATTTATGTCGATGGGGTATAGACTAGTTGGAAGGGTGGTTATACGATAAAAGCGGTAAGTAAATCGATTGAACGATTTTAAAAACCAAGGGTTGCTGTGTATTACGGCGGGACGTATTCATATTATTGAGTATTGGTTATCGCAAGTGTATCAATAATAACTATCGTAGGCAGAATGCATGAATCTGTAGGAGGTTCGACATGAAGGACGATGATAATAAGGCAGATTTACCAATACTAATACTTTACTTTATGTTCTGCAGCATGAACATAGGAAAAAATGAGCGTTGAAAGAGGTCGGCTTTCGCTTGACGAACGTTTTTTCAGTTATCGATTTGTAAGTTATTGGGGAAACAATTTGCAGGAATTTCATCTGTTTCTACGAAAGACTAAGAATAAAAAAGGAACGGTTATATTGCAGTAGCGTTGGTTTTTAAATTCTTTTTTGCTGCAGTTCCGATTTATTCGTAACACATGCTGGTTTCAAAAAGGAACGTTAACTAACCTCCTCTATTTGTAGCGGATATTTATTATTAATTATCAAAAGCGAGGCAAAGCATATTTGTAATGCAAGTAACATTGGCTTAATCACTGATACTTTGTTATTTCACGTTTGCTAACTAGGTAACGATACATTTAAAGTCAACAGTATGTGAAAATCTATTTTTCCCGGAAAACATATCACGGATAAACTATAGTAATACCTGTAATGAGCATCGTTAACGAGATGTAAATAAAAGCGTAAAACGATGCCTCTTTTGGCATTTGAAATTATTAAAATATTTTTACTGATCATATAAGAATATCATGTATTTTGATTAGCAATCAAATTAACAACTAAACAACCCTCTACGCATTAAAATATATCTTTTGCCCATTTTCACCTACAACCTGTAAAATATTTCTATTCTCAAATATGAAACTAAAGTCCATAAATAAAAACAATATAAACCAATCACCCACTATATTATATACAGCCCTCACCCAATCACCCTTTATTTTATCATGCCCAATAATTTTAAACAAAATGACAGTTACAAATAAAAATCCTTATATACGGAACGCCCGAAACCGAGGAGGCACAAAAGCGTAAAAAAAAAAAAAAAATAATATCAAACCCTACACACCGGGGTATATATACGGGCTGGCACGAGGGGCGTGGCGCGTAAACTTTAACGGCAGAAACATAAGTCATCCTATCGTCGCGCGGTGCTTTTCTCTCTCCTGCGCGCGCACACACGCGCGTTATTTCGCGAAAAAGTAATGGCGCGATATAAAACAGTCGGATGCGTCGCGTGCGTTCACCTGACGTTTTGGGGCCTGCTGTAGCCAACCTGCTTACGGGCGGATCGTAAATTTTTCGGGAGAAAAAGGGGATAAAGGCGCGTAATGATAGCTAGGTTTGATTTTAAGGTTATGGTTGTTATTTGGGGTGAATTGGTAATTTAATACCGTTTCGAATGCTTTATAAATCACAGACTATTTTAGTTAATAATTCGGTCGAAGTGATAATTGCGCGTGTTGTTTCACTCATATATTATTGAATATTGAACTATAATCTGTATCAACTTATTTAAACAAAAATTGACAGCTCTTTAATTGAATTATTTGACAGAAAAACAATGGTAAGTTGAATTCAGTTTATTATAGTATTAAATTGAACATGCAGCTCGACTTTCTCAGACATTAAACTTGACTGACATACTTTAAAAATGGCATTAATAATTATAATAATAATAATATATTAATATAATATAATATATTATAATTAATATAATATAATATATTATAATTAATATAATATATTATATATTAATTATAATTAATTAATATATTAATTACATAATTTAATAACTTCAAAATTATAATCCAATGAATGAAATTCGTCGTCTAGACGAATGTCTAATTAAACGCCCGATACTTAGACGTTTCGTTCATCCCTCCCTTACTCATCGAAAAACGAAGAACCGGAATTTTGGACCTGAAAACTTTCGTCGTCGCGACGCAAAAAAAAGCCAATTAGACGTCTTTCTCTCTCTCCCTCCCTGGCTTTAATCCTTAACTACAGAAGGGCGAGAGTGGATATGATCCCGATTAGCGGGGAATCACAAGGAAGTTGCGCTCAACTTGATAGACGCCTGCGCCGCCTTTGAAGATATCTCGGCAAGTTCGCGAGCTAGCAAAGTGCCGACAACGCCAACAGAGAGACGATATTCGGCAGTAATCTTATAAGGACGAGGTATAGGGAGTGCGAGGATAATAAATTGATTTCTCAAATGAGCTCTTGAAACGTTTCCGCCACGCGTGGTATATAGATTTCAAGGATTCGGGTGTTTTATTGAATTTCGACGCTTTTGGATTCGAGAAATGTTGATGTAGGTTGCGAATTTTTAACGAACTTTAGTTTTTAAAGGTTTTTTATGCTTTGAAAATCGTTAATGCAAGAATTATTTTTTCTTTTTTTTTTGCAGCAGTAATTGATTTTTTATTCCAAAATTTGGCAGTTTCAAATAGATACGTTACTAAAAATAAATATGTATTTTTTCTAAATCCTTGCAAGATCAGTGAACAAAAAAAATTGCAAGGCCTCTATAATTTCTTATAACATTTTTTCATCTTTTATATAACGAGGACAATAAATAAAAAGTATGTGGAAATAGCGCACACGATCGACCTAATTTCGAGCATAATTACGGATGCGGATGTTAGGAAATCTGCGGCCTTACGTGCTTCCTTTGTCTTACCGAGCCATGGGTACAATCTACTGCGTATTAATATCAAAGTTAATATTAATGAGCGGCTGAGGGCAAACTGTTTCCAAGATCGCTCTGAGTAGGCTAGATCAGATTCACTTCGTTGTTATATATAGGATTCCTAATTAAATCAATGGCAATTAGTGAGGCCGTGCGAGGTATTAAGTGCGCTTTAAAATCATTGTTCCAATAGCACATCATGAAAATGATTTTACTTTTAATGAATTTTAGTATCGTGAATTTCCCAATTAAATACCAAGTATGTATAGGTATAGTATTTCGTATTTCGAAAGCTTTTGTCATTATCACTGGTTTGTATCTGTAACAAAAGACTTTTCAGAAAATGACACTATTAAAGTTTTAGAATTTTAAGATGTAACTTTAGATTAAAATAAAAATTCAGTCAAAATACTTACAAAATTTTGTAATTCAAGGATCATATTTGCAAAATTTTCGCATAAAATGTTTAAATTGAAATTCTCCAACGTATCCTCAACAAAAAAAAAAATCAAACAAAACACACTTAAAGTCGGAAAATTTTTTCTCTCACAAAACCGCTTTATTCATCGTAAAGTCTTTTTAATCATAACAATGCGTACTACTTCCTCGGCTACAACAAGGCTCATTCTTATAAACCTCTGCGCAACTCAGTATTTTTGAACACACAGCCAATCAAACAATTAGTTCTTCGTATAGCCTCCTCCAAACACTACCTCCCCCATACAACCTCACATCCATTCTAAATTACACGCACACACGCGTACACTGACACACTCAACTCCACTCCTCCGGACACAATGCGCGCGCCTCTGCGCAGCCATGATCATTTTCTCTCTCTCCCTCTCTCTCGTTCTAGCGAAATGCCTTCCTTCCACTTCCTGCCTTTCCGCGTGCGCTGCGTCCGTTTCATTTAAATCTCGGCTCTCCTTGCTCGTCATTTTTCCTGCGCATCGTACGCGCGCGCGGCGATCGATTGTCCGCGGCACAATTCGCATTGTCACTGCGCTGCGCTCGTATTTTTCGCGCGCGTTGGCGGGAGAGAACGGCAGGATGTGTATGATAAACGCAATGAGAGGAGAAAGAGAGGGAGAGCGCGACGTCGGTGATTACGAATTGGGATCACGATTTGTCGTAAAATGGTTGGATTGTTCCGTGAGGTTGAAATTTTTTTTCTTTTTTTTTTTGATGAGTGGAATGGAAATGGAATTTTTATTTCAGTGTGCATGCTGAGTATCAATTTGTGCGTATTTTAAGAGAGAAAGATCTATGTATTAGATATTTTTGTTTAAATTTCAATTGTTTATTACTTTTTTAAAAAAGGTTGTAGAATCCAAAATTCTGAACTCTTGTGCATTTGCTCGGTTAGGAATCCTATGTGTATTTTGGAAGATTACGTGTAAGTTAATATAGTAAAGATTATTTATGTAGCCATACGTTATTATTGCATGTATAATAATGTAGATCCAAAATTTTAGTTCAAAAGAAGTCCACTATTAATTACTTTTTTTGATTACGTTGAAAAAATTTTTTTTAAATAATTCTCGTAACTTTCCAAGAGCTTTTTTTGGAAAAAAAAAAGAAAAATTTATTCGAAATACGCGTGAAAAGTTAATTTCAAATTGTGCAAAAAGGAGGCTGGTCTAAATATAGTCCTTTCATCCGCCACCGACTGAGTAAAGAAATCATAAGTTGCGCACGCGCGTTTAAGCCTGGGGTAAATATTTCAAAGAAGCGCCGCCCGCGGCAATAATTTACCGTAATACGTTATCCGCCCTGATATGGACCCTTTCTAGCCACGGCATTTGTACCGAGAATTCCAGAATATGAATTTTTATAATAAAAGTGCTCCCTTTGCTCGAACTTAGTCAATTCACCACTAAAAGAGCGCATTTAAATAAAAGAAAAAGGTCATGTTAAAATCCAGAAATATTTCTTCTTTTCACAATCGAGGTCAATTTTCGCACTACCATTTATATCGGTATATTAATATAATCAATATCATATTTCGATCACTAGTCGAATGCAAATGAAGTCATTTCTCTCAACGTAATAAATACTTTGCCAGCATAACTACTACACCCTCGCAAAAGCACGCAAGGGACAGTACACCGCGCCATCTCTAAAGTTCAATTAAAGCTCGCAAGTATATAGAGAAATTAAATACAAAAACGGTTATTCCACTGAACGCACCGCCGCCAGGGGAGAGTCGCAAGTTTTAATGAATAAAGTTCGATTCTCTACCTCTCTCTTCCACGAAATTAATCAATTTTCAAATGGCAATGCGCCATTTAAATCCGGTCGCCGTCAAAGAGCCCCGCGGGCGCACGTGCGAAAATGCGATAACGTGTGCGCGGAGGGCAATGAAAGCTCAATTATTTGGCGCATTTCGCGTGTATCGATGCACGAGTTTGCGTCCGCTAATAAAAACGATCGGCCACGTATGCATGCACGAAGCTTGGCTAGCGTGAATCTTGCGCCACGCGAGGTCATTAGGGGATGTCGAACGGTATAATAACGCGCGTAGAGTCAGGGATACAATAAACCGGAGCTGTAACAACGATAGCCAGATGTTCGGGAATTTCGCGCTGAAATGATGGATTATTTGGGTATCGCGTGTGTCGATTTTTGGCTATCAACGTGGGTTTGTCCTTTGTTACTGACTGTCACTGTCGTGTTATTTTGTAGAGAAGTTGTTACCTGCGAAAATTATTCATAATTATGCGCGTTCGTCATAATAGCGATATTCAATTAATTACATATAGAATTTAATGAAATTCAGTAATATAGGTTATTATTCATATATCTGTAGTATATGATTTATAAAGCAAAAAAATTCGATGATTGTGACTATGAGATTCTGATAGATGCTGTGATGACTTAACATTTGCTCTGTCACATGGCGTACCTCATAGCACTCGGTCATTACTCAATAAGAATATTTGCAATGATATTGGGATAATATTGTAACAGTATTGTAATAGTATTACAACAATATTTAAACAATATTACAGCAACATTGAAATAATATACAAGTAAGAAATAATCGGTTACAATATTGAATAAAAATCGAGTGTTATACGCGAAGCTATATAAAATGATAAAAGTTGAATAAACTCTAATAACGTAATTTGTGAAAAAAAAAACGTATAATTAACACAGCCTTCGTACCTATAACTCGACTACATTGAAAATTTTCAACTGTCCAAAACATTCATACGATTGCGCCAAAAAAAAACCCATCTCTCTTTTCCATTCTAAAAAAAAGTGTAATCCATCCTAAAATACACCAAGACCTCGTAAAGGCCATAAAACGTATGACACACCCCCACCCATCTTACTCTAAAATATAACCCCCCGAAAAAACAAACAAAAAAAAGGGACCGACACACACACACCATCCCCTAAAACGCGGGTGTGGACCACGACACGTCGCCGGAAAATCAATTGCGCTGCTCTCACTTCCCATACCGGCACCGGCACTATATATACGCTCTGTATACGCGCGGGCGTGAAACGTGACGAAAACAAAGCTATTAATCCGATATTGTTTTATCGGCCGGCGCGATCGCGCGTGCGCGCACGTCGGTGAATATTTCATGGGGCGGGGGGCGAGCGAGCTGCGCGCGGTCACGGCCGATCGCCGCTGAGGAATGTCTCTGTCACGTTTCATCCCGCCCCCGATAAGGCTAGTGCAACTACTACTCTAGCGTCTACTATCGCTTTCCGCGCGCGCTAGTGTAGAGAGAAAGCCTTTATCCATTGGCGAAGTTGGAAACTCTCGAGGTAATGGCATAGGGGGCCCTTTTATGCCCCGATTATGGCCGCACGGCGAATGTATCGAACGAGGGATAGGGTTTCGATTGTGCGGGTGGCTTTCCACGTGTGTGTGTGTTTTATTTGTTGGCTATCGCAGACGCGACGGATTTTTCCCATTTGGTTGGTTGCGGGGTGTTCTTTTGTTCTGTGATTTCGCGGTGAGCGAGGATCGGCTCTCGGTTCGCTGACTTGTGCGGCAGTTTTCAAGGGTTTTCCGATTCTTTTGTGCTTATCGTGGTGGATTGCAAGATAGAATTTCAATGTAGGTATTGTGACAGTTATTCGGTGAAATTCATTACATCCGTGTCTGATAATTAATACATGTTTTACGGGGTACGAAATAATTTTGTCGTGTACCCATATACATGCGCAACCTCGACATTGTGTTGCGAGATTAATAAAAGCTCGAAATTCGTTCCATATTTACCGAATTTCGCTTTACTCTGTACACTTACTGGTTTAATTCAAGCTGTCAATATTCCTGATTTCACTTGTTAACTAACGGGCATCTCGTGCATCTTTATAATTAATATTTTAAGTGCTTCATTTTAAAATTTTAAACGGTTAATTTCATACGACATACGAAACACTGATAATGAACGCGACGTTGAAAGCTAAAATGATACGCGAAAGCCAACCAAGTAATGCGAAATTCAATAGTTTCATCGTATCCATTGTTTGACATATGCTCAAAGCTTTTAGAGCTCTTTTATTTCAACCGTTATAGAACATAAATTTGCATCTACACGGAAAAAAATACCTTATGAAAAATTAGTGGAATATCCACTAAAAATTACTAGAGTGTTAATTAAAAGTGGGACATACTTGCATTCTATCAAGTTTTATAATATATTATAGTAATTTTGACGAGAGGTTGAAATTCATGAGAAAAAAAAACTCCGGAGAAGGAGATTCGAACCCTCGACCCTCCGACTATGAAGCTGTGCTCTTATCCACTCGGCCACTGCCGCACTTATAAGTAAGGTTTCGACTTGTCTACATATGGTACACCCTGTTTTACCGACAGCCCTCGCGCCACAAAATGACTATACTGTCTATTAAATTTTCAGTATAACTTAGACTAAAAATTAAACTAATTCTATTCATTTTTAGTAGAGAATATGGTAAAAATTATTTTCTATTTTGTTAAAATTTAGATTTAAAATTTTTATCATATTATTTACTAAAAATTAATCGTAACTATAATAAATTTTAAAACTTTTTCTATTAATTTTTAATAGAACTATGCTAATAATTAGTAGAAGTATACTAAATTGCTCAAGAGTGTGAGTATGTCCCATCTTTACCTGAGATTCTAGTAATTTTTCATAAGGTATTTCTTTCCGTGTATATACCTATAATTAAATCATTTTAAATTTCTAAATAATCAATGCGATAAAATTTTAATGTCATTATTTGAAGCTTTATATCGTATAACTTATTTATACTAAAGAAATAGGAATTTCATTGTTGATATAAATATACCAATCTATATAATAATAATGATACTTAATGGTATTATTAATAGTAATGTTGTGATTAAATACTATGATATACCTATTCGATTGTTATAACACAAAACTTTTACTTATGGATCATACATAAAAATGAATGATACATCAGCAAAAATGAAGCATCTGTCCAATGATTATCTTAATAACATTGTTTAGGCGCAGTCAAAATACAAATTAAAAAATAATTGATTCCCATAATAAATCCATATAATGATAAAGCCACTTATGATACCCAACTGCTATTGAAATTGTGTTTTTATTTCTCCCGAATTCTTCTTTATATTTAAACGGTTGAAAACTATTAATTAAGACACAAGGTCAGAAAGTCGGATGCCCCGGCGTGCGTGAGATGACGCCCGCCGGGGCATCCAACCTGTTGGCCGCATGTCGTATACTATTTTTCTTCATCCTCGGCCGAAAGTACGTTCAGTAATTAATGTTAATTGATAAAATAGCGTTGCCGGCTGCTAGCTCGTGCTCGGCCATATGTATAAATATTTTGGAACAATTTTTGTTTGTAGTTATATTTAAGTGTACTATTTTCAAAGTTTGAATTTTGCAGCGAAAAAAATTCGACGTCATCGAAATTTCTGTCAATGAATGTAATATGTAATAATGTATTTATATATTCATTATTATTTCCATTGGAAAGCTTATTTCAAGAATTTTTGATTCCTTTTTTTATTTTTGATCCTATGTGAAAAATTAGTAAGTTATTGTCAATTGAAAAAAATATGTTTAGCGGGGCACGTTTGGCAGGTCGGGCGGGGCATGTTTGGCAGATACGCGTACGGCATCCTAGTGGCAGCGATTGAAAACAATTTGAAACCAATAATTCAAAACGAATTATTTAAACCGTAGTGTCATATACACAAAAGCGTTTGTTGAGAGCAGTCGCGCATAGCAAGATATACCGTTGAAAACTTTTGTTAGATTTTATTAACGTTTCTCGAGATCTATCTACTGCTTTTTTTCTGGTCTGCGTCAGCGCGCTCTCTCGGCCACCTCGCATCGCACGGCACGCAGTGCTCGACCTCTGCTAGCTGCTACTTTTGCTACTCGGTCAGGTAAGTGCGTATATGATCCCTGCCCGACTTTTGCAAAATCGAGGCGAAGCCGAGGTTTTTGCTGGTTCGGGGCGGGCATCAAAAACACATGCAGAAGGTAATGAGACTAAGAAAATATAGTTGATAGTGAATTTAAATATCTTTTTACTTTTTATTTGGTAGATGAGTAGGTTATAAAATAAAATTATAATTTTGTACACTAATATACAAATCAAATAAGAGATCAAATAAGAGATAAAATAAGAGATAGAAATAAAAAAATTTCGATTGTAATTATAGCAAATTATTTATTTTTTAATATTAAACTCCTTAAAGTACCTAATTTACGCATTGTTTTCAGTGCGTAAAGTGGCATTTTTACACAGTGTGCGTAAAGCTATTTACGTACTTTACGCACCCAAAACAATGTGTAAAGTAGGTACTACTTACGGATACGATATCAAAAAGCAATATTTGCAAGGCGAGCGTACGATTTACACACTTGTATAGTAATTGAATTTCACTTGTGGCCGGCTGCGCTGGCCACTCGTGTATTCGATCGCTACCGGTGTGTAAAGTCGTACTTTACGTACAAGTTGCGAAAACTATTATTAATTTTATGCAACTCACACTCGTCAGAGAACAAATTTAATTTATGTATATTTTCTTTAATGTGTAGTCCTAAAATGAAACAAAATTGGACCCTTTGAATAGTGAAGACTATACAACAAAATATGGACCAATTTCTTTTAATTACAATATAAATGCAGATTTCATTTACACTAAAAATCTTTTCATCCGCATGGAAATTGCAACAAGTTTATTTCCGTATAATGTTCAGTTATGACGTCAAGCACAGTTTAGGTTACAACTTACAACACGAGCGCTTTGGCGGGCGTTTGCTATGCAACGAGCTAGGAGGCCGCAAAAGTCGCTCTTTCCGGAGCGAAATCAAGCCGGAAACTACGTACTTTCGGCTAGGGGATCAAGAAAATTATTTTTAAATTTATGATTCAACAAGTTCTCAAAAATGCTATTGATTTTATCACAATCTTCCCTTTCAAAACATACTAATACTTCATCAAAACCACCAACTCGCAAAAATTCTAGAATCACCCATGTAATTTTTATCCTTCCCCTACCTCCACACACGAAAGCTGCGCATTCCGGCACCACGGCGAGAATACGGATTCGCGAAGCCCATCGCGATATATCCGTTCCACCACCGCCGCCAGCTCGAAATCGCGGTTATGTATTTTACGGGAGGGGGGGTCGATACCACCGCGGACGAGCCAATAAAGAGCCTCGGCACGCTCGTGAGGGATTTCCGCGAAAGAGGGGGGGAAGGGAGGCGACTTCTTATTTCGCAAAAATCGCTTCGATGACGATGTTTTTTATTTGCCGAGGTAGAAGCGGGTCGACGATGCAATAAGCGGCTGCCGCCACGTCGTGTCTATATATATATATACGCGTGTGTACGTCTGGCTTTGTACCTATGTGGCGAGAGGGATTCTTTCGAAAAAAGCGTTTGTTATTGCTTTTGTTGGATATGTGACGATGAGAGAGAGAGAGAGAGAGAGAGAGAGAGAGAGAGAGAGAGAGAGAGAGAGAGAGAGAGAGAGAAAAAGAGAGAGAGAGAGAGAGAGAGAGAGAGAGAGAGAGAGAGAGAGAGAGAGAGAGAGAGAGAGAGAGAGAGAGAGAGAGAGAGAGAGCGCCGTCGAATGGCTGGCTTATTTTATAACGTTAAATAAAAATATGTGCCGAGCGCGATGTGTACGTCTGAGTGTGTCTGTGCTTTTATTGGTTTTTATAAGAGGACGAGGATTTATATTTGCTCGCTTTCGTTGCGAATTCCGAATTTTATTCCGTCGTAGCGTTTTTATGCGCGCCGCCTTTTCGCTCGGAGTTCGTAACCATGAATGGGGTCCACGATATACATATAATACGGCAGAGAGGGAGATATCGGTACACGCGATATGTAATTGTTGGTGCGGTTTTGTCATACAATATGCTTCGCTTATTTTACGTCCATATTCGTAAGAATGCACAAATATTCGCCGAGTAACGTTTTCATCTATACAATATAAAACCACGTAACAAGACCAACTGCATAACCTTGGAAAATTTGCGTGAACAATCTATCGCTTGTTTATTTACAGCACTATAGTTTCCCTCGTCTGCCGCCAATAATCCAGCAAAACGAGCCCTGGAACGATACTGCACATCAAACTCTAACCTTTTTTACCCCCCCCCCCCCTCTTACGATGCATTCACTCACAAGCATCGCCGTCTCTTCTCCATGACCGAAAACAGCTCCGTCGAAAAGAGCCGCCGCAGCCATTTCGTGACCACTTACGCTCGTGCTCTTACCCCTCTGAAACTCCAACGCGCGCGCTGCTCGCGTACACGCCAATGGCCCGCTCGCTCCTCGTGATGCGTACAAAAGGCTTGTTTGGGCCAAGTTTCCACAGTGGAGCGCGCGCGCGCGGGCAGTTGACCGACAAATGCCCGAAAGTCCGTTGGGAACTTACATATATGTGCGGTTGAAAAGTTTCGGCCTGAAATCATCGGGGAGAGAAAGAGAGGCGAGTTTTGTGGGTCGACGACAAGTACGTACAGAGCTGCGCCCCGTCGTGCAAATCATCGTAAATCGCCGCTTAAGGGGATGCCTTACTCGTACTATTACCGACCGAGCAATTCACACAGTTTCAAGCTGATTAAAAATAAAATACGTCGAATCACAAAAAATCAAGAGAACACTCTTCTGTATTTTTTAACGTTCTATCATCCAGTCAAAGTTTGGAGTCGAAATATCAAGTCATTTTTGCAAAAACTTTGAACAAACCGAAATTTAATTTCGTTCAAAGTTTTTGAAAAAATGACTTGATATTTCGACTCCAAACTTTGACTGGATGATAGAACGTTAAAAAATACAGAAGAGTGTTCTCTTGATTTTTTGTGATTCGACGTATTTTATTTTTAATCAGCTTAAAACTGTGTGAATTGCTCGATCGGTAATGGTACGAGTATGGCATCCCCTTAATCGCTCGTACACGTTTAGCGGAATGGTTTGTTGTGTGTATGTACGTACGATGCGGGATTGTTAACGCTGGGAGTAAGTATGGCCAATACGGAGTGTTAATAAAATATAGATTATGATTATTAGGCGTGTGGGAATTGGGCTGTTATTGGATGTGATAACGTGTTAATAAATAATAATTCGGCTTAAGGGTGTGTATATTGTTTGTGAAGAGCGATTGTTAATGTCCAAACAGATATTTGTCAATAAGATTGATAAAGTCAAAATCATTTTATTCACGACTCCACTATAATGGCCACTTTATTGACCTGAACAGCGGGACAAAAGTAGAATTTTATTTCTTCTAATACTTTATTCCCAGTTTAGCGGAAATAATGAATATTATTCCCTGTTTAGCGGGAATAACGAATATTATTGCCTATTTGGCGGGAATAATGAATATTACTCCCTGTTTAGCGGGGAAAAAATACTTTGGCTTTCCTCATAAGAGAGACTAAGTAAATTTTTTGTATTTTCACATTTATAATGAATTTAAATGCAACTAATGAAAATATAAGACTTAAATACAGTTTATTTTTTTTGTGAACTATTTAACATTTTATACAAAATATTTAATTTATATAAATTGTTATATAAATTATAACACCGCGGCATGATATTTAAAAACGTTATCTCATGTAGTCCCACTTTTCCAAATCAACAAAGTAGTCACAGCTAAGTCGGGAATAAAGTTCTGTATGCAACACGGGAGTAAAGTTGCAAATTATCACTCACCACCGTGGGTGAGTTTACTGCGCGAGCGAAGCGTGGGCAGTTATTATCTGAGGGAATAATTTGCAACTTTACTCTCTTGTTGCATAATGTACTATTACATTCGCATGTATTTATTGGGTTAATCTACAGATCGTTTGTATTCGTTGTTTCTTTTTGTTTCTACTGGTTCCCCTTCTTGTTTCTTCTAGAAGACACCTCCTCTCAGAGCTGTGTGAAGGGCCTTACACACTTAATTATCGAACTGAACTATAGGTCGATTCATTTGTTTTTACAGCATAATAAATCAATATGCATAGAGATTCATTTGAACAGTAACATTTAAACTGCGCAATAGACCTGCAAATTTGTAGAATAGATTATAGCATATTCTGTTTATATTGCATATGAATCTTCCAAAATGTTTAAGACACCTTTTTTTTATATTAAATTGGGATAATAAAATTTTAATCGATGTGTGAAAGCACTTTTTGAATTCTGAGTTACAAAACTATTAAACAACAATATCAAAACTTTTGTCGAAAATACGCATACAAGTTTTTATCAAGCTTTGTGAAAGCCGTAAAAGCTTGGTCTAAATACTATTTGATTAATTCGAACGAAAGAATAAACCTGCAAAGACAGAATGTAGAATGTAGCATAATTACCGCGCTCCTTTTGTTATAGAAATTATCAATTTGCTTTTATTTGATTTAGATTTATACTGAAAATGGGTTAATAAATAACAATTTGTTATTTGTGTCTGTAACAGCGGTTTATTGTGATTAGTAGTCGCAATTGAATTATTTTGTTCAGCTGCTGTAATAATTATAAAATGTTTCAAGTTGAAACTTTATTTGCGAAGTTAAACGTAAAATCCGTAAACATATTTTGCAACAATATTAAGTAAAATGAACAAAGTTCGAATCATGTATGTGTCAATGAATTTAATAAATTCTTTCACTCAATGCCAGTTATAAAGCAATTATGTTAATGTACTACGAATTTCAACATAAATGGTTTTCTAATTTAAGAAGTGTTATTAGACGCTCGTGATATAAAGTTTTTTTAGGAAATTATAATCGGACAACAGATGAGCCATTCCTGTTATGAGCTAATATTTCTTTTTTCCTTAAACGAGGGCGAGCTGTATTTCGACAGTCGATGATCTCGATCGGAAATTTCTTAGAAAGTCTCATAAGAGGCAACATAATGAAAAAAAAAACAAAATTAATAAGATAGTAAGAATTTTTGTAAAATTAAATATATGTAAAAGATGTTAAATGACGTTTCGTCCTCGGTACTACCTGGTGCACTCATCAGGAATAGCCAGGTAGACCTTTATTCGACGTTAAGATGATAAATAACTATGGCCAATTTATAGATCCAAAAGAAAGTTTTGTTTGTGGGTGCAAAACAGTCGTAGCCACCTAGTGATGAGATGGTTGAAACTGGGGATTGGCATGTTTATAGTCCCATATGCCTTATAATAATTTAAGAAGTGTTATTAGACGCTCGTGATATAAAGTTTTTTTAGGAAATTATAATCGGACAACAGACGAGCCTTAAATAAATGCTTTTCATCAAGTAAAGGTAAATAATTTGATTAGCAATTTCGTTTTGATTAATTGAGTTATAACAAGTTAAATAGTTAATCTATCAAATTCAAAATTTGTGTAGTATGATCTAGAGAACAATATGGATTTTCACAATAGTGAACGCTCGATTTTTACGAAACAAAAGTTTTTAAACTATATTCAAACGAAAATATTTTCATTGTATAATATTTTGCTGTAAAAATTTATTTATCAATCGGATTATCCCTTAGAACTGTTATTTGAACCTTTCGCTACAAATAAAATACGTCAGAACAAAACTGCACTGTTGGCGTGCGCGCGCGCGCGCGACGATATGAGAGACGACACTCGCTTTGTCCGAAATTAAAAACAAAAGAGAAATAACGCACGCGCGGACGAGCAATCCCGGCCGATAATTTCTTTCATATTAAACGAGAGGTGATAAAACGTCGGCTGCTGCTCGTTCGCACACCGGAAAAAATGCATCATCGTCATTTCGACGCCTGCTTTCCCTTGCAAATCGATACGTAAATATCAAGTGAAGCGCGACAAGCTGTGCATCTACGGTTGAACTATGTTTATCTACAGGCTATTGGATTAATTTGTTGAAAAATAAAGGTTTAAATTAATCGGTGTAGATGACAGAATAGAACATTATTTCATAGAATGTTAATTTGGATAATTTTTTTTTCTCGTTCTGTGTTGATTTTTACAAAGAATTTGATAAAGTTAAACAGTTGTATAACGATGTTTATAAAATTAAGACCAAATATAAGCTAATATTCACTTCTGTGTCTGATATTTCAGGTGCTTGAAATTTGGAACGTTTATAGTGAACGAAAGATTTTTGCCATTTTCAGATTTAGCCGAAGTTGGCTATACTTACTATATTTAAAAAATGATAATATCTGTATCTCTTCACTTGTCACTCTTGCTGCCACCACTAAAACCACTCGGACGAATTCTAACCAAAATTAGAAACTATAAGTTAATATTTTGTTCATTATGAACGTTCGGAATTTCAAATATGTGATATTTCGATACCGAATATTATGGATTGAAGTGTTAGAAAGTGTAAAGTCAGAATCAGCTTGGATAAAGGAAGTATGAAAATGGCAACTCGTGAAATATTTGTGTATGATACTATTACTAATATCTTTATTATTCAAACTTACTCTTCAGAGAGTCTTCTTTTGATGCCAATAACGTCATCGTGACTGAATGCTTTATTTGAAATCCTTAGAGGTATCCATACTTCATAATATAGCCCTAGTAGCTTTTTCCAGCCCGATGCTTCTTCCATATTACTGCGAGTCTGGGTACACTGAGAAAAATGTCATAGTAATATTTACCACATATGTAGCAAAAATTGCTATTAATATAGGAACGGTAGGATATACTCGATTTATGAGAAAGTTTCTTATGTATATACTAATAATTGTCATGTATCTAATAAAATTCACTATAAATACCCTTGAAAAAGTATTATGAAATGTGACAAAAACTAGTATATAATATAATAAAAATTTATTATTTCAGAATTTGTTATAATAGACATTAAATTTTACTATACGTATAGGAATTTTTACTATATAATATAGCGATTTTTGCTACACAATATAGTAAAGATTATTAAGTAAGTTCAAGCATTCAGCGGCGCCACCAGTTGTATCAGGTTAGGTTAAGTTGCCTTTGTTTGTATGTAAGAGGTCCGAGGACAAGCTGTGGAAGAGGGGGTGAGGAGTCTTATGCGTGTGTGGTTAGTTGTCCGACTAGCCGCTAGGTGGTAGATGCCTCGTGCACCCTAAGAATTTAGTACTCTCGCAAGTGGCCAACTGAGGCTTCGGTTAATATATAAGGCCGACTAACGATAATGTATTCATGGCGCGTGGGTCAGTGGTCGCTCACTTTAAGTACATAGTTTTCTAAGTTATGGATTTATTATTGGGTTAGGAAGAAATACACAAAACGGTGCAAGCGTGTTCTAAAAAAAACAATGTTAAAACTGTAAATAAAAATAAATACAGTTGTAAATTCGGAGAATCAACTCTCTATACCCAGAAATCAATACATATAGTCTTATTTTTTCATTTCAATAAATTAAATTTATTTATGAATATAATAAAATTTATTATTTTATGTGACAAAATTTGCTATTTTATATAATAAAATTTGTTATTTTATATAATAAAATTTGCTATTTTATATAATAAAATTTGCTATTTTATGTAGTAAAATTTGTTATTTTTAAAAATTGTTATATAGAATAGTAATTTTTGTTAGAAAGCGAGTATATCCTACCGTTACTATATTATATAACAATTTTTGTTAGATATATAGTAAATTTTACTATGACATTTTTCTCAGTGTAGGTCTGATTATTGAATTTAGTTCACGGAAAGAAATTTTGGCAAGCGGATCGCCGAAATCGAAGGAGACGGATAGCTTACGCTTTCAGTAACTTTTTTAAAAGCCACTTTTGGTCATCGGATGACCAACTGAGAGACATCCGTTGACCTTGCGGGCACTACATAGTCGCCATAGGTCAACGGATCTCTTTCAGTTGGTCATCCGATGATCAAAATTTGGAACTCGGCTTACCGAAAGCGCGAGCTATCCGTCTGCTTCGACGTCGGCGATTCGCTTGCCAAAATTTCTCTCCGTGAACAATTCACCACTCTCGGCGACACCCGCACGCACGTCGACGCGCGCGCTTTCGCGCGCCTCATTTGCCTTTTCGTTTCGCGGCGCGGTGCGTCGCGTTCGCGACGTGGCTCTAATGGTCCGCTCTATTACCCGCTCTCTCGCACTCGCGCGAAGTCCGAGGCGTGTCGCTGCGCGCAAAGGATCGATGCGGGCCGCGCTGCAGTGGTGGCGGCGGCGACGCACTTGCTCGTTATTCCATATGCGGTGGAATTTGGCGAAATTACTCGTTTGTGTGTGTGTGTGTGTGTGTGTGTGTGTGTGTGTGTGTGTGTGTGTGTGTGTGTGTGTGTGTGTGTGTGTGTGTGTGTGTGTGTGTGTGTGTGTGTGTGTGTGTGTGTGTGTACAAAGTGCCTTTGCTGCGCGAGCGCGCGCTCTCGCCGATCGGCAGTGCGTTAAATTAGCGCTAATCTTATTACGCATTACGCAAATGCGTTTAGGTAATGTCGGTGGTGCTGGTGGAGGGTGGGTGTAGGGTCAGCTGGTGCGAATGAATAAATGGATCGAGGGTTTTTCGTGGATTCGTTGATATAATGTTTGCGGTCGTAATTATAGAAATCAGTGGTGGCTTTGATTTTTGTGGATTTAAGCGTTTGTGCGGAGAAAGATTATTTTTGTCTTGACTAATCGCTACGCAATAATAAAGCCTGAAGAGGTCGACAAACCCGTCGACGAAACGTCGCATTCGACTACACCAACACCTTTGTAGTTTTGAATTTTTACGATTGCTCCCAACGGATCTTGTCAGAATTGACTGAATTATTTCTTTAATTACTACAATGGGGAGTACAATCGTGAATACGATTAACCACACACTGGATTACATAAGTGATAACTATTACATCTTTAAATGTGGGACACTTGAAAAACTATTTATCAAGTTACACATATCAGAAATATATTTACCTCCATTTTCGCTTTTCTCCGCGCAACACCAACAACTATTAAACCCTCACGAATGAAAGCTTGTGCTAGAACTAGTCCGATTCCAGGGGATGCACCAGTTATTACAGCTATTTTCCCCACCCAACGATTCATTTTCTTTGATTTCTTCACCAATCGTACACAACGCGTAAAACACCTCCTCTTAAATCGTTTTACTTAAGTCATTAAACTATTCACTTCAAAACTGATACACTGATTGTATAAGGTACGATAAAACATTGACACACTTATAATATTCACATATTCACAAAATTATCTTTTCGCTCTGAAAGTTGAATGAAATCTGATCATTGTGTTACTTTTCCTACTTGTTTATATAATGAGATTCCTCGAGATAATTACATCATCTTTTTACAAATTAGTAGATTAGTAGATTCTATTTTGTAATGTCATGGAATTTGTTACAGGCTTAATGATATATTAGCTAATTTACCACTTCAATTATTTTTAGTGACTTTTTACTGCATACAATGTATTTCGCGCATACAGTGTAACAAGTTGATTATACAGAAGGCATGTTAGCGAGTATATCTCATCATTAGCGGTGTGATACGAATACATGTGTGAAACAGTTAAATAAGTCTCGTATAATTAATAACTATAATAAAACTCATATTTTTATATTATTTCTAATATATTGATTCCTCATAGAGAAAGCTTTGTAATGGTGAATAAAATTTTCGAAACAAAAAATGTTCAAAATGATGTTTTAAGGCGATATATGTTGAAATTTGTCGATTTTGATAAATGTTTTTTTGTCTGTGTGTGTGCGTGTGTGCGCGCGCGCGCGTGTGTGTGTGTGTGTGTGTGTGTGTGTGTGTGTGTGTCTATGTAAACTCTCTATATCTCGAGAACTACTCGATCGATTTTCGTCGAACAGAGCTTATTTTCTTCGTCTCCCGAAAAAAACTCGGCACACTGACTGATTTAAGTTTTATTTTCTTTTTTTTTATAACCAAAAAATGTATTTGAATTTTTCGTTTTTTTTTTGTTTTTTTATATGTTATAGTCAATATTACTTAATATTATAAACTTTTCTTGAAAGATTTTTAAATTATCTTTAGTATTTCATTTGTTATAAATGTTTTTATACTTCATAAATCAATTTTTCAAAAAATATTTCATTTATCGACTTAAAATTGTAACCACTTATTACACTCATTGAAGACTATATTTGGTTAGAAATTCAAGAGATTATCATCATTTGTTTTTTAGAAAAAAATTGTTTTAGAAAAAAGTAGCGTTTTTGTTGTCGTACGATAACAAGAGTAAAAATTAACCAATCATTCTGAAATTTGTCAGAGATATAGCTTTTTAATATCTTCAAACTGAGTTCGTTGCCCCAAAAAATCAGACTATTACGACCAAACATATTTAAGGTTAAAAATTTTTTTTTTAATTTTCGAAAAGCGTTTTGTCAGAGAATATTAAATATATTATCTCCATTTATGGAGATATTACATCTTCAAACTTAGTTCGTTTTCCAAAAAAATCTGACTGTTACGAACAAAAATATTTGATGATAAAAATTTTTTTCAAAAATTTTCAAATAACTGTTTATCAGATAATATTTTATTTATTGACTTAAAATTTTAACCACTTATTACACTCATTGACAATGGGCATGAGATAAATTAGTGTATTTACATTTCAAAAACATATTTCTGATCGACGCGCTAGTCCTTTTAGAGCCCGAGAAATAAAATAAAGAAAATTTAGTGAAATAAAATCCTTTTTTGAGGTTATGTGGCAGGGGATGGGGGTAGGGGGTCAACAAAAATTTCAAAAAATTCTCTTTTTTTATAACAATTTTGGTAGTACGGGCCTCTAAGGAAAATCTAACTAAGACATTTTTGACTATCTTAACCGACAACAGCCTTTGTATATTAACAAACGTCGATAAAGTACCCTCACTTAAGGTGGCTCCGGCGTCACACACACACACGCACACACGCACACGCGCACACACACACACACACACACACATTTTTTACGATGCTTACTTCACATGTTATAATTTGAGAAACAATATAATATGAAATAAGGGTTCTTGAAGTAACAAAAAAAAATGTTTTCAAAGAAATTTGAAATTGTTAAAGAAGATATCGCTAATTGAATAAAAAATCAACAAAACCAATAAATCTTTTTCATTTTTCATCCGATTTTAATTTGCAAGGTCTCATTATGTCCCTTATACAATTTCAGATCATGTTACCGATATAAAAATTGAAAAATTTTCAAAACCTGCAAAGATACAACTATTTGTTTAACTCAACTCTCTAAAAAGAATACATGAACCTATAAATAAGTGGATGTATCTTTGCAGGTTTTCAAAATTTTTCAATTTTCACATCTGTAACACGATCTGAAATTGTACAAGGAATAAAATGAGACCTTGCAAATTAAAATCGGATGAAAAATGAGAAAGATTTATTGGTTTAATGGATTTTTTTTTCAATTGGCAATATCTTCTTTAATAATATTCAAATTTCTTTGAAAAATTTTTTTTTTTGTTACTTCAAGAATCCTTGTTTCATATTATATTATTTCTCAAATTATAACATGTGAGGTAAGCATCGTAAAAAATTTGTATATTTATTTACATATATATAACACCGGAGCCACCGTCAAAAAATCATATATTCCCTGGTAGAAAATGAACCACATTTTATAGCTAACGTGTTAATTAAATGGAAGCATTTTTAGCAAAAATCATAATTCATCTAAAGTTCTACTACTACTTAAATACATATTTTATGAAGTGTAAATACCATAATTTATTTCGGATTGGTACATAATTATAAAATACAAACAATGTTCATTTCAGCCATAAAGTTAACTGCAAAATAGCTTCTAGAGAATTGTATATAAATGATGATGATATAAATCTTACGTTATAGATAGTAAGTATAACAAAGCTTTTCGTTTCCTTTATCTGTAGAATCGCCAACTTAAATCTTCATAAAAAAAAATTATCGTCGGGATAGCTCCTTTTTCAATGCTAACTTGAAATAGCTTCTTTTTAAACTTGTCGTCAAAATAACTCCTTTTTCATCGCGTCGTCGAGATAGTTCATTTATCCTCCAAACCGGCAACATAAGCAAGAAGCCGATTCGACGCTATTCAATTTCAATAAAATTTTAACAGCGTAGCAGCAGCTCAATAAACGGAAACATTTCGTTCCGCAACTCTGGTATAGATTTTGTTCTCGCGACGAGAAGAGCGCCCAGTGTAAAACAAAAATACATAGAAATCCAAAAGGCATGTTCCTGTTTAATAAGACAACGTGATTGCTTCAGCTAATTATCCAGTAATTATCTCGCCGCTCTGGAATGGCATTTCAGTCGAAAAAAATGTTCAGTGTGTTCAAAGCTCCGATGAAGAAGAGGAAGAAGAGGCATCGACTTACTGCGCACGGCGCGGTGGAAAGCGCTCCAAAATATTTTCGACAGGCAAAGTTTTTGGCTTCGTGCCAATGCAATTAGCTGAATTTTAGCGCAGTTGTCGTCGTCGTCGTCCTCGTCCATTGCGCGAAACCATTTTTACGCTCAACCTCAGATCGGCTCGGGTTCGGCCCCCCTTGCATTTCTCTCTTTCTCTCTCTAGCGTGCGCTCGCGCTTTGTGGGGGACCGTAAAGTTTAGCGGCACGAAGCGATAAAGTTGCAGTGTCTCGAGCATTCTGAATAAGCATTCAAAGGAATTTTATTTATCGGAGAATAAGTTTTGAAAAACATTATCGAAAGGAAATTCAGAGTTGAAGGGTCTTGTGCTTTGTGGCTGCTGACATCGAGAAATAATAGAATTTATTTTGTGCAGAACTTTATTTGGCTTCGATTTAAAAAAGTAAGAAATATAATAAAGAAAATATACATATTAACTTAGAGATACAATTGAAATAGGTTTAACTGTCATTTAATAGTAAAGAAGTTCTAGAGATAATCACAAGTTATTGCTATCACACATAGGAAGTCTTTAATTATGAATTCTGAATCGTAAGAAATTTCAGCTGGATTTACGCTTCTTATTTTACTTTATTGATATAAAGTCCATCGATATTAATTTTCACAGACATGTTATTTTGTATAATTTGTCTTTTAATTCGCCTTAGTATCATCACGTGCGCCGTTTTAAAAACAACTGCCTGCTGATTCGCTTCTTTGTTTGTGATGCTATGATACGGGCTGAATATCTAAGGCGTGTGCACCGCCTGTGTACACAGGTTTAACCCTCGTCCCTTGTTTGCATGCATGTGTCAATACATCCTTAATTTCGGAAGCCTGTGTGCGTAACACAAAGCAAACGCCGTAATTAAAGGTTTCGCTGAAGAAGATTTTAATGCCACGGGAGATGATGGCAAGCGCGCCAAGATTGTCGTGCTGGCGTGATTACACCGTGGGCTTCTTGGAAGCGTATTTGCAATTGTCATTAGATGCAGCTTATCACGTAACGATGAGGTAATAAGTAGGCGGTGAATCAGGATTAAAGCTTTTATTATTACGAAGCATTGTTTACATAGACGTTGATAAATAGATTTATATTGAGTATTTTTATAATATAATCCTGTTGCAATACTAATAATACTATTACAAAAATATTATAATGCTCTTTCAATACTGTTATAATGCTATTATAATACTATTGCAGTACTATTATAATACTATTAGTGTATTTCGTTCGATAATTCATTTTTAAATTGTTTTTACTGTTTTATAACCATAGTATAAATAGTGAAAATAGTTTAAATGTATTTGTCTCGACAGAGGAGGTTTCCGTCGATGCTTGGACAACGTAGAAGACTAGAGACCGTCGACTCGGTAAAAGAACAACTATAGTTATACAGCTATAGCTCGTGATGCACTTGTCATGTCATCGCGACGTTAGCTCCGTGGTTGAGTCCGAGACTACAAACCGTATTCTAAAGTTATTTAAATTACATTAGATTTCACGCTTGCGTACAGATAGCCAATTACAAACTGTTTTATCATACCGAACTTTTGGGCCATCTTTATTACATTAGAAGGTTTATTCTTTTACTTTTTTTCTGATCAATAATACTTATATTTTTGCTTTAACCCCTTCTCAACGATTAAAACAATTGTATACATAAAAAATATTTTCAACTACCTAAAAATTCATCCCATTAATACCTCTTCATTCACCGCACCACAAAAACCCGCTGCCCCTCCTCCGCCTTCTCGATTTCTAAAAACCTCGCCCTTACAATTTCCACTCGACTCCTTCCTTTAACGAACTTAGCTCGCGCGCGACGAGCTTTCCTTCGCGCGGTCGCTCGCAAAAAGTGCACAAAGACTCGCGCGCCAACTCCTCCAGGAGGAAGAGAGAGAGTGAGACAGAGAGAAAAATTACGACGACGCGCAGGTGCCGCTCTCGCGCGCGAGAAAAACGCGGAACAATGAGGCCGCGCGGCGAAACAAAAAGGAGCGCGAGGCGGAAACTAACTCTCAGGGAGTAAGAGAGAGATAGTCATAATCCCGCAGTGCAGTCGTCCGCGAAAATTCCGAGGCGTCATCATTATACGACTGGCGAGGCGCCTTTCGAGAGCTCGAAGTGTGTATCTTTTCTCTCATTCTCGCCGATGGCTTTTTGTTTCGTATAAGGTTTTCGAGCGATGATAAGAGGGAGGGGAGACGGAGAAGGACTTTTTGAAAGGGGTCTTTGAGCGCGCGATGACTTGAGATGACTGTGGGCTATTTGAGGGTTCTCGAGAGATGGGAGATGATTCCGTTTCGTGATTTCTAATGACTCTGAAGGGCTTGAATAAATTATTAATTAACGGGGATTACAACAATAAATATATATATTCTCTATATGCAAAATATAAATTTTTTTATTTATACTTTATTCTAACCTTTTCTTGCTTCGTATAATAATAATAATTCTCCTTTGCAATATTGAAGTATTGGAAAAAAATTGTATATTTCTTTTTGTCCATTTCACTGCGCGCTATCATGCGAAGGAATCATTATAGTGAAAAGGCTAGTTTCTTGTATTGTTATAGTTTATACTTCTGTTATTTCAAATGGATATCTACAAAAATATGTAAAAAGTATTATTTTTCTGTAAAATATTCGAAGCGTGAGCCAATATTAGAATTTTCTAACTTTGCAAACGAACCTTCAAACATATTTCAGTTTTTATTGATTTTTTAAAAATATTCTTGTATTTGTTTACATCGTCAAAACATAACAAAATAATGTTTTACAAATATTATCAAAATAACAAAAATTGTATCTAAAATTTTCTCTCGGTGTTGTTTAAACTGTAAAGTAATATGAGCTAAATTATATTTAAAGTAAACTTAAAATTAAATCAATTCCTAAAATATTTTTCATCTTTACACTAAAATATCAGAAAAAAACAGTATAAAACTAATCAAGGACTAGATGATTCAAACTATCGAATAATCTTTGAATCCTCAACCAGCTAAACAGATGTAATTCTGATTCTAAATCAATTTTAATCCCATAAAAAATGATATTGTTTTTACTTCTTTTCATTAGAATTAGGTTATCGTTGTTATTGCTACGAGTGAGCTATCGCGACTTTTAATAATGAAAAGTGACGGACCCTGTGCTTGAACCTCAACCGCCGACTTTCGAGTCCGAAACACTGTACCAACTGTAGCCACGGCCGCCACCGCTCGACTTTCTGCTAATCGTCGTCATATTGTAATTGTACTCCTTGCCTCTTCTTATTCTGTATATTCGTACGGATATCCATCTGTAGCATTATAAATGCAGAAATTATACACAAAGAAAAAGATTCGCGCTTTTGAGGTAAAAATACCAGTGATTTATGTCAAATTAATGATTCATTTAGGTAGTCTTGCTTCAGGCAAAAATTTCACTATTTAATTCATAGTATAATTTTTTTAAATCTATACCAACACTAGACATCGAAAAATTCACTTTCGATCAACTTATGAATTTTTTGTTTTTCATTCTATTTTGATTTTTGGAAGCTCATTTTGCTTCCTTAACATTTACTTACAAATTCACATCGCGGAAATTACAAAATAATCAATGTATAAAAGAAAAAGTAATCGTTTATAAATTTTCTCTAAACTACTATGAACAATCGGCTTCTTACTAAGGAACTGGGCTACTGACCGTACTGCAACTCCCTTCTAATTCGATTTTTCGTATACCATCTGCATACCTCTATAGACCAAAGTTCGACCCGGGACTCTGAAGTTGACCCTTTGTCGGTCCGTCGAGAGTTGGCGTACGCGCCCTTCGACCTCGTGGCCCGTAGTATATCCCGCGGTACGCTCGGGACGAAGGGAAAGTAGGATGGATTCCCCGGACGACATACATATACACACACATGCATCCTTAGCAGAAAAGAAACGAAAATAAAAAAAAGGGAGATAGCCGAAAACGAAGATAGAGTAATACACAAGACGCTCATAAATTAGGATTCGGCGCTGTAGCTACTGCTGCTGTTGCTGCTGTTGGCCTCGTTTTCCCCTTCGTCGGGTGCAACCCATGACCGGTAAGAAGACAGGGTGACGCTCGTAATAGACAGAGAGCAAGAGAGAGAGAAAGAGAGGGACAGACAGAAGATCTAAGTAAATGAGCGCTGGAAAATGGAACGAGGGAAAGAATAAAAGAAACGAATAAGACGAAGAAGAAGAAGAAGAAAGTAAGAGATTAAGTAAGAAATAGTAAAAGAGCACAAGAACAGAGCGAGAAAACAGAGAGAGAGAGAGAGAGATAGAGAGAGAGAGAGCTCTCGCAATCACGAATTCCGTAAGGGGATGCCGGGCGCTCACCGGAATCAGAAATGGGCCGAATTGAATTAGAGCGAGGGCCGCTGCCGCTGCTGCTCTCCCGTTCGACTTGGGTGCGCGCGCGATACGCTTGTACGCGACGACGACGACGACGACGACATTTGTTGCTCCTTGTCCTTGTCGTCATCCGGCGAGCGTCTGCTGCTGCTGGCGTTCGACATGTTGCCGCGCCCGTCTGGCTTTACGTGTTCGGGAAGGAGGGGAAGTGAAGGCTGTGACTTTTATTAAGAGCGGGATGAATAATTGAGGAGGGATATCGGAGTTCGAGGTGGCTGTTTGGCAGATGATTTGGTGGAAATAGGTTACGGGAAACGAGTTGTTTTTTAGTGGGTTATTTCTTTGTTTCGTGTGGGTGGGTGCGGTACGATGGAAATGTTGAAAACTATGCATAATGGAGTTATGGATTAGAAGATGTGGAATTTGAGGTGAAAGTAATCGAAGAAAATATTCAATTGCAATGATGAGTTTCAGTAAAAAGTTTTGTCATAATGATATGATTTTAAAAATAGATATATAATAATAATAATAGGCATAATAATACCGCATTCTTCCTACAATCTTTTACTACTTGCACTCCTCTCTTGAATAAATAAACCCAGAAACACATGATCTTTTTCACGCTGTTCTTTCCCTCTTTAATAATAATATTTAAAAAATATAGGTAATAATATTTTCTCGTGGTTGTTAATTTTTTTTTGCAAGAAACGACATCGAACATCGCTTTAACAATAAGCGTTTCAAACAAAATTTATCTAATTATCCGTCATTTTTGTTACATTAAAACCAAATCTCGTAATAATTTCCAACATTAATTACATAGAATACGTTGACTAAAATTCCTCTCTCCCCTTCCCGCCGGTTTCTTATTATAAAATTTTAATTAATAATTTAATTTGCGTATCGATCACCGGAAAAAGAATTTGAATCTAATTAAAGCCGTAACGTCTGATAATTGTGCGGGGCAAGAATGTGTCAGTCGATAATTAAACGCTGTGCATACCAACGAAAACGGGCCACCTTTTCGTCAACGCCCCCCGTCACAAATCAATTTTTAACCCCTATCATCCGATAACCTACATATAACCACAGCAGTATTCGAAAATTCATTCCAATCATTCACGTACCGCATTCCTCCTACAACTACTTACATTCCTCGCTTGTATAAATAAACAAACCAAGAAACACACCTTTTTTTTGCGCAATTACGCTCTTTCCCTCCTTCCCTTTAAAAGGCGCGCAACTTATATGTAGCCTACATTTCGCGTGCTGCAAGTATTCGCGTTACTTTTCTTGAGCGCATGCAGATGTACGTATATACATGTACATATACACACACACATACACAAAGATGCGGGCACTTTACGAGCGTTCGCCAAATTACTTTTTGCGGTCAATGGGAATTTTTCGTTCGAACCGCGAGCTCGCGTACGCATGACCGATTCGAATTCTGTGTCCCGGCAGAGGCGAACTGTGTGTGTGTGTGTAAGTATTGGCCGCCGGTCACACGCCGCTGCTACGTCCCGCCCCCGCGTTTCACCTTCCTCTGGCTTCTTCTGGGTTGTGTGATTTTTTTTTACGTTCTTTGGGTGGTGGTGGTGGCGGTGGTGGCCTTTTTTAGTGCTTTTCCGAATCCCCTTTTCTTGAAAGCGAGCTTTTGTCATTCGGGTTTTGCGTGCGCTTTCGCTGCTTATTTTGAGCTATTTTTCGGATTTAAATGGTTTGGTAATTGAAAATGTCAATGGTTGAAATATTTCGGCGACAGACTTTTACGATTGGTATATAAACGTGTGGTTTATAAACATTAAATGCATGGATTGTTATTGTCAGATGCATTGTTGTGTATCAATCGGACGTTTTTTAGAAAAAAATATCGGGTTGTCCGACAGGCTAAATGACAGATTTATAATAGAAAAGGTTCGTGCATAGAGTATAAAATATGATATGAAATGTGTATTAGATAATATTCGCATTTTATTTGATACCTATAAACTTTGTTGACATTTAAAATCCGAAAAGTGAGCGACTTTTTATATGTGCCATTTAAAATCGTCTCGCGTGAATTTCCCAAAAATTTCCTATTAACACACATTACAAAGACACTGCAGACTTCCGATTCCGCTGAAATTCGACACTGGATAATAAATGCCAATCAATCAGTCATCCAATCAATCACCCCCAATTTTCCATTCCCACTTTCCTCTCTCTATCCCTATCTCCATTCTCTCGCTCTTTTTCGACCCACAGCGTTGGTCACTACCTATATACGAATACATGTACCCGTCCTCTCTCTCGACGGGCGAGTGGCGCGCATACATCGCCGTCGGGCAATAAATTCATTTTTATCGCCGGAACAAGACCGAGCCAAATACTTTACAGCCGTCATTACGGGAGGGGTCGGGTGTTCCGAAAAAAGGAGGGAGGAGGCACTTCGGAGAGTAGCAGCAGTTCGAGAGATCGAAACTGCGCAAGAGAGTCCGATCGGCAGGGGGAGAGAGGGAGAAAATTCGTCTGTCTCTCTCTTTCTCTGTGTCGTAAAATGTATTAAAAGAGAAAGAGGGTGAATGTATGGGAAGTGTGTAAATTTTTTTTCCGTCGGGGCGCCGGGACAGAATGTAAAAAGCGATAAAGTTTGGAGTGGTCCGCTCTCTATATCTTTGCGCGCTGTAACAGATATGTCTTGAATAAAAGTGGGTAAACTTTGTCACCAGCGGATTTTTGCTTGCCTGTGTGCGCTTTCGTCTGTATATTTTGTATGGTATTCACTATATTTACGGTATCCTACGAATTTATACTTTTATCTAAATGAATTTTTGTCAAATACTTAGTGAAATTGTTCAATAATTTATCATAAAAATCACTGGATCGTAGAATATCGTGAACAAATACGTGGTTATACAAATATCAACAGCTCTCTCTCTCTCTCTCAATAAAAGTAACAAAATATATATACGGAAATCCAGAGAGACGTCATCTCGTATACGATTGACTTCTGGCGAAAACAATTAATTATGCACGCAGCGAACCTTTCCACAACCAGTTGTTGACCATTCACACGTGCCAAATACAAATGGAACGGCAATACGAAAAATTGATGTATCACTGTACCGGAAGTTCCGCCACAATCCCCGCACGCAAGAATCTACATAATATTCTTCGCGTGGATTTTCCGCTCGCCTTGGTGCATATATACACGGCCGCGGTCGCGAATTGTTCTGACAGGATGGGTTAATTATTGACGGGCGGAAAATGAGGGAAAATTTTCGGGATTTCGGGAAATTAAACGGGTGCGCTGATGCGATCAATGAACGGGCCGGTAACTGACACTTTGATACTCATCGTTGGGACGTTCGAATAGAGTTTCGCGCGCGCGTTACTTAAACATTATTTTATGATTAGGTGGTTCCCGTTGATTAACGTCGCGCTACGCGGGGAAATAGACACGGGAGTTCTTAACTTTATGTCGACTGCGTATTAATATGAGCGTTCAATATTTGCGTTTAATGCATTGATTATCAGTGTCATGAGTATTATTGATGGTTGTTTGAATGTGTAGTCGTTTACTGAAAAATAAATAGTCGCGATGTATAATATTCATCGCACTGAAGAACTCAATTTATTGTATAAGGGTAATTGGTCTGAATAATTTCGGTTCGAATATAATCATATTTATTATACAAAGACCATTCATTCTATAATTACAAAATTATTAATTCACACTAAACACAATTCCTCTCATAAAAAAATGATGGCAGGATGTTGTGAAGATTTTGAAGAAGTGATATGATTGACTAATGAGTAAATATCTGATTTGAGTGGCGCCAACATTTAAAATGTTCTCTGATATAAAATGAATATTTCGATTTGAATTTAGAAAAACTTTTAAGTGAGCATTTGAATAAAATAAATTGATAGAATAATCATTAAGTTATTGAATTAATTAAAAGTTCGTATTAAATAATTTCGTTATAAAATAAATACTGTTTTGATTTATTTTCTAACCTCAAAAACGAATTACCTAGTGTAAACATGTAGATGCTTTCTGAGTGGGAATGTTGATTAAAGAAAAATGCAATTATGAAGTGGAAAGTATTTCTCGTTGAATATTATTACATTAGATTACTATATTAGGAAATTGAGCGCGCGAAGCGCGTATGGATTTTGCTAGTCATTTATAAATGAAACACATCAACCAATCATAACTTATGCACCACCTCGCTGCACCAAGTAACCTAACCTTCAATTCCAACCGTTTGTCCCAAACACACCCATCATCGCCCTCTTCGACAAAAACTCAAAAGCACCCGCTGATCCTATAATTCCGCCACCACCGCTCGCTCCATTAATCGTTGAATAAAGTTGAAAAAATTCCCCGCCTCTTCTACACAGAGAACGGGAAAAAGTCGCGCGTGGGTATCGGCCGCGGGAATTACGTTATGCAAAACCTCTCGGCGGAGAAAGACGCGCGTCGTCGTCGTCGACATGCTCATCACGCGCACTTTTTTTCCCGCCCGGTAATACCCGGCTATTTTGCGTGTACTTCTTGCGAATTGTTGCGCGCCGCCGCCGCTGCTGCTGTCGTCGTCTTATTTTGCATCGATCGGTATTAGCGAGAGCAGAAGGAGGTTGGGCTAGATTACGTGGTGATACGCTGGTGTCAAGTTTTGCACAAAGATTCGATTGTAGTGAGGATATAGTTTTGTTTTTGTTTTTTGTTTGTCGGTGTTCTAAAATTGGTTAGCTGGTAAATGTGGAGGTTATGTTGAGAAATGTTTTTGATATAATTTTGAAAGACGATTTCATATTCCCTGGTGGGAATTTAAAAAATTTTATAACTAATAAATAACTGATCATTTATATTAGAAACTTGCTATAAAATAGAAATTTCTCTTATCCAGTCTCTAGCTCCCGGTGAAACGCTTTTTTTCCTATTATTTGGCCATTTAATAGATTGAAAAATAGAATGACTTTTTCGAAGACAAGCACAAGCTTGTTCTTGAGTATTTTAAAGGTATTAAAACTGATTATTTTCCTTAGTCTGGAAATAGCTAGCAGAAGGCTTGCTGTTATGATAAGGAGTGAGAGAGACAGAATCAGATGGAGAAATAAAAGTTTTGCTGAATTATTCATAGAATGAGTACAACAAATGATTTTTTAGTTAATGTTATTTATTTATATTTTGGTAAGCCATCCAATGCACTTTAATGCTCTTTCATCAAAGATAAAATTAGTAAGTAAATCAAATACGAATATTTTGTTGTTACGTCAATCTAAGAAATAGTCAAATAATGGTCGAAAAATTGTTTCATCATAGCGATAATTAGCCAGTTTTACTAGCTGTTTTCTAACTTCTTGGCCATTTCATGTAGATGAATTTCTACCAGGGTTTAAATGCATTTTATTTGCCATTTAATATTCACCTTCTATCCAAAGTTTCTTCGTGAAATACTTGAAAAAGATTACGCATTATACCATTTTTTGTATCTTACTTTAATTATTAAACTATTTTTTCCCCCTGAGAAAATGTAACAATATGTCATCTATATTTTAATGCAAAAACTTAATACTGACTCTCAATATCAGAAATTGCAATTATAATTATCGAATTTCGCCAATATTGATACCCGCCGTTGGCTTTCACCATTGTGCATACACGTTATTCCCCAGAATCTTAATTGCTAAGTAATTAGAATCAGCATTAGTAACCATCGAGGGTTAATTTGTAATGTGTCAGCGCTTGTAATCGTACGTAACTCGATCCCGTGTTTACGCATATGCTCATTACACTTTAGATCTTCCATTAGACGCAAATTGCGTTCCAGAAAATTCGGTTCCAGTAAATTCTGCAAATTCACTTCTACATATCGACTGATCGTTTCCAATTTCGAAGAATTCCCGTACCACATTCTTAAAAATACTTTCCGCTCGCCACAACCAGTTCAATCAAGCGCAAAAGGAATAATTTCCTTGTTTCCTGATTCACCTCGTCCCGCCCGCGCTCTCCTTAAACCAATCGTCTCGTTGTTTCAGCCCCCGCTACAAAAAGAAAAAGAAAAAAGTCCGTCATCACAGCGCGCGGGCCAATAACGCAATTTACCGGGCGCATCGCGAGCATCATTTTTCTTCCCCCCCGCGCGCTTCCCAGTCAATTTTCCGCCGATCGCTCTTTCATTATGCGCTGGTTTCGCGATGCGCGCCCACGCGTTGCTCCGGCTACCGTAAGACAGCTTCCCCGCAGACAGAAATTCCTCTGTATTCTTCGTACTTACTCCTTTTGCCATCTCTCTCTCTACCCTCGAGCCTTCTCTTTTCTTCTCTCTTTTCTCTGTGGCCCTGCCTTTGACTTTCTTTTTTCGCCCCGGTCGAGCGGAGCGCGATAAAAAAGCTTTTATGGGGGCGCGGTTCGCCGCCGCGTCTGAGCGGCTTTTAACGTATTCTTGTAAATTCATCACCTTCTTTCTTCCAGCAGCCAGCGCGAGCGCGCTCCTAAGTGAAATTCGAGTCAATGCGCGCAACTTTATGAGCACTCACGACGTAAATCAGACGCGTCCGCGCTCTTAATTATAATTTATCTCTTTCGCCACGGATTTGGTATGTGGTCAGTGTGTGTAATTGCGAGGTCCCCGGGGGGGAGAGATGCGATGTGCACAATAGGTTCGAAATAATTTTGAGGCGATTTTCTCCTGGATAAGATTTTATTGTTGCGAGAGGAAATGTTCTTTTTTTTACTGCATTAAGGAATTGTGTTTTTCTTTCTTTCAGTTAAGAAATTATGCAATTCTATAAAATATTTTCAGAAGCAATTTTACGAGTATGATTGTGGACAGTAAATATGTCTTGGAGTAGATATTTCAGTATGCAACTAATATTAAGTCTCCAAAGGAGCTTTAACAATTGTATGTTTGAATAAACTTACCATTTTGTGGATGAGATAAGTAATACGAATAATCATATTCATATTCTTAAAATAAATATTCATTTTTGGGCCCTACATCATAAAAGTATCTATTAAAAAATCTTCTATCTCTCTATCTACAAGGTTGAAAATTGTGTGTTTTGCATAGTTCAATGAACGATTATAGAATTGTGTATAGAATAAAAACAAAAAATGTGTGTTTAAATCCCATTTACTTGAAATTAGTAATTAGTACTACAAAAATTTTGTATACTTTTTGCCCAGTAAGTCTTAATTATATAGAAAAGTGTATTACTGATTTCGTTTTTGACGCAAAAATCACCCTTGGTTCTGTGATTTTTTACCAATTTGGTACTGTAACCTATTTAATTAATAAGTTAATCAAACCAACTTTTTTTTAATATACTTTTGTAAATACTACAAATACATTAACTTTTAACCTTTAGGCTGCGAGGAAATTTCAGTACAAATTGACCTCTCAGAATATGTAAAATGTATACATAATATCACTGGATATCTCAGATAGAGTCGCTGACCTGACTGCTGGTCCATATATCGACCAGACCCGCAGGCAACGTAAAGTACAATGTAAAAAAATTTGTCTCTTTTGTTATGAAGATTTGAGAGGGTATTTCTATGTAATTTCACGCGTTGAATATGAAAAAAATAGTAACAAAATTCTCGCAGACACCCTTGACCTTGAAAATTTCAAGGTCAATAATGTTTTGAGAAATTTTAAAACTATTTGTTATGTATTCAGAACATCAAATTTGATCTAAAAACTTCAAATATTCTTTGTCTCTAGAGTGGTCCATATATCGACCACCCCCGCAGCTAAAAGGTTAAACTACGGGAAGGCCGATATATAGGCTCAACCCATGATATGAACTTTGTACATAGTTGACGCATGATACAAGACATAAGTTTGGACACTTTTGAAGGACGTTTTGACATCTCAAATCCCAGCAGTCTAAAGGTTAACAGAGAGATACATATCAATTTATCAATATTATTCAAGGAAACATACTCATTACTCCCTTATCACTTGCAAGAAGTAATCCATTTTCCAGGATAAGAAGTAATTTCCTTAAGAAAAAAAATGCTCCCAACCTGTCAGCATTGAAACTCGCAACAAATATATTTCACTCCCCACTAACCATCTTCGCACTAAATTCGCAGAATCTGACGAATCTCTCCGTCAAAACCCCCTTCAAACAAAATACCAGCCGAATAGAAAATAAATTACGATAGATGAGATTTAATTTAGTAAAGTGAGTAAAAATATCTCTCTCTCTCTCTCTCTCTCTCTCTCTCTCTCTCTCTCTCTCTCTCTCTCTCTCTCTCTCGTTTTCTGTTTCTCTCCGTGTAAAATCCACGCGAGACCTTAGGGTCTGGCGCGGGCTTAATTGCGTGGAGCTAGTTGACCTTTTTTTCTAGCCATTCCAGTCGTCGACTCTCTCTCTGTCTCTTTATCTTTCGTCGACGTATAAAATAAATTCCAGCTCGACTTTACCGACGCGCGCGCGCACACTTGCGCACGGTATTTTGCGTAGAGGAAAGATTTAAGTCTATCTTCAATTTGCTCGTGGAAATCCTCTTGCGCAAATCTGCTCGGCTCTTTTTCCCGGGCCTGTACTGCTGCTCCGGCTCTTCCACCTCCTTCCTCCTCCTTTTGCTCGTCGCTGCTTATGTCTAAGAGGTTTTTTGATTGTTGTAGCTGAAGTGGTTCAAATGCCAGTTTCTCTTTACTGTCAATTTTTATTACTTTCAACATAACAAAGTTGTTAACAACGTAAGTGACATAAAAGTATATCAAAATAAGTGTATTAAACAAATAGAATCAATGTAAAGTCAGACATTGAGAAAAATCTCTTTTTGAGTTAGTACATTTTTTTCGAAAATAATTCCATTATTGCAAGTAATGCATAAAATGATTTTTAATTAATAGGCTAATTGCAGTAGGTATTTAAAATAATCCTTTATCCAGGACACAATCTTTCTACATCACCATGAATCAGTGAAAAATAGAGCTTAGAGAGGAGCTTATATGAGGAGAAATATTCACTTTATGCGAGTATCATAATGGGCAAGAAGAATTGTTTTTAAATTTATTAATCAGTATTATAACAGTTCTTATTGAATGTTAACACTAAATTGTCTTATTTGGGTGGAATAAAAAGCATTAATCATTTTGAATGCTTACATTCATTTAAAGTAATTAGATAAAAGAAGACCATTGTAATTTTGAGAGACGTTCGTAGTAATATATTTGTTTAAATAATGGACCTCAACAAACGAGTTTTAGGTAAAATTCTTTATTTATGCCGACGTTTCCAGAGTGAATTTTACTCTCCTCTTCAGGGCATATAAAGTTACATTCTACCTTTTGGCATCGTTAAGGTCGAAATTTGGAACATATAACGAACATTTGTGCAGGATCGGTTCCTGCAACTTAACGATGCCAAACGGTAGAATGTAACTTTATATGCCCTGAAGAGGAGAGTAAAATTCACTCTCAAAACGTCGGCATAAATAAAGAATTTTACCTAAAACTCGTTCATTGAGGTCCATTATTTAAACAAAAGAAGACCATGACTAAAATCGAAAAATCTAGTTATATTTAAACAACATGCCTAGTTTATCCATTTAAATGTCAGTCATTCTCGCAAAACAGTGAGGCTACTGCGATACAAATGTGACAAAAGGAATTTCTCTTTCCCGTAACACTATTTTTCTAAAAGCCAAATCCTGTTAGCACAGAGTGTATCGCTTTCGTGAGTATTATTTTCCTTACCTACTTCTCTAAAAATACTTCTACTTGTCTTGAAAATTATCAACTCAAACAAATAATTAGCCAAACAATTATCGCTAATTTGCATGGAAATTAAATCTTTCTATACAAAGCCTTTTGCGGAGCAACAATGGCTAAATCTAGCAGAAGAATCGCGGCTTAACGAAGCCAAACTGAGCAGCAGCAGCGGCTGCGCCCTCATCTTTAAGATTCGTTAAACACAATTAACAACGATTACAATGCGCCTTTCCACTGCGCTTTCCTGCTACAGACCGAGAGCGAGAGCGAGAAAATGCAAAGGAAGCTCTTGAAAATCCAAAAGCCAGGGCGGAGAAAAACAGCTTCGAACAAAAACACGACGACGACTACGTGGCACAGCGTTAAAGAAGCAGAAAGAGAGAAAGGCGGAGGAGGAAACAAAGTGGGAGCTCCCCGGATACAAGACGACGACGACGAAGAAGAGGAACGAGATGGAGGAAGAGAGGTGGTCCGGCCATTCACGCGACGATCTTTTCACGCGGGGAGCTAATTAGTTTCCTGTGTCGCCGGCTCTTTCCTTGCGCGCGTGCGCGAAAAAACTTCATTGAAGTTTTTGTCCGAGTGTTTTCGCGCCGATAACGCCGAGAGGTGTTCTTTCTTTCTTTCTGGCCGGGCTGCGCATTATGCCGATTCCAAATTGAATGTCGGGCGAGGGTGAAGTTGGCGGAAAGGTGTTGTGGTTTGTTGTGGGAAGAGAGTGGGGCGTTGTTGTTGGGATTTTTGTAAGTGGCTTCGGGAGCTTTTGTGGACTCGAGAGTTATTCTTTTCGGAAGAAGTGAAAAAACGTCTTTTATCCTCGATTTGTTATGCAGACAACGTCGTCTGTCTGATAGTCCTTGATCAACTTTATCCTCGTAAAAAAATTCATGTTATTCGGACTTTTTGCTCTTTGCGGTTGTTGGTGAGTAAACGTGACCAATACTCTTTTTAAGGGAGTTTCTCAGGGTCTGATCGGGCGTGGTGCGGGGGGCAGCCCAGGTGCTAATAGGTTATGTCGAATTATGTCGAAAGTGTATTGTCAACGATTAGCCGACGTCAAATCTTATTAAATTAGTTAATTTCGAATAGAAATAAACGATGAATTCCTTTGATCTTTCGCTATAATAATTACAAAAACTTTAATTCAACTGTTGAGAATTTTTATTTCATTCGTCAACATTTAATGACAGTTATGTGGTATAAAAACTTATGGGTCTGAAGTTTGCATCGTTGGAATGCAACGAAATAATTTTTTACAATTAATTAAAGTTACTAAACAATAAAAAATGTTATCTAAACCTTTGTTATAAAGCTATTTTATACTATAAAATACTAATTCTTCGCGCGAAATTAAAATTAATGAATATAACTTTGAAGTAAAATCGATTTTTTTTTCATTTCGTTGAACTCCAACGTTGCAAACTTTTGACCCATAAAAACTTTCACTTGCCATAAGAACACATGTTAAATTCCCATTGTTTACATTTATTTTTCTCTACAATAAAACGATAACAAAATCTCAAAAAATTTATGAAATATTTTCTCAGTATATAGAATCATATGTATTTTTTATCAAAATTTTTCGACATTTTTTAAATTCCTGATAAACGTCCTTAAATACAATTTAATTTATAATTATTTTAAGGTCTGCACATTCTTTTAACCTATCTGATGAATATATGATTTTGATTAACAATCTCTTCGGTAATCTTGTATCAAGTGAAATAAATAATATATCCAAGGTCATCTTTTAATACACCGAGTCATCTGAAATATATTCAATTATAGTACGCGATTACACATTTCACGAATACAACATCTCAATCACGACGTTCATCCAATCGGAATACTCCGTTAAACGAGGTATTCACCGGACCCCCGACAAAATCCTCAATCACTCCGTCCCACAATCCCTCCACCCACACACCCATACCTCTTCATTATTACTCTTCCCTTTCTCCTCCTCAATAAAACCACAACACCGCACAAAGACCACAAAAATCCACCTCTGTCTATCTCTGTCTTCCTCTCAAAGAAGCCTCTCTTTCTCACTCACGATAAAGCCTCACATTCCATTATTCCGTTATTTATTCTTTCAATTTATCTCGCACAATGCCCGCCAGTTCCGTCTAATATTCATCCACCCGCCGGCCCATCGGATTACGCGATTAAAAAAAAAAGAGAAAAAAATCAACGCGCGACACTCGCGTTATCGCCTTGGCGGAATTTGCATCGGCCGATCCTCCCCCACCCCCGTCGATCGCACGGCGGCGGCGGCTGCCCCGACGGTTTTGTAAATGAGGCCGCGTCGGCGGGGGTCAATTGTTTTTTCCCTATCCCCCTAGTCTCACCCTCCGGCGCCCTGTAAACAGGTCAGGGAATAAATCCGGGCTTAGCGCGCGAGCGCCGGGCTTAAAAGCTCTTAAAGCGGCCGCTTTCTCTCTTTGTGTGCCTCTCTCTCTATATATCTATGTACGCGTGTGTATGTGTGTGGGTGTGTGTCTCTTTGGTCGGATGCACAAAGGCCAGAGCCAGAGCAGCTCGCTCGTCCGTCAGTTTGTTCTTCTTCCTGTTGTTGACGCTGCGCGCCACGATGCGTTGCTGCTGCTGCTGCTGCTGCTCGTGTCTCTGTCGAGTGTGTTCGCGTTCCTTTTTTTTTATTTTATTTCGGGAAGAGTGCGCACAGAGGGAACGAGGAGGAGGGAGCTTTGACGAGACGGGAGAAGAGAGTTCGGTTATCGATTGCACGATAATTTCGAGGTTTATTTTGTTAATGAGGCGGGCGCGCGGGGATAATGGAAACGCAGAGAAGAGTGTTTTCTTTGTGCGGGGAAAAAAAGATTTGAACCGGTTTTGGTGTTTTAATAGCATTGAGCTTTCATTGGAAAAGGTGGATTTTAAGAGTAATTATTTATATATGCAGCATCGATACTCATTATTTTTAATATTAAAAAGCTTCTTATCGTTATGATAGTATTATTCATTTATTATTTAAAAAAGAAAGAGTAATTTTATCGTATTACTGCATAACAACGATAAGCAGTGGCATTTACGCATTGTTAAAAAGACTAATGAAAACAATAATAAGAATAAAAATGAAGATAACTTTTCGTTTGGTAATACATTCATAAAGCGCAGAATGAAATAAAAGATTAGTATATAGCATCTATTGTTCAAAAATAATTAGCTATCGTAGCTTTTATAGATTACCGTTCCAAAGTTTTTGCGTTTCCGTTGCCTTTTCTTTATGACAAAACTTGCACCATTATCACAATTCTCAGCTCAAACCAAATATATTAAAAAAAAAAAAAACATTTTCGAGCCGCACATCAGACTCTCCAAAAACAACGATCCCCGTCCGAAAACAAAGCACCAAAAAGGTAGACGACAGCGCGCGCTCGGCTGAAAACACGCGCGTCCTGGTGTCTCTTGCTCTAGCGTCGGTACCGTCCTCCTCCTTCTCGCGAGTGTTTGAGCGGAAAGTGTACACACCCGTAAAGAGCGAGCGAAAGAGACATCTTTTATTGTGTGCAGGCATACGCAATCTAGGTTAAACTCGCCCGCCCATTGTCTTTCTCTCCCCCTCTCTCTCGCATACACTCGTCGCTCATTGTTCCGCGCGCTCGCGTCTTCCCTCCATTTTCGTCTCTCCCCCCTGCATTCAGCCGGGGATCCGGAAGAGGAGCGATCTATCGACGCGGCATCGGGAACGCATTTCCAGAAATATCGCGGCCGCGCGATCTCTTTCAGCGTCGCATAAAAACTGTGTCCGATCCTCTCGCAGAGTCGAGGACAAGTACAGTTTTTTTGTCTCGGAGGAGTAGTTGTAATTTCTGTTGCGAGATCGCGGAGCTTGATATTGTATTTAGCGGGGAGCGAGTGACGGGAGAGCGAAAAGGGAAGACCGTGATGGAGTGATTTTGCTTTTGTCGTGTATGCTGTAACTGCTGGCCAGTTTTAGTTTGAAAGTTGATGTTTACTTGGTATATTGATATTTAAGGGATATGAGAATTGTTATTTTGGAAATAATTAATTGGAAAACTTAAACGGAAACTTGTATTTGTTGGGCTGAATTTAAGGAAGGAGAAGCAATTATTATTCCACGTATAGAAACAAAATTTTGGATTAGACTAGAAAGATTCACGCGCAAATCGCGCGCTTATTGTTTCTTCTTTTCAGACGTTTTCAAATTAAAATTTTGAATTATAACCATTTATTTTCCTATTAAACCGTATCAACTGCTTATATTTCCATTTACTTTATATTAATTTTAGTGATAATATTTAAGGATATTAAATTTTAAGGTTAAAAATTTGAAGCAATAAAAATATTTAACTTTTATCCAATCACGTATATTCGTAAATAGGAACATTCACCAATCAGGTATTACAGATTATAAGAATCAGCCAATCACAATTGTTTTATTTTGGCTTCATTTTCCGGTCATCATTTTTAAATAGAGAATTAACGATTCCAAAATTTTGCGAACCACGGCATCACGTGACCAAGCATGATGTCAAAGATGCACATTCAATTCATCCTTTCCTTCCTTCTCAAATCCTAATGCCACCAACAAATCAAGATATTTCTAAAAGCCATAACTCACGTATCATTTTCTAATATTTTCAAATTTTTTCCTTTCAAACTCCCCGCCCGCGATACATTTTGCACCCAATGACCTCAAAACTTCCACCCGCACTCTTCCCAAAAACTTCCCGAGAGTTCCTGCACCTTCAGCGAGCTATCAACACACAGCTCACGACGAAAACTACTGCGAGATGAAAAATGACGCGGTAGCATTTGATTTACCTCTCCCGAGTCGAAAAAGAGCGCCTGGACTCTTCCGTCCAGCGACAGCCGGCGCGACGAAGACGAAGGTGCACGCGCACGCCCGCCCGTATACATTATATATATACTCGAGTGAGAAAAAGCTCAGAACCGCCGCGCCACGGGACGTCCGCGAACTGGGGCAAGATGTTTGTTCCGCGGTCTCCTCTCAAAGTCGCGTAGAAATTAAAACGGAAAGGCTCGAGAGCCGAGGCTTTCATATCGGCGGTAGGATGCTTTGACGAGTGCGAGTCGCGCGATTTCAAATTACCGCGTGGAGAGAACTTCGTTCGCTATCTCTCTCTCTCTCTCTGCATAGCGAAGTTTTCTCGAGCATTGATGCTCCGCGGCCGGATGCGGTGCTTTTGTCGGTGGAGGTGAGTTGTTTTTTTCCTCGTCCTTCTTTGCCGAGCGGCTCTTCTACTTTGTCTCCGTAAAATGTTTTCCGAGAGAAGGAGAGTCTCTCGTTGGTTTGGCGGGGGATTTTTTTTTATTTTTGTTACTGGCTGGGTTGGCGCCGCGAGTTAAAAGTTATGATTCCGGCTGAGGATTCAAGGTATTGCCGGAGAAGTTGAAGGTAGAATAGCGGGTAAAGATGGAAACTCCGAAGGATTTCGGCGGTGACGGGGAAAGTCATTTGAATATTGCGTTAGTGGATAACATGAGATTATGAGGTTAATAGTACTCGTAAATGTTGAATATTGAATAATTGGCTTTTGTAGATTATTATTGAAGAAAATCGCGATTTCGCGGATAGATGATATAATTTCCATTGTAAAGGGATTGATAAAATATTGTAAATTATCGGATCGATTAAGCCAATATAGTATGAATCATTTAGAATTGATCATTTAGGTCAATCTTTCAGTTCTACGTTCTTCTGAAACAATATTCTAAAGCTGTAAAGCAGTTCATGATGATGCACCCCATAAGTTTGGTAATAAAAACATCGTTAGGACAAGCCAGATTCATATCGTTCCATCATAAATCATAATTACAGCATAACCTCTCAATAGTCGTTTTACCTTCTTCCTGGAACATAATGCCACTACCATACTGTACTATATAAACCATAATTTCTAATTGCTTGTCGTCAATGTTGTTTTAGAATGGAAGTTTCACGTTTGTCGAAAAATACTTCTCTACAGGTTAATAGCACTGTTAAGAAGTCGCCTAAGATATGAATAATAATTATTTAATTACAATCTCATAATCACTTACAAACTTTGAATAACTGTTCTGGTACTAATTGTCTATGTTTTACTACGTACACTTTAATTACTTGTCATAACTTCACAATTACAGAAACTTCTACAGCACTTACTACATTTAGATGTACGTTGCTAATGATTGTTAAGGTGGTGTATAGTACTCCTGCATTTTGTTTTATCGACAGAACACGGTAAATTCTATATTATCAAAATAAATATATCGAATTACGTCTTATAAGGAGATAGTTGCCCTGCGCAATGTAATAATTTACCATCCTACGCAGTTTTGAGCCCAAAAATCGACAGCACCCTAAACAATTTTTGAAACAAAAATAACTGAAATTTCGTTAGAAAAATGTTGTAGAATGCCGTTGATATTTGGACTCAAAACTGAGTAGGATGATAGATTATTACATTGCGCAGGGCGACTATCTCCTTATAAGACGTAATTTGATATATTTATTTTGATAACATAGAATTTACCGTGTTCTATCGGTAAAACAGAATACAGGGGTATGACACCCCCTTAATATCTTTAATTTTTTTTCTTTCTACTCTCGCCATGTCATACAACAACTTTTTTTCCTATACAAAAAAACAAATATTCCCAACTCCCAACTGCTTTCTCTCCACCATCCAAAAAACCTCACCCCAAGTCACATCTGCCTAAACCTCCCTCCCTCCATCCATAATCAAATTTCTCCACACCCGGCACATTCCTCTGTAAACTCTTAACCCCCTTTCCGTTCGCAATTTAAGAATTGCAGTCACGAAACGCAGCGGGAAATTCGACGCGCGATAACTCGGTAATTGTCACGCGGGGTGCAAGGAGAATAAATTCGCATGCGCGCGCGTGCGCGTCGCAAAAAGGCGGTCCTTTAAATGCGATTAACGCCGAGTGACGGGACGCGAATGACGGCGTAATTAATCAAAACGACAGCGGCGCTGGTAGCGGTGGAGAGGAGACGAGACGAGAGGATGAGAGTGGAGGTGCGCGCACGAGCGCTCGTTGAATTTTAATACGTGCTCGAAAAGCGTCAACAAGTCGGCGGCGGTGGGCAACGATGTGAATTGGATGCCGAAGAGGCTGAGTTTCGCTGCTTGAGGTTGGTGCGGTTTTTCAGGTGTATTGGTATACGAGATGTGCTTTCGGATTGTCATGAGTTCGCGCGCGCGCGAGAATTGCAATAAGTTGGTCGATTTGGTGAGTATTTTGTGTGCTTTTGTGTGTACAAGTGCGGTACGAGTGCTCGGATTTTATCTAATAGAATTGTAACTATTTAAGTGTAGATACATTTTTTTTTCATAAAGAGAGAAAAAGTGTTTTGGAAACATTACTTTTTTTATAGGAAAATTTACTATAGCAAATTTTACTTTTTGAAATAGTAACTTTTATGTTTGCTGAAACAAAATATCACAGTATCAGTTAATTTTCTACAAAAGTCATAGTAATTAGTATTTCAAAAAGTAAATTTTGCTGGAAATATTATAAAATATTATTATTTAAAAAGTAAAATTTTCCACAAAAATCATAAAAATAACTATTTAAAAAATTGAAAATCCTACATGACTAATGCGACCCAACGCTGCTGCTACATGAAAATAGTAAATTTTCTAATAAAAAAAGGAAAATAAAAAAAAAAATTCCTCGTGTATCTTTGATTAAATAGGCTAGCATTTCTAGAAATTTATGATGTCTTAATTTTATTATACTATCAAACAATTAAATTACCATTTAATCACCTTATACTCCAAGTTCACATTCCACCTATTTAACCTATTAAAGACCCTAAGGCACACACGCAACTCCAACCCAAGCACCGTAAATATTGGCACTTGCGCTCGTGATAGCCCGAGAAAAATTTTCCGCCCCCACCTGACCGCGAACAGAGTTTCCCTTTTTTTTCTTCTCTCTCTCGCTTCTCTCAAAGAGCTTTCGAGAGCTATACACACAATCGGAGCTTTTTATTAATATTTCGCGGGGGATGGGGGGAGCGTCAAAGCAAAATGTCGTTCAAAGGCGCGTCTTATCTTCACGAGTGAGTAATTAGAGAGTTTTTCTCCGCGTCGTCGGCGTCGTCGTCTTCGTTCCTTATATAAGATCGCGGCGGCGTTTGTATATCGCGACGGGCGGAAAAGAGAGAGAGAGAGGGAAAGAGAAAGTGGAAGAGACGGTGGTCGCTTTCAGAGCAGTCGCGAACGAGAGCGCAAGCGACGAGAGATCTTGAATAAATACTTGATCTGATTGCAATCAAATTGTGCGTAAAGTTGAAAGAGGATTTTGCCCGCTTTTTGTTGGCGGGCTTGTGTACACTTCAACAATTTGTTTATTTGCGAGGGAAAAATGTTCTGGTTCAAGAAATACATACTTTAATTCAAATATATCGGTTACACGAGATACTGCGTATGAACACGTATAAAGCAATGATGTGATCTATTTACTTATAGAAGATACATACATTTATTTAAATATAGCTTCAATAAAAGATACATAAATATTTCTTTTTTTTAAAGTATCTGTTATTATGGCCCTAACATTCCCGCAATAACTTAGTTTTTCTTGCTGAAATTATTATGTCGTATAGTTAATTTAGACCATTCATATAGAAATTAAATGACTTTTCGAAGAAAAACAATACTGAAAGTAAATGAATTAATATATATACAACATAAGCAAATAAGTTCATTCATAGATGTATACATAGAAAACGACATTTCATAGAAATTCAATTCTCTGTATATCCATTTGGGTAATAAACAGTGTACTCGATTCGTTATTTTGTCATCAAATAAGTTTCGACATCCGGATGAGATATTCAATTAAAATATTGGCAATTTTAGTGTTTACTCGAATAAAACCATTCTGGAATATGAACCCTTTTTATTAAAGTAAAACTTTTCATCTACTAAAATAGACCATCAATTTAATCGATACCTAATTTCCCTACAGAACCTAAATCATCTTCTATCTATCTCTATTGCTTCCACTAAACTGACACATCAATTTGCTCCTTTGACCTTTGAAAACAGCGAACGATTTTAATCTGTAATTCCAAGCTCAAAAACTCCGTACAACGACAGAAAACAATTTCGCCGCACAATTACCTCGAGAAACTAACTCAAGACGCTATGCCATTGCTGTAGCCGCTGCGACTACTACTCCCTTTATCCATCGACTCCTCAGGGCGTTTGAAAACCCACAGCGGCATACAATTGCCGCGCGCGCGCGCGTGTAATTTCCACGTTAGCAGCGCAATTCGAGCTAGGCTCTCGCGTGTCATCCGCATGACGTTTACTCTGTCGTGCGCATGCGCGTGCTCGCGGGTCCCTTTGTCGAGCGCGAATTCCTCATTTTCTCCTAGGACGGCCTGGAGGTTCTTACGGCAGCGGTTTAAGGCGATGGCGACGTCGTGGCGGTGATATAGCAGAGAGGAAGTGTTGCCGCTATTGACGGTGGTGAATTCGATATTGTTGATAGAGGTAAATGAGGTTGTTGCAGAAGATTCTTTGGAGTTTGTTTGAGATCGCGCAGCGTAAAGTGACTCTGAGAGGTACTTGGATGTCCTTTTTGACTTTGATCTACTTGGATGGATAAAACTTACTTTTATAAATGACAATGAAGTCTTATTTAAAGGATTAATATATTTATAATTCAAAATGCAGTAAGGTACGATAAACTCTGAAGTGGTTGAAACAAAAAGTTTCTAACGATCGTTTTAATCTTTAATTTACAATATCTTCAATAAAGTAGATCACAAATTGGACGAGCTTTTTGATCACGTAGAATAATCACTTCATAAACATGTGCATCATTTATTTTTCCAGAAAACTTTTAGATCGAGAATCTTTCACATGAAAATAAATTTCTCAAATTTCTGGCACGTGTCAAGCTTTCAAGTATCTAGAACCATTTTTCCACTCCTCTAAGACATTCCTGACATTAAAACGCGAAAGTGATACGTTTCCGTAATGCCTTTCTGTTTGGGGTTTTAGAGCCGTTCCTTTGGAAAATCTTGTAATCGCCTTAGCCGCCGGAGGTTGGCTGTTGTGCCGAGCGTAGCACATTTCAACTTGTCTCGTTTTCCACTTAACTACCGGCCTACGTAGCGAGACTCGCTAAGGTAGAAAAATGTTTCTCTGCCGCTGCTGCCTTTGGCCGAATAAAGCTTTTAAGGAGAGAGAGAAAGAAAAAAAAAAATTAGCACGCTAACCATCTGACGTCATTCTACGAAAAATATTTTTAACGCGTTAAAAATAATACCAAAAAAGTAATATTCTTTTATTTACTCTTCTAAAGCTGTTTTGTTGTACCCATGTCATTCTACTTTGATAGCGACACTACGAACACCATCTAGCGACATTTAAACGTATTTTTGAAACGACCTAAATAAATTTTCCATTGAACTAAGAATCTTTTCTTCCAAATAACCATAGAAAGCATCATTTTCTCCACACCCAAAGAGCCTCAAATCGCAATTGCACAAAATTGATCAATTCTCGGCAAATTCCTAGAAAATCATCGCTCTTAATACCACCAGCGTATGCGCCTTCGTTCCTCCCTCTCTCCCTCTCGGCGCGCTATCCTCGCAATAAACCCACTCTAGCACGCTCGCGTGCCGCTCCTCTCCGATATACCTACCTTTCTCTCTCTCTCTCTCTCTCTCTCTCTCTCTCTCTCTCTCTCTCTCTCTCTCTCCTTCTCTACGTTCTACGTGAGCGACGACGACGATGCAGCGCATAACCAAGATTGCAGGGCATCGGCCGCGTGCGCGCAAGGCTTCCGGCTTTCTCTCTTAGACGCGTGTGCGCCCCCTCGTCTTAATTGCCGCCCTAAAGCGCGACGATTTAAGTCGACCTGAAATATGACTTGCTCGCTGAGAAGAGAGAGAGAGAGAGAGAGAGTAGCTGAATGCTGCTGCTGCTCCTTCTCGGCAATCTCGACCTCGCGTGGGCGTAGTAGTCGGGAATTTTGTAGGTGTATGTAGGTGTCATGGGTGGATGGGGGAGAGAACCGATGATGGCAATTTTGAACGAGGGCGAATTAAGTCGTTCGGAGAATGTGCCTTTCGCGCATGAAGCTAATTTCTGGTGATTCTTTGGGCTTTTCTCTTCAGGACTTTCAATTCTGCAATCGTTGAAAGAATATTGTTCGTGATGTTGGGAGATGAGCGGCTCAACCTGGTGGTCATTACCTAACTTTCATAATTTTCGTAGAAATCATTTAAAATTTAGAAAGGATTTTGCATTAATGGATTTTATACTTCAACTGAATATTTTAAATTTTAGAACAGCAAATGTTTAAATTTATTTATTTTAACATTGTTATTTATTATTTGAAATACCTGTATGCTGGTATTGTTTACATAAGATATTAAAATTAGAGGATATTCATCAGTAGGTGAATCATGGTTTCTAAACACTTAAAAGTTTTACAAAAGAAAGCAGTATGTGGCCCAACGCATTGTTTAACTTGTCGTACAGGCTGAATTGTTTGAATAATACTAGTTTGTGCAACAAGGGCTAGAGGGAGCACTTAACGCGCGACCAAGTACACGCGCCCCTGTTGCATACAATATTATTGCGCGAAGTTGTGATGCGTGAAGAGGTACCTTACGCACGATAAATCGCTCTTCACGCATCAACTTCTCGCACATAATTACATGAATGGTACGGGTTTCGAAAAACGTTTCCGCTTAGAAGTTCAAAACACAACTATCAATGTAAATGACATGTTGACGTTTATTGAAACATTACCGACAAGGTTCTACATTAAAATTCTCTCCTACACTTTAATACTTCCAGTGGAAGTATTAAATCCCCCCTCCTCCCTCCCCCGAGGTAACACAAATACCAGAAAAACAAGCAACCTTGAGTGAGATTAATACAGTGAAACAAAAAAGGGTCTGTCTGCATTCATCTTAAAAAATGCCTTTCTCTCTCATTCTCTCTCTCCTCTACCACTTTTTCCACTCCCGCTCCGATATATAAAAATTTTTTACATTTTTCAACTCCATTTGCTCGCGCCACCCTCCATAATATACCTTCCCCTTCCTCTCTATTCCTCTCTTCCTCCTCATCCCACGTTCACTCCCACACATACACATGCATACGTAACAACGGCGAATAGTGAAACTGGACGAAATCGAGGTCGGCCCAGTCATTATACTCGCTCTTCTTCTTCTTCTTCGCGTGCCGCGGCGCGAGCGGTCAAGTGTACGTACACGTGGCAGCGCCACTCTATATTATTCGTGACTTAATCGCCCCCGAACTTTTTACGACCCCATAATTCAAACTTTTCGCACGCGCGCGCGCATGAGGGATATATTCTTCTGACTTCCTGAGAGTCCCTCGTAGGAAACGAGAATAGCCCCGGATTGGCTCGGATTTCGGGTGCGAGTAGGAGGAGGTAGGGACACATTCTCTCTCTCGATGACGTGATATAGTTGTCGACTGATTGTCCCGGGGCTTTTATGCGCCCCCCTCTACGCTGTACCCGAGGTATGTGGGTTAGGAGGTCCGGGGCTGTTCATTTTTTCTGGCTCTCTCGGAATGTTTGACGACGGATAGAGGGGCGGAGGGGGGGGGCACAATGGGCAACAGTTTAGAGCGCGTGGAATGACTGTCATTACGGCGACGGTAATTGTCGTGGGAAGTTTTCAGGGATGTGTTGCTGGGCTGCGCTACGACGTCGCTATACGAATTTAAAAGTATCTCTTTGAAATTTCAGCAGCAAGCAGTGAAGTGGTGCACGTGCGTGTGTAATTTTGCGCAAGGGTTGAAAGAAACGTCGTTCGAATTTTTGAAGAGCAGTGCTGGTATCCGTTTTTTGGTTCAGCTGAATTTAGCAGTGACGAGATTCATACTTAGATGTTAAATCATTTGTGAGCTATGTCACGAGTATTTACTTTCAACAATTTTTTTTAAATGTTTGATTAAATTGTTTGAATATTGGTTAATTGATTAGTAACGTAACATACCGTTATTTTCCATTGTTGTTAAAATAATTAATAGTTGAATTGGATGTCGTAGAGTCTATTTTTGAACTCTAAAAGTTATTCAGATATCATTAATAATAATGTGCCAATTGATAATATCATGATTTTAGTAATTTAAATACTCAATAACATTAACTTAAATTCGTCGAGTCGAAATTAAAGTGATCGAAAATTGATTGCATGATGGTGTTTCGTCTGAAAACATATTAAACTGATTACAAACCGCTGACACGGCAATCCAATCAATTCGTTCACACGTTAATAACTAAAGCACTTTTTTCAATTTTTCTAAAAACACGTCATATATCAATCCATTCGATTATGTATGCATTACCATTTCCACACAATAATCCAATCATCCAGTAAACTTCTCAATTTACATTTAAAATTAACAACTTAACCATTCAGCTCTCCGTAAAGACTCGGCGAGATAAATCTGATTTACGGGGGAAAATCGAAGCTCTTCCCCTGCCGCCGCCGGAATCGCGCGTAAGTCCATAGTTCCTGGAAGCTCATAAATTTTACGCAACTCTTTGATCACACTGCACTTCCCCCTCCCCGCCATTTTTACAGCACGGACTACCGGCTGATCTTTATCCCATCATAAATAAAAGAGCTTCTCCCGATACAAAGATTAAATAGATATTCCATCGGGTGCCCTCGCGCTCACTTTTTAACAGCATTCCCCTCCTCTCTCCTCTTTCGCGGAGCGCATTTTATCCGGTCTTAACGCGGATGGACTTTTACTCTTCCACCCTCCTCCTGTATATATCGACGCGAAATCGAGCGCGGGATTACAAATGCATTTTGCGCGTCGTAAAGGCCGACAAGTATGGATTCATTTCGAAAGCATGCGGATTCCGTCAGAGAGAAAGACCCTTTTATGCTTTATCTTTTTCTCCGCGTTGCTGTCTGTTTATGAAATACACGCGCGCTGGGTGTAGGTATCGGCGAACGCGTAAAACCTGCCCGCTTCGCTCAACTTTTATGTGATTTACGCGTTAGCGCTGACAGAGGTGTGAGGTGAGCGCCGCCGCTGCTGGACTGTTGTGTGTATAGATGTGCGCGAGTTTACGTCGTAAAGCGCGCGTTTAACGCGGCCGCGAAGCTTGACGCGGGTAATAAATGCAGAGCAGTCGATGGGTAGGGAGAGTAGGAAGAAAGGGGATGGACGATGAGATTTAGGGTTGAAGGATTAATGGAGAAATGCGCGTGAATTGTTATTCGGAAATGGTTGATGACCAGGGCACAATGTTAACAAGTTTCTGTGCTTTTACGATCTTCTAACAAATTATAAGTAGCAAATAAAATCAGGTCTGCTTTGGAAATACATTTTGTCACGAAATTTCTGTTAAAGTGATGTGAAATACCGACATAATTTTTGAACTTGTACATCTTATGCACATACTAATAGAATTACTCAAAAAAATTTTAGAGTATAGTATTTACATGTACGGAGCGCCTGACAATCCTGTTTTTAAAGAAAAAAAATACTTAGAAATTATTTAATTAAATAAAAACCGCAATGCCGGTAAGTAGGAATCTGCATTTGTATAATTTTCATCTAGTTTTTAAACGAGCATATCTGATGGAAACACTAATAAAATCACTCAAAAAAATTTCTGAGCATAGTATTTACATGTACGGAGCACCTGATAAAATTGTTTTTCCAAATAAACGTTCGACTGCACCACACTCATGAAAATAATTGATTCGAATCCTCACAGACCCTCTGAAAATTGATACTTCCTGTCGTGTTCCCCGAGACCTACGAACTTACGCAACGTATCATCTCTCTGGCAACAAACCTCTCCCCGTCTACCAACTCAATCAAAAACACGAGATCGCAAAAGAAAAATCCCTAATCTCGTTATCGCTCGCTGCTGAAACGTCAACCTTTGTCGCATCGCTCATCGAGACGACTCGGCTCGTTAGACGTCGAAGTAAACTACCAATTAGCTGTGCACGCGACGACGACTCGGTAACCGATGCTTTTACGTAACTTTAACAGGATTCCACGCGCCTACGATACCTTTCTCCTTCTGCGCCGAGAGAAATTTAATTAACATTCCCGGCGCATTTATAGAATGTTAATGCGTTAGTATATAAGGGAATGGGGAGAGATACTCCCTCGAGTTGTGCGCGTAGATATAGGGGAGAGATGTACGGAGGAGTTGGTATGAGTGTCGTGCATGCGTTCTTAGTTGAATAGAGATGAATTGCTTTGCAAACGGGAATATAGTAACTTTGGATTTGGAAAGTACTGGATGAGAAAGTGCAGATATTTTATCTGAATCGATGATATGTCGATGTCGATATTATATTTTTCTCTTCGATGCACGTAACGGTATTGCAATGGTGGTAGCGTTACGTAAGATGAATCTGCGGATGGAACTTTCTTTATTATTTGTTCTCGTAAAATGTGAATGACACTTACGGTTCGTTGTTATTGGTTCATTTCAGACTAGTTACCTTTTCTGCTGGCGTTTACAATTATATAACGAATAAACAGTTCAAATCTGAAGTCGTTCCATCGGATTCAGTTTTTATAAGTAATTTAGAAATTTGTCTGCTAATACTACCCTCTTAGTTAGGGTAAGTGAAGAAGGTGCTGTATGGTTGATATAACCTTTAAGGTTCTAATCTAATATAGCGGATTATTATGGATACTTTTTGTTATTTGATATATTTCATCAATTAAAACCAATATTTTTCATGACACTAAAAAGAAAGTTACCCTGAGTACCGTCATACAAAATCTGTTGCTCTTAATCCTTATTGACGCATCCACTATGAAGTCTATGATGAGAATATCGAATACTAAGGTCTCGGGGACATACCGAATGGCTGTCAAGTTGCAATAATAACCTTGCAACAACCTGTTGTCTGCTGGTGATTTGGTAGCCTTTTTCTCAGTGTAAGACTATTTTTAAACTTCTAACGGTCGATATGTTATTTTGATGACGCAACATCAGTTTCTGATAGTCTCATATTTAAGAACATAGCTATTTATAGGACACCCTAACTTCAAATAAAACATATAGAAGTGCTTTAAGAAACCACTTATTTCTTTTAAACAGTAGTATAGTGAAAATTTTCAAAAATCCCAATTCCAGTATAACTCCTTTAAACTTGAGTCACTTTAACTCGTAAAAAATCATCCATCACAATAACACACCATCAAAAACTCAAATAAAACAATGCCCACTTACCGTTTTCGCCTCCCTTCCTTCTCTCATCCCTCACCTCAACTTACCTCATCTACGCCATCCCTGAACCAACAAAGATATCCCCATTAATCTCCCACACTTCCCCGACTTCCCGTTCTACTCCTCTCTTGTTTCTATCTCCCTCTCCCTCTCTCTTGCGTGGCTGGCGATTGTAATCGTCGCAGGGCGCGCACAGTGGTAGCTATCCCAAGCGCGTAATCGATCCATTCGGTTTGCTCATTGCAGTGCGCAGCTTCCCGGAAGCCGAGCAGCAGCAGCAGCAGCAGCGCAGCAAGCGAGCATTGATTATGCGCGTCGCGGCGTTATGGAGGAGGGGGCGGAGGAGGGTGAGGGAACCCAAGAGGAGAGAGAGAGACGGTGTAGGGCGAAGTGGTAGGAGTCGAGTTGCGGTCAGACGGTGCGAGGTAGAGATTGATTGATTGATTTATGGAGGGTTGTGGTTGCTTGATTGATTTTTAATAGGGAGCGGGCGGCGCGTGGAAACGTTGTTTCAATTTCGGTTTAGGTTGTTCGTTAAAAGGTGTTAATGAAGTTAATAAGCGTTTTATAGAAATATCTGAATTATAAATGAAATGCCTTGAATAAAGTAATTTCAAACGTTTATTATTCGCAGACCAAAGAACAGTTTATTTGACTGTAAAAAGAGAAGAGTTTAAAAGCTAACGCAATCTTCAGCAAAACGATTGCACAATCTACCCATTGGACTGTATACAGCATACATTAAATACCCTCGGCAAGTACCAAGACTCCGCGCAAAAAGAATTAGACACATCGTTGCCGAGTTTCCCAAACAAACTTTAAACAAGCAGCGGGTAAATATTTATGAACCTCCTTTAGGAAATTTTCCCACCGCCTCCTCCTCCTTCCACTTCCCCTTCTTGTGTCCGAACTCCATCGTCGCGCGTACACATACACACACAATCGGCAACTGTTGCACTTCGGAATGGAGGTAAACAGAGCCCGGACTTGCGCTTAAACAGCGCAGCGAGAAGATTCGCCGTAATACCTCGATCCCCCGAAAATCTCGGCGCGCTTGAAACTCGTAAATCCTCGGGTGTTCGGCTCTCTACGGTTTTTTTACGCGCCGGGCTAACGAGGCTGTGTGGGTATAGGCGAGTCGGTAGATGAGAATGCGAGAAGTGGATCTTTTCGGTGTGTATTGTGCGAGTAGGTTTGAAACTGTTTAATGACGAGTGAGGATAACTGGCTGTGTTTAAAGTCTAAATCTTTCACTTTCATTTTGTCTTTCTATTAAATGGAATTGAGCCGATAATTAAAATTTAATGCTGAAATTGAATTTAATCCCAAAGCTTAACGTATTCGAAATTTTAGTATAATATATTTATAATATATTTCCCGAGTTAAACCATTAGTGTCTCCCAACAAATGTTAATACGATTAGCTAAAATATAGTTATTTTCATATAAATAATTTCAATCGTTCTCTTTTTTCTGTTTCAGGTGAGCCATTAAAATTATCTCCGATAAATCCACCATCATGCAGCCGCGTAAGTTTCTACACACAAATTAATATCCCGGTTCCCCAATAATCCCTCTTCCCGGCCGCTAATTTCCTGCGCGACTCCCGAAGAAAAATCGCCTTAACCTACAAAAAACCAACCGCGCACACCTACGCAGCCCCTTACACGGCCATAAAAATGGCCATCAGCGTCCCCCTCCCCCGTTTCTTGTTAATTTGTCGCCGCCATTCGGCGACCGCGCGCGCGTCCGGCATATTTACACCGAGACCCCGCTGAAATTACGAGACTGATGATGCGGTCAGCCGCGGCGGAGGAACGAAAAAGAAAAGGTGTACGAGCTTTAATTTCACCGCGGGTGGGTGTAATTTCCGCGGTGTTGGTTTCCCGCGCGCGTAGCTTATGCTGCGTTATAAATTATGCTCGCGAATCGAAAAGCGGAGAGGACGAATGGCTCGAGAAATAAAGGACGCGCTGTTCTATTTGTTCTTTATTTTGTCCTCTTCTTTTTTTTGGAGTGGATTATTTGCGGTGAGATTTTGGCGGAGATGGGTGCGTTCATTAAACAAAACCCGAGTGGTGGGTGCCGTTATTCAGAGGGATGTGAAATAATTTCGAGGGAGAGCGGAGGAGTCCGAAGACAAAGGAGCGGGTTGAGGTGGGGCTATTTGCTTAAGTGCGTTCGCTGTTTTTGTAAAAATTATTAATTGAAGCGCAGGAGGATGGAACGGGTTGAGCGATTCTCATTTTTTTTTTTTTTTTTTTGAATGATGGTCCGCACGCAGCTTGAAAAGAGTTGGTGGGATTCTTCTTTGGTAATTAGACTTTCGTTTAATGAAGAATTTTAATTTGGTCTGACTGACTGTCATTAATCACGTTAGATTAGTCTTACCGTGGAAATTGTAATCGTAATTTTGCTGGGAAAAATCATTTTTTTATATTCGAGTAAAAGCAATTAAAATATAATCAATAATATAATTTTTATTTCCATAGATTACAAATAATTTTAAAGTTTCTATGATTCCCTCCCATCTACGCCTCTTTAACGAAAAACGCGCAAAGCAATCACGTCACGGCACGACGCAAAACTAATCCTCGCACGCGCTTTTACCTCCCGCCGCTAATTACCATAAGGCGGGCACACGCATGATGTTCCCGCAGAAAAACAAAAACCCCGCCGTACGCGCCACATTCCAATTTCGCGTAGTTCGAGCTGTCGCCGAAATGCGAAAAATCGCAAATTGTCAGGTGTTGGCGCGAGTAGGCAAAAAATTGCCGCGCGCTGCGAAAAACTCCCGCGTCTTTTATTTTCGACGGGGGTGGACTTCTTTCCCCCTCGCGCGGTCGTACTTTCGCAGTTGTCGGGGTGGGATTTTCGCTGGAATCTCGAGGGCGGGGACAGACTGCGCAGAGCGAGAGAGGATAACGAGGGTACGAGTGGATTCATCGGGAGGGTGAAATTAGTTTTTTCGGATGGTCTGGTCGACGGTTTCGGCGGCGTTTGCCTCGAATTAGACGTATTGTTCTCATTAGGGAGTTTTTTAGGTGGTGATGCTACTGTGTTTGAACCGGTGCTGGGTGAGTAAAAATGTTGAGGTGATTATGGAAATGTGATGGCGGTTATTTTTAATGAATGCAGATTGTTTTATATGTAGATGTTTTCGTGCCTCTTTCAATTTTACATTCACTTATTTTATGGTAAATCAAACCATTTTTTCAGCATTTTCAATGTTACTGTGTATAATTGTATTTTGCTTGTTATACATAATAAATTTATTAGTGAAATTTACAATTAGAGAAGTAGGACGTCAAATATTTAAGCACAAAATTAGTTCAGCTGCAAAACGGAGACTGCAAGATTTATTTGAAAGCATCGAAATTTAGTCAGCTATTACTTATACTTCAATAATTCTTATGAAATATAAGTTAATGTTATTAATATATGTTGAAAGATAAAACGTGTCTAGCAACTTTTTACCTAATTACACAATCGGTTCAAAGTTAGACAATGACATTTAGCGATAGATATAAATCTCTTTATTTAATTACTAATATAAAAAAAAGGAAAAAAAAGTCTTATTATGGAAATTTATTAGGAATTTTTTTTTTGTGAAAAATTTATTTTGGGAATTTAAATTTAATAAAAGGAATCGATAAATTAGTGTGAGGACGCTAAGTGCCAGTGAATTGGTAGCGGTTTTTTAAAAGAAGTAATAGATCAAAATTTGTTAAAAGATAAATAGAAATTTTCATTTTTTTCAATTCGTAATAACATTTATTAGAACGCGGAAAACGCACTAGATTACAATTTTTCTTTAAAAAGTAATAAGATTTAATTAAACTAGAAAATGGAAATGCCGCGTTGTTTATTTGCTTTTGTTTTTGATTGAGGCTAATTAGAGGAGAAATACGTTTAAAAATACTTTTGGCTGCACTTCGATATTAATGGCCTTCTCTCTTTTATAAATAGATAATTTGTAGTACACACCGTGGATTCTTATTTATTTGATCATATTTGAGCTTGATATCTAGTTCGTTAGCAAGGGCATCCGTAATGTTACATTAAATTATTCAATCTTAATCCGTAGAAGTGGAATAATATCTATGTTCCATTGTATTACACGATATACATTCTAATTACTCGTGTGAATAATTTGCTTGATCATTAGAAATTTCTGCCTAAAATATCAAAGGGCTTATTAGCTGATAACTTTAATATTATAAATCGTACAAGAGAAATTAATAATGAATTAATTATTTGTCAGAGAAAAAATAGCTTTTACATTAGATTTTATATTGGATTTATAATTTCATCACTAGCCTGCAACACCTCTACAATAGAATTTATTTCTAACTTGATTTCTAATTTAACGTTTTAAGTTTTTTTTCCTCTTTTAACAAAGTAACTAATTTCTATACTTTTTATCACAATAACCTTCAAATTCCATGGGTCTGTAGTTTGCATCGTTGGATTGCAACGAAATAATTTAATGGAGATTTCATCTTAACCCTTGTTATAAAGCTATTTTATTCTATAAAACACTAAATCTACACACATAATTAATATTAATTAGTATAACTATGAAGCAAAATAATTTTTTTTTTCATTTCGTTGCACCCCATCGTTGCGAACTTCAGACCCATGAAAATTCACAAACCCCTCCGCTTCAAAAACACCTCAAATATCCACGCTCCTAGAATTTACGACCGCCTCCCTTTCCCTCTCTCTGACAAAAACATCGCGAAAGGCATACTCTCCTACCCACCGCCCCACCTCCTTCGAATATCACGCGCGCATCTCTCGAAAGAAAGGAAGAAAGAACCGTTGATACGCCAGCAAGCGCGAATAGCATGCATATTGGTCCTGCATACAAAGAGGATCCTAATACGATCTCTCTCTCTCTCTCTCTCTCTCTCTCTCTCTCTCTCTCTCTCTCTCTCTCTCTCTCTCTCTCTCTCTCTCTCTCTCTCTCTCTCTCTCTCTCTCTCTCTCTCTCTCTCTCTCTCTCTCTCTCTCTCTCTCTCTCTCTCTCTCTCTCTCTCTCTCTCTCTCTCTCTCTCTCTCTCTCTCTCTCTCTCATGAGATTCTCCCGCAGCGGCGGCGGGCAGGTGTCAGGCGCGCGTGCGTGCCCCGGCGATAAATCGCGAGTTTTTACTGCTGAATAATGCAGACAGAGAGGGAGGAAGGTAGACGAAGATCATGTGTTTTCTGGTGTCTGTGGGAGGGGAAGTTTGATGCAATTATTGCAGGGTGTGGGGGATCAAAGAGATCGGTGATGCTGGGCGAGGATGGATGATGGAGGATGATGCGAAAGAGGTGTGACGTAAAAAGGTGTGATAGAGGTGTTACATGTCTGGATGTAGTTGTGAATAGATAACGTTCTCTTAAAGAACGTTATTTCATACTTTTGATTATTGGACATGCTTTCTGAAAGAGGAAGTTTTGGAGAACGGTGAAGAAAATTTCAGCAAGGCAAAGAATATTTAAAAGCAGGTTTTAAGACATCAAGTACAAGAATCTGTCATTTTTAGGCTTTTGTGTGCCTGTGCGTCTATAATATTTACTTCCCTGGTAGAAATGTTAACCAGATGTTAGATATTTTTCAGTTAACTTTATGGCTAAAACGGAGCATTGCTTGTATTTCATAATTATGTACCAATCCGAAATAAATTATGGCATTTACATTTCATAAAATATGAATTTTAAGTAATAGTAGAATTTTTAGGTGAATTATATTATTTTTGCATTATGATTTTTCTTATAAAAATGCTTCCATTTAATTAACACGTTAGCTATAAAATATGGTTAATTTTCTACCAGGGTTATTTCTCGGGGAAAAATTTGTAATGAAAGCAACGTTTTCCGGTAAAGAGCAATATTGTTAAACATCATATTTTCAAATAATAATATTCTGAAAAATATTCATAAGTTGACGCATAAATAATGTTACGTAAAACAGCGGGGTAACAGAATTTATTACCAACGCTGATGTAAACATCGAAAAAATATTCATCGTCTCACGAGAGAATCGCAACTCCTTGTATACACCCGTGCAACTCTTCTCTCGACTCGCGCGTGATATAAAATAAAACTAAGACAGCAACGATGACAGCGACTACACGGCGACGATACCGTATAAGTGATTTCCCCGAGATTGACGTGCGCGCAGCGACCTCGTCAGCTTGTCGCCGGTCTCGCTCGCCCGCGCGCTCAGCAGCGTTAGTCGTTTATTTTCCTTCGGCGCCCTGCCATTCACATTTCCAATCTAAACAAGCGGCAGCGAGAACTCGCGAGAGAAAGAGAGAAAAAGAGACAGAGAGAGAGAAATGGAACGGATACAAGGCGCGGTGCAGTATAGGAAGTAAATTTGCGAGCGAGAGAGAGAGAGAAGGAGAGAGAGAGAGAGATATGTGTCAAGAGGCAAGTGAGCGAGAGGGGCGTTGAATTATAAAATTACGCGGCGAAAAAATGGGGTTGAGTTTCACGTGTACGTGTACGTGTGTGTATGTGTGTGTGTGTGTGTGTGTGTGTGTGTGTGTGTGTGTGTGTGTGTGTGTGTGTGTGTGTGTGTGTGTGTGTGTGTGGGTGTGGGTGTGTGGGTGTGTGGGTGGATAAGTGAGGTGGTAGTTGTAGGTTGGGTTGATGTATGAAATTTCGGAGTCGGTTTTTTTTTCTAGGTTTTTGTTAGGGATCTTGAAGGAAGTGTTGGTAATTATATAAAGATTTGATGAGCTTGAAGTTTGCATCGTTGGAATGCAACGAAATAATAATTTTTTACCCATAAAACTTGTATGCTGTTGTGTTACTGTGTAGAAATGGTTTGTACCAAAGGTAATTATAAACGCTTTGTTTTTAATTGGAGAAAGCTTCTGTTACGTTATGTACCGAGTAGTTCTCGGAATCACGTATCCATCGAATGCGTTATAATTAATTTCATTATAATTAATGTTTTCATAAAATACTCAACGAATTTTCTCTCGTCTCTAAAAGACATCTTTTTGACACAAACAGTGTTTACCGTGGGATAATTTCCTTCTTAAAATAAATGAAATTAATTTTGACAACTAAATTGAGATTAAGTACAAATGGATTGCATTTACTTCCATTAAACATTTCTTTGACAGATTAATTAACGTTTATCATACGTTGTTAAGGTAAAAGACTCAGAAGATGGACACTGTCAGAGGTTGAGGCAATAGATGGACAGTGACAAAAATCATATATAAAATTCAAAAATGTCGAAACATTTTGTTTTATAAATTTCTTTTTTGTATGAACTTTCTTATGAAGTTAATTTGAAGTCGATTTGTGGCTTACAAAAAGAAAAAATTAAGAGAATCAAATATTGAGGTTATCGTGAGAGCCGATGGTGCTGTCCATCTGTACCTTCCATATGAATTTAATTTTGCTGTCAAACTATTTCTACCAAAATTGTCCGACTACTCCTGCAAAGAAAAAAATCGCCTGTCCATCTTCTCCGACAATTGAGTCATTATTTAAAGCCGATTTAAATTTTGTATTTTAACCATTTATTAACTATATTTTGTTATTTTGTCTTATTCGTTACAAAAATATACTCCGCTCATACATGTACCGAAATTTTTACCCAAACCAATGATTTTCACTGAGAAAAAACCGCTGCCAATATTGGCACGTAGCTTCCTAAAACTAATGTATTTATTTCTTTTTTTTATTACTATAAACACTTACTATAAATACTTCATATCTTTAACGCACGTTTTAAGTTTAAAAAAAAAAAAAATGATGAAAAAACCATGATGCGTGTATTAAGGTGCGACTTTATTAAAGTACTGCTGTTTGAAAAGAGGCCAGTGTTCTATGTTATTTTAAACTGACCATTTTCGAGATCAATCTTTATTCTGTTGTTTATTTAAGAAGACGTATAGAAGTCATTGAAAACTTTAATATTTAATTTGAATACGTTATACAAATATAAATCCTGTTATCTCTTTGAAATAAACCTATCGTTTTATATGTTATTTTACAAAATAAACTTCTAATAAACGATATAATAAAATAGAATTAAAAGATTCGTTTATTTTGGCGTTATCATTTTTACAAAGATTGTACATTTTTCTATGCTTAATCACAAATTCTCTGAGAGCATTCGAACAACTGCTACAGCTCTAACCGTATACGGTAATTATTTATGAGAAATGATTAATGATAAAATATGCTTTATCTAAAAAACTATCTAAATTTCTTATGAATTAAAGAGATTCGTGGGGATACATGGAATTTATCCAAGGTAAGTATAAATTACATTATAAATTCGTTCTCCAACGTCATTTCCGGCACCCCCTTGTATACTTTCGTACAACTCTACCATCTCCTACAATCTGCGAAACATGGTCTCGATGTAGACCACGGTGCGCATGAGGGAGCCCCGATGCCGGGCTGGCGCGGGTGGCTGCAAATGTATGCGGTCGAGGGAACCGGGCTGGGCCTGGTCTTGGGTCTGCGGCCGTAGCAAAATCTGATGCTGGATCAGGTTCTCGTAGTCGTGCGACACTTCGTAGGTCTTCATGTGCTTGCGCTGCGGCTCGTTGACGCTCACGTTGTCGTTGTTGTTGTGACGGTCATCGCTCGTAGGGTTAGTCGTGTTCACCATTTTTGTTTTCGTGTCTTTTCGAGGGCCGGGTGTTGTTGATATGGCTGATGAAGAGGTTGTGGGGAAAAAGCGTAAAGTTATAAGTTAAGAAGTGGTTGGTTTAAGTTTCGTATTTGAATTTGTATAGTGAAATGGAATAACAATATGACCGATGTGTGGATGTGAAATATCAAAATTACGTGGTACCGGGAGACGTGCAAAATTTGATGTTGTACATTAGATATGTTCATGTCAGGGTATTAGAAAATATTAATTTATATAAATGGAATTTTCCGTTTGCGAACAGTATACGAAAGAATATTCACAAAATTGTTAAAAATTTGTTTAATAATAAAGAAGATGCCCAAGTAGGAATGAATTAGTATAAATGACATAAAGAAAAGAAATTATTAAGTGACAAACCTCTTGTAATTAACGGTCGACAGCACGTTACCTGGGGGGGGGGGGGGGCAGATTTATTTTGACGTCTGAAGTAAACGATGACGATTCGACGTTGCGGAATCATTGCTTATATTTTGCTTATATTTACATTTTGCGTTGAACGATTCTCAAAATTCTGTGTACTGAGTATGAGAGTACGTTTTTTTTATTAGTATTGAAAATGAGTATTTTAAAGTAATTTCAGTGTTGCAGACTGTTTTCGAGCATTGACATGTAATTGAAATCTTAATGTAGCAATTTATAATGTAATTTATACTAAGATACTTACATTGGGTGAATTTCATGTATCCCTGCGAGTCTCTTTCATTCATAAGAAATTTAGATAGTTCTTTAGATAAAGCATATTTTATCATTAATCATTTCTCATAAATAATTATCGTATACAGTTAGGGCTGTAGTAGTTGTTCGAATACTCTCAGAGAATTTGTGATTAAGCATAGAAAAATGTATAATCTTTATAAAAATGATAATATCAAAATAATCGAATCTTGAACCAAAGATTATTTAATTAAAAAATAAAATAAGTAGTGATCCGATGAACGTCTTAAAATCATTTATTGATTTGTCTGATATTATCAGATATATTGGCAATGGAACAAGGCCTTATGTGGAAGGCGAAAGAGTTTATAAGGCTAATCATATAATATTTTGTAGGTTAGCCACAGAAAGTAATGATTGCTCAGCAGAGATAATAGGACTGTACCTAAAAACGTCGGGTTTACAAGAATCTCCTCATGAAATAATTGTATTTTATTATATCGTTTATTAGAAGTTTTTCTTGTAAAATAACATATAAAACAACAGGTTTATTTCAAAGAGATAACAGTATTATATTTGTATAACGTACTCAAATTAAATATTAAAGTTTTCAATGACTTCTATACGTCTTCTTAAATAAACAACAGAATAAAGATTGATCGAAAATGGTCAGTTTGAAATAACGACATAGAACACTGGCCTTTTTTCAAACAGCAGTATTTTAATAAAGTCGCAACTTAATACACGCATCATGTTTTTTTCATCTCATTTTCATTTTTTTTTTTATTTTTTTTAATTTTTTTTTACTTAAAACGCGCGTTAAAGGTCTGAAGTGTTTATAGTAAGATCCTCGAATAAAGTAAACTATAACATCCCATATGTGTGAAATTATTGCTAAATTTGGATTTGATATACATGTGGTACGATCATCATCGGTAATAATAAATAACGGTATATTTGCGCGAGCTTTGTGTTTACCCTTCTTTCTATCTTTCTCTCTCACTCTCTCGCTCTTTCTTTCTCTTCTGCTCTGTTTTTATTTAAAACGCAAGTACGGGTATGTAAATATTTGCTTCTGTAATATTACAAGTCTATACGTATATATTAATCTTTACCTTTACTTTGCTTTTTATTTCCTTCTTTCTCTCTCTTTCTCTCTTTCTCTGTCTTGTTTTTGGTTTCTCATCTCGAGTTTTATATTTTTCTCCACATATACGCATCGTGTGTGTACCTGTGCTTTTTTAAAATCTTTGTTATTTCGTGTTTCGGGTTATTACAAAGATATGCTAAGAATGTAAAAACACGTTGTAATCAAGACTCGTTTATATGTGCATCTCCCAAAAATTTCCCTTTTTTTTTAATAAAAATAGAAACCTAGAAATGCATGCATTTATAATTTCTCTAAAGTAATGTAATAATATTGAAAACTTTTTAAAAGCTAGAAACGGCCGATAAGATAAAGTAGAACGCATAACACAGTAGGATAACTTGTAATTTGAAATTTAAGAAAATCGTTAGACACCGCGAAAAAGTAAATAAATAGGGAGTGCGACTCTGGTCAAGTCCTCACTTAACTCTCGAGTGTCTTAAAATCAACTACTTTAGAATCAAAAATTTGTAGTTAACTGTCATCAGACATCAGCAAGAATAAAGCAGCTGTTTTTGGTCTTAAAATTTCGCTTAAAATTTCGAACGTAAGAAAGTAAGTGTATAAGTGTATTACTTCTAAAACAATTTTTTTTTCATTTTTATCGAAAGTGTTGACAGATTATTAGACTTTTTAAAGCAAATAAATTGTTAAGCTATAAATCTCTAACACCATCGCCACCACTTGTCCCTTCCAGCAATGGTGAACGAGTCGTCAACACCGTTTGTTTACAACTTTGAACGCTCCGGGGCCCACCGCCCGTCAGCAATGGAAATCGCGGCGTCAGCACGGCCTCTCTTATACAGCTGGGGACGCTCCGGGGGGCACATCGTGCCCATGATGATGAGAATGGGCGTAAACGATTTCGGCTTGCTAACAGTCATGCCGCCAGAGCGGATCATCAAGGCTCCCCCGGCGTCGGCTACGGAGAAGTCTTCTCCAGCCGCTTGATGCGGCGACTCTGGAATGAGGCCCACGGTGTCGTCGCGTGGGTACTACCAACTTGCCTCAAACGCGCGCCTGAAGCCTGAAGGGGGCGAAGTCAGCCCGTGCGACCGCAACGGGTCGCACCAAAAACAGCTGCTTTATATAGTCGCTGAAGAGACTTACACGTGGATGATTAATGAAGGAAGAAGCGTAGTTTTTAATAGATCGGTGTATGCCTGTGTTTGTGTTTAAGTAGCGTGTGTGGGATAGAAGGGAGTGTGAAAAAGTGCTGAGGAGTGATGAAATCTTCAGGTGGCTCTGTGTGATTCAAGTGAGGATTTTGGAATGCAAAATTTTGCTGTACTCACTTTAACGTGTGTGCATGTGTTTTTGTGTAATAGTATATAGTAAGAATTTTCCATAAAGTGCCTTAACGAAAACCGTGCGAAACATATTCCAAACAAAATAGTATTAAATAGGGGATAAGAGACTATATAGCATGTAGAAATATAAATTTTATAAGCCACAAAAAGAAACTCAGAATGAAAAGTGATCGAATGCTAGATTGTAATCTCCAAATGTAAAATAGTGAACTTACGATATTTCAGTAGTGATGATTCGTTTATTGTAAAATAGTGAATAGCCACTATTTTGTAGTAAATACGTTATAACTACTGAAATGGTTAATGTTGAGTATTTTGCATTTGAAGAGTGTGCATGACAAAGTGAAGCTATATAAATGGTTGAAATGCGTGAGAACAAAAGAAGGTGGAAGAGAAGCACGACGTTTAAGCAGTCAAATAGATGCTTTGAATCACACGAAAAATCAATAAGTAAGAACAAAGAAGATTTTATTAAAGAATTGTAATAGTATTATATTTGTCAAATTTTAATACAATCTAACTAGATTACTAGGTACTATAACTATAGTAAGGATGAGATTTTAACTTAGGTGACGAAAAAATTCTGACTTAAATGTTATGTAAAGAATGACAATTTTGCGAAAGGCGAAGTGTCAGTTCTGCACGAGCATGTTTGAATGTAAGGCCAGTGACTTAATCCGAAAGCACTCAATTTTTATACCACCGATTATCACATTTTTTAAATCAAATACGAATTTTATCATTAGTGTCAGTGTAAGTAGTTCGTATATCATTTTATCGGAAACGTGTATTGAAGCGACGATTTTTATAAAGCACTGTCAAGAATAAAAAATAATAAAATGTAATTGTGTTTTTCTTGTTTTCCCATTACAGTAAAATGTTGTAAAATGTTGACTATTTTTAACGCTAAATTTGACTGTTTGCTAGCGTATCCGTCTATCAGTCATAAAATTCTAATCTAAAAATTTCAATTTTATATTAATAAAATAAATATTGTCATAAAAATAGTCAGCTATATACTGAGAAAATATTAAGGATTAAATTATAATATTCGGCAAAATTAAAAGGACTAACTGTAAGTGTATTGTATACAATGTAATCATAATATTTGTGTCCTATACATTTAAACGTCAAAACTCACTTCTACAACGGCTTTAAATACAAATGAAAACATATAAACACAGAAGACAAACTCAGTCGAGTTCAGTGGCTTTCAAAAAGCTGAGCACAAAATACTCAATTAATCATCTATAGTGCAAATTAAAATTAACAATAAACCTAAATAACGTCTTGAATTTAACAATTTTTTTTAAAGATATAACTAAACTATAGTTTACCTATTACCAGTTTATCATGTATCATCGAAATATCTATAAATCAAGCCCATTTCACAAAATAGAAATACCGACTCTTCTCAATCCAACGAGAAAATTCTGCGACCGATGCATTGGTTGGTACTAACATCCAGCAGCATTCAACTAAACATCTCTAAATTTCTAATACTACATCTCATCTTCCAGAAATAATGACGAAGGGCCGTGACAGCGTAAGCCCGATGCCCCCCGAGCTGTGCGATTTCGACATGGACGACCTGTTGCCGGCCACCAGATGCTACCAACGTAAAACGCACTTCCTCCGAACCCGCGGAATTTAGTAATCGGTTGTAAATATTTTGTGATGGTTCTTGTGATACAACTGCCAATGGGTTAAGGAGTAGTATTGGTGCAGGCGAGTGTATGGTTTGAAAAAGTTTTTTCGATTCTCGGTACTTATATATGTATGTATTATTATTTGTTATATTAATAACATATTTGTAGCATCATTTTCTTTTATATTTTTATTTAGCAATTCCCTCTCACCTTCCTATAAATTTTGTAGTCAACACCTTCAGTGCTATAATAATCCGTACTATTTTTTAAACTTTAATGTTATTGCATTTTTTGTCACCTTTATAAAATAATAATCACCAATTATTTTTTATTTATTGTATATATAAACCTGGTATAAAAAAAAGTGAAAAAAAGTTATGCTTTTTCAAGCTTTTTAAGCGTTTGTAAGTTTATCCTAACTAAAATTAAATAACTTCCAAAAAAAAAACTATCTTATAGTCGATAAGTACAAGTAATAGTTATTCTGCTTTTCTACACTACAAACAAAACAAAAACAAACAAAAAAAAAATGAAAATTCAAAATTCAAATTTACCACAACCGTTCCACGCGTTCCTTCAAAAATCGACGAATCACGTCACTTCGCCTCCCGGCGATCCGCGCTGGACAGGCGACCCGCGCAAGTCAATAAAAGGCTGGCGCGCGGCTTGCCAAATTCTTTTCACTCAAGTCGCTACGCGGCACACCAACATTGGCAATCGTGAGATCATCATGAATTAGCCAATTCCACCTCGGACAGAATGGCGAAAGCGTACCTGGAGGGCGTTATGTGCAAACACAGGTAAGGAAATGTAAAAATTCATCATCAATTTAATTTTATAACTAATCATCATCATTTTCATTAAGAATTTCCACTATTTTATCCTTTAACATACATTGTTAATACAAATTCAACAAGAATCTTATTATCATTCGATAATAATAATAATAAAAGTTGTCAGTTTTTTCATTATTATCGATTCTAACCCAAATCGAAAGAAAAAAAAGACATCAACAACATTTCTCCACCATTATGCATCAATAACGCTGCATATCTTTCGTCTTTCCACAGAAGATCCCTAATTCAAGTGGCTCATAGAGAAGGATTTTGGACCATATATAACATTTATAATTAGCCCGCTACCGGCGCCGCTGTATCCGCCAAGCGCTACCACGATTAAGTCGCCGATTTGCCGCATCCGGGAGCTCGACTCTCGGCGACTACCTCGAGGAGAAGATCAATCAACAGAATGATCTGGAAATGGCGAGGCTGGAGGAGGAGCGACGGTGGCGCGAGAGCATCCACCGTTACGCCGTTTATCGCTTGCAACAACCACGCGAGGAACGGGAGCAGCGTTAAACGCAACAAGATAGTGGTTGAAGCAAAACTGTGTTTTCGAACGCCGTCTGGAAATGACGCGTCGGCTGGGTGTATAAGATAGGGGACGAATCTCTTGATTTTAAAATTATAGTGTTGGCAGTGGTGTTTTTTTGAAGATATGTGTGTGTAAAAGGTTGTCTTTTAGGATAGATACCAGAGTCTTTCGATAGTGTACTTAGCGCGTTCTTTAGAAGTCAAAAAGTGAATAGTTGCGGACTGGTGCGAATAAGTGACAAAACTGACCGATTCCTTAGTGAATATTCGCTATAGTATTATAGTAGCTTTTTTCATTTAATCGCATTTAGGTAAATTTGTTGCTTAATCATTTTTAAAGAGCGTATGGAAGTATAGATTTTTGTACATATCAATAGAGATGTATAATAACGTTGAACTTTGTGAGAGTTTGTGAGGACGGAGTTGCGGGCCGGGTGTCAAGGTCGACGTGGGAATTTGAATTTCTCACGACGGTGTCAACAGTCGCGTAGCGAAGAGTCAGTTGCGAATTACATCCGTTGTGATTGATATTCTTCGTTTCGCGCGAGAAGATTAAATTTGTTGCGTATTTTGGTATTCCTTCAGCGAAAGGGCAGACTTTTTGACGGCAATCGAACCGCTTTGTTGTTGTGTTTAGAATAATAAAATATGGTGATTTTATTACCATCAATATACTAAATATTACGACAAAGTGTGACGCTTTTGCTGGGAGGTTTGTCCTTTTGCTGGCGAAAGCGTGATGATGATAGTCGGCGCGCAATAATTATACTCGTCGTCCGTTTTTCGCGCGTAAATGATGTATATTTTATATAAGCGTTTGCTTTTTATGCATTGAATCAAGTATTTTAAATGATCTCGTATAGAGTATAATTGATTGTAGAAATATTGTAGAGCAAATATTTTTTTACGTAAATGTATATGTATTTTTATATTTGTTGTACTTTGTAATGATATTTTTTAACGAATTTTAGTTTGACATATCAAATTTTTAAATGCGTTTGACAATTATAATAAAATGCTACTGCCATGAACAAAATGAAATTCTATATTTAGTGTTTGTAATTTGTAATCACCTTCATTACAGCTGTTGTCTCCTTATCATATTTGAACATGTAATTTACTCCCAATGGACTTATAAGAATATTAAAATGTAAATTTGAATAATATTTCGAACTCTTAAAATATTATAAAATATCTGTGCTTGACAGTCTATTGTTTTCAACAATATAACTATGTATTATACATAATTTTCAAATTTTCAATGTCGTCATCGATAAGGTATACATATCTAAAAGTATTGCTGATAAAACAGGTATCTATATATCGCCTCGTATAGTGTAACCGCATACAAGAACATGACATCTTATAATTCCTAGAATAATTTTCTTCGAAAAATTGCTGACAAAACAGGTACCTGTATATCGCCTCGTAGTGTAACCGCATACAAGAATATGACAACTTATACTTTCTAGAATAAGCTCCATTAAAAAACCATCAGCGTCCAGACATCGCTCACCAGCAGCGCTCGCGATATACCTTCTGTCTCGCTCGCTCGTAAAACGCCTGAAAGGGACCATTCTCTCGAAAAAGGGGCACGAGGCTCGCGAGAATATCGAGAGAGTGAGTCGAGGGTTGTGAAAGAGCGCGCGCTGGAAAGCTAAGAAAATGCACCGCGGCGCTGGGGGATGTCGGAGTATGTTGAGAAACATAGGGTCAAAGGCTCTCTGTGGTGCTGATCGATACGGGAAAGAGGAATTTTTCATACGGTCGCTGTGTAAATGCATATCGCAGTGTAGGAGAGTGACGGGAATACTATTGTCTTTTTCTATGTTTATTTACTTAGTTTTGAAAGGTACTGGAGAGTTTTAAATATGCAAAGGAGGCTGTCAACGTAGCTGCAAGTTTATTTCATAGAGGGAAAGTTTGAAACTTATTTCCCTTTAATCTATATGGGCATGAATATGCATGGAATAATGTATAAAATTATGAAAACTTGACTGAAGTCGTATGTTTTATTGAATTTATTATAAGTTCTACTAAATAATGCAATCTTTTTTTTTTGAAAGATTTTTTCGCCACAGTTACTTATACCTATGTCTATGAAAAATTGCTTGCTTTATGAAAATAGTACTTCATCCAAAAAAATATTCAACAAATACAAAAAGCACATAATGGTTGAAAATAAAAAATATTTTGTTTCTTTCATACCTATTATTTTGCTTCTATTTTCGGATAACCATATCCACAAATCACCGAGGGGGGGGGGGGGCAGATATTTTATCAGACCGCTAAATTTTCAAATGGGTATTTTTTTAGAAAATTTAAAAAAAGAATTAGAATATTTTATGATATAAGAGTAAATTTTCGAATGTTTAAAAATGCACAATATAAAAAAAGAACACTACTAACAATACTATAATATTTTTATGAAATTATTTCCATATAAAATGTATTATCAATATTACGAAAGCTATTTCTACTGTTGCGTATGTGAGAAATAAATGAAGTGAAGTGAAAAAATATGCGACGAGCGGGACGCGAACCGACGGACCCGAAGTTTCCAGTTTCGTGCTCTGCCACTCAGTTGTTAACATCGTGATGCTACGACGAGTGCATCGCGAGCTATAGTTATGTTTATGCTAACTGTGTTGTTTCTCGTCTTCCACGTTGTGTCCAACGTCGACAGAAACCTCCGTGATACTACATAAAAATTAAAATTTAGAATATGTAGTGATTTAAAGGGTCATAACTTCGACAAGCAGGCTAAAAATCGTACAGGCATAAATGTTTTAAATCTTACGACAATCCATTTTAAATTTTTATACGCGCCAACTTTTCTGACAATTTTTTTTCTATAACTATATCTTTTGTGTTCTTAGTCGCTCTCCTTTGAAATTTATATTATCGAATTTGGAAAATTTTTTCAAACGTTATTATATTTTTTGAAAAAATACCCATCTGAATTTTTACCTTTCTGATAAAACACTTCCTCCCCAAAATACCAACCACTAAACGATTCAATAATAAACTTACAAATCTTACGCAACTTCGTAAACTATATACTCTCGCACCTAAACCTACTACCCAAAATTTTCACAAAAACGTTTGCCCCCTCGACTTTTTCGTGAACTCTCTAGCCCTCGTTCCTAACGAATCCGCGCATAATCATACGAGCGCGGGCGCGCGCATCTCATCCGGGAATTACCGCGCTTTCTTTCCCGCGCGCGCGTCTTAGCGGATTTTCGCGTGTGCGCGAATGGCTAATGAGCCGGCAAATCCGCGGGTCGCGTATTAAGGCGACTCTGTTTTACGTCTGCTTTTAAATGCTCGCGCCGAAATTACGAGGAGGATTTTTGTCGGGAGTATGCAAGAGTTTGGAGGGTGGATTGAGAGAGGATTTGTAGAGTAAAGTAGAATAATTTTTTTTTGTTAGAAAATTTATAATATATACGTAAGGTTCTTCTGCATAGTTGGACAAGTAAATGTCACAGTCATGCGTGGCCCGCGGGTACATAAATATTCCTCAGAGCAAGTCAGTTTTGTTACGTCAGAGAGAAAGTAATGCTCAGAGAATTTTTAAAATATCACCGAGTGACCTGCATGATCAAGCGAAAATGTCCTTCTTGCGTTGTTTCGTTGAATACACAATATTCGTGTAAATTTAAAAGTAAATAATTGACTATTCATTTCTCATTTGTTAAACAGCTTGCTAATCAAATGCTGAACAAAACCTCGTAAGTTACACCGTCAAAATCCATCGGTACCTTCGCTGATGCAGCTACCATTTTAACCCTACCCCTACTCCCAAAATCCTCAGGAAACTAACCAACCACTCTGTCCTCCCAAAAACCCAAAACACCTCCTGGCAGTACAACGTCTCTCGTGTCATCTAAATAACAAACGAAAACACGTACCCTAGCCCGTTACAGGGCCTGGCCCAACTACACGAAAGTTCAATTAACCACAAATCTAAGACCTCGGCGCCTCCCGCTGCGCGAACAAAGCCAAATGGATTGCATAAGGATCGGGATTACCATGTCTCCACTCTCTCCCTGGGTATACATCCACTCCACTCGACGAGTACGACGACACAACAACAGGTGCACGCGACAATGAAACGCGTCGCGCGGAATTGCATGCTTAATGAATAGCGCGACGGAATGGTCGTCTTGATTCTGCGCCTTTTTACGTCCAGCTCGCCTCCCCCTCCTTCCGCCATTAACTTTGTGTAATTTTTTTTGCAAGTAGGGAAAGATCGTTGCCTCGTTACGCTGTCGCTTTGCGCGGCTCTTTTAGTCCTTGGCCCATTTTCGTTTGCCTCTCCCCTTTTGTTTATTTCTCTTCTTCGGCGCCTCGCTATTGGTTTTTCTCGGTCTTTCTTTTTTTATTTCATATTATATGCGTGTGAGAGTACGTGTATATATATATATGAGGGGAGGATTATTCGGGTTTCGCTTTGCCGCTCTTTTTGTTTTTGCCGCTCTTTTGTGCCGATGATACCGCGCCGCTTCGTTGTGCTTGTGTGTACACGCGGCTCATGTGCGCATACTCAGCTGAGAAATTTTTGGCTTTTCTTTTTTTCCCCCCCAGTTTTGTTTTTAATTTTGCTCGGTCGTAGCTGCGAGTCAAGCGATATGTTTGCGAGAGGGGACAAAAATAGCTGCGTATAGATCGGAGAGGAATTCGAAAACAATGCCGCGCAGAGGTCGGAACAATGGATGTGCGATGCTGGATTTTTTGATATTGTGATCTAAGCGGAATTTGAGCATTTTTTTATCGTTTTCGTGCGGTATTAATTCTAGAAATGAATGGAAATTTTGATATTTTAGAGAGTTTTGAATGATGCATTTAGCTTAGAATTATTATTCATTAGCGTAAATAGTTTAGAAAGGGTATTTAAATAATCTCATCATTGAAACTCTTAAAATAAAAATTTAATCGTACCGTATGATTTTAAATTTCTTAGATTTGACTTTTATGCAATTAAAAATTTTACTTTCGAATTAATGATATTATATATGTTCATAAATATGTTATTAATGTTATTAAATATGTTATTAATATGTTATTTACCCTGGTAGAAATGTTAACCATAAGTTAACTATTTTTCAGTTAACTTTATGGCTAAAAACGTACATTGGTTGTTTTTTATAATTATGTACCAATTCGAAATAAATTATGGTATACTTATACTTCATAGAATATGTATTTTAAGTATAGTAGTAGAACTTTTAGATGAATAATATTATTTTTTATTATGATTTTTGTTAAAAATGCTTCTATTTAATTAACACGTTAGCTATAAAATATGGTTAATGTTCTACCAGGGTATGTACACAAACAATAAGCAATTTTTATTTATAAATTTACGTATATATTATAGTAATACCCATTAACTTTAATAGCCTTTGAATATAAATTCCACGTAAATAAAGACTAAATGTATTCAAAATTACAATCAAACACTTACCGTTAAGTCTACTTATAAATATCTTTTATATAAAATATACGTTTTCTATTTTATTTCACTCAAAAAATACAATCTTTACAGACTTCCCACACAGCATCCTAAACCATTCTATAATTATAAAAGCTGTTAAGTAACAGCTTAAAATCGAACGTTTTTTTTTTTACCACAACGCTAATCTCCCCAGATACATGGGTCTCAAATTTGCAACGTTGTAGTGCAACGAAAGAAAAATATTTTTGATTTTCCTTCAAGCTTATAATAACTAATATTAATTTTACGCGTAGATTTATTGTTTTGTAGTATCATGTAACTTTAAAACAAAGATTTAGATCAAATTTCCATTGCTTAATAACATTAATTAATTATAAAAGATTATTTCGTTGCACTCCAACGATGCAAACTTCAAACCCATCGAGATATCTCACCCCTTCAAACATCTATAATTCACCACCTCTAATTCACTCTCCGACCAGCAATCATTTCTGGGCTATTTAGCGCCAGGCAACCAGCCGCGCGGTGGCGGCTGCTTATACTTACGCATTCTCTATGTCCTAAGTGCCACCCCCACCTCATCCTCGTGCCTCGTTGCTAGGCAGCGCATAATGCTGCAAACTAACATATCACGGCTTGCGCGCGCGTATTATATGTGCGATTCCGCGGACTACTCAAAACAACTGAGGGTACAAAAACAGAAAAAAATTTTTGAGAGCACACCCTACCATACAAGGTTTATCTGGTTCCTTAGGTGTCCCCCAACATGAGAAAACTCGTGAACACGGTTAATCGATTGCCAAACTTTTTGGGCGATCAAATCACTGTCAAAATTTTAATGCGATTTTTCTCTTTTTTTAAAGAAATATATCGTATTATTGATATAGTCGAAATTTCTTTTATTTCGATGCTTTCTTAGGCCCCGGCAATTAAATTGTTACTAAAAAAAGACAGTTTTCAATAAAATAATGAAGTTTAGAAAGAAAGCTTGCTGTAAAAATGTAGATTTCATAAAAAATCATGATACTTAAATCCTTTTTCGCTTTTACAAACGGGTTTGAAGTTTGCAACGTTGGAGTGCAACGAAATAAAAAAAAATAATTCATTTTACTTCAAGTTTATACTAGTATTAATTTTGCGTGTAGATTTAGTGTTTTATAGTATAAAATAACTTTATAACAAAGATTTAGATAAAATTTTCATTGCTCGATAACTTTAATCAATCGTAAAAAATTATTATACCACTCTAACCTCAAAATCACAACTTTGATATCATTTTTCGGCGCTCGTGGTATAAAATACCGTTCGAAACTAGTGCGTAAGTCGATTATTTAGGTGGTGTGACTTTTTTGCACTCGCTTCGCTCGTGCAAAAAGTCACACCAGCTAAATAATCGACTTCCCCACCCGTGTCGAAATGTACTATTTCGTTGCACTCCAATGATGCGAACTTCAGACTTATCATTCCATAATTAAAATTTTTTTGGTGGTAATACAAAAATGAAGAAATGTCTTAAATGAGAATACTAGGTATCTTAACTCTTACCATGATGAGTGGGAGAAAAAGGCCGTATTTCTTATCCCACTAGCACCAGCTGCGAAATTGACACGCAAAATCTAACTGGAAAACTAAATGAAAATCAATACTAAAACATATTATCTTCGTCAATGTGTCAATGTGTTTAATAATATTTTAATTGTATTAATTAAAGAGTTCATATTATAAAATCATTCAATAAATAAAAATCATAATGAATATAAAACCACATTTATTAATTATTACAATTATAAGTAAACGACAAATAAATTTGATTGTTTAAGAAAATTAAGTAAGGATAAACTGCATCAAGAGGAAAATGTAAATGTAGTATACTAAATAGAATGCAATAATTTCAATGTGTCTAACAAGAGCATAAAACCGTATTTAGACAGAAAACAAATTACTTTCCGAAATTTCATTCATATGTTGCAAAAAACTAACATGTATACATAATAAAACGCAAAAACTAAAGTACAATTATAAAATATTTTTAGAAAAAAAATTATGTGAGTTTCGGTGGAAACATTTATAACATGTAATGATCGTATATTTAATAGACGAGGAAAACATAAGCTAGGAATGTCTACGAATTGACTATTAGCATTCACAAAAGGGTCAATCTATGAATCCCTTTCGTATTAAATTTGAAAAATTCTTCACCAATAATGTACTAATATTGATCGTGTGCAATTTTATTTGAACCTACACGGAAAAAAAATTTGAGCTGCAGGGACAGAAAACTAAACGTGTTCACGCAGCACAGCTACTGGTGCTGTTTCGGCACCAACCTTGTGCCGCGTCAGGCTGCGATTCAGTGAACCGCGGCATTTGTTTTGCCTTTCGAGCACGCTCGAAGGTCGTGTGTTTGTATATATATTCGAGCGTGCTCGAAAGGCAAAACAAATGCCGCGGTTCACTGAATTGAGCACGCTCGAAGGTCGTGTGTGTATATATATTCGAGCGTGCTCGAAAGGCAAAACAAATGCCGCGGTTCACTGAATCTCAGCCTGACGCGGCACAAGGTTGGTGCCGAAACAGCACCAGTAGCTGTGCTGCGTGAACACGTTTAGTTTTCTGTCCCTGTCGCTCAAATTTTTTTCCGTGTACTTGACTGGTTGTTTTCATAAGAAAACCATCTACAACTATTTACGTTTGTTTAGAATTGCGGCGGTGTTAACAAATTTTTGCATCAATCTCTTAGTTCATTTTTTTTTAATTTGTATTTTACATAGTAGTTTTATTGCAAAAATCCATAGACAAAATTATTTTTCGAAAGTGTCCCGAAGAATTCAATTATTTGATAATGCAAAAATCATTTACAAAAAGTGGCGAAAAAATTCCACACATAATATTAGATTATTGATAAATAATATTATTATTCATACTTTTGCAGTAAACTATCAATCTGAACACGTTTGACAAAATTGACAAAATCTCTCTGATTTGTCCTCTCCTCCCAATATTGGATCATCTTGAGGGTCATCTCGAAATCGGGATATTACAACACAGAAATTAATGTAAATGAGGGTTAACGTCCTCATTACTAAACATTGTAACGAGAGCGTATATCGGGTAAGGCGATACGAGCGCGAAGAGTGGGCGCGATCCCCAATTACACGTGCGGGCACCAGGGGCGCGAATTGTGATTAGCGAAGGGCGGGGGATCTCTTATCTGCCGACTCCCGCAGCGTACACACGTGCCGCAACACCTCTCCGTCGCGACCACCTGCAATTTCTCGGACGAAAGAGAAAAAGTGAGAGTGAAGTGTAGCTGCAGCCTCATCCGAATCTGACTTTTCGCCCGAATCTTTCCTCGACTCTTCGCTCGACTGTTTCTTTGACTTTTCGATCCGCCTTCCTTTAACTGAATATTCATCAGAACTACTATTTCCTGTAACAAAGATACAGTAATAGCAAAAAAGGCTAACTTTTACTTACCCTTTTTAAAGTTTTCTTCGTTTTTTTTGGCGGCTCCGGCGAACTAACAGAATGATCAAAGTCACTTTCAGAGCTTGATGCAGAAAATTCAAAGTGTTTGGATAGAATAGGCTGTGCCTCTCTTAGTTCAAGGACCTTTACGGTTACATCATCCAATTTTGTTTTAAGGTTCTCTATCTTTTTTTTAACATAGACATGTACAGTCTTCAAAGATTCACACGATCTATAATCGAGGAACGGTTGTGAGAGAGAAAGTGAATTGAGAGGAGGTTGGGGAGCGTAGTTTAGCCGGAAATTTCGAGGTTTAGTGGTTGGGTGGGCCTTTATTTGAGGACATTCATGAATTTTGGGGTTATGGATTTGTAAATAAGGCTGTCGAGGGAGTTTTTATAGAGGTATGATGTAGGTCTTGACAAGTTCGAGACTACTCGTGTTTGGCCCGGAACTACTATAAAAGGACACTTGAAGAAAGTGTGTTTTTTGCAACCTAGAGCAGAAATAACTCCACACTCTAAATAAAAAGGTCTGTTCTTTCAAATTCCGACATTATCTTTGAGTTATCACCCCTCCTAAGGGGTGGAAAAGGGGTGTAAAGTTGAAAAATAGCGTGATATTTTAGTATCCTTTTATAGTAGCTCCCACGTTAATGGGTTCTGCGATTATTTTTTTATTTATTCCGTAATGAATAAAAGAAAAAAAATGCGTGCTTTTTGAATTTTTTTTTTCAACGTTTACTTTACTGTTGCTTAAATATAAGTAGTCATGAAAAGTTCATTTTTATTATAGAAGAGAAAATGCTAATAAATCTTTTTAATATAAATTTTTTGGCAGATGAACGCTTGTAGATGCTTCAAAGATTTCACTGCAGAAAGGTGACGCAAGATATACATAGTTATACTTTTTATTTCAGTGTCTAGTGTATGTTTCACTCGTGTTATTTTATACAAGCCTCTTTAAAATTATAAATAAAATGATAATAAATTGTGAAATTTATACGATTTTGTAAAGCTTTTCGTACTTTGCGTCTACCTTCAAAGCTCAAGTATTACAATTTTTCTGTTTTCTACTTTCCTCAAAGTAAAATATATCTCCCCTGGATAAAAAATTCCAAAAAAAAAGAAGTATAAACGCATGCACACAATCCTGGCTCAAAAGTAATTTTTTATAAATATCAGAGATCAACTCTGTATGCCGTCAAAGAACATCTCGCTCGCTCGCGCACTTGCTCCTGACGTTTGTTCGAACTCGCGCAGACACAGAAAATGATATCCTCCCCTCTTCCTCACCTCCCCTTTTACACACGTATACACGCACAGAGAAAATCGCATTTCCCATTACTCCGGCATTGAAGTAATTGGTCCGCACTCGCGCTGCCTGCCTGTGCACATCGCGCGTTCATTCATCCTCGAAATTTCATCTTCTCGTCATTCCCTCTCCCGTATTCTCGCGAGCTCGCGCTCGTATCTGTATACGCGCAGACAGCACTGGTGTAGTATGGAGGAGAGAAGCGAAGGAACGTCGAGCTATAGCTCGCAGCGGTACATACGCGCGTCGGGGCGCGAGTGATAAGCTATCATTTAGCAGGGGCGCAAGAGAGAGGGAGTGTGCGAGTTCCGAGACGAAGTTCGCGCTGCGAGAGAAGGCAAGCTCATAAAAAGATGGCTGGGGAGATAGTTGAAGAGGGCATGTATGACGTAATAGAGAAAGAGAGCGAGAGGGAATGAGAGAGTTTATGAGGTGTAATTAGTTCAGCTTTGAGATCCGTCGTTGGCAATCTTTTTTATGTGTGACTGCGATAGTGGTTTTTCTGCTGTTGGAAGTTATGCCTCGCAGTTTGTCTCATAGCAAAAGGCTCATCGTTATTGAAAATGTTACAAAGGTTTATTTTAAGGATAAGATGGAATTTCGGAAATTAAAGCGTCGAAAAGTAAGTTAAAATTAAGTTCGTCGATCGAAAAGTTGCTTTTAAACATTTCGTTTCGTGCGAAAATTCGTCGAAATATTATAACCTTTTTTTAAAGAGGTACTTTAAAAACCTATTTATATATTATACGAAAGAAGTAAAGTAACTTAAAACTAGAAATTTAGCTATGACATAGAATAATCTTATTTTTATATGGAACAGTAATTATACTTTAATTTAAAAATAAAATTGTCCCATTTTAATTTTTAAAGGGTTAATTAACGGACTCGAGACGAACCAAGTTGTTTAGATGATTTATTTCACCGACGTTTTTTAAATTAGAATTAAAGAGAAATTAGAACTCTCAGTAAACGAATCATACATGTTTTAGATTATATTTATGCCCTGAGGAAGAAAGTAAGAATACTTCTGAAACGTCGGTGAAATAAATCATCTAAACAACTTAGTTCGTCTCGAGTCCGTTAATTAACCCTTTAAAAATTACAACCTACGAACGCTCTTCAAACATTTCAAAAATGTTCCATTTTAAACACTTCAGAAGTATTTAAATTCGAATAGTCATTTTCTAATTTGAAAAAAAATCGCCGCAAATAAAAACAACTGGATTATACAATCTGAAGAAAAATAATAATTCAGTTTAAAAATTGAAATCTAAAACTAGAACTCGACTTATACCATATACTCATCCAATTTCCATGAACCTCAGCGTAAATAAAAATCCAACTCCCTCCAAAATCCCCAATTAAAAATCACAGCCCCACCGAACTCCCACCCCTCCTTCCGCGCACGACACACCCTTTGACAATATTTTTATGACACCCAGCGCGCACTTCCTCACCCCTCCGCTACGAAAAAGATAACAGCCAGCATCGCGCGTGCTCGTCCGCCGGCACAGTATTGCGCGATAACTCAAGAGCGCCCCCGCGACGTGACCCAGCACGGGCGAACGGTTTCTTGACCGACGCGCTAGCTCCCTCCGGCCCGATGGACAAACGAGCGTTTCAGTTACCTAAGTGAATGCCGGCTGTCTTTTCCTCCTCTCTCTTTCTCTCTTCGTGCCCTATCCCCGAGAGCTATTTATCCGGCTGTCGGGCGTTAAATAAGCGTTTAGTTGCTCGCCGCGCGGGCGTGCGCGTTTTATTAGCTGGTTGTGCGATTTCAGCTGCGCGCCGGCGTTGATTAGTTTGCAGCGGTGCTCTTTTTTTCTCTCGTGAATCGGGCGCTGATGGTTTTTTTTAGTGCGTTTCACAAGCGCTAAAGTTAATGAAAGCGGGGGTAATTGATGGCGCGACGGTGCGGAGAAATCTCGCGTGAGCGTGTGTTTTCCGGGTGGAAATGGGAAATGTTGGATGGTGATTTTTGTTGGTAATGTGTGAGAGAGTTGTTTGGAATTTTGCGTTAAAATGGCATAGGGATGATGTATGCAACTGATGAAGAAAAACGACCCTAACTTTTTAGGATTCGATACCTGCAAGGGGACAAATATAGGTATAACTTGTAACTAGTTGTTTCCAAATATTAGTAATAACCAGAGGAACAAAAACGAACGTCATATTTTTTTAAGATTTCAACTCTTAGTAATTTAGGAGAGGTGAAATGCGTTTTTTTACAAACACTTGAGTTTCTTATTAAACATTCTATCAGCAATCGAATGATTACGAAACGCGCCCTTTTCCACTTTTATCGCGCTTCATTAGCTGGCTGCGCACTTTCAGCGCTTTTCCGATTTATTCCTTCTTGTGATTTAACGGTTAATTTTTTTAATTATGTTTTCGAAACAATAAACTTAATGAAAGCGGTAATTAATGGCGGCGATAAATGTTCGTTTCGAGAAATATTGCGTAAAAACAGGCGGAGCCGGCCGCTCGCTCCGCAGAGATAAAGCCTCGTCTTGGAAATTATTTAACAAGTTTTTTGTCGGTGGCGCCGATCTCGGCGAAAGTTTTTTTTTCGGAAAAACCTCGCTCACAAACAATCAATCTTTCAAGTACTTCCGTGGTACTACTATTGTTAGAAGTTTGTAGAGTTTGAAGTTCAGTGCGAGTTTGTAGGATTGGCTGAAATTATTTTGAACCGCCTGGTACATTGAAAAGTTTTTTTCGTCTATTGCGCTCTAATTAACAATTACGAGGTATGAAAAAAAGGTTACTGAGAATTTTTAATTAGACGATTTAGAAGTGTGTGTGTGTGTGTGTGTGTGTGTGTGTGTGTGTGTGTGTGTGTGTGTGTGTGTGTGTGTGTGTGTGTGTGTGTGTGTGTGTGTGTGTGTGTGTGTGTGTGTGTGTGTGTGTGTGTGTGGGTGTGTGTGTGTGTGTGTGTGTGTGTGTGTGTGTGTGTGTGTGTGTGTGTGTGTGTGTGTGTGTGTGTGTGTGTGTGTGTGTGTGTGTGTGTGTGTGTATACAGATAATAAGGCGGAAAGCTATAACATTGCAATTTAATCAAGTTTTTTTTAAGCCCGAAAGGAATCGAAAGAACTTTACGATCTATTCCGCAAACAAAAACGTTAAAATTATCTCCTATAAAAGAACCTCGGTAAAACTTACTGCCACCTCGCGACCCCGCGGAAAATTCAAAAGATTGAAAACGAAAAAGACGATGGCAAAATCGAACTGCGCTCGTAATCATAATCGATTCCCCTCTCGAATTGCCTTTTCCTCTCTCTCGTTCTTTCCATATCGAAAAATTCTTCGCGCGGTATAAAAACGAAAGGAAGTTGAGAACTGTGTGGCATCAGCTATTACCGCGCGCTGTCACCCAGGCGAATTTTTCCATCAGCCCCGAAATTACGAATTTTACGGTTTTACAATGTGCGGCGGTTCGCTTTGATTCGGTCATTACGCTCTACGCCCGTCGCCGTCGCCGCAAACGAATACACCACTTATGAACGTTCTGCATATACATAAGGATAGCAAGAGAGAGGGAGAGAGAGAGAGCAAGAAGAGGAAAGAAAACTCGCTCGCTGGCTCTTTCTTTTTTTGTTTTTACGATCGCGCCAGCAGCTGCGCGGACTGCACAAACTCGATAAGAGCCACGTGCGTACGACGAGGACGAGGACGACGGCTGCCCTCGTAAAAGTCACCTCCGTCTCTTTTTTCGCGTTCCTCTCTTCTATACGAGGGGCTCTTTCTTTCTTCCTTCTTTTTTTTTCTTTCTTGGTTCTTGCTTACCTGGTAGGAAGGCGCGCGCTCCTTTAATCTCGCGAGTTGACAGCGGAACGTAACGTATGAGCCACGTGAGAGCTATAGTGTCTGCGAGCTTCCTTATTAAGGATAGGGTAGGTGGGGAGGGATGTGAGAAGGGTTGGAAAGTTTGTCTCTTCTTTTTTGGGGCGGCGTGTGATTTGTTTTTTCATCCCCGGATGGTAATGTTATTAGCAGCGGGAACACATTAATTATTTTAAGAATTTATGATGTTCAGGTTGTAGCTATTTTTTGCAGTAGGGGAGAGCGAGGCATCTGTGACACCCTAACTTTATTTATTAATTATACCGATAATATATGGCTTAGTATATAAAAAAAGTGGAAAACGTAGTTTACAGTAATAAAAATAATAATCGATAGAAAATTAAATATACAATTGCAAATATTTTGAAAAAATTAAAGAAAAACACTTTTGAAAATGCTCAATACGCCCCACCGTAGGGCGCGATGGTCATGCATTAATTATTTTTTAAATTATTTGTAATTTTGTACTCATCTTATTATTGAAAAATTTAATGTCCGTCGAACCCGCCAAGCTCGGTGTGCCCCGCTCTCCTCTATGCAGATGTCGGACCTAATGTGATTTAATCTACTTACATGAAATGTTTCTTAAATATGATATAAAATGACTGAGAAGAGTTATTTTGACAATAAAGAAAAATGTTTTATTATTAGATGGTACTTCTTAATGTAATGATTTATTCACTCGTTATTGTTTAATGATACAGATACGCTTGAATTGAATAATATTCCAGAACCCAACAAAATTAAAAAAAACTACACTTCATTTTAATTAAAGGAGAATGCCCACGACGATTATATTTAATTATTTAATTTTAAAGGTGCAGTCTATAAAACCTGCCCTACCATTTAAAGTATACAAAAACATAACATTTAAAAAAATTATTGGTTTACGAAGTGGGGAACGTATTAAAATGTATACCTTTATAATTTTCATTACTTGTAATTTATTTAATAAATATTGGTCCTGAAAAGGACCAGAGTGAAGTGGTCGAAACGTCAACTATTTTATCAACAAAGTATGTGTTTTCCTTTTCTTAAACACCTACCTACTTGACAGTACACCAATAAAATCGAGAAAACTTATTAGAATGAATAATTAAAATTTGTTCCTATACTAAATACATGGAAGCCATTTGCCGTGTACAGGGTATTCGAAATGTTCTGGACCCCCTCCCCCTGATTTTAGAATCAACTACCTAAAAAAATATTGATGACCACCTAGGTCGAAAGGATTTTCGACGCGAATTATAATGGTGACCTTGAATTTGACCTTGGACGTTTCGTTCAAGGTAATTCCAAGCTCAACTTCATTTTCTCAAATAGAAAGCCCTATTTTTGACCTCGGATTCTAAAAGAGCACGAACTTTTACGTACGGATATGTACCCATGTCATGGATCAAAATGACGTACGAAGTTTATTTAGGGGTTAAATATCCATTAGTAGCAGAAAGCCCATGAATTTTCGTTCTCATGATAAATTGTGTGATTGAAAGTTGTTGAGTTCGAAACTACGAATACAATAATTTTACCAACAACAACTACGGAAACAATTCAGTAACTAGCTGCAAGAACATCGATGGTTCAGCCAATTAAGGCAAGACCATGGACGGTCCAGACAGTTAAGGCAAGATCATGGACGGTCCAGCCAGTTGAGGCAAGATCATAGACGGCCCAGCCACTTAAGGCAAGACCAAGGGCAAGACCGTAGATGGTTGATCTCTGTAAAACCTTTGGAAGTGATTTTAACCCATGACATGGGTACACATCCGTACGTAAAATTTCGTGCTCTTTTAGAATCCGAGGTTAAAAATAGGGATTCCTGTTTGAAAAAATGAAGTTGAGTTTCAAATGACCTTGAGCGAAACGTCCAAGGTCAAATTCAAGGTGATTATTGGAATCCTCGTAGAAAATCCTATCGACCTACACGGAGAAAAATTCGTTGTGATAAATAGATGGATTTGAGTCATGCGTATTTTGTATCACCTGTTACTTGCTTATAATAATTGCAGTGATTTTTGCATGGCTCCAGTCCATATAATTTTTTTAGGTAGTTGATTCCAAAATCAAGGGGGTTCCAACCATTTCGAACACCCTGTACATGTAAAAAGAGAGGCTATCTAAAAAATTTAATTATACCCTTGTTCATTTGTACGCCAGTAGTATAACCCGAGTTTGGGCATCCGTTGATTTTCAATGACCATTTTTATAATTTTATGGGTCTGAAGTTTGCAACGTTGTAGTACAACGAAATAAAAAATATTTAATATTACTTCAAGTTTATAATAATTAATATTAGTTTTGTGTGTAGATTTATTGTTTTATAGTATCAAATAACTTTATAACAAAGATTTAGATAAAATTTTCATTGCTTAATAACTTTAATTAATTGTAAAAAAATTATTTCGTTGCACTCCAACGATGCAAACTTCAGACCCATATAATTTTCCCAGTTAAGTAACCTCGTTAGTTCTTTTTTAAATTTCAGTTTTCAATTTTCCAACAATACAAATTTTATAGATTGCATTTTCAAAAATAATTACATTTACACCCTATGGGCATTCTTTATTAAAATTATCTATACTTGTTACTCTGTTATTCCAAAAACTTTCTATTTCAACCACTACCGAAAAAAAAAAAAGAAAAAACAATATCATTGCACAATTATTTACCTCTCGTCTACAACCACTCCCAATTCCAGAACCTCAGATCCACCAAAACCCCCGCACACACAAACACACCCAAACACCTCCCCCCAAAAAAAGCCTCCGGCTGCTCTCTTTGACGATTAGAAGAAGCGGAACCGGCGCGCGCGAGTTTAGAAAACGCCGTTATGACCCGGCGCTTGAGAAGGAGCTAAAGAAAACGGCAAGTAAAAAAGCCGAGAAGGGAGAAAAATTTTCTCACGTGCGCGAGAGAGCCTTGAAACTCTTTGAGACGGCGAAAACTGTCTCGCGGAAGGAATTAAGAGCGTCCGAGAGTCGGCGGCGACGGGTGAGATGAAACGAGTCGTATAGAGGAAAGGAAAACGCCCCGGCGAAAGTAGGTCGTTCCCTCTCTCTTCGCTATTCTATCTTTCACCGAGGGCTTTTACGACGTCTACACTGCGTGCCGGCGAAAGAACGCGCTGGCTTTAAGGGCGTCCGCGTGCATATCCTTCTTCCTTCTTTTTTCCCTCCCCGATTCCCTTCCTGACCTTCGTATAATTTACGCATCTTGGTTTACTCTAAGATAGGGGGGGGAGCCCTTCTTTCATCTGGCTTATTTATTCGCTGCAGTAATGCGTATCCCCCGCATGTGTCTTTTGACGAAGAATAGACGCGCGTTTGCGTAATACGAGCGACGTAATGGACTAGAGTAAGAGAGGCAAAATCTTTTGAATTGTGCCGCAGCCCCGTTGCTCCTCCCGCGAGTGCAAGATTCCTTCTAGTAGCGACTCTCTCTCGTGTTTTCGTTATTCTCTTTGCTCGCTCGCTAGCTCGTTTTCTTTTGAGAAGGATTCCCTCTCTTCACCGCCCCCCGTAGGAAGAATAGCGTTGCGCTTTAATGGGTTGCAGCAAACATTATAATTTTCTTAAATGAATTTTTCCTCCTCCGCTTCTCTTACCCTGTCTATTGTTGAACGGGGTTTCCACGTTGCGATATGAAAGTGGAGTTGTTGTAAAATAATTGGGTTGCTTTGCATTGAGAAGGGAACGTTACGTAATTTGTTGGGCGGGAAAGATCAGGAGAAATGCGAAACGTTGTAAAATTCATCATACCTATCATTTATAAAACTTTCATTGTTACAAAACTTTCTTTTGAAAATATCATTCGTTTGAAAAATAATCATCTTTATTTATTTTTTTTTATTTATTTAACAACATTAAACGAGCTTAAGAATTTAACATAGTTTGCATAAATCAATCACTAATGATATTATCAGTGTTACAAATATTGGTGGCATAAACAATATATTAATTATGAACAATTTGTGACGAGTGAGTAGAGCGCGTGTTTAAGGTGTCCCTTCCCGGGTTTTCCGAGTGAATTTTAAGATTTATTAATATGATTTTTTCGCATACTGTAATATAAGTAAAGGTATAGCTTGAATGACGGAAAGTTCAAGTAACAAATAAAATTTTTTTATTATTTGCTACGTCCAATTGTTTATATAGGATGTGCGTGTTTTTTACAAACAAAAGGACGTAACTTTGCAGGTCTTAATAATTTTTTTTTTTTATATTGGTACCTCTCCCTGAAATTGAGCAAGGAACAAAATGAGACCTTACAAATTAAAATCGGATAATAATTGAAAAAGATTCCAGTGTTTTATTGAATTTTTGTTTAGGTGGCTGTATTTACTTTAAGAGAAGTTGATGGCCTCTCGATGGATGATGGCAGGCGGCTGATTCTTGCCGGCGAGCGTCGTGACGTCACTAATTGCCTCACGGCCTAATCAGCCGCGGCTCTCGTGCTTTTCGGCGTCGCTCTCCCTCTTCGACAATCCTCTCTTGTACGTGTGTTCACGCCTCCTTGTGTGTATGTCGTCGGCTGGGAGGAAAAAGGAGCTATTTCGAAAAAACATTGAAAAAGCAGCTATTTCGAAAAAGCGTTGAAAAAGGAGCTATTTCGAATGAGCGTTGAGAAAGGAGCTATTTCGAATGAGCACCCAAGAAGGAGCTATCTCAGAAGTCATTTTTTTTCTCAAAATTTAAGTTGGCAATATTGTAGTATAGAGAAGAATATGTTTAATATTAACATGGTATTTTAACTATTAACATGCCATTGTAACTATTAACATATATATTTTAATAGTTACAATGCCACGTTAAATATAAACATTTTGATAAAATATTTTTCTTAATATAGAAAAACACACTCACATATTTTTAGAATACATTTACATACGATCAATTATATTATATTCTTTAACTGTCTTTATTTCATTAATTCTACATAATAATTCAAGAATTCGTGAGGAATCAAATTGTGATCAATCATATATTGAAGATCCTTTTTTTTTGTCCAGATCTAACAACAACTTTTTCTCATAACAATTCGTTATGACAGCTGATTCGCTATATCAGGACATCAAATTTATTAAAGTTGTTGCTAGATCTGGACAAAAAAAAGGATCTTCAATATATGATTGATCACAATTTGATTCCTCATGAATTCTTGAATTATTATCTAGAACTAATGAAATAAAAACAGTTAAAGAATATAATATTTTTGATCGTATGCAAGCGTATTCTAAAAATGTGTGTGTGTGTTTTTCTATACTGAGAAAAATGTTTTATCAAAATTTTTATATTTATCGTGGCATTGTAACTATTAAAATATATATGTTAATAGTTACAATGGCATGTTAATAGTTAAAATACCATGTTAATATTAAACATATTCTTCTCTATACTACAGTATTGCCAACTTAAATTTTGAGAAAAAAAAATGACTTCCGAAATAGCTCCTTCTTGGGCGCTCATTCGAAATAGCTCCTTTTTCAACGCTCATTCGAAATAGCTCCTTTTTCAACGCTTTTTCGAAATAGCTCCTTTTTCAACGCTTTTTCGAAATCGCTCCTTTTTCCTCCCACCCGACGATGTGTGCGTGTCTCGCACCTCGAAGACCGCACTCTCCGAGTTCCTTCTTGCCGTGTTGCCGACTCCTCGAAATAAACAAAACCGTGTTAATGTATCAGCAACGCTGTACTCCTCGTCACATATTAAAAAAATTAATTGAAAGCAAATAAAGTCCGATTTAACCTCAAAAAATTATAAGTCAAATCAGCTTTTGCATGGAACTTTTTATTAATAATTAGGTTGAATAGAATTATTTAAAGCCAATGCATAATCATTATTTCGTATATGTGCAAATCCGTGGACTACAGACAACAACTGGGGTACAAAAACGGAAAAAATTTTTTTTGAGGGCACACCTACCACATAAGGTTTTTTCGGTTCTTTGGGGGTCCCCCAACATGAAAATACTCGTGTACACTCATTATCCGTTGCCAAACTTTTTTGCCGACGAAATCAATTTTTCTTATGGAAATTTAACATGGGAAAAATGGACGAAAAGTAGTCATTGATGATTAACCAACAGCAAACTATTGAAGAGGCCAAACCAAATTTCACAAAAAAGCGATTTAAGTTGAAGAATAGAGCTTTAATTTGAGATGAGAATCGTTAAAATCGGTCGATTCTGTGCAAAGCTAGGTGAAGTTGAAAATGTCGAAAAATGACAAAAATTTGAAGAATTACGTGGGTTTGAAAAATATCTCTCATTTTCGTCATTATTCGCCATTTTCAAATTCACCTAGCTTTGCACAGAATCGACCGATTTTAACAATTCTCATCTCAAATTAAAGCTCTATTCTTCAACTTAAATCGCTTTTTTGTGGAATTTGGTTTGACCTCTTCAATAGTTTGTTATTGGTTAATCATCAATGACTACTTTCCGTCCATTTTTCCCATGTTAAATTTCCACAAGAAAAATTGATTTCGTCGGCAAAAAAGTTTGGCAACGGATAATGAGTGTACACGAGTATTTTCATGTTGGGGAACCCCCAAAGAACCGAAAAAACCTTATGTGGTAGGTGTGCCCTCAAAAAAAATTTTTTCCGTTTTTGTACCCCAGTTGTCTGTAGGCCGCGGATTTGCACATATGTTCATGTATGCAGCTTCTTTAGCAAAGTATATCTCGTGAATATCGGACTCTCAACCCAAAGATCGTCGGATTGAATCTCGCTTGGACCGTAAAAGAAATGTTTCTGTTTCTATTTCTATATTAAAATACTATATATCCATTAATATAGATAAAAAGATTAATTTTTTAAATTTACATTAACTAAAAATAAATTGTACCAAGGCACTTTGGTAAAAAGTCTGAAGTTGGCAGTTTGTCCATCTATTACTATAGAAACTGGTAATTATGTCTCGAATATTTGTAATTTTCACTATAAAATTTCTCTCCGGGTATCAATTTCATTATTGTACGAGATACGAAATAATAACTGCACAAGCCCTCTTGATTGAAGTCCACTTTGATTATATATATACTGAAAGCATATCCCCCACTTGTAAAAGTTAGCTCTATTAAATATGTGTACTCCGCTCTTGTTGATATTCCCACTTGTTAGCAATGAGAGCACTTACGGTACAAAGGTTGAATGCACTCGGAAATACAATATTGGGTGAAGTACATCGACCCTTCAACATAATGAACGTAATGGAACAATAATGAAGATGAATTTGTTACTTTAATAATGAAAGGACTTTCACTGTTGCTTCCCGGAATTTACGCATATTTACGCCTTACTTTGAAAAAAAAATAAAATAAAATATCCACACTAACGTAATCGATACTTTACTACGAACTAATTTCAACCTCACCCGCCGGCATCGATATTATTAATGGAAAAACTACACGCTCTCGCGATGCAACTTCGCATGCAAAGGGCTTCCTTACGCACGCGCACTAAACGCGTAAACAAAGTCCTACTCGAACGCGTGTGTACTTTGCATAACGTGCTCTCTCACTCTCTCTCTCTCTCTTCCTCTTTCGCTTTGAAATATATTTACGCCAGCGTAAAATTCTCTGTATCCCTGTAATCTACGTTCAGCCGGTAAGCAAAATGTAACGGCTGATAAAAAATTTAATTTTTCTTGTGTACTTAAGCGCGAGTCATTCGCTCTGTGTGTATGTGCGCGTGGGTGTGTACGCGTGAAGGTATTCGCTGAATGTAGGTCGCAACACGCGTATCAATGCTGAGTGAGTACGAGAGAGAGAAAGAGAGGAAATTTGAGATAAATTTCTCATCGGATTATTTACGAATATATTGACCGTGAATAATGACGAATTTAATGCAGTTTGTTCTGCTGAGTGGTTCACTGAAAGTGGATACGGGGGTTTATCTCTATTCGTTTCAATGCATTAATATTTGTCATTTTAAAACAAAGTGAATTTCATTGCACGCTTTATTATATTTTTCGAATAAAAAAAGGAAAGAATGAAAATAAAAAAAAAAACTCGACTTTTTAATGCAAATAAATTTAACGTTGATTCGAGCAAATTACTTTTCGATCTGCGTAAACTTTTTGTTTTGTCAACGCTCTTTTTCAATACTATTTAATCACCCGTGCATTGCATACACACACATAATCCGCTATTCGAAAAACATGTTTATTTCGCAATCAAACAGTATAGAAAAATCGCAGTATCGGATAATCTATCCATCGATATATACAATGGGAATTAAAAAACAAAACCGCTCACGAAAACATTATCGTAAACTAAAAAAAAAGCAGCGAGCCAACGACCTAACCGTCGCTTTTTACGAAACCCCACCCTATAATCGCGCTTTATTCGACCACAAACTTTCCGCCTTCCCCCCTTAATATTCATTATTCTCCGGCAGCGCTATACCATGGAAAAGCGCTTTGCAGCCTTCTGTCTTCCCCGGCGGATCACGCGCAATTTCGCAAATCGAAGCGCTCTCCTGCGCCTCTGGCAAATATAGCTAACCCTGTGCCCGTGTCGCGCCATAAGCGCGTTATGCAGGACCAGAAGCGGCAGGAAGGAAGGATGTGTAGGTTTGCGGGGGACGAGAGACATCTGAGCTTGCAAGCTGCAACTTTTCCCATCAGCGCCTGCGCGCCGTCTGGGAACCGGGGGGGGGGGGGGGTAGCTTGTTATGCGCGGCTTGAAGCGTGTAACGCCAGATGCCGCATATTGGTTCGCCGTGTCCTCGAGAAAGAGAGAGGGAGACAAAGCGAGAGGTGGAGGGATCGAAAGGTTTGCTTCTTCCTCGTTGGCTTTAATTCGAGAGTTGGTGCGCGTGCGAGGGTGGATATTAATTCGGACGAGCGTGAAAAATTTCAAGGGGGGGGGGATTAGCGCTGGGTATTTGCATTCGGAGGTGGTATACCGCGGTGTGTGAAAACTGTAGAAGGGATTATGCGTATGAAAGTTTCTATTTTTGGGAGAGGGAGAAAGAAGTGAGGAATATTTTCGAGGGAGGGGAATGTGTTTTTCCTCGTTTTTAATGCACCGAAAAAGCTTTTTAGATGATGGTGGGGGTTGGCAGGGGTTGCAGTTGTTTTAGAAGAATAGTGCAACGAATTGTAAAAGAATGCTAAAATGCATAGGTTGATACTGGTGGTATTCGCAGTATACGTATAGTAGTATAATATCATGTGGCGTTTGTTATTTATCACTCCGAAAATATTTATTATTAAATAAGTTCTTTCTTAAAATAAATAAATACTTCCTTCTCAATCCAAGAATAAATGTCTTGAACGAAGCAAATATGTATATGTTTTTAGTTATGTACATAATTACTTGCTTCAAGAAATTATTTATAGTCAACACTGTCCAAGTGAATATTCACTTGCATTTATTAGTAACATTTGTTTCAGTGCATAATTAATGTTTAAAATACAACGTTGCAGTACATACCTTCTCCAGCTAAATCGTGTAATACGTGCTCTCATACATATTTATATCGCAGCGTAGTGAGAAACTTGTTACAATAATAAACGGTAAACGTCATGAATTTTTTTCCTTCGTAATTAAACTTCCAGCTCTCAGTCAGTCTAGACCGTACGATTTTCCGGCCATCATGGGAGTTATTAAAATCTCGTTACAAGCATTAGTTAAAGGGGACACGTATAATTCTAATAAAAGTAAAAAATAAATTCAAGCACGCGCACGTTATTACAAAGAAATAAAATTATTCACGGTAAGTGATTTTAGTTTTATAATGCTGCATGAATCAAAGGCGTTAATAATTACATTTTAAAATCAGAATTCAACTTATTACTGTACTTACTTTATCAGAGATAAAAAAAAAACTAAGCATGTAACTATACTTATTTTTGGCATAATCAAGCTCGTCTCCTCGTTACCAAAGAAAAATCTGTTTTTTCATAAAATCTTTGTCCCCGCGTGCTAATCACACTGCATCACCATCGAACGCACGACGACAATCGACAATCTTCTCTTCACTCACAAAGACGATCAGCGACCGTTGAAAAAAAGACTCGCGGGAAATAATCAAAGCCGCGCCGCGGCGGACGTCTTCCGCTTTCTCTTCCTCTTCTTCTTCTCCACGGCTATAAGTGGCGCGCCAGAAGCTCGAAATTAATGCACTCTTCTCTCGGCGTCCCCTCCTCATTCTTAATTTCTCGCCCTCTTCTTCTTCTTTTTCCGATTCAAGTCTGCCCTACCCGTCTTCTTTTTTTTTTTTGTTTTATTTAATTTGCGTTATCTGCATTTTTCCGTTTTACGCGCTGCGCGTCTATTTTTCACGCGCGCGGGAGAGAGAGAAAGAGAAAGAGAGAGAAAGTTTTTGCCGGCTATTTTAAATATTTGCCTTGCCGCTCCCGCCCGACTGCCTCGCTGTTTTATTCTCATTATTTTCTCATCACTTGCTTTTTGGCCCTGTCGCGTTGCTGTACTGTTTTATACGTTTTTTCTTCCTCTTCGAGTTGCGCCACCGCCGCCATCGCCCTAGCCGCTGCGCTTTTCTCTTATACACGGCATTTCACGGTTTTCTTGTTCTCTCCCCACTCATGATATTCCCTCTTTTTTTTCGAGTTCTTTCGCATGTGCGTTAAGGTAGTAAACATCTGTGTGTTATCTTGTTGCTTTACGAGGAAAGTCTTCTTTGTAATATTTCATAATTTTAATGTGTTTCTTGCGTTTTGTGCCGCAATTCGAGGAAAAGTTATATATGCAAAAGCTTGGCCATAAATACATTTAAAAAGATATTCTGAATTGAAATTGATAAAACTTGTATGATATAACAGCGTATATTTTTCTGATGCTTTATGTTTGTTTTCGCGTCTGAAATATGAATACTATAAACCCCGATTTCGTTTACTTTTAATTTCGATTGAAATTTCGTAGATTTATATTTATCGGCGTAATACTTTCATAAAATATTTTCATCGATTCCGAAGTAATTTTAATATTAATACAAATATTTCATACATTAGAGTTATATGAGACTAAAATTTATTCTCATTCGACTGCAATAAAACAATATTATGAATAAAATAAAAATATAAGTAATTCATTTGAAATTCAAGTATCGTACCAGAGCAATATAACACATATTTTGCAGGAACATTTTCATCTCTCTTCCTTTCTCACTTATTTTATCCTTATTGTCGGCCGTGTATTTTTTGCCCTATCTCAATCTTCTTTTATTGTTATGCTCTTATGTTCCGTGCGGTTGGGCGTAATTAATGTTGAAGTAAGAAAAGAGATAACGATCCAGACGAGAGAATGTTGCTTATCATTACACCGTGGAGAATTTACGAAAAGACGTACAATAACGGAACAAACAAAGGCACCAAAAGACCTGAAAATCATCAAAAGAATGAATTACCACTACATGTACACATTTTTGAGAAAATTTCAAAAACTGCATCTGCAATTACAATTCGCAATTGCAAACCATCACTCTCCCATTCTTTAAAAAATCCAACAAACATCAATTTTCCGCAATTTCATGATGCATATTTAAAAAAAGAAAATGCGCGATTCTTCCTCTCGCGGTCTCTTTGTTCCGCGTGGCCGCTACTACCTGAGTTAATTACCCCCGCTCGCGGTAACGCAATTACGCAAGCGACTCGGTATCTACCTCATTACTCAAACTCGCAAAAATACCCGGGGAAAAACACACGGTAGTTCTTCTTCGTTCCGCGCGTTTTTCTCTCGCGCTGCACATTCTCTTTCTTTCTTTCTTGCTCTCGCGCGGCCGGCGGCCGTCTTTTTATTTATCATCCCAATAGATTATATTTTTCGCTAAGTGCTTAACATAATTACGCGCGCGAAGATGTTATTTAGTGGAGACGGGGGGTTGGTAAAAACTGAGCTTTCTTCTGTGATTTTCCCGCTGGAATAAACGTCCGGGATTTATGGATTGTATTTTCATTTAGGATGGAAATCGATACCAATGAAAGGATGGTGTATCAAAAAATATAGGATAAGCTTTTTGTTTGTGAAAGAGTAAGAAATTTTCTTTAGCTATATCATTATCATATGTTAGGTTACGAGCTTTATTACAATTAGTTGCTTTCCAGAAGGTTGTTTATGAAAATATTTCAAAATTTCGATAAATGCAAGAGTATTATATTAAATTTCTAATTTAGCTCTGAAATTGAAACTTTTAATGAGTTAGAGACAGAGTTCCCCAGGTCATTTAATTTTCATCAGAAATAGAAAATTAAATTGCATTCTCGTTAAATTCAATAAAAATCTTCGAAATAGGTACACCTCGTCCACTTAATTCCAAAAACTTACCTGTACCAACCAACCCCATCTTTATCACCAAGTTCATCGAAACTTAACATTAACCAGTACGCACACTGCCGATGTACCTAATGTACACAACCGTCCAACTCTCTCTCCCCCCCTTAACTACCGTTCCAACTTAACAAGCAATAAAATATCGTTTAATCCAATCTAATCCCTCCTCGCGCGCCTCCTCGCTATTTCGCACTTCTTTAGCTCTCTCCCTCCGCCTCCTCCCCCTCTCGGCATCCGAACAACTCCCCGGGATAATAGAATTCCACTGTCGGCGACCCACACGCGCGCGCGCAAACAGCTATGCGCGCGCAGCCACCGGGGGCTTTTTATTTTTATTTACTTAGTCGGCAGCGCGGGCCGTTTACCGCCCCATCGAAGAATTTCATTCCGCGGCACATTTTTCCGCGGCTGCAGGAGAGAGAAGGAGAACGTGAGCGCGCAATATTCGCGCGTCCGGGTAACCTACAAAGCTCAAGCCGACGCCGCCGCCTGCAGTAGCAGCAGCAGCCGTCTGTCTGTCTGCTCTCCTTCTTATTCTCGTTACGCGCGCGCGCGCGTATGGGGAGTCTTTTTTCTCTCGAGAGGGGAGCGCCTTTGTGCGCGCGTGTGTGGGAGTATGCGAATCGTTTAGTGGCTGAAGGAGAGGTGGAAGGAATGCGATATAGAGGATGGAGTGTGTCTGTCGGATGGTTTTCAATTTTGGAAGGGAAATATTAAGGAGCTTTTGGTTATGTGGCTCTTGTTTGAATTTTAAACTGGTGGAGGGTATTGCGTATGATTCTTATGGAAAATAAAAAATTATGTTCTTGACAATACACTGTGAAAATATTCGTTGAATTTAATGGTTTTTCGATTTACATTGGAAAATGAAAAATATACTTGTAATACAATTTTTTTTTTTTTATTCTAAATAATATGCATTAATATTGTAATACAAACCTATGTTTGATTCAGTTTTGGTTCAAAAATTCTGGTCATGTGCTATAGAAAAAAATTTTAATGTACCTGCTCTAATTTACTTTACTATAAGCGTTAATTGGCGCGCTACGTCCGCCGTCGTTCAGCTCTTTCTCACTTTCTTTCGAGCTTCGAGATTACCTCGCAAAAATACTCGAAAACCGAACGAATCTCGATCGCTTAATTTATATTAAAGTTTTAATTACTCCCCTGGTGGAAATGTATCTACAGTGCTCCTTCAGAATACCGCCGTCGTGTGTCCTTTTCTATCTCATAAACAACTCGTTAGAGTAAGAGAGACTCATAGCGGCGGTATTCTGAAGGAGTACTGTATATGAAATGGCCAAGAAGTTAGAAAATAGCTAGTAAAAGTGGTTAATTAATAGCTATGATGAAACAATTTTTCGACCATTATTTGCCTATTTCTTAGATTGACGTAACAACAAAATATTCGTATTTGATTTACTTACTAATTTTATCTTTGATGAAAGAACATTGAAGTGTATTGGATGGCTTACCAAAATATAAATAAATAAATAACATTAACTAATAAATCATTTGTTGTACTCATTCTATGAATAATTCAGCAAAGCTTTTATTTCTCCATCTGATTCTGTCTCTCTCACTCCTTGTCATAAACAGCAAGCCTTCTACTAGCTATTTCCAGACTAAAGAAACTGATCAGTTTTAATACCTTTAAAATACTCAAGAACAAGCGTGTGCTTGTCTTCGAAAAACTCCTTCTACTTTTGAATCTATTAAATGGTCAAATAATAGTAGAAAAAGGGTTTCATCGAGCGCTAGAAACTGGACAAGAGAAATTTCCATTTTATAGCAAGTTTCTAATATAAATGGTCAGTTATTAGTTATAAAAAGTTTTGGATTTCCACCAGGGTCTTTCCCTAATAATTTTCTCAAATGTTACACCACGTATGCAGTTTTATTATCGTACAAAAGTATTCAATTTAATTGAGCAATACTTATATTGTTCGAATGAATCCTTCGTTTCATAGTTAACCATTTATTCATAACACCCATTCTATACATATAACCTCTTGGAGGGGGTATCGAAAAATAGAAAACTTTTTTAAAGAAAGGTAATTTATCAGAACTTGTTTTAATGGAAAACTTGTAATTTCAATAAAAAGAAATTCGAAATTCATAAAGTTGAAAATTTATAAGTTCGAATTCGATTTTACGAATTATAATTTTAAGGAATAGTAAATTTGTAGAAAAAATATTTATTTATAATTTTAGAATACTATAATTTCGAAAACCCAAATTTTAGAAATTAAATTACAGAAACGAAATCTACAGAAAATATCTGTACATAAATTAGAAAATCATAATATCGAAAGATCAAAATATAGAATTTAATAGCATCTTTAGATAGTTCAAAAGATCGAAAATTGAAAATCTAGAATGCTAAAAATCTCGTAAATATCAAATATCAAATGTTCAAATATCGAATGTTCAGAATATTGAAAAGTCTAAATATCGAAAGGTCCAAATATCGAAAGATCAAAATATCGAAAGATAAATGTCGAAAGTTCATAATATCGAAAGTTAAAAATGTCGAAAGTTAAAAATATCGAATGTTCAAAATGTCGAAAGCTCAAAATGTCGAAAGTTTACAATCTAGCGTTAATTACTTTTTCTTTACCCTAGCTGAATAGTACATATGTTTTCGAAAGTCTGAACATTCTGAATTTGTTTTTCGAAAGTTTGAACCTTCTAAATGTTTAACTTCAATTATTTTTTTTCGAAAGTTCAAACCTTTTCAATTAATTTTTCGAAAGTTTGAACCTTCGACATTTGTTTTTCGAAACATTGAACTTTTGACGTATTGCCTTTCTACATTCATATCTTTCGAATCATTATATTCGAATAGCTAGAAATTCCAAAAGTATCATTCTATATTTTGGTTTTCTAAAATTCATATTATTATATTTCATTCTATAGAGTAGAATTCGAATAATTGATCCTTTGAATTTCCACTAAATTCAGCATTTTCGGAACTGTGAACTTTCTATAATAGGGGAATTCTTCATTTTTAGCGTACGAAATTATATCATTTTTTTCGATAGTAATATCTTCTATAAATTTAATTCGATATTCAATTTTTTCCATGAAATGAATTTTCTAAAATAAATCTACTTCTAATATGTGCCTTTTCTACATTCTAAACTTTTGTAAAATTATGAGTCTGTATACAAATTTTTGGCATCTAAAGCTTTCTAATGAAAATTTTTCTATTTTTAGATACCCCCTCTTCTACATTCATATCTTTCGAATCATTATATTCGAATAGCTAGAAATTCCAAAAGTATCATTCTATATTTTGGTTTTCTAAAATTCATATTATTATATTTCATTCTATAGAGTAGAATTCGAATAATTGATCCTTTGAATTTCCACTAAATTCAGCATTTTCGGAACTGTGAACTTTCTATAATAGGGGAATTCTTCATTTTTAGCGTACGAAATTATATCATTTTTTTCGATAGTAATATCTTCTATAAATTTAATTCGATATTCAATTTTTTCCATGAAATGAATTTTCTAAAATAAATCTACTTCTAATATGTGCCTTTTCTACATTCTAAACTTTTGTAAAATTATGAGTCTGTATACAAATTTTTGGCATCTAAAGCTTTCTAATGAAAATTTTTCTATTTTTAGATACCCCCTCACCTCTTGCAATCCAAGCTTTTCAAACACTTTCTCTAGCTTTTACACAAATCAGCAATCAACAGCCACTTGAAAAAACTACTCCCAATTCGTTGCTCAAAGAATCGCATTTCATTTTCATTCCGCGACAAAGACTTTGGCTTCTTTTCCTCGCGCGTCCCTCGCATCCCCCGGATGGTCTTTCATTACGTCGCCGCGAATGATTAGCGCGAGATGATGTGTTTGAAGTTCTGAACGTTCATCATGAACGAAAAATCGAATATTCCCAAAATCGGTTTTTTTTAAATTATCTGTTAGATATATGCATAAAACCAATAGAAACAGCGATATAAGTTATTTCCGAAGTGATCATCCCCCAAAATCAGCCCCCAAACCACCCTCACAAGACAATACATGATAAAAAAATTTATATTTTAACAGCTTATGAATTTCCTAAAAATTTTAACACGGGAATTTCTTCAAGAGCTTACCAAATACTAATAAAAAAATTGCCGAGACCAAAATCGATCGGGAACCCTTCCTCCGGGGGATGCAAGTGGGGCAAAACGGCTAAAAACACATAAAAAATACCTTTAAAAAATTCTATCTCTAGCGACTACGCGATTCCTAAAAATTTTATCACGGGAATTTCTTCAAGAGCTTACCAAATACTCATAAAAAAATTGCCGAGACCAAAATAGATCCGGAACCCTTCCTTCGGGGGATGCAAGTGGGGCAAAACGGCTAAAAACACATGAAAAATACGTTTAAAAAATTCTATCTCTAGCGACTATGCGATTCCTAAAAATTTGATCACGGGAATTTCTTCAAGAGCTTATCAAATACTTATAAAAAAATTGTCGAGACCAAAATCGATCCGGAACCCTTCCATCAGGGGATGCAAGCGGGGCAAAACGGCTAAAAAGACATGAAAAATACATTTAAAAAAATTCTGTCTCTAGCGACTATGCGATTCCTAAAAATTTGATCACGGGAATTTCTTCAAGAGCTTACCAAATACTCATAAAAAAATTGCCGAGACCAAAATCGATCCGGAACCCTTCCTTCGGGGGATGCAAGCGGGGCAAAACGGCTAAAAAGACATGAAAAATACATATAAAAAATTCTGACTCTAGCAACTATGCGATTCCTAAAAATTTGATAACGGTAATTTCTTCTAGAGCTAACGAAATACTTATAAAAAAATTGCCGAGACCAAAATCGATCCGGAACCCTTCCTTCAGGGGGATGCAAGCGGGGCAAAACGGCTAAAAACACCTGAAAAATAACTTTAAAAAATTCTGTCTCTGGCGACTATGCGATTCCTAAAAATTTGATCACGGGAATTTCTTCGAGAGCTAACGAAATACTTATAAAAAAATTGCCGAGACCAAAATCGATCCGGAACCCTTCCATCAGGGGGATGCAAGCGGGGCAAAACGGCTAAAAACACATGAGAAAAATACATTTAAAAATTCTGTCTCTAGCGACTATGCGATTCCTAAAAATTTGATCACGGGAATTTCTTCGAGAGCTAACAAAATACTTATAAAAAAATTGCCGAGACCAAAATCGATCCGGAACCCTTCCATCAGGGGATGCAAGCGGGGCAAAACGGCTAAAAACACATGAGAAAAATACATTTAAAAAATTCTGTCTCTAGCGACTATGCGATTCCTAAAAATTTGATCACGGGAATTTCTTCAAGAGCTTATCAAATACTTATAAAAAAATTGTCGAGACCAAAATCGATCCGGAACCCTTCCATCAGGGGGATGCAAGCGGGGCAAAACGGCTAAAAAGACATGAAAAATAAATTTAAAAAAATTCTGTCTCCTGCGACAATGCGATTCCTAAAAATTTGATAACGGTAATTTCTTTTAGAGCTAACGAAATACTTATAAAAAAATTGCCGAGACCAAAATCGATCCGGAACCCTTCCTTCAGGGGGATGAAAGTGGGGCAAAACGGCTAAAAAGACATGAAAAATACATTTAAAAAATTCTGTCCCTGGCGACTATGCGATTCCTAAAAATTTGATCACGGAAATTTCTTCGAGAGCTAACGAAATACTTATAAAAAAATTGCCGAGACCAAAATCGATCCGGAACCCTTCCTTCAGGAGGATGCAAGCGGGGCAAAACGGCTAAAAACACCTGAAAAATAAATTTAAAAAATTCTGTCTCTGGCGACTATGCGATTCCTAAAAATTTGATCACGGGAATTTCTTCGAGAGCTAACGAAATACTTATAAAAAAATTGCCGAGACCAAAATCGATCCGGAACCCTTCCTTCAGGGGGATGCAAGTGGGGCAAAACGGCTAAAAACTCATGAAAAATAACTTTCAAAAATTCGGTCTCTAGCGACTATGCGATTCCTAAAAATTTGATCACGGGAATTTCTTCAAGAGCTTATCAAATACTTATAAAAAAATTGTCGAGACCAAAATCGATCTGGAACCCTTCCATCAGGGGGATGCAAGCGGGGCAAAACGGCTAAAAAGACATGAAAAATACATTTAAAAAAATTCTGTCTCCTGCGACAATGCGATTCCTAAAAATTTGATAACGGTAATTTCTTTTAGAGCTAACGAAATACTTATAAAAAAATTGCCGAGACCAAAATCGATCCGGAACCCTTCCTTCAGGGGATGAAAGTGGGGGACAATGGCTAAAAAGACATGAAAAATACATTTAAAAAATTCTGTCCCTGGCGACTATGCGATTCCTAAAAATTTGATCACGGAAATTTCTTCGAGAGCTAACGAAATACTTATAAAAAAATTGCCGAGACCAAAATCGATCCGGAACCCTTCCTTCAGGGGGATGCAAGTGGCGCAAAACGGCTAAAAACACATGAAAAATAACTTTCAAAAATTCTGTCTCTAGCGACTATGCGATTCCTAAAAATTTGATAACGGTAATTTCTTCTAGAGCTAACGAAATACTTATAAAAAAATTGCCGAGACCAAAATCGATCCGGAACCCTTCCATCAGGGGGATGCAAGCGGGGCAAAACGGCTAAAAACACATGAGAAAAATACATTTAAAAAATTCTGTCTCTAGCGACTATGCAATTCCTAAAAATTTGATCACGGGAATTTCTTCGAGAGCTAACGAAATACTTATAAAAAAATTGCGGAGACCAAAATCGATCCGGAACAATACCTTCGGGGGATGCAAGTGGGGCAAAACGGCTAAAAACACATAAAAATACCTTTAAAAATTCTATCTCTAGCGACTATGCGATTCCTAAAAATTTGATCACGGGAATTTCTCCCAGAGCTTATCAAATACTTATAAAAAAATAGCCGAGACCAAAATCGATCCGGAACCCTTCCATCAGGAGGATGCAAGCGGGGCAAAACGGCTAAAAACACATGAGAAAAATACATTTAAAAAATTCTGTCTCTAGCGACTATGCGATTCCTAAAAATTTGATCACGTTAATTTCTTCTAGAGCTAACGAAATACTTATAAAAAAATTGCGGAGACGAAAATCGATCCGGAACCCTTCCTTCAGGGGATGCAAGCGGGGCAAAACGGCTAAAAAGACATGAAAAATACATTTAAAAATTCTGTCTCTAGCGACTATGCGATTCCTAAAAATTCTATCACGGGAATTTCTTCAAGAGCTTACCAAATACTCACAAAAAAATTGCCGAGACCAAAATCAATCCGGAACCCTTCCTTCAGGGGGATGCAAGCGGGGCAAAACGGCTAGAAAGACATGAAAAATAACTTTAAAAAATTCTGTCTCTAGCGACTCTGCGATTCCTAAAAATTTGATAACGGTAATTTCTTCTAGAGCTAACGAAATACTTATAAAAAAATTGCCGAGACCAAAATCGATCCGGAACCCTTCATTCAGGGGGATGCAAGCGGGGCAAAACGGCTAAAAAGACATGAAAAATACATTTAAAAAATTCTGTCTCTGGCGACTATGCGATTCCTAAAATTTTGATCACGGAAATTTCTTCAAGAGCTTACGAAATACTTATAAAAAAATTGCCGAGACCAAAATCGATCCGGAACCCTTCCTTCAGGGGGATGCAAGTGGGGCAAAACGGCTAAAAACACCTGAAAAATAACTTTAAAAAATTCTGTCTCTGGCGACTATGCGATTCCTAAAAATTTGATCACGGGAATTTCTTCGAGAGCTAACGAAATACTTATAAAAAAATTGCCGAGACCAAAATCGATCCGGAACCCTTCCTTCAGGGGGATGCAAGTGGGGCAAAACGGCTAAAAACACCTGAAAAATAACTTTAAAAAATTCTGTCTCTGGCGACTATGCGATTCCTAAAAATTTGATCACGGGAATTTCTTCGAGAGCTAATGAAATACTTATAAAAAAATTGCCGAGACCAAAATCGATCCGGAACCCTTCCTTCAGGGGGATGCAAGTGGTGCAAAACGGCTAAAAACACATGAAAAATAACTTTCAAAAATTCTGTCTCTAGCAACTATGCGATTCCTAAAAATTTGATAACGGTAATTTCTTCTAGAGCTAACGAAATACTTACAAAAAAATTGCCGAGACCAAAATCGATCCGGAACCCTTCCATCAGGGGATGCAAGCAGGGCAAAACGGCTAAGAACACATGAGAAAAATACATTTAAAAAATTCTGTCTCTAGCGACTATGCGATTCCTAAAAATTTTATCACGGGAATTTCTTCGAGAGCTAACGAAATACTTATAAAAAAATTGCCGAGACCAAAATCGATCCGGAACCCTTCCTTCAGGGGGATGCAAGTGGGGCAAAACGGCTAAAAACACATGAAAAATAACTTTCAAAAATTCTGCCTCTAGCGACTATGCGATTCCTAAAAATTTGATAACGGTAATTTCTTCTAGAGCTAACGAAATACTTATAAAAAAATTGCCGAGACCAAAATCGATCCGGAACCCTTCATTCAGGGGGATGCAAGCGGGGCAAAACGGCTAAAAAGACATGAAAAATACATTTAAAAAATTCTGTCTCTGGCGACTATGCGATTCCTAAAATTTTGATCACGGAAATTTCTTCAAGAGCTTACGAAATACTTATAAAAAAATTGCCGAGACCAAAATCGATCCGGAACCCTTCCTTCAGGGGGATGCAAGTGGGGCAAAACGGCTAAAAACACCTGAAAAATAACTTTAAAAAATTCTGTCTCTGGCGACTATGCGATTCCTAAAAATTTGATCACGGGAATTTCTTCGAGAGCTAACGAAATACTTATAAAAAAATTGCCGAGACCAAAATCGATCCGGAACCCTTCCTTCAGGGGGATGCAAGTGGGGCAAAACGGCTAAAAACACCTGAAAAATAACTTTAAAAAATTCTGTCTCTGGCGACTATGCGATTCCTAAAAATTTGATCACGGGAATTTCTTCGAGAGCTAATGAAATACTTATAAAAAAATTGCCGAGACCAAAATCGATCCGGAACCCTTCCTTCAGGGGATGCAAGTGGTGCAAAACGGCTAAAAACACATGAAAAATAACTTTCAAAAATTCTGTCTCTAGCAACTATGCGATTCCTAAAAATTTGATAACGGTAATTTCTTCTAGAGCTAACGAAATACTTACAAAAAAATTGCCGAGACCAAAATCGATCCGGAACCCTTCCATCAGGGGGATGCAAGCAGGGCAAAACGGCTAAGAACACATGAGAAAAATACATTTAAAAAATTCTGTCTCTAGCGACTATGCGATTCCTAAAAATTTTATCACGGGAATTTCTTCGAGAGCTAACGAAATACTTATAAAAAAATTGCCGAGACCAAAATCGATCCGGAACCCTTCCTTCAGGGGGATGCAAGTGGGGCAAAACGGCTAAAAACACATGAAAAATAACTTTCAAAAATTCTGTCTCTAGCGACTATGCGATTCCTAAAAATTTGATAACGGTAATTTCTTCTAGAGCTAACGAAATACTTATAAAAAAATTGCCGAGACCAAAATCGATCCGGAACCCTTCCATCAGGGGGATGCAAGCGGGGCAAAACGGCTAAAAACACATGAGAAAAATACATTTAAAAATTCTGTCTCTAGCGACTATGCGATTCCTAAAAATTTTATCACGGGAATTTCTTCGAGAGCTAACGAAATACTTATAAAAAAATTGCCGAGACCAAAATCGATCCGGAACCCTTCCTTCAGGGGGATGCAAGTGGGGCAAAACGGCTAAGAACACATGAAAAATAACTTTCAAAAATTCTGTCTCTAGCGACTATGCGATTCCTAAAAATTTGATAACGGTAATTTCTTCTAGAGCTAACGAAATACTTATAAAAAAATTGCCGAGACCAAAATCGATCCGGAACCCTTCCTTCAGGGGGATGCAAGCGGGGCAAAACGGCTAGAAAGACATGAAAAAATAACTTTAAAAAATTCTGTCTCTAGCGACTCTGCGATTCCTAAAAATTTGATAACGGTAATTTCTTCTAGAGCTAACGAAATACTTATAAAAAAATTGCCGAGACCAAAATCGATCCGGAACCCTTCCATCAGGGGGACGCAAGCGGGGCAAAACGGCTAAAAACACATGAGAAAAATACATTTAAAAAATTCTGTCTCTAGCGACTATGCGATTCCTAAAAATTTTATCACGGGAATTTCTTCGAGAGCTAACGAAATACTTATAAAAAAATTGCCGAGACCAAAATCGATCCGGAACCCTTCCTTCAGGGGATGAAAGTGGGGCAAAACGGCTAAAAAGACATGAAAAATACATTTAAAAAATTCTGTCTCTGGCGACTATGCGATTCCTAAAAATTTGATCACGGAAATTTCTTCGTGAGCTAACGCAATACTTATAAAAAATTGCCGAGACCAAAATCGATCCGGAACCCTTCCTACAGGGGGATGCAAGTGGGGCAAAACGGCTAAAAACACCTGAAAAATAACTTTAAAAATTATGTCTCTGGCGACTATGCGATTCCTAAAAATTTTATCACGGGAATTTCTTTTAGAGCTTACCAAATACTCATAAAAAAATTGCCGAGACCAAAATCGATCCGGAACCCTTCCTTCAGGGGGATGAAAGTGGGGCAAAACGGCTAAAAAGACATGAAAAATACATTTAAAAAATTCTGTCTCTGGCGACTATGCGATTCCTAAAAATTTGATCACGGGAATTTCTTCGAGAGCTAACGAAATACTTATAAAAAAATTGCCGAGACCAAAATCGATCCGGAACCCTTCCTTCAGGGGGATGCAAGTGAGGCAAAACGGCTAAAAACACATGAAAAATAACTTTAAAAAATTCTGTCTCTTGCGAATATGCGATTCCTAAAAATGTTATAGCGGTAATTCCTTCGAGAGCTTACGAAATACTTATAAAAAAATTGCCGAGACCAAAATCGATCCGGAACCCTTCCATCAGGGGGATGCAAGCGGGGCAAAACGGCTAAAAACACATGAGAAAAATACATTTAAAAAATTCTGTCTCTAGCGACTATGCGATTCCTAAAAATTTGATCACGGGAATTTCTTCAAGAGCTTATCAAATACTTATAAAAAAATTGTCGAGACCAAAATCGATCCGGAACCCTTCCATCAGGGGATGCAAGCGGGGCAAAACGGCCAAAAAGACATGAAAAATACATTTAAAAAAAATTCTGTCTCCTGCGACAATGCGATTCCTAAAAATTTGATAACGGTAATTTCTTTTAGAGCTAACGAAATACTTATAAAAAAATTGCCGAGACCAAAATCGATCCGGAACCCTTCCTTCAGGGGGATGAAAGTGGGGCAAAACGGCTAAAAAGACATGAAAAATACATTTAAAAAATTCTGTCCCTGGCGACTATGCGATTCCTAAAAATTTGATCACGGAAATTTCTTCGAGAGCTAACGAAATACTTATAAAAAAATTGCCGAGACCAAAATCGATCCGGAACCCTTCCTTCAGGGGATGCAAGCGGGGCAAAACGGCTAAAAACACCTGAAAAATAACTTTAAAAAATTCTGTCTCTGGCGACTATGCGATTCCTAAAAATTTGATCACGGGAATTTCTTCGAGAGCTAACGAAATACTTATAAAAAATTGCCGAGACCAAAATCGATCCGGAACCCTTCCTTCAGGGGGATGCAAGTGGGGCAAAACGGCTAAAAACTCATGAAAAATAACTTTCAAAAATTCGGTCTCTAGCGACTATGCGATTCCTAAAAATTTGATCACGGGAATTTCTTCAAGAGCTTATCAAATACTTATAAAAAAATTGTCGAGACCAAAATCGATCTGGAACCCTTCCATCAGGGGATGCAAGCGGGGCAAAACGGCTAAAAAGACATGAAAAATACATTTAAAAAAAAATTCTGTCTCCTGCGACAATGCGATTCCTAAAAATTTGATAACGGTAATTTCTTTTAGAGCTAACGAAATACTTATAAAAAAATTGCCGAGACCAAAATCGATCCGGAACCCTTCCTTCAGGGGGATGAAAGTGGGGCAAAACGGCTAAAAGACATGAAAAATACATTTAAAAAATTCTGTCCCTGGCGACTATGCGATTCCTAAAAATTTGATCACGGAAATTTCTTCGAGAGCTAACGAAATACTTATAAAAAAATTGCCGAGACCAAAATCGATCCGGAACCCTTCCTTCAGGGGGATGCAAGTGGCGCAAAACGGCTAAAAACACATGAAAAATAACTTTCAAAAATTCTGTCTCTAGCGACTATGCGATTCCTAAAAATTTGATAACGGTAATTTCTTCTAGAGCTAACGAAATACTTATAAAAAAATTGCCGAGACCAAAATCGATCCGGAACCCTTCCATCAGGGGGATGCAAGCGGGGCAAAACGGCTAAAAACACATGAGAAAAATACATTTAAAAAATTCTGTCTCTAGCGACTATGCGATTCCTAAAAATTTGATCACGGGAATTTCTTCGAGAGCTAACGAAATACTTATAAAAAAATTGCCGAGACCAAAATCGATCCGGAACCCTTCCTTCAGGGGGATGCAAGTGGGGCAAAACGGCTAAAAACACCTGAAAAATAACTTTAAAAAATTCTGTCTCTGGCGACTATGCGATTCCTAAAAATTTGATCACGGGAATTTCTTCGAGAGCTAACGAAATACTTATAAAAAAATTGCCGAGACCAAAATCGATCCGGAACCCTTCCTTCAGGGGGATGCAAGTGGGGCAAAACGGCTAAAAACACCTGAAAAATAACTTTAAAAAATTCTGTCTCTGGCGACTATGCGATTCCTAAAAATTTGATCACGGGAATTTCTTCGAGAGCTAATGAAATACTTATAAAAAAATTGCCGAGACCAAAATCGATCCGGAACCCTTCCTTCAGGGGATGCAAGTGGTGCAAAACGGCTAAAAACACATGAAAAATAACTTTCAAAAATTCTGTCTCTAGCAACTATGCGATTCCTAAAAATTTGATAACGGTAATTTCTTCTAGAGCTAACGAAATACTTACAAAAAAATTGCCGAGACCAAAATCGATCCGGAACCCTTCCATCAGGGGGATGCAAGCAGGGCAAAACGGCTAAGAACACATGAGAAAAATACATTTAAAAAATTCTGTCTCTAGCGACTATGCGATTCCTAAAAATTTTATCACGGGAATTTCTTCGAGAGCTAACGAAATACTTATAAAAAAATTGCCGAGACCAAAATCGATCCGGAACCCTTCCTTCAGGGGGATGCAAGTGGGGCAAAACGGCTAAAAACACATGAAAAATAACTTTCAAAAATTCTGTCTCTAGCGACTATGCGATTCCTAAAAATTTGATAACGGTAATTTCTTCTAGAGCTAACGAAATACTTATAAAAAAATTGCCGAGACCAAAATCGATCCGGAACCCTTCCATCAGGGGATGCAAGCGGGGCAAAACGGCTAAAAACACATGAGAAAAATACATTTAAAAAATTCTGTCTCTAGCGACTATGCGATTCCTAAAAATTTTATCACGGGAATTTCTTCGAGAGCTAACGAAATACTTATAAAAAAATTGCCGAGACCAAAATCGATCCGGAACCCTTCCTTCAGGGGGATGCAAGTGGGGCAAAACGGCTAAGAACACATGAAAAATAACTTTCAAAAATTCTGTCTCTAGCGACTATGCGATTCCTAAAAATTTGATAACGGTAATTTCTTCTAGAGCTAACGAAATACTTATAAAAAAATTGCCGAGACCAAAATCGATCCGGAACCCTTCCTTCAGGGGGATGCAAGCGGGGCAAAACGGCTAGAAAGACATGAAAAATAACTTTAAAAAATTCTGTCTCTAGCGACTCTGCGATTCCTAAAAATTTGATAACGGTAATTTCTTCTAGAGCTAACGAAATACTTATAAAAAAATTGCCGAGACCAAAATCGATCCGGAACCCTTCCATCAGGGGACGCAAGCGGGGCAAAACGGCTAAAAACACATGAGAAAAATACATTTAAAAAATTCTGTCTCTAGCGACTATGCGATTCCTAAAAATTTTATCACGGGAATTTCTTCGAGAGCTAACGAAATACTTATAAAAAAATTGCCGAGACCAAAATCGATCCGGAACCCTTCCTTCAGGGGGATGAAAGTGGGGCAAAACGGCTAAAAAGACATGAAAAATACATTTAAAAAATTCTGTCTCTGGCGACTATGCGATTCCTAAAAATTTGATCACGGAAATTTCTTCGTGAGCTAACGCAATACTTATAAAAAAATTGCCGAGACCAAAATCGATCCGGAACCCTTCCTACAGGGGGATGCAAGTGGGGCAAAACGGCTAAAAACACCTGAAAAATAACTTTAAAAAATTATGTCTCTGGCGACTATGCGATTCCTAAAAATTTTATCACGGGAATTTCTTTTAGAGCTTACCAAATACTCATAAAAAAATTGCCGAGACCAAAATCGATCCGGAACCCTTCCTTCAGGGGGATGAAAGTGGGGCAAAACGGCTAAAAAGACATGAAAAATACATTTAAAAAATTCTGTCTCTGGCGACTATGCGATTCCTAAAAATTTGATCACGGGAATTTCTTCGAGAGCTAACGAAATACTTATAAAAAAATTGCCGAGACCAAAATCGATCCGGAACCCTTCCTTCAGGGGGATGCAAGTGAGGCAAAACGGCTAAAAACACATGAAAAATAACTTTAAAAAATTCTGTCTCTTGCGAATATGCGATTCCTAAAAATGTTATAGCGGTAATTCCTTCGAGAGCTTACGAAATACTTATAAAAAAATTGCCGAGACCAAAATCGATCCGGAACCCTTCCATCAGGGGGATGCAAGCGGGGCAAAACGGCTAAAAACACATGAGAAAAATACATTTAAAAAATTCTGTCTCTAGCGACTATGCGATTCCTAAAAATTTGATCACGGGAATTTCTTCAAGAGCTTATCAAATACTTATAAAAAAATTGTCGAGACCAAAATCGATCCGGAACCCTTCCATCAGGGGATGCAAGCGGGGCAAAACGGCCAAAAAGACATGAAAAATACATTTAAAAAAAATTCTGTCTCCTGCGACAATGCGATTCCTAAAAATTTGATAACGGTAATTTCTTTTAGAGCTAACGAAATACTTATAAAAAAATTGCCGAGACCAAAATCGATCCGGAACCCTTCCTTCAGGGGGATGAAAGTGGGGCAAAACGGCTAAAAAGACATGAAAAATACATTTAAAAAATTCTGTCCCTGGCGACTATGCGATTCCTAAAAATTTGATCACGGAAATTTCTTCGAGAGCTAACGAAATACTTATAAAAAAATTGCCGAGACCAAAATCGATCCGGAACCCTTCCTTCAGGGGGATGCAAGCGGGGCAAAACGGCTAAAAACACCTGAAAAATAACTTTAAAAAATTCTGTCTCTGGCGACTATGCGATTCCTAAAAATTTGATCACGGGAATTTCTTCGAGAGCTAACGAAATACTTATAAAAAAATTGCCGAGACCAAAATCGATCCGGAACCCTTCCTTCAGGGGGATGCAAGTGGGGCAAAACGGCTAAAAACTCATGAAAAATAACTTTCAAAAATTCGGTCTCTAGCGACTATGCGATTCCTAAAAATTTGATCACGGGAATTTCTTCAAGAGCTTATCAAATACTTATAAAAAAATTGTCGAGACCAAAATCGATCTGGAACCCTTCCATCAGGGGGATGCAAGCGGGGCAAAACGGCTAAAAAGACATGAAAAATACATTTAAAAAAAATTCTGTCTCCTGCGACAATGCGATTCCTAAAAATTTGATAACGGTAATTTCTTTTAGAGCTAACGAAATACTTATAAAAAAATTGCCGAGACCAAAATCGATCCGGAACCCTTCCTTCAGGGGGATGAAAGTGGGGCAAAACGGCTAAAAAGACATGAAAAATACATTTAAAAAATTCTGTCCCTGGCGACTATGCGATTCCTAAAAATTTGATCACGGAAATTTCTTCGAGAGCTAACGAAATACTTATAAAAAAATTGCCGAGACCAAAATCGATCCGGAACCCTTCCTTCAGGGCGATGCAAGTGGCGCAAAACGGCTAAAAACACATGAAAAATAACTTTCAAAAATTCTGTCTCTAGCGACTATGCGATTCCTAAAAATTTGATAACGGTAATTTCTTCTAGAGCTAACGAAATACTTATAAAAAAATTGCCGAGACCAAAATCGATCCGGAACCCTTCCATCAGGGGGATGCAAGCGGGGCAAAACGGCTAAAAACACATGAGAAAAATACATTTAAAAAATTCTGTCTCTAGCGACTATGCGATTCCTAAAAATTTGATCACGGGAATTTCTTCGAGAGCTAACGAAATACTTATAAAAAAATTGCGGAGACCAAAATCGATCCGGAACAATACCTTCGGGGGATGCAAGTGGGGCAAAACGGCTAAAAACACATAAAAATACCTTTAAAAAATTCTATCTCTAGCGACTATGCGATTCCTAAAAATTTGATCACGGGAATTTCTCCCAGAGCTTATCAAATACTTATAAAAAAATAGCCGAGACCAAAATCGATCCGGAACCCTTCCATCAGGAGGATGCAAGCGGGGCAAAACGGCTAAAAACACATGAGAAAAATACATTTAAAAAATTCTGTCTCTAGCGACTATGCGATTCCTAAAAATTTGATCACGTTAATTTCTTCTAGAGCTAACGAAATACTTATAAAAAAATTGCGGAGACGAAAATCGATCCGGAACCCTTCCTTCAGGGGGATGCAAGCGGGGCAAAACGGCTAAAAAGACATGAAAAATACATTTAAAAAATTCTGTCTCTAGCGACTATGCGATTCCTAAAAATTCTATCACGGGAATTTCTTCAAGAGCTTACCAAATACTCACAAAAAAATTGCCGAGACCAAAATCAATCCGGAACCCTTCCTTCAGGGGGATGCAAGCGGGGCAAAACGGCTAGAAAGACATGAAAATAACTTTAAAAATTCTGTCTCTAGCGACTCTGCGATTCCTAAAAATTTGATAACGGTAATTTCTTCTAGAGCTAACGAAATACTTATAAAAAAATTGCCGAGACCAAAATCGATCCGGAACCCTTCATTCAGGGGGATGCAAGCGGGGCAAAACGGCTAAAAAGACATGAAAAATACATTTAAAAAATTCTGTCTCTGGCAACTATGCGATTCCTAAAATTTTGATCACGGAAATTTCTTCAAGAGCTTACGAAATACTTATAAAAAAATTGCCGAGACCAAAATCGATCCGGAACCCTTCCTTCAGGGGGATGCAAGTGGGGCAAAACGGCTAAAAACACCTGAAAAATAACTTTAAAAAATTCTGTCTCTGGCGACTATGCGATTCCTAAAAATTTGATCACGGGAATTTCTTCGAGAGCTAACGAAATACTTATAAAAAAATTGCCGAGACCAAAATCGATCCGGAACCCTTCCTTCAGGGGATGCAAGTGGGGCAAAACGGCTAAAAACACCTGAAAAATAACTTTAAAAAATTCTGTCTCTGGCGACTATGCGATTCCTAAAAATTTGATCACGGGAATTTCTTCGAGAGCTAACGAAATACTTATAAAAAAATTGCCGAGACCAAAATCGATCCGGAACCCTTCCTTCAGGGGGATGCAAGCGGGGCAAAACGGCTAAAAACACCTGAAAAATAACTTTAAAAAATTCTGTCTCTGGCGACTATGCGATTCCTAAAAATTTGATAACGGTAATTTCTTCTAGAGCTAACGAAATACTTATAAAAAAATTGCCGAGACCAAAATCGATCCGGAACAATACCTTCGGGGGATGCAAGTGGGGCAAAACGGCTAAAAACACATGAAAAATACCTTTAAAAAATTCTGACTCTAGCGACTATGCGATTCCTAAAAATTTGATAACGGTAATTTCTTCTAGAGCTAACGAAATACTTATAAATAAATTGCCGAGACCAAAATCGATCCGGAACCCTTCCTTCAGGGGGATGCAAGTGGGGCAAAACGGCTAAAAACACATGAAAAATAACTTTCAAAAATTCTGTCTCTAGCGACTATGCGATTCCTAAAAATTTGATAACCGTAATTTCTTCTAGAGCTAACGAAATACTTATAAAAAAATTGCCGAGACCAAAATCGATCCGGAACCCTTCCTTTAGGGGGATGCAAGCGGGGCAAAACGGCTAAAAACACCTGAAAAATAACTTTAAAAAATTCTGTCTCTGGCGACTATGCGATTCCTAAAAATTTGATCACGGGAATTTCTTCGAGAGCTAACGAAATACTTATAAAAAAATTGCCGAGACCAAAATCGATCCGGAACCCTTCCTTCAGGGGGATGCAAGTGCGGCAAAACGGCTAAAAACACATGAAAAATAACTTTCAAAAATTCTGTCTCTAGCGACTATGCGATTCCTAAAAATTTGATAACGGTAATTTCTTCTAGAGCTAACGAAATACTTATAAAAAAATTGCCGAGACCAAAATCGATCCGGAACAATACCTTCGGGGGATGCAAGTGGGGCAAAACGGCTAAAAACACATGAAAAATACCTTTAAAAAAGTCTATCTCTAGCGACTTTGCGATTCCTAAAAATTTGATCTCGGGAATTTCTTCAAGAGCTTATCAAATACATATAAAAAAATTGCCGAGACCAAAATCGATCCGGAACCCTTCCATCAGGGGGATGCAAGCGGGGCAAAACGGCTAAAAACACATGAAAAATAACTTTAAAAAATTCTGTCTCTAGCGACTATGCGACTCCTAAAAATTTGATCACGGGAATTTTTTTCGAGAGCTAACGAAATACTTATAAGAAAGTTGCCGAGACCAAAATCGATCCGGAACAATACATTCGGAGGATGCAAGTGGGACAAAAGGGGTATAAACACATGAAAAATAACTTTAAAAAATTCTATCTCTAGCGACTATGCGATTCCTAAAAATTTGATCATGGGAATTTCTTCAAGAGCATACCAAATACTCATAAAAAATTGGGCGGGAATGTGGCACTTTCGGCCACTCGCTTTAAAACAATAACTAATCTTAATGTTATTTGTAAAACACGTTAATCACAAAAGTAAATCTTATTTTTAAGATAGAATGAAATGAACTGAAGCTATGGCAGTTTCATATTTAATACAGTTGTAATACTTTACAAATACATTGTTAATTAAAATAAAGTTATAATGGATAAAATCAAATACCAGATTACTTAATATCTAGTAAATATTTATACTAGTAAAAATCTTTAAATTCATTATTTTTAAATAACGTTTAATGATGATTCGTTAAGATTTCTATTATTAAAAATGACAAACAACAGCGGCACAAGTCTGTCATGAAAGTAAGCGGGGTTACGCGACATAAAAAGAGAGATGTTAAAAGAAAGCTTAAAAATTGAGAATATTAAATACTGATATTTTATAACCATCAGAAGAATAAAGCAGTCAGACGGACAAAGAACTAAAATGATGAAAACGCCATTCTCTTTAAATAACTGAATATGACTGAGAAATACAAAAATAAATATTTTAAAATAGTTTAAACCTTATTGAAGTAGATACCAGCAGCTTCAAAAAATAATTTAACATTTATCATTATTTTAATCTAAATAATAGTGAAAGTAAGCTTCTTCTAACACAGTACAAGTTTAACACAAATGTACTAAGTTCTTGATGAATATACTTAAAAAATATAATAATTTATTCATTAAAAAGAATAATAGTCTCTAATTTAGATTCAGATATCATACCGGAAAAGGAAGAAAAAACAAAAAGAAACTTCATTAACGTACAGGTAAGATTACAATACTATTTTAATATTTAAAATACAAAAAGTATATAAAACATATTAATTAAACTTATGAGCAATAAACCAGTTAAACATCTGCACAACCTGCCCCAAAAAGATTTTCTATAAAAACATCTTGTATGTAATCTGGTAAGTTCATTTTATGCTACCATTAAAATCTAAAATAAAGCGAAGATGTAAAGCTATTTTTGTACCGAAAGCACGATTTTCGCATTTTTTTTGAACCTATTAATAGAGCCAAAAGCGACCGCTTGTCGACCAGCGGGCGGTAAAAACTGAAAAGCGCTCGCTGTTCGCCGTAGAGGGTAAAAATCGAAAAGCGCCCGCTGTCGTTTTCGAATGGAGTTTTCAAGATTGTTTAAGAAAATCATCGATATTTAAAAAAAACACAAAAATCTATACTTGCGGTAAAAAAAATATGGTGTGCACCAAGGGCTAAGTGGGTTTTTTTGACCTCGCGTGGTTGCAGTACTCGTCTTCGGTTCGCAAACGCACTTGCCTTCGGCTCGTGCTAGCTCACCTTCGACTCGTACTGCAACCCTACATTCGGTCTAAAAGACCCACCTCCATGTTACTGCCATCGCTTGGATCGTAGAAAAACGACCATAGGCGTCGTCGTTTGTAGGTGTTACGTTGTGACGCTTTCAATCCCCAAATGAGGGATTAAACACAAAAACTTTCGACCGAATATACAATGTACAATTCCATACGGGAGCCATAAGGGCAACTGACATGGTGAAAGGGCTGAAGACTCCCCGGGGGTCAATGGCATACTTTTCTCTCTTAGTACCATATAATATCGAAACCCAGAATGGATAGAGACCCACAATGAAACTATGACGAACTATAGTGGTTTTAACGACCTTCTTAGACAGTTTTGTTCATCACCAGGCTGCGGCCTACGTTGCAGACTAATATGGATTACAGGACTGATTTTCAAGGTTAAACTGAAGATACATCCAGTCTCATTTATGTACACCGCAGGCCATGAGAATAGCAGCAATAAATAATTTAAAAAAAATATTGCACAAATAGTGAAAAGTATTATGGATTTGCGCGCGCGCATATACACACACATACACACACACACACATACATATATACTCCGCATACTCCATTTTGGCGCCATCAGTCCCTATATGCATAGCCTCTATACTGTTATCTAGATATTGTCTGCCTGCCCCCACCCGCATTATTCTACAAAATTTTTCATATATTACGTAGGGAGTTTGAAGAAGTGAAAAGGATCAAATTTATACAACAATATAAATATTTCTTTCACATATGTAAATTTGGCTGCCGCAACACAATTTTTATTAAATTCATAAAATCTCGAGATTTCTAAAATGGGGGGGGGGGGTTAAGAATCACAATGGTCAAAAATTCCGATGGCGAAAATACCGATAGGTAATTTAACGATAGCTAAATCATCGGAATAAGGTTTTAATCGAATAGGAAAAATTCCTACGAGAAAATTACAAATGGTCAAAAGTTCCGAAAATAATTTTGACAATGTTCAAAAGTTTCGAAAATAATTTTGACAGTGATTCATAGTAACGAAAATCAAATGTCGGAAAAGTCGAATAGTTAAAATAAAACCTATCAACGGTTGTATCACAAATGGGTACAAATTCCGTTACAGGACGAAATTCCGAAAACTAATAAAACACTACTTAAGAGGATGTGCAACCCTAATTTCAATATTTTTTTAAATCAACATTCAAACATTTATTTGGAAAAAGACTGCTGTAAAGCGCTCCGTACACGCAAACACTATATGCAGATATTTTTCTGGAAAATTCTATTGATATTTGCGTGAGTTATGCTCGTTTGAAAAGTAGGTCAATTGTAGATTCTTACTTACCGACAGTACGGTTTTGATTTAATTCAATAAATTCTCATCTCTTTTTGGAAAAAGGCGACTGTCAAGCGCTCCGTACACGCAAACACTATATGCAGATTTTTTTCTGGATAATTCACTTGCATCCCCCTGAAGGAAGGGTTCCGAATCGATTTTGGATTCGGCAATTTTTTTATAAGTATTTGGTTAGCTCTCGAAGAAATTCCCGTGATAAAATTTTTAGGAATCGCATAGTCGCCAGAGACAGAATTTTTTAAAGGTATTTTTCATGTGTTTTTAGCCGTTTTGCCCCGCTTGCATCCCCCTGATGGAAGGGTTCCGGATCGATTTTGGTCTCGGCAATTTTTAAATAAGTATTTCGTAAGCTCTCGAAGGAATTACCGCTATAACATTTTTAGGAATCGCATATTCGCGAGAGACAGAATTTTTTAAAGTTATTTTTCATGTGTTTTTAGCCGTTTTGCCTCACTTGCATCCCCATGAAGGAAGGGTTCCGGATCGATTTTGGTCTCGGCAATTTTTTTATGAGTATTTGGTAAGCTCTAGAAGAAATTCCCGTGATAAAATTTTTAGGAATCGCATAGTCGCCAGAGACAGAATTTTTTAAAGGTATTTTTCATGTGTTTTTAGCCGTTTTGCCCCGCTTGCATCCCCCTGATGGAAGGGTTCCGGATCGATTTTGGTCTCGGCAATTTTTAAATAAGTATTTCGTAAGCTCTCGAAGGAATTACCGCTATAACATTTTTAGGAATCGCATATTCGCGAGAGACAGAATTTTTTAAAGTTATTTTTCATGTGTTTTTAGCCGTTTTGCCTCACTTGCATCCCCCTGAAGGAAGGGTTCCCGATCGATTTTGGTCTCGGCAATTTTTTTATAAGTATTTCATTAGCTCTCGAAGAAATTCCCGTCATCAAATTTTTAGGAATCGCATAGTCGCCAGAGACAGAATTTTTTAAAGTTATTTTTCAGGTGTTTTTAGCCGTTTTGCCCCACTTGCATCCCCCTGAAGGAAGGGTTCCGGATCGATTTTGGTCTCGGCAATTTTTTTATAAGTATTTCGTAAGCTCTTGAAGAAATTTCCGTGATCAAAATTTTAGGAATCGCATAGTCGCCAGAGACAGAATTTTTTAAATGTATTTTTCATGTCTTTTTAGCCGTTTTGCCCCGCTTGCATCCCCCTGAAGGAAGGGTTCCGGATCGATTTTGGTCTCGGCAATTTTTTTATAAGTATTTCGTTAGCTCTAGAAGAAATTACCGTTATCAAATTTTTAGGAATCGCATAGTCGCTAGAGACAGAATTTTTGAAAGTTATTTTTCATGTGTTTTTAGCCGTTTTGCGCCACTTGCATCCCCCTGAAGGAAGGGTTCCGGATCGATTTTGGTCTCGGCAATTTTTTTATAAGTATTTCGTTAGCTCTCGAAGAAATTTCCGTGATCAAACTTTTAGGAATCGCATAGTCGCCAGGGACAGAATTTTTTAAATGTATTTTTCATGTCTTTTTAGCCGTTTTGCCCCACTTTCATCCCCCTGAAGGAAGGGTTCCGGATCGATTTTGGTCTCGGCAATTTCTTTATAAGTATTTCGTTAGCTCTAAAAGAAAATACCGTTATCAAATTTTTAGGAATCGCATTGTCGCAGGAGACAGAATTTTTTTTAAATGTATTTTTCATGTCTTTTTAGCCGTTTTGCCCCTCTTGCATCCCCCTGATGGAAGGGTTCCGGATCGATTTTGGTCTAGACAATTTTTTTATAAGTATTTGATAAGCTCTTGAAGAAATTCCCGTGATCAAATTTTTAGGAATCGCATAGTCGCTAGAGACCGAATTTTTGAAAGTTATTTTTCATGAGTTTTTAGCCGTTTTGCCCCACTTGCATCCCCCTGAAGGAAGGGTTCCGGATCGATTTTGGTCTCGGCAATTTTTTTATAAGTATTTCGTTAGCTCTCGAAGAAATTCCCGTGATCAAATTTTTAGGAATCGCATAGTCGCCAGAGACAGAATTTTTTAAAGTTATTTTTCAGGTGTTTTTAGCCGTTTTGCCCCGCTTGCATCCCCCTGAAGGAAGGGTTCCGGATCGATTTTGGTCTCGGCAATTTTTTTATAAGTATTTCGTTAGCTCTCGAAGAAATTTCCGTGATCAAATTTTTAGGAATCGCATAGTCGCCAGGGACAGAATTTTTTAAATGTATTTTTCATGTCTTTTTAGCCGTTTTGCCCCACTTTCATCCCCCTGAAGGAAGGGTTCCGGATCGATTTTGGTCTCGGCAATTTTTTTATAAGTATTTCGTTAGCTCTAAAAGAAATTACCGTTATCAAATTTTTAGGAATCGCATTGTCGCAGGAGACAGAATTTTTTTAAATGTATTTTTCATGTCTTTTTGGCCGTTTTGCCCCGCTTGCATCCCCTGATGGAAGGGTTCCGGATCGATTTTGGTCTCGACAATTTTTTTATAAGTATTTGATAAGCTCTTGAAGAAATTCCCGTGATCAAATTTTTAGGAATCGCATAGTCGCTAGAGACAGAATTTTTTAAATGTATTTTTCTCATGTGTTTTTAGCCGTTTTGCCCCGCTTGCATCCCCTGATGGAAGGGTTCCGGATCGATTTTGGTCTCGGCAATTTTTTTATAAGTATTTCGTAAGCTCTCGAAGGAATTACCGCTATAACATTTTTAGGAATCGCATATTCGCGAGAGACAGAATTTTTTAAAGTTATTTTTCATGTGTTTTTAGCCGTTTTGCCTCACTTGCATCCCCTGAAGGAAGGGTTCAGGATCGATTTTGGTCTCGGCAATTTTTTTATAAGTATTTCGTTAGCTCTCGAAGAAATTCCCGTGATCAAATTTTTAGGAATCGCATAGTCGCCAGAGACAGAATTTTTTAAATGTATTTTTCATGTCTTTTTAGCCGTTTTGCCCCACTTTCATCCCCTGAAGGAAGGGTTCCGGATCGATTTTGGTCTCGGCAATTTTTTTATGAGTATTTGGTAAGCTCTAAAAGAAATTCCCGTGATAAAATTTTTAGGAATCGCATAGTCGCCAGAGACATAATTTTTTAAAGTTATTTTTCAGGTGTTTTTAGCCGTTTTGCCCCACTTGCATCCCCCTGTAGGAAGGGTTCCGGATCGATTTTGGTCTCGGCAATTTTTTTATAAGTATTGCGTTAGCTCACGAAGAAATTTCCGTGATCAAATTTTTAGGAATCGCATAGTCGCCAGAGACAGAATTTTTTAAATGTATTTTTCATGTCTTTTTAGCCGTTTTGCCCCACTTTCATCCCCCTGAAGGAAGGGTTCCGGATCGATTTTGGTCTCGGCAATTTTTTATAAGTATTTCGTTAGCTCTCGAAGAAATTCCCGTGATAAAATTTTTAGGAATCGCATAGTCGCTAGAGACAGAATTTTTTAAATGTATTTTTCTCATGTGTTTTTAGCCGTTTTGCCCCGCTTGCGTCCCCCTGATGGAAGGGTTCCGGATCGATTTTGGTCTCGGCAATTTTTTTATAAGTATTTCGTTAGCTCTAGAAGAAATTACCGTTATCAAATTTTTAGGAATCGCAGAGTCGCTAGAGACAGAATTTTTTAAAGTTATTTTTCATGTCTTTCTAGCCGTTTTGCCCCGCTTGCATCCCCTGAAGGAAGTGTTCCGGATCGATTTTGGTCTCGGCAATTTTTTTATAAGTATTTCGTTAGCTCTAGAAGAAATTACCGTTATCAAATTTTTAGGAATCGCATAGTCGCTAGAGACAGAATTTTTGAAAGTTATTTTTCATGTGTTCTTAGCCGTTTTGCCCCACTTGCATCCCCCTGAAGGAAGGGTTCCGGATCGATTTTGGTCTCGGCAATTTTTTTATAAGTATTTCGTTAGCTCTCGAAGAAATTCCCGTGATAAAATTTTTAGGAATCGCATAGTCGCTAGAGACAGAATTTTTTAAATGTATTTTTCTCATGTGTTTTTAGCCGTTTTGGCCCGCTTGCATCCCCTGATGGAAGGGTTCCGGATCGATTTTGGTCTCGGCAATTTTTTTATAAGTATTTCGTTAGCTCTAGAAGAAATTACCGTTATCAAATTTTTAGGAATCGCATAGTCGCTAGAGACAGAATTTTTGAAAGTTATTTTTCATGTGTTTTTAGCCGTTTTGCCCCACTTGCATCCCCCTGAAGGAAGGGTTCCGGATCGATTTTGGTCTCGGCAATTTTTTTATAAGTATTTCGTTAGCTCTCGAAGAAATTCCCGTGATAAAATTTTTAGGAATCGCATAGTCGCTAGAGACAGAATTTTTTAAATGTATTTTTCTCATGTGTTCTTAGCCGTTTTGCCCTGCTTGCATCCCCCTGATGGAAGGGTTCCGGATCGATTTTGGTCTCGGCAATTTTTTTGTAAGTATTTCGTTAGCTCTAGAAGAAATTACCGTTATCAAATTTTTAGGAATCGCATAGTTGCTAGAGACAGAATTTTTGAAAGTTATTTTTCATGTGTTTTTAGCCGTTTTGCACCACTTGCATCCCCTGAAGGAAGGGTTCCGGATCGATTTTGGTCTCGGCAATTTTTTTATAAGTATTTCATTAGCTCTCGAAGAAATTCCCGTGATCAAATTTTTAGGAATCGCATAGTCGCCAGAGACAGAATTTTTTAAAGTTATTTTTCAGGTGTTTTTAGCCGTTTTGCCCCACTTGCATCCCCTGAAGGAAGGGTTCCGGATCGATTTTGGTCTCGGCAATTTTTTTATAAGTATTTCGTTAGCTCTCGAAGAAATTCCCGTGATCAAATTTTTAGGAATCGCATAGTCGCCAGAGACAGAATTTTTTAAAGTTATTTTTCAGGTGTTTTTAGCCGTTTTGCCCCACTTGCATCCCCCTGAAGGAAGGGTTCCGGATCGATTTTGGTCTCGGCAATTTTTTTATAAGTATTTCGTAAGCTCTTGAAGAAATTTCCGTGATCAAAATTTTAGGAATCGCATAGTCGCCAGAGACAGAATTTTTTAAATGTATTTTTCATGTCTTTTTAGCCGTTTTGCCCCGCTTGCATCCCCTGAATGAAGGGTTCCGGATCGATTTTGGTCTCGGCAATTTTTTTATAAGTATTTCGTTAGCTCTAGAAGAAATTACCGTTATCAAATTTTTAGGAATCGCAGAGTCGCTAGAGACAGAATTTTTTAAAGTTATTTTTCATGTCTTTCTAGCCGTTTTGCCCCGCTTGCATCCCCCTGAAGGAAGGGTTCCGGATTGATTTTGGTCTCGGCAATTTTTTTGTGAGTATTTGGTAAGCTCTTGAAGAAATTCCCGTGATAGAATTTTTAGGAATCGCATAGTCGCTAGAGACAGAATTTTTAAATGTATTTTTCATGTCTTTTTAGCCGTTTTGCCCCGCTTGCATCCCCTGAAGGAAGGGTTCCGGATCGATTTTCGTCTCCGCAATTTTTTTATAAGTATTTCGTTAGCTCTAGAAGAAATTAACGTGATCAAATTTTTAGGAATCGCATAGTCGCTAGAGACAGAATTTTTAAATGTATTTTTCTCATGTGTTTTTAGCCGTTTTGCCCCGCTTGCATCCTCCTGATGGAAGGGTTCCGGATCGATTTTGGTCTCGGCTATTTTTTTATAAGTATTTGATAAGCTCTGGGAGAAATTCCCGTGATCAAATTTTTAGGAATCGCATAGTCGCTAGAGATAGAATTTTTTAAAGGTATTTTTATGTGTTTTTAGCCGTTTTGCCCCACTTGCATCCCCCGAAGGTATTGTTCCGGATCGATTTTGGTCTCCGCAATTTTTTTATAAGTATTTCGTTAGCTCTCGAAGAAATTCCCGTGATCAAATTTTTAGGAATCGCATAGTCGCTAGAGACAGAATTTTTTAAATGTATTTTTCTCATGTGTTTTTAGCCGTTTTGCCCCGCTTGCATCCCCCTGATGGAAAGGTTCCGGATCGATTTTGGTCTCGGCAATTTTTTTGTAAGTATTTCGTTAGCTCTAGAAGAAATTACCGTTATCAAATTTTTAGGAATCGCATAGTTGCTAGAGACAGAATTTTTGAAAGTTATTTTTCATGTGTTTTTAGCCGTTTTGCCCCACTTGCATCCCCCTGAAGGAAGGGTTCCGGATCGATTTTGGTCTCGGCAATTTTTTTATAAGTATTTCGTTAGCTCTCGAAGAAATTCCCGTGATCAAATTTTTAGGAATCGCATAGTCGCCAGAGACAGAATTTTTTAAAGTTATTTTTCGGGTGTTTTTAGCCGTTTTGCCCCACTTGCATCCCCCTGAAGGAAGGGTTCCGGATCGATTTTGGTCTCGGCAATTTTTTTATAAGTATTTCGTAAGCTCTTGAAGAAATTTCCGTGATCAAAATTTTAGGAATCGCATAGTCGCCAGAGACAGAATTTTTTAAATGTATTTTTCATGTCTTTTTAGCCGTTTTGCCCCGCTTGCATCCCCCTGAATGAAGGGTTCCGGATCGATTTTGGTCTCGGCAATTTTTTTATAAGTATTTCGTTAGCTCTAGAAGAAATTACCGTTATCAAATTTTTAGGAATCGCAGAGTCGCTAGAGACAGAATTTTTAAAGTTATTTTTCATGTCTTTCTAGCCGTTTTGCCCCGCTTGCATCCCCTGAAGGAAGGGTTCCGGATTGATTTTGGTCTCGGCTATTTTTTTGTGAGTTTTTGGTAAGCTCTTGAAGAAATTCCCGTGATAGAATTTTTAGGAATCGCATAGTCGCTAGAGACAGAATTTTTTAAATGTATTTTTCATGTCTTTTTAGCTTTTTTGCCCCGCTTGCATCCACCTGAAGGAAGGGTTCCGGATCGATTTTCGTCTCCGCAATTTTTTTATAAGTATTTCGTTAGCTCTAGAAGAAATTAACGTGATCAAATTTTTAGGAATCGCATAGTCGCTAGAGACAGAATTTTTTAAATGTATTTTTCTCATGTGTTTTTAGCCGTTTTGCCCCGCTTGCATCCTCCTGATGGAAGGGTTCCGGATCGATTTTGGTCTCGGCTATTTTTTTATAAGTATTTGATAAGCTCTGGGAGAAATTCCCGTGATCAAATTTTTAGGAATCGCATAGTCGCTAGAGATAGAATTTTTTAAAGGTATTTTTATGTGTTTTTAGCCGTTTTGCCCCACTTGCATCCCCGAAGGTATTGTTCCGGATCGATTTTGGTCTCCGCAATTTTTTTATAAGTATTTCGTTAGCTCTCGAAGAAATTCCCGTGATCAAATTTTTAGGAATCGCATAGTCGCTAGAGACAGAATTTTTTAAATGTATTTTTCTCATGTGTTTTTAGCCGTTTTGCCCCGCTTGCATCCCCCTGATGGAAGGGTTCCGGATCGATTTTGGTCTCGGCAATTTTTTTATAAGTATTTCGTTAGCTCTAGAAGAAATTACCGTTATCAAATTTTTAGGAATCGCATAGTCGCTAGAGACAGAATTTTTGAAAGTTATTTTTCATGTGTTTTTAGCCGTTTTGCGCCACTTGCATCCCCCTGAAGGAAGGGTTCCGGATCGATTTTGGTCTCGGCAATTTTTTTATAAGTATTTCGTTAGCTCTCGAAGAAATTTCCGTGATCAAATTTTTAGGAATCGCATAGTCGCCAGGGACAGAATTTTTTAAATGTATTTTTCATGTCTTTTTAGCCGTTTTGCCCCACTTTCATCCCCCTGAAGGAAGGGTTCCGGATCGATTTTGGTCTCGGCAATTTTTTTATAAGTATTTCGTTAGCTCTAAAAGAAATTACCGTTATCAAATTTTTAGGAATCGCATTGTCGCAGGAGACAGAATTTTTTTAAATGTATTTTTCATGTCTTTTTAGCCGTTTTGCCCCGCTTGCATCCCCTGATGGAAGGGTTCCAGATCGATTTTGGTCTCGACAATTTTTTTATAAGTATTTGATAAGCTCTTGAAGAAATTCCCGTGATCAAATTTTTAGGAATCGCATAGTCGCTAGAGACCGAATTTTTGAAAGTTATTTTTCATGAGTTTTTAGCCGTTTTGCCCCACTTGCATCCCCCTGAAGGAAGGGTTCCGGATCGATTTTGGTCTCGGCAATTTTTTTATAAGTATTTCGTTAGCTCTCGAAGAAATTCCCGTGATCAAATTTTTAGGAATCGCATAGTCGCCAGAGACAGAATTTTTAAATTTATTTTTCAGGTGTTTTTAGCCGTTTTGCCCCGCTTGCATCCTCCTGAAGGAAGGGTTCCGGATCGATTTTGGTCTCGGCAATTTTTTTATAAGTATTTCGTTAGCTCTCGAAGAAATTTCCGTGATCAAATTTTTAGGAATCGCATAGTCGCCAGGGACAGAATTTTTTAAATGTATTTTTCATGTCTTTTTAGCCGTTTTGCCCCACTTTCATCCCCCTGAAGGAAGGGTTCCGGATCGATTTTGGTCTCGGCAATTTTTTTATAAGTATTTCGTTAGCTCTAAAAGAAATTACCGTTATCAAATTTTTAGGAATCGCATTGTCGCAGGAGACAGAATTTTTTTAAATGTATTTTTCATGTCTTTTTAGCCGTTTTGCCCCGCTTGCATCCCCTGATGGAAGGGTTCCGGATCGATTTTGGTCTCGACAATTTTTTTATAAGTATTTGATAAGCTCTTGAAGAAATTCCCGTGATCAAATTTTTAGGAATCGCATAGTCGCTAGAGACAGAATTTTTTAAATGTATTTTTCTCATGTGTTTTTAGCCGTTTTGCCCCGCTTGCATCCCCTGATGGAAGGGTTCCGGATCGATTTTGGTCTCGGCAATTTTTTTATAAGTATTTTGTTAGCTCTCGAAGAAATTCCCGTGATCAAATTTTTAGGAATCGCATAGTCGCTAGAGACAGAATTTTTTAAATGTATTTTTCTCATGTGTTTTTAGCCGTTTTGCCCCGCTTGCATCCCCTGATGGAAGGGTTCCGGATCGATTTTGGTCTCGGCAATTTTTTTATAAGTATTTCGTTAGCTCTCGAAGAAATTCCCGTGATCAAATTTTTAGGAATCGCATAGTCGCCAGAGACAGAATTTTTTAAAGTTATTTTTCAGGTGTTTTTAGCCGTTTTGCCCCGCTTGCATCCCCCTGAAGGAAGGGTTCCGGATCGATTTTGGTCTCGGCAATTTTTTTATAAGTATTTCGTTAGCTCTAGAAGAAATTACCGTTATCAAATTTTTAGGAATCGCATAGTTGCTAGAGTCAGAATTTTTTATATGTATTTTTCATGTCTTTTTAGCCGTTTTGCCCCGCTTGCATCCCCGAAGGAAGGGTTCCGGATCGATTTTGGTCTCGGCAATTTTTTTATGAGTATTTGGTAAGCTCTTGAAGAAATTCCCGTGATAAAATTTTTAGGAATCGCATAGTCGCTAGAGACAGAATTTTTTTAAATGTATTTTTCATGTCTTTTTAGCCGTTTTGCCCCGCTTGCATCCCCCTGATGGAAGGGTTCCGGATCGATTTTGGTCTCGACAATTTTTTTATAAGTATTTGATAAGCTCTTGAAGAAATTCCCGTGATCAAATTTTTAGGAATCGCATAGTCGCTAGAGATAGAATTTTTAAACGTATTTTTCATGTGTTTTTAGCCGTTTTGCCCCACTTGCATCCCCCGAAGGAAGGGTTCCGGATCTATTTTGGTCTCGGCAATTTTTTTATGAGTATTTGGTAAGCTCTTGAAGAAATTCCCGTGATAAAATTTTTAGGAATCGCGTAGTCGCTAGAGATAGAATTTTTTAAAGGTATTTTTTGTGTTTTTAGCCGTTTTGCCCCACTTGCATCCCCCGGAGGAAGGGTTCCCGATCGATTTTGGTCTCGGCAATTTTTTTATTAGTATTTGGTAAGCTCTTGAAGAAATTCCCGTGTTAAAATTTTTAGGAAATTCATAAGCTGTTAAAATATAAATTTTTTTATCATGTATTGTCTTGTGAGGGTGGTTTGGGGGCTGATTTTGGGGGATGATCACTTCGGAAATAACTTATATCGCTGTTTCTATTGGTTTTATGCATATATCTAACAGATAATTTAAAAAAAACCGATTTTGGGAATATTCGATTTTTCGTTCATGATGAACGTTCAGAACTTCAAACACATGAGATGAAAAGACGTCGTCTCGCAAAGCTGGCTGAGAGGCCGTCCGGTTCGCGCTCACGCGCACTGTTTCTCGGTAATGAGTTTTTGCGCTGAACTATCTTTGCTCAGCTGTACATTTTAATCCGTTTGAAGGAGTGTTGAGAGACGAGTTTTGTGGAGTGTTTCGGTTTTGTTTCGAAGTGATTGAACTGATCATTGTGCTTTATTAGCGTGTTATTGGTTTAACGTACGATTTTTAGCTTTTTTTAAATTAATATAAGTGCAGGAATCTTCTTGACAACAGAGAAATGCATATGAATGAAGCATTGAAACATTGTTTTGCGTGATCCTACTAGCAGACGGTCTTATACATAGTGGCTTTTGAAGTCATAATCAGCTGAAAAAACGAAAAATGTACCCGCGTAAAAAAAGTTACTATGGCCTAAATATTGCACATAGTATAAGCCAAGTATGGGCAAGAGGTGGCCTATGAGAAACAATATATGGGCAAAATATTGGCTTTATAATGCCACGGCGCGGGAGCCACATTTGGTCAATATTTATACATTTCTTGGACAACTGTTGCCCATATATCGACCGTATATGCCAAGATATGGGAAAATCAATCGATAAATTGGAGAACAATCATCCATATATGAGAATCGTATATATTGTGTCTACGTTTTTGTAATTTTAATATTCTTATAGTGTTTTATGTGAAAGTGTTATTAAAATATATTTTTTAATATAAAATAAAACTATAAAATATTATTCCCGTGTTGAAAGTATTAAAAAACTAATCTGTAAGTGTAGTTCTTTGAATAAAAGAACACAAGACGAAAAATAAAACAAAATTATACAAGGGAAACATAGATTTTAGAGAAAAATTAAAATACACAACTTTTTAGTAAAAAAAGATCTTTTATTTATTAATTTATTATTATGTACTATATTAAATGAAGCATTCGTTATGGCGAACTGGTAGTCGTGCGGCCCGGCGCTCATTCCTCGGCACGTTCCGTGTTTCCCGCGCTTTCCGTAAGAGCCGGCGTTTTTCCGTGGCCATGAGCCTATAGCTTTCGTCGTCGTCTGCGCATCAGAGCGGGAACGTGCAGTCCAGGAAAGTCGCACCATACTTATCACATGCTTCCATGCCGTCTGCCGAAGCGCAGTGCAACGACAACACATCCAGTTCGACAAGATCAGAGGCCCTTCACGCCGTCGACGACTACCAGTTTGCCATAACGAATGCTTCATTTAATATAGTACATAATAATAAATTAATAAATAAAAGATGTTTTTTTACTAAAAGTTGTGTATTTTCATTTTTCTCTAAAATCTATGTTTCCCTTGTATAATTTTGTTTTATTTTTCGTCTTGTGTTCTTTTATTCAAAGAACTACACTTACAGATTAGTTTTTTAATACTTTCAACACGGGGATAATATTTTATAGTTTTATTTTATATTAAAAAATATATTTTAATAACACTTTCACATAAAACACTATAAGAATATTAAAATTACAAAAACGTAGACACAATATATACGATTCTCATATATGGATGACTGTTCTCCAATATATCGATTAATTTTTCCCATATCTTGGCATATACGGTCGATATTATGGGCAACAGTTGTCCAAGAAATGTATAAATATTGACCAAATGTGATTCCGGCGCCGTAGCATTATAAAGCCAATATTTTGCCCATATATTGTTTCTCATAGGCCACCTCTTGCTCATATTTGGCTTATACTATGTGCAATATTTGGGCCATAGTAACTTTTTTTACGCGGGTAGTTTAAACAATATACAATATACTATACTATGATTATGTACTATTTTTGAAAAATGGTCCAAGATATAATCTGTAGCCCTATTTAACTCAGAGATACACTGAGAGAAATGTTTAGGAAAATTTACTATAAATGTAAGAAAAATTACTATGTTCGATAGGAACTTTGGGACAGACTCGAATTATCATAAAATTTACTACAATTTATGGTAAAAATTGCTATGTACATAGTAAAAATTACTCAAAACATAGGAATTTTTATTATAAATTGTAGTAAATTTTATGATAATTTAAGTCTGTCCCACGATTACTATAAATATAGTAATTTTTGTTACACCATTTTTCTCCGTGTACAGCATTTTCAATATTTTGGAATTGGACTTGAAATTCATCACTTATGGCCCGAAGAGTTGGAAATATGAAAATTTTTGTATTAAATTTTTTTTTCATTGAAAAACCACTTTTAATTGCTTAATTTTAGACCGAATCCATCTCAAATCGAACAGCCATGCAATATTTTATTTTATAGTCCAAAATAGTAGCAATAACATATACTTTAACCATTTTGTAGAATTTAAAAATGAAAACATTTTAGATCAATGATTTCGGAAATCAGTTGTGGTATTGGATTATAAAAAATTTTTATATAACAAATTTTAGAATTCATAAAATTATCATCGCTTCAAGCTTGTAAACTCAGGTAAAAAATTTCCCTCCAAAACGGGCCTGGGTAAGCATCTTCCGGAAAGGGTGCTATTTTTTACACAGTTTGCAATAGTATATTACGATACCAGTTCCATAAGTGGCCCATTATGGTACGAAGTGAAATTAGCGTCATAATTCAGATCGTGCAGTGGGCCACTGAAGGTACTAGTGTCGTACGGTATTCTATAGTACGTTTATAAATCCGCTTTCACGTCTATCCGTGGCATAAGTAGTCCATTATAGTACCGTGCGGTAGCGCCCGAACACAGTGAGGGCGATGAACATGGTGCTACAATGGGCTACTTGCGTGACACAAGTGTGGATTTATGTCACACAGTACTATAAAATTTTTGTTTGTTACCTTTCTTTTATAGTCGTCCTCAGTACACATTGGCGAGACCCAAGTTTCGTGAAAAGACGGTCATAAAAATTTTCTCTTTTTCCAGGGCATAATCCCTAGACCCAAACATCTGTAGATGGTAACTTTCTCGGTCCAAACCAATAAACTGGGGAAACCCTGTAGTTACTTGTATACAATTACATCTGTTCTGCCTCGACTTTTGCGTACGCTTTCTTCATGGAAAATATTGTAAACAGCTCTTAAGAAAATTCTTATTTCTTACTCCTATATTTTCAATGATTATGGGTCTGAAGTTTGCAACGTTGGAATGCAACGAAAATTAAACAAACTCGTTTTTTACTTCACAATTATATTAATTTTATAAAATTTTGCATGTGTATTTAATGTGTTATAACATAAACAAACTTTTGAATAAGGATTTTAATATAACTAGCTACTTTTAGCGCGCTTCGCGCGTATCATTTATCTCTTTGTTTTTTTGTTTTTGAGGTTATGAACATGATCAAGTTTCATTTTAAAAGTTTGTTTTAAATAGTTTAAATTATACGATAATAACGTAAGTCTCATAAATAAAATCATGAAATTTTTCTTATACTATTCAGTTTTAAATTTTCAAAGTCAAGAATCCAATCTTCAAAATTCAAACATACTCGATTTTGGCGCTTATTCTATGTAGACCAATCAAATGAGCCAGCAACAACCAATCAAAACAGTCTTATTGTGATGACAGATTTCCTCCATCACTTTTTTAAGAGAGGATTTGCATTGTTCAAGTAGCTTTAATTAATTATAAAATAGTACATTTCGACACGAGTGGGGAAGTCGATTATTTAGCTGGTGTGACTTTTTGCACGAGCGAAGCGAGTGCGAAAAAGTCACACCACCTAAATAATCGACTTACGCACTAGTTTCGAACGGTATTTTATACCACGAGCGCCGAAAAATTATATCAAAGTTGTGATTTTGAGGTTAGAGTGGTATAAAAATTATTTCGTTGCACACCAGCGATGTAAACTTCAGATCCATCAATGTTTCATGTAAATTAAATAATAGAAAATCTCAAGTTCATAATAGAATTCATGTTTTTCAAAATATCTAAATTTTTATTTTTATTTATATTCTTTTCTTGCAATTATTGAGAAATTTATAAATCAATTTATTTTAAAATATTTCAATGAATTTTTACAATAGCTTTCATCTATTTTATATCTCGTTTAAATTTGTTTTACTTTTAAACTTTCTATTATTTAAGGTAGCATGAGCGACTTTTGTAAAATACTAGCTAAAAAAATTAGACTGTATTCTTGAAGTATTCAACTAATTATATCCATCCAGAAAAAATAGGATTGCCGACCAAATTATCGAGAAAATAAATGTTGAAAAATGTTAGTTTTACACGGGCCTTATGGAAGTTCCCTTCCCCAAACACGATTCATCAGGAATAACTCAGTCATAAAATACTAACTCTTGAAGAGAAAACTACAGGTATTTCACGCAGTTAGCGTAAAACTAAACAAAATATGCGTTGCCGAGCAAAATATCATGAAAATTCTGATGAAAGTTAGTTACTTTCAATAACCTCGTGTATAAAAGCGTTTACTGTGCATGCGCGTGAAACACTGAAACCACGCTTGTTTACATGCTGCTTCGGCCAGGCCCCGACATACATGTGTAGATGTCGCGGCAGGTCGTGTCAGGAGCATAGACTTATACACATACACTGCGCGCTTTTACGGGCGGCGTGAAGCCCAAGATGGCGGCGCGTGGTCATGCTATCTCTCTCGCACACCTACAGTGGTGGGGGTAGTGGGGAAATGGTGACGGCTGAGGAGAAGAGGGCGTTGAGGGGAACACTCTCCCCCCACCAAGCGCCCATTAGAAAGAGAGAGCATGACCTCAGCTATTGCCCTCTCTCTCTCTTGCCCGGCTTCAGCGCTTTACACGGGAGCGTGCAGTCTATGAGTATAAGTCTATGGTCAGGAGCGTATGAAAAATACGTGTCTTAACTGGGAGAGAGAAAAGAAACGGAATTGTTGTTTGATTAACTTTAGCATTAATGGTTTTATTTCACTTGACATTGTCAAGTAATTTTGCACATTCATAAGTAAAATTTGCAGAAAATTAGTGTTAAAATTTCTTTAGAACCACCAGTTGCCCCCGCTTGGTACGATACCCATCGCTCATGCTACTTAAGGAGGTTGTATACCTTCATGGTACCTTAAGGAGGATAGATACCTCTTAGCGTGCGGGGAAGGAGGAAGGTTTCCCCTCGAACCGCGCGCGCCGCTCCGCTCACCGCCCACTCCCTCTCGCAGCCGACGAACTCGATCGTTTGTTTGCGTGTTGCCGCGGTACTCAGAATCGACGTGGTGTTATGGCGTTCAAACTTCGTACAAGCTTTCTCCTGTATATATTTGCTATATTGCGAATAGTTTTTTTAATCATATTTCGTAAAGAATCGCATCCTAAGTGTTTCGTGTTTTGTGCTTTAGCAAAGGTACTTCCATAAGAACCCGTGTATCAAGGAGCGCGGGAGCGCTCCGAAGGCAATACTTATAGAAAGTCAATCAAAGAACAACATGTTAAATTTTTGGAATGATTTTAAATTATTCATTTCGGTATACAACCACCTTAAATCTAAAACAATAGTTTACAGAATTATATTTGTAAAAACTGAATCATTTCACTTTATAATAATCTATTATCCAAGATATACATTAAATTGTAAGTCTTTCGAAATAGTATTAAGATTTTAGATAATACGTTAATAGAAATACGATCAAAACTATATTCTTTTCATATAATATTCATTATAAAATTAGTTATAAATAACAATTATCACAGGGAAAAAATTATTTTTTTTTTTAATTTCTATCCGTAATTTTCAATATCTGGTTAATTTCCTTTATACTTTTGTGAATTCATTTTAATCAAGTGTTATCAAAACAACATCCCGCGTTTGATATGCAAATTAATGTAGTAGATACACTTAAGAATTAAGTCTGTACAATTTCAATATTAAAAATGTTATTTCGTAACAAAACACTGTAAACATATAAACTATTTAAAATAATGATTATTCTAATAGAAATATTTACAATCTGTCATAATAATTATATAGAGTTATTAATTAACTATCAATTCCTTAACTAATTTTTAGTTTAAAGTTAATATTTTTCATGTTTTAGTTAATATTTCTATTAATTAGTATCAGCTCCGCCTACTTTTACATGTTATTAAAATTTTTCTATTAACCATTAATGATTTTAGAAAAACCATTATAATAAAATAGATTATTTCTTATACATTTTATTTTGAAACAAAATTGTCCGCACTGTGTTTATTAAATAAGTTATGTAGAATCCGCATATTAGGACCTCATTAACGAATCCGAGCATACGATTTCGAGTGAGGATTAGGGTAGATGTCCGTATTAGTGTGGGTTTAAGAAACTCTTCAGTTTTGTCGCATAATAATAGACTATTTAAGCTGTATCAGAGATTCCGGGTGGTTTATATAGATAATAAAAGTAATAATCTACACGAAACAATTTTTTTTATAAAAAAATATTAATATTTACGAAAGTTACAAGCAATATAAAAAAAAAAATTTTGTACGCATTTGTGTGCCCTAGCAGACAACAAAGTACATTTTTGTGTGCCCCGTATTAATGTGGATGTACACGTTTGTGTGCCCCACATTAGTGTGTCTTGATAATATTATCATTGCCAACAAAATTATTTTAACTGTAGTGCATTTATAATCAATTTCTAACCCTTGTTTACATTGAATGTTAATTAATTCCAATACGGTAAAAACTGCTGAAGGTCGTCAGTGCGATATGAAACAACGTTTGTGCGCAGACAACCTAACCTAACTTTCCTGTTCAAGCGCCGATACGAGCATGCTCGTATTGTATTTGTGCACACACAAATCTGGACAAGTCGTTTTTCACTGCCCTATTAGTAGACACCATTAATTAAATATTAAAATCAATTGAAAACCTTTATATTAAGGTTTATTATATAACATAATATTATTTTATGATATAATCAATTGTATCCCACATTAAATCCTTCCGAAACATTATTTAATGTTACTTTTAAAAATGTCATTTCTTAGGAAGTTTGAACAAGGAAACACCGTGACACACCGCAAACCGTGAAACATATTTTTGAAAGTTCTTTTTTAATGTTATAGTAAATGAAAACAAATTAAGTAATTAATTCTATTTAAACTTAATTAACTATACTTTATGAAAAAAAATATTTTAGTGTTACGTTTTTACTCGTTCACTTCTAGGATATGTTTTAATAATAGGGCACACAAATATGGACAGGCACACTAATACGGACCACCACCCTATCTTAAGATTTGGAGCGACCCATAGCTTCACTTAAAAGTCAGACCTAAACCACGCCTAAGAGAAAGCGGCTGCATCCCTTCTCAAGCCGACTAGGTATATACCACCAAGCACAGCCCCGAAACTCAGTACATTCTCAATTTTCAACGGGTTCGTTTCAAAAATTGTCCCGTTCAGTCTCATAAACTTTCAATCTGTATTTCTACGTTACAAACTTGCTTATTTTACAAGATTTTTTGTAATTTTCGATTGCTATATTCAAAATCTGCTCTGCGAAGCAAACTTCAATTTATCCACGTTTAAAAGTGTGTAATATCGTGAAGTAAAAAGTTTATAATTTAACAAAGTAACTTATCAAAGTTCAAATTTTCTACTATTTTTTACGAGTACTAAAAACTAAAGTACATGATCAAGAAACACAGCAATCAGCATGCAATGGCGAGTTTGTTTTACTGAAAACGGAAGACACCTTAAAAGACCTTATACTTTTTTTTACAAAATAAGTAAAAACAATGGCAATGTTTGTCAAACTACTTAAAAATTTGTAAAAATGATATCAAATATTTGAAAGAATAAGCAAATAGATTTCGTAATATTTGTATAATTACAATAAGGAGAAATTTGAAAGATCTTAAATTTCAGTAAAAAAAGTAGCATGGACAGTTTTAATGACAATCAAGTTTCACTAACGAAGAATGAAGCAGGTATTCATGATGCTAACGGTGATTCTTGTTTAAAAGATTCAGAAGAAAAGCAAGAAATAGATATCATAATAAGCAATGTAGTTTGTACTTTTAGCGTAAGGTGTCATTTAAATTTACGAGAAATTGCAATGAATGGCTCAAACGTCGAGTATGTAAGAGAAATTGGTCAAGTTAGAATGCGACTTAGAAAACCTTGCAGTTTAGCTTCAATTTCATCATCAGGAAAAATCACCTGCACTGGAGCTACTAGCGAAGATGAAGCAAAAAAAGCTGCGCGCCGGTGCGCTAGATCCCTCCAAAAGCTTGGTTTTCGTGTTCGCTTCGACAATTATCGCATTGTAAATGTTCTTGGAACGTGTACCATGCCATGGGCAATAAAAATTACAGCGTTTTCAGCTCATTACAGAGATATTGTTCAGTATGAGCCAGAAATTCAACCTGGTGCAATCTACAAGTTACGTGATTTAAAAGCAACTATAAGGATATTTTCAACTGGAAGTATTACAGTCACAGCACCCAGTATAAATGCAGTACAAACAGCTATTGAGCATATTTATCCTTTAGTATACGAATTTCAGAAAGAACGATCGGTGGAAGAACAATTTGCCTTAGAAAATAGAAAACGTCGGCGAAACGTTGTTGGAGAAGAAGACGAAGAAAATGATGTTTTAAATCAAGATGTTGGAAGTGAAATTAGTAATAGTAGCTCGTCATAATTTCTTCAATAGCGTCATAACTAACAGTGATTTTAATTTGTATTGTTGCGTTTGCCAAAAATTTCAATCTTATCTTGTTAATTAGAATTCATTTTCCGCTGAATAAACATGTTTATTTTAAAAGAATTCTAATTTATTGTTGTGCGTATTTATTTCAAATTTTACTATCCAATTCGTATTGCATTTATTACGTATCTCCGCAAATAAAGCGGATTTTTACATTTACAAGCAATATTCAAACGCGCTTCGCGCGTACTTTTCTGTTTTTGACGTTATGCATGCTATCTTCATTGCATTTTACATTTATCTTATTTAAGTAGTTTTTCAAAGTCAGAACTTAATTATTTTTATACTGCTCTAAATGTAAAAATTCCATTAAAAAATTCGAACATTAAATTTCAAACAGTAAATTTCTCGCGCCTTCTTCTTATCGACCAATCAAAATCAAGCGTTTAGATGCTTCAACTTGGCCGCTCATCACTTTTTTAAGAAGGGATGTTTATTAAACCTTATTTAAAATTCACAAAACTTCCTCACTCCCTAAATTTTTTTCAAATAACACCTTTCTTACCCACGACACTCGCCCCGTTCCATTAAAAAAATCTTCCCTACAAAATAAACCCCGTCGATTTCTTTTACGACGCGCTCGTAAAAGTCTCCGTCCCGCCACACACTACGCGTGATTTCTCGGCGCTGCTCGCTAATGTAACAACTCTTTCCCTCCACCTCAATGATTAAACACACACACACAGCACGAATGGAACCGAAGTGTCGGGAACAATAACGCAGGGACACTCTAAATATTTAATGCAAAGCCTGCGCACGGAGCATCCGGCAGTGGGCATTATCCTCCGTCCTCTCTCCAGAGGCGCGCGCGTCCATTCAATCCGGATCGTTTCGGCCATCCGTTTCCGTTCGCTCGTACACGTACGACGAGAGCGCCCAGTGCACACAGGCGTACATCTCGGCCTGACTATCTCGCAAACACACGTATACCTACGCAGAGCGGGCTTTGCCATTCCTTCGGACGCGCACCCGATGTCCCTCATACTAATGCGTGTACACCCTGTAGGAGTAGTGGGTAGCTGTGCGAGCGCACGCAAATAGACGAGTAGAGAGCCGCAGTCGTGTATTTAGCGAGAGGTTTATGCACTAACTGAGTTGTTACCTAAGGAGCGAGTGGCTGCTGGGATTTTTGTGTACGAGTGGGGGGAGGTTGGTTTGGTGCGAGTGAAGGAATACGCATGGGACTGAAGTTTGCATCGTTGGAATGCAACGAAATAATTTTTTACAATTGATTAAAGTTATTAAACAATGGACATTTTATCTAAATCTTTGTTTTAAAGTTATGTTATACTATAAAATACAAAATCTGCACGCAAAATTAATATTATTAGCATAAATGTGAAGTAAAATGAATTATTTTTTTTTGTTTCGTTGCACTCCAACGTGGCAAACTTCAGACCCATGAATACACGTCATGGGTACACTGAGAAGCAGAAAGCGCTATTACTAACCTTACCCTATGCTAGTACCCGCTTCCCAAAAAGCGTAGTGACTGCATCTTTTAAACGCGCTGGCTGTACGTTTTCAACTCGCGGACACAACCAAAAATAAAAGTACACTGGCCATACCCAAAGGCGTACTGGCTACACTAAAAGGCGCAGCTACTACACCTTTTCCGAGTTAAACTACCATATCAACATTCTGCGTCCTAGCTATACTCGCGGTGTAGTAGCTGTACTTTTTGCTTCTCAGTGTAGGCATAATTTAGGCTTTAGCTGTTTTTTAAACGTACGGGCTATTCGGTATGGATTGGAGTGTGAGAAGAAAAAGGTCGTAAATGGGGTTATTTTGTAGGCGTTGCGCGTGTTTGGAAGACGTAAAATATTCGCAAACGCGTTACGTTATCGCCGTGAGTAATAACATTCAGATGGGAGAAAAAATATATTTATTATCTTTTTATGGCTTCTGTTATTGCTGGGAGCTATGGAAGACGTTCAAACATAACTCGTTCTAAATTTAAAGAAAATAATGCGAAAATTATCATTTATATAGGATAAAAACATGGTATTTAATTAAACCTCATTCGATTTTATTAAGTAGACATGAAAGCTCTAATGATAATTATTTTTAAAAATATTAAACTTGTCGAACGGGTTTTCTGCTCGTTTCAACTTACTTACCACATTGTATCCAATTTTTGCATACCCTTCGCATCTAATAGAAATGACAATTTTTCCCTATAACGAATCCCTCATTTTCTACCTAAATCATAAAAAACACTGCTTTACAAACCAAAACAAAATCACCACCTAATGAACAATCCTATATAGTGATCCTAATGGCTTATCTACCAGGTAATGTTTTTATAAATAAAAAACAACATTTGTCGTGTTTCGACGTTTCGGACACTTTTCTTTGTGTCTCTCATCAGGATTAATGAGACAGTATTTATTGACGAGCAGATTGTTCTCTGCGTTACTAGATTGACACTGTCTCATTAATCCTGATGAGGGACACAAAGAAAAGTGTCCGAAACGTCGAAACACGACAAATGTTGTTTTTTATTTATAAAAACATTACCTGGTAGATAAGCCATTAGGATCACTATATAGTAATACTAAGAAAACTACCATTAGATGCAATCTAATGAACAATCCATTCGTCTCCTTATCCAACCAAACTCCCTATCACCCAATAAACCCCGCGGCCTAATACCCCGTAAATTTTTCACGGAGAAAACTCCAGAGGCGCGCGCGCGCCTTAAAGAAGCTTAAGTGGAGTGCTTTCGTTCATACTTTATTTCACCCTCTAAACAGCCTCTCGCCGAGTGCCGCCCCCTCTGTGCGCGCACTTTGTCTACGCGTGCAACATCCAAAGGCCCGTCGTTCCCGGGGAAGGAGGACGCGCGCGACGACGACGGGCTTCTCTCTGCGCGCGCGATACTTTTCACGGGATTCCAAGCGGGCGCAACTTTATCCGTCACGTCCTTATCTCGCGCGAGGAAATAATATAGAGGAGCGGAGCCTCGTCGTCGTTGTTATGTAATTTTCAGAGGAATAAACGCGAGAGGTGTTGTTTGTTTGAGTTTTATGGCGTGGCGAGGGTGAGTGTTTTATTGGGGTTTATTAGGGTTTTTTTTTGTTGGTTGTCTTTGTTTTTAGTGCGTTGGTAATGTTTTATTGAAAAAAGTTATTTTTAGCGGGGGGAGGGGGGTCGAGAGTTTCGATGATTCACTATAAAATTGAAGTCAACTTTAGACGTTATTCAGTTCGACATATGGTAATGCAGATTGTTCTTAATTTCGAAATTCTACATTACGAAAATCATATTTTCGAATATAACAGTTCATCTACTGTCCAAAACATCGAATTTTATCAATACGATCTCAAAGTAAATATAACCTGTTTCTAATGATTTATTTTGAAATGTCTATATTGTACCCCTATTAAAATTCTATTAATGAAATTCGATGTTTTGGACAGTAAGTAAGCGTTAGATTCGTAAATATGATTTTCGTAATTTAGAATTTCGAAATTAAGAACAATCTGCATTATATGTCGAACTGAAAAACGTCTATAGTTGACTTCAATTTTATAGTGAATCGTCGAAACTCTGGCCCCCTCCTCTTTTAGCGATGTGAAACACATAGCAGACTTATATTTTTTTGCAGCTTCATTTTGTAAGATATAAACAAAGATTATTATTTTGTTATTTATTTATTCCTCTTTGCCATGTATTGTATAAAGTTCACAATAGGATTTTTGATAGCTTCGTCAATAGCTTGTGACACCAATATCGCCAATGATGTTTACAAGAAAAATGAATTGAGAACGTATTTGAATTATGCAGAAAACTGATCCATTGGTTGCTGATTCTAATCAAATCAGCCACTCACTACTTCGCAGATGATACACTGAGAGAAATGTTTAGGAAAATTTACTATAAATGTAAGAAAAATTACTATGTTCGATAGGGACTTTGGAACAGACTCGAATTATCATAAAATTGACTGCAATTTATAGTAAAAATTGCTATGTACATAGTAAAAATTACTCAAAACATAGGAATTTTTATTATAAATTGTAGTAAATTTTATGATAATTTAAGTCTGTCCCAAGATTACTATAAATATAGTAATTTTTGTAACACCATTTTTCTCCGTGTATGAATGTTAATCAGGTTTATCGATGTAACTATTTTGTAGAGAATATTTGGAAAAAAATGTTTAAATATTTCATTTGCCCAGTGATTATTTAATTTCGTTTATTCAAATATAAATTATTATCGTTAATATTCGGTGATGATACTTCGGTTACGTATAATATTAGTTGAAACCGAAACCCACGTTGACTGCTTCTACTTACAGCTTCCATTAGCTTATGCTTGTCGAAACCGAATATGTAGGGCTGTTACTTCATACATTACGCAGAATTACAGGTAAATATTGATTTCTGTAAACGTTGATCCCTTGTTATCATAAAACAATGAGCTTAAATTTTTTTAAATCAATATAACCTTGAACACATAGAAAAATTTAGTTGTGCGATTGCTGAATCGCATGTAAAAATATGTAACTCCGACGATACAGTTTCTTATTAACAGATATGAAATTCAAACAACGAATCCTTTACCCTGGTAGAAAGATTAACCAATAGTTTACAATCGGTTGGCGAAATCGGAACGAGTTCGCTAACCGTTTAACCAACTCTTGCAAGAAGGTTGGCTACCGAAATGAATAATTTAAGATCATTCCAAAAACTTAATATTGTTCTTCTTCGATTCATTTCCTATAAGTATGCGAAATTGCAGATCATTTGACAACTCGGTTATGGAATAATTCAACTTCAAAGTTCAACTCTTATACACGGGTTCTTATGGAAGTAAAACCATAATCTTACTAAAAACACAAGACGCTTAGGATGCGATTCTTTAAAAAAGTTAAGAACGGACTAAAAAACTACTGGCAATATAGAAAATATACAGGAGAATGTGTATATGTACACGAAATCTGAAAACGACGAACACCGATTCTGAGTACTGCGGCAAAACGTAAAAAAACAATCGAGTTCGTAGGCTACGAGAGAGGGTGCGCGGTGCAATGCTACTAATTTCGTCACAAAATGATGGTTCGCTTAACCAACAGTTGAACCAATCATTGGTTTAAAAATTTATGTACTGAGTTAATGAGCCGTTGGCCTACAGATCCTTAATTTTCAAAATTACTAAAATAATAAATTATTCATTTGGTATATACAATAAAAATAATCAAAATAATAATAATAATGCTATATCGATAGTGTGAAAAAAATATTTTTAAGGTAAATAAATGTTTTATACATGTTAAGAACTTAACTAAACATTTTGAGGTTAAATATATTTTTTAAAAAATTTTTATATTATAAATGATACTTCTTTTGTTTTTAAAATGTTATATTTGCTCTTTTTCCGAACCGTAGGCTTACAATTGTTGTAACCGATGGCTAAAAAAATTACCCTACAATTATTTTTCCAGCCATTTTCATTAGCTTATTTTCTACCAGGATATTACTATTGTTATTTGAAATTTTATTTTATTACTATTTGAAAATTTTATCGATAAAAAGTATATAAGTTATTTCAATTTATAACATGTACCTATTTTTCAAATAATAACGGAGATATCAATAAATAACCATTCCTACCAATCAATACCTAGTTACTACGGTATTTAGAAATTCTATTTTCAAATTCGCCTTGAAAAAAAAAAAAAAAAAAAATCACCCCCTTTACAAACACAAACCTCAAACGCAATAAATTAGGCATTGCACTCTTCCCTTCCCCACAGCAGCAGCCGCCATGAAAAGAAAATCGCGCGCATAATACGCCGCGCTTCCACCTCCGAAAACCCCGCTCGTTTAATTTCTCTCCACCTAAACAGGCGCCATTACAAGCCGCGCGCGCATCAGCCGCTTAACCCTCTCATCGGAAACCACGGCGCGTCGTATTTTAAAAAGCCAGCTGCTGCTGCTACTATACCTCTGACCCCTTCCTCCTCCTCTTCCCCCAAAAAAAGCTCTCGGACTTTTTCTCTCTCCTCGCGCGCCGCCATTTATCACGGATCCGCAACTTCGGACAGCCGGCGCGCTGGAAGAAAGGAGTATGAAAAAGGAGCAGCAGAGAAAAAGAGAGCGGGACAAACGTAAACGCAGCAGTGGGAGGAGGAGGAGCGGCCCGGAAAAAAGCCCTCGAAATTTCGAGAGAGCGAGCGTAGTATGCGCGGCCACGCTCGCCTAGAGCAAATCTTGCGTCTCTCTGTGTGTGGGTGGGTGGAGGTTTAGCGGAAGCGCGCGAGGCGCTTGAAAAGAAGACGGGAGGGAGGAGGCCGGAGGAGAACTGCATTATGTTGTCCGAGCGCGGAAGCCGAGCGCCGACGGCTCGTTCGAATTAATTCCCTCGGACTCTGCTTGCTTTTTTCTGAATGCCCATTGCAGGAGTGACGGGCTAAATGAGAGTTTGCCGGGAGTGCAGCCAGTCGGTGCTTTCTATTTTTTTCGTTTGTTTGTTTGGAAGGGTTTTTCGGAAGGGGTGGGACGTGGAAGTAATGGGAAATTGAAGGATGAAGCGAGCTGTCGTTCAGAGCGAAGTAATTAAAATTTAAGGATGTTTTCTTAGAAAAAGTTTACGAATGTTATAAAAAACGACAATTTTATCAATTTATCGAAAGTTATGGTAAGATTGGAAAATATTTTTGTTGGAATGATTTGATCATTTTGAATTCCCGTTTAGATTCATCGATGTTTTATAATATAATAAATGTAAAATATTGATGACGATCGAATGAGAAAATTAATATTATTCCGAAATGAGAAAATACTCTTAAATTATCTGTACAAAGTAAAAACTGTATAGAATGCAAAATTTTACGGTTTTCAATTTACATTATTGATTTTATAAAAATTTTGTCTGTTTGTAAAATTATTCGTTGGCGCGCGCGCGCGCGCGCGTGTGTGTGTGTGTGTGTGTGTGTGTGTGTGTGTGTGTGTGTGTGTGTGTATAATTTGTCGTTATGCGACTACAATATCGCAATTCGATATAAAAATACCAGAAAATCTCAAACTACTTTAAATTTACAAATTATTTTCAACACTAAAATGCAAATAAAGAAATCTCGGTTTACAGTTTCGAAATTAGGTCAATCGAAGGCTTCCCTACTGCCTTTTCCCTTCATTCGTAAACCCCATCGGTTCGTTCATTCGCTCGTCCGTCTGCGACACCCCAAAGAAAACTGTGTTAATATGGGATTTAAACTGTTTTCAAATACGCCCGCGTCCGCGTTGCGCCTTTAACACCCACGCGCCCGAAACAATGAAAATACGAATTTTCACGGCGACCGAGGTGGGGTGAATAATTTTAATTCATCCTCTGCCCGTCGCTGTCGCATTCGCTCTGTCTTTCTCTGCATTATATATGCAAAATACGTCAGGCAAACGAAATATTCGCTCTAGAATGTTTTCCCAGCGAGTTATATTTTGTATGAAATTTCATGTTTTCTTTGTACACTGTAAATATGCATTTTTCGCATATTCTCTAATTAACGTGAGGAGAAAGAGAGATAGAAAGAGAGAAAAAGTCGGATAGCTTTTGCGCGCAACGAGAAAAAACCCATGATATACTGTCTCCGACTGTGTATGTGATTTTAGGAAAAATTCTAGATTTAAGATTAAAATAACTGCAGTGTAGTAATTAATTAATAGTACGAGCTTGCAATTAAATTAAAATGAAAAAAATTTACAAATTTACAATTAGTAAGCATTATATAAATAATAAAAACAAATACTTAAATGACTTAGCATATCTCACGTTCGCAATATTCTAAAAATTTTAAATAAAAAATATCATTTTCCTCGTCTTTCTATATTTCACAGTACATCTAAATCACTAGAGACATAAACAAAACTCCGTAAAAACGATCTTTCCCTATTTAACCACAACAACATACTTGAATAATGTCAAAATTCAATCTCAGAGAATCGCGGTATTCGCCTAACCCAAATCCCAACCTCTCACCTCGTAGCCACACGAAATCCCCGCTATGGAATTAAAAGCGGCCGCACAAAGAAGAAGGACGTCGACGCGGGAACGCCATTAGGTCAGGACCTACAGCCGCCGCTGCTGCCGCCGTCAATTACCCTCGCCACCTCCTGCTCTTTATTATAATCTCTCGGCGGGGCTCACGCCCGAGCCGCTCTTTCCTCATTCCGCGCTCCGAAAATATACGGAACAGGAATTTCCACGTCAAGGACCACCTCCTCGAACCGAGAGAGGGGGAGACTGAGAAAAAGAATGAACAAACGACAAGGAGATTGGATCGACGAATGAAAAAATCGCTATTCACTTTCGAGATCTTTCTCGGTGTGATCTTGAAGCCTCTTTCTCTCGCGAAATCCGCAGAAAAACGTGATAAAACGTTTGCGCACGTTCGCGGCTCCTTTTCTATTTATCTCGCCCGTAACTTTAAAGCTCGCGGCCCCAAGCTCTTCTCCGGCTTTATATCCTGCGCGCGCGCGCGCGCCGTCGCGAAATATTACAATGAGGATTGCTCCGCGTACTCCTCTCTCTCTCTTTTTTTACTCTCCGGAGCCCTTCCGTTCTCCTCGTCTTGGTGCTGTTTCTACGTCGGTCTACGCTGCTTTGTGAAAGACGCGCGGCGTTTCGTTAACGTCACCGGCGAGTAATTCCGTGACGAGTGGTTCTTTGTCGTGGGTATTGAGTTCGCGGATAGTTAACATGTGTTTCTTTGAATGGTGTCTTTTAATCTCCGAGAGAAGAATATGTCTTTATGGTGAACTAATTTATCCGGTTGAAGGTTCGAATGACGGAAATGTGAAGTTGAAATAAAATCTATGCGATTGGTCAAGTCCGATTAAAAGGAGACCGTGATTGGTCGACGGTGACGTTAGCTTTTCGCTTAAAGTCTTAGCTGATTGGTCCAAATAATACCCACAAAGTTTGGAATTATGAAATATTTAAACTAAAAATGTAAGTCGTAAATAGTATTAATAACTTAAAATTTGATTTTGTATAACAAAAAGTATTAACATTTTATCTGCAGTTAACTATTAAGGACTATGAATAATGTTCTGATTACAGTTAAATTTCTAACCTCCAAATTTTTGTATTGTAGGAATAAACTAAAATAAATACAATCCAAGTCTCAATAAAAAATATTGGATAAATTTGCGGATGTTAAAAAAGTAAAATGAATAAATAATATAAAAATAATAATAAAAATAAAAAAAAAATATTAAAATATATAATACATAATATTTAAATATTAATTGTATAGGTACAAACAAGGCAAAGGAAGAGCGCGCGAAGCGCGCCCAAACTTGCTAGTCTGTTAGAATCAACATAACAAATTTGTATGCTGCGAAGATTTCGACGCCGCTGTCAACTCAAATCGGAGTTTAATTAGCTTTCCAGATAAAACCTTTTTATTCGAGAGCGGTTGGGTAAGTGTGCTAATTACTGTGCCCTGTTAGCCAAGTTTACTGTGCTCTAACGAACCTCGAAAATCAGTTACTGTATCTCTGTTACCGTTCTCTTTGACTGATTACTGTGCCCTAGTCGCTGTGCTTTTGGACCAAATATACTGTGCACCGAATGCAGTGCCCATAATACTGTTCTCTAGAGACAATAAAAATCAATTCTTTTTATAATCTTAATAAGAAATCTGTATAACAACGATAGAAAGGGCATTACTTATATTCTATTGTACAAGGGAAATAGCGATTATTATCGAATTGAAGCTTACAGAGCCAACTTCAGAGCGTTATAAACAAATTTCATTGGCTAATACAGTAAGTGTGCAAGCGCGCTCTGCTTTAGAATCTAGTAATCGAAAACTCGTTTATAAACACTTACGTTACTCTATTTTATGTGCGTTTTGAAGGTTATGGCTGCTCGAGGCGCCTTGGCAACGAGTATCACGGTAACTAACGCATAGGAGAAGACTTATTCAACTATCGTGCACAGTAAATCTAGAACAGTAATTGATAAAAGATTCAAATTTGCTTAAGTTACTGGATTTATTCAAAATAAAAAATAATATTGAAATAAATGCTCCTAATAACATTTTTTCATGATCTAGAACAGATCTGTTAATATAATATACGTTTTTCATGTCGCAAGAAAATTTACTTCATACTATATTTCCTTTCATCTACGAAGCATTTCCTTGAGCTTTTTAATACGATTTATGAGAAATAAAATGAAATCTCACAACAAAAATTGCAATGAAATAAAAAGAAAATTTTTATTATTACATTATTCTCTTATTACATCTTCTAAGTTAAATAACTCGTTGATTCAACATTAAAATAATCTTATCCACAACAAAACTATAATAACGCTTTAGTGCCTTTAATTTTACAGGACTGTCAAAGTTAGCGTTCAATCAGGTACTTAACAGTATTTCTAGTATTCCATCAATATAAAATACTGAAAAGTATCTTCGATATTCCCTTAAACCTCCTCCAAATTCCATTAAACATTAAATAAAAAACTAAAATATTCAACCTACCCCGTCGTAATAGTCACGTCGACATTGAAATAAAGCCCGCCAGTGCAATCCAATATCCGAGGTCACGCGCTCCGCGTACGCGCGAGAATCCGAGATACAAAAACGCTTGCGCGCGACAAAGAAAGTTCCCCCGAGATTTCCAATTCCCTCGTTTTTCTCGCTCGAACGCGCGAACTCGTCCTTCGCCTCGAGTGTCGAGAGCGAGCTCGTGATTATATATACGTTCAGACACTTACGAGGTATCCCGTGTTTGATGCTCCAGCGCCGTTATTGGGATATTGCACGCGATTCTTTTTATTAGTCGTACTGAGGTTGTGATGCAAGAAAAGTGGGATTTTCGTGGAATCGATCGAGTCAATTTTATTGTCTATAACGGCTCGCTGAAAGGTTTTATATGTGATGGTATTTTAAAAGTATAAATCAACGGCATTCTCGAAATTTAATTTAATTTTGCGAGGGTGCACAGCATTTTTTTAAACGAGAATTTAATTTTCCGAGTTTAACGAATGGAATTTGAAAAAGATCGAAAATATAAATTTCGTATGACGTTTATCGGTCTGAAGTTTGCATCATTGGAATGCAACGATATAATTTTATATACAATTGATTAAAATTATTAAACAATAGAAATGTTATCTAATAAGTAATAAAGTTATTTGATAACATAAAACATTAAATTTATGCGCAAAATTAATATCAATTAGTATAGCCTTAAATTAAAATCAATTATTTTTTTTATTTGGAGTTGCACTCCAACGTTGCAAACTTCAAACCCATTGACATTCACTATGTCATTTTAATTTTCGTACCGACAGAGATTCTCCCAGTCTCGGATTTAATAGAATATATTTAGTAGCAAAATTACACGTCCACCTTGTTTAATTAAACCGACTATTTCATTTGCGCGTAAAAGCTTCCCATGTCGAATTTTAATATAGTATATTTGAATATTTACGTAAAATAAGTAATTATTAATTCACGTGAGTGTTACAAACTCAATTATATTGTTTTATTAATTGAAAGCTCGCAATTAATAAGCCTTGTAATTTACTCGATTCTTCATACAAGAACACATAGACGTTTTTCTCAATTTATCGCCAAAGTATTCGCGCGTGTAACTCTTTGTATTTTACAGCCAATTACACTATTCATACTGGATTTGAATCAAATTAATAATTCAATTCGTTCTTTGAAAGGATGAAATAAATTCATATATAATTTTACCCTGTATATACAGGCTAAATATTAATCTCCAATAGGTATGCGATTGTGCCTATCTTGGTAATTTGTTTTACATTCTACAATCTAGAGATCACAGAGTTTGGGTTTTGTGTCGGAGACGAAATATATATTTGGTAGTGTATATTTTGTTAAATCATTTGAAAAAAATCTGTGATACCTTTCCATTTTAAAGTTGAAATTTACGATTAACTTAAATTTAATCATTGATGAATTAGATCATTTTCATAATCGCAGAAGTTATTTTTAAATTCATATTCATTTTGCAATTTAGTTTTCTTTTTGTTGAAAATGTTAATTTCTCATAAAAAGATCAGAATATTCCTTGAAGAACAGTTATTTAGGTTTTCTCAGGTCTTCCGATCTATATTATCTGTTTAACTTTGACACGACTTTACATTGTTATTAATAGAACTCAAAAGGTTTCGATTTCTAAAGATTTCATACAAGAAATAATACAAAACTTCCACAATACTATACTTTCAATTACCCTACCGTAATGTTTACTCAAGCTTAATCGTCACCCCTTCTCGCACATTCCTCCGCCCAATTACCTCCTCACCTTATCGCGCAGCATCACCTCCCCTCTTTACATCTTCAATCTCCTCGATCACAAACCAGCGCATTAATTCAACCCCCCCGTATTTTTCATAGTTTTCGCGCAGCGACAAGACAGGTACAAAAAGCCACGCGCGCCCGTACACGACCCGAGATAACCTCTCTCTCCCCTCGGCTTATCGTTGCATCGATAAATACGTCGTGACGAGGGCTTGTCTCGCACAGCCCCCCCCCCCCCACATCACGAGCAGCAGACGGCGACGGCACCCTCCTGCGAAGGGAGAGATGCCGCGATATTGTCTCGCGGCGAGGGTAGAGAGAAACAGACTCTAATTTTGGGCTAGGTTTTTGTGAGAGTGTAGAGAGGGTGAGTTTAAATGGCGTGTGTGTCTGGGGTTTGAATGAGAACGATTATAGCGGTGTTATGAATTTTGGGGGATTTGTGTAAGGCTGTGAAGGATTTGAGGATCGTTGTAATGGGGTTGTAATGAGATGTTTATGGACGCGTGGTGATGGGCGATTTGGTTGAGATTAATAGTTTTGTAATTCAGTTATTTTATTGGTTATAAAGTTATAATTTACATAAGATATAAATCGAAAACTTGTTTGAATGAATTAATTAAGAAGATTTATTTGAAGAAATCGTTGATTGTAGGAATTAGAAGATGATTTACATAAAATCCGGATTTCGAAATTCTTCACTCTTTTTTCCGAAACTATATTACTTTTATATTCACCATTTCTGAGTTTATTTTTCAATTCTAAGAGTAACTTGCGAGAGAGTAAGACATTCTACGTATCGAATGTGTTTTCACACGAGAGGCATTATCATACACATACATACGATCTTTAAAGTCCTTTATAAACCTTCTTTTAAACGCTAATTAGTCAAGTTACCATCGCTTTCATATCACCAACCTTATTTTTCCCATAATACATCCCAACTACCCCGCAAACCCTGAAACTTATCTAAATCGAATCTTCAAATTTTCTTTCGCCCACTCCCTAACGAAGCAGAAATTAACGCCAAGCAACGAACCTTCCAACTTTTCGTCTTACTAATCTCACGATCCCACATCCGCAATTCCAAAATTTTTCCGGCCACACCGCACGCCAGCATGATGGCACACCCGCGCGGCAATTAATCGTGCGCTCTCTCTCTCCCTCCCTCTCCCTCTCGCGCGTCGTGTAATCGACTTTTCGCGCGGCACTTGCGCTAACTCGGCGCGATTCCGCGTAGGGAACTCGGATTATCGCGGCTTTCATAATCGGGACGACGACGACTTCGCTAATGTCTCGAGGACTCAGCGATAAAGACGAAGGCATTTGCGAGGCGTTTTTTCTCTCTTAAGAATGATGCCGCTTTTACTCTTTGGTTTTTGATTGATAAGAGGAAAGGGGCTGCAGCGATACCGCAGTCGTCATAGGTCGAACGTGCAATAAAGAGATTGAGTTATGGCCATCGTAGTAATTTCAACAAAGTTGTGGCTATATGTCGTTTGCGATAGCGTATATCATGGATTTTTTCTCGATAGTAAATAGCCCTTTTAGACGTTTTCTTCAACTTAATTCGCATGCTTGTGTCGGCGCTACAGTTACGAATATCAGTCACGCGAAGCTTTTTTCGGTGGTTTTGTTCGGGTGGATGAATGTTACGAATGAAGAAATAATGCTAATTCGCCGGCTGTTGGTTAATTATTTTAAAAAGCAAGAGGGAACCGTTGATAAAGATCGCAATTATATTTAATTTATAGAGATTGTAGATATTATTTACACGTTGTGTAAACATCGATATTTCACAAAAATTACTTCGTTCTTTATATACTTAACAAGGTCAGCAATGAATATGAATGTGCCTTACTGGGAAAAATTATTAATTATCGTTGAAATTTATATTGGATCAAAGTTGTAAAGTATAATTATAATAACGTATTTTAACGTATAATTCATTTTTTTTGTAGAACTAAATGTAAAAACAAGCATTTTTTCTATTTCGCTTCTTTCATTTTTTGCATAACTTTGTACATATATCAAATTAACTTTTAAAAGACTATCATTATATATATAGTATTTTCGTATGTACACTGAGACAAAAAATTTGTTGACTTAATTAAACGCGTATTTGAATACAAACAATTAAATAATTTTATTGAAACAAAAATATTGTAGATTGAATCAAACGAATTTTTTTTTTTCAATGTATTATTTTTGTTTCAAAAAAATTATTTAATTGTCCGTATTCAAATACGGGTTTACTAGAACCAATCAATTTAGCTTCCTCCTAGAGGAAGCTCTCTAATAGTAAAATTTTAAGTTTCGTTAAATCACTCTAGAAACATGATTAGAGGTGTTAGAAGTTTGAATCACATGATTTTAAAAAAATGCCTGTATGGATATGTGCGCACGCGCGTGTGTGTGTATCTCATGATGTACTCGACCGATTTTACTCAGACAGGGATCATTTTTTTAGATTTTCCTCACACAGTTGGGGTCAATATTCTATTTTTGTCAAAATCGACTTTTTTCTTGTAGCGATTTTACAAATTTTAATTTTCGATGTTTTAAATATTTAGAACTAATATTGTTTATATATTATGAATTCACTCTATGCAGGATAAAATTCTTTACATTTAAAAAAAAAGACGACAGCTATATGTAGTCATAAGTTATTGATGAAAAAGTAATTTTTTGGTAAATAGATTATATAGGATCAAAAGAGACCCCAACACCTGCCAAAACGATTTCCCAGTCCCGTTTACTGCCAACAATTTCCTCCCGTCGGACAGAACAAACTTTCATAAGCTCCCTCCCTTCCCTCCTTCTCTTTTTAATGAATACCTTATTCTTTCTTCGGAAATTGTTTATGTTAATCGACTCTGCTCTTCGCCCTCTCCTCCCGGAAAGAGACAACGACAGAGAGAAAACGAGCCAGGCCGTCGTCGTCGTCGGTATGTTTTAAGACCCGCCTCTCGTCGTTCGCTTTATCTCACTTCTCCTCGCCCGCCCGATAATTCAGGAAAGCTTTCGCATTATGCAATTTCCAATGTACACAAAGACGTCGTCGTCGTCGAGAGGCCGTTGTTCTCTTACGTAAAGAAATCAGATATGGAAATGGGCGCGCGCGCAAGACTCGCTCGTTTTACGACGCGTCGTAAACTTGCGTAATCATGACGCGCGCGCGCGTGCGTTTTTCAAGTGCATCCGAAGCGCCGTTTAGTTGTTGGAGGGACGAGGTAATTATCTGGCGAAAAATATTGTAGTGAGAGAAGTGGGTAAATAGGTACGCTGCATATTTATAATGCGAGGAGGGACTTAATTAGGAGAATTATGGAGGGAGAGAGAGAAAAAAGTTGCGACATCTCCGGGGTGTAGTGGCTTGTTGTGGCGCGCGCTCGAATTCGCGGGGAATTTTTTTTCTCTTTTTTTTGAGAGAGAGGAGGATTCCGCGACCCGTGAAATCGCGCGGCGACGACGGCGTGTGCGGTATACATATTTATGTGTGAATTTTGCATGTTTTCTTAAATGGCGAGCCTCCCCCTCCCGTTTTTTAAAGTTTGACAGCGGTTAGTTGTTTTGCCCACTTGAGGATGGTAATTAAAGCAAAAGTATGTAAGGAAAATGCCGCGCGCCAATTATATTTGCCGTTTAAGTGTACGCGAGCGCTTGCTGTGCTCGGCTTTAAAAGTGGCAATTTTTCTGTTTTTTTTTTTTTTTTTTTTTTTTTTTATTTCTCTGAAATCTTGTTATGATAATGAATCCTGTGAGTCATTAAAATTATAATATTCACATATATATGAAGCTTGTTAAAATTAAATTTTTTTAGAAGACGTAATTTTAATAAGATTGTAATTCAAAGATCGTAGGTATATTGAAATTTTATGTAAATTAATTTGATAACACGCGCAGAGGGCTGTGCATTTTATAATTCGAATGTTATTTTATCATGCTAAAAACTGTTGTACAAAATAGTAATTTGAAAAAATAGACCACATAAACAGTTATCTTGCAGCTCGGTATTTAAAAGAGTCCCCGCGCAAAAAAAGTTGAGATCACAAAAAGATCGCTTTAAGATATGTCTCGATTATGGCCGTTTTTGTTACTTTTTAAGATGACAAATCTCAACGAATAATCAAGATGATTTTAATATTTTTTTAATCATCGCTACATTCGGCCTTTTAAAGCAATTTTAAGATGGTTTTCAGACATACGAAATTCATTATTTAATATCATTTTAAGATAAATTTGAGATGCTTTTGAAATGAACTTGAGACGAATTCGAGACGAGCTTTCGTACTGAATTTAAGATGATTTTTAGATTTTTTAAGATGATGATAAGATTAATTTGAGACAAACTTTTATGACAACTTTAAGATGTCTGAAAAATAAATTGATTCCAAAATTTTTAAAAAAATTTTTGTAATCACTTCTTTAAACCCGATTAAGGGGTTTATACCAAAAGCAAGGCAAGCCTTAAAGTTTAGACTCTTGTTAAAGAGTGATTTAAAGGCTGAATCTCTCGGACTTATATACTTTCGGCGATTCAATGTGTTTAGGGGTGCCCCGATCGATGCGCCGCATAGCGTCTAACGACGGTAAGAACCGATCGGAAGTAACCGAACTCCTGATTGTCGTTTGCCGCCGCTACGCGGCGCATCGATCGGGGCACCCCTAAACGCATTGAAACACCGAGAGTATATAAGTCCGAGAGATTCAGCCTTTAACTCACTCTTTAACAAGAGTCTAAACTTCAAGGCTTGCCTTGCTTTTGGTATAAACCCTTGAATCGGGTTTAAAGAACCGCTTAAAAAAATTATTTAATAAATTTATAATTATCGAATCAATTCATTTATCAGACATCTTAAAGTTGTCATAAAAGTTTTTCTCAAGTTAATCTTATCATTATCTTAAAAAATCTAAAAATCATCTTAAATTCAGTGCGAAAGCTCGTCTCGAATACTCGAATTCGTCTCAAATTAATTTCAAAAGCATCTCAAATTTATCTTAAAATGATATTAAATAATGAATTTCGTATGTCTGAAAATCGTCTTAAAAATATTTCAAAGGCGATGATTAATAAGATATTAAAATCATCTAGATTATTCGTTGAGATTTGTCATCTTAAAAAGTAACAAAAACGGCCATAATCGAGACGTATCTTTAAGCGATCTTTTAATCATCTCAATTTTTTTACGCGGGTCCAAACATTTAATGATGAGATATACCATTAAATAGTTAGTAATCAATATCAAATATTAATCATTTTATTGACGAACATTTGACTGTTGGAGTCTGAGTCATTGGAGATTTGTAACAAAATATCAGAAAATATAATTTTAGTAAAATAATCATTCGCATAGAAAAAATCTTCTACAATTTAATGAAACAAAAAAGCAGTAGTTTCATACGATAAATATCATTCCATTGACTTTATACAACATATTGTTTTACAGTATATTGACGAAATAACTATAACACAATACATTTCTAACAAAACCACAAGCACGATATATACGCACACCAACTTCAAAACTTTCAAATCCTCCCCACCACTCTGATACCTCCATCCTCCCAAATTACAATTCCAACTCCTTCGCAAGAAACCTTCCCACTTTCACAACACACGAACCAGAGCGACACGCGCACAAAGGGCTGGAGAAAACTTTTGCCTCGCGGAAAACGACGACGACGACGACGAAAAAAAAAACTGCGACTCTCTTCCAGGGTACGGCTTTTTTCCGCGAATTAGCCGAGAGGCAAAAATGAAGCCCTCCGCTGCTCGACCGATCTGCCAAGCCCAGAGCGGGCGTCCGGCTTGATTTATATACGCCGCGAGTACTTTAAAAGTCGGCCAGGGAGGAGAAAAAAGGAACGGACGACGACTGGTCGCGTTAAAGTTGCATTAAAGTAAGAGTAACGTTTCCGGTGGAGATGTCGAGGAGAGATGCTAAGAGCATCGCGCGCGCGCGCGCGTTTGCAAATATTTGTGCGAGGCTTTTTTGAAGAGGGGAAAGGTCGGTGTAATGCTGATTGATGCGCGTAAGTGCGTGTTAATGCGGGTGCGTGGTTTTGGTAATGAGAAGGAATACTGAGTATTGTTCTTTGTTTAGTGTGAAAATCGTATAATCTGGTTTTGAGGGCACAATCAGGTATGCGAAATGAAATGGTACAAAAGTAAAAAATGCTTTCGTGACCAGTCTGAACAATTGTAGGAGTAAATTTGGAAGGTGCAAACATGCATGATCTAATACAATTTGACGTGTAATTATTGGAAATCGAAATCAGCATTTCGGCGCTCAAACGGTTATTGATGGTGTCAGACATCGGGTACTGTTAGCACTAATAAATCTGTTGCATAAAGCATTAAAAGCTATTCTTAACCTGTACGAGAGTGTCATCGAGAACTCAGTAGAAATGGAAGAGCGAAATTTAAATTTCTAAAAATACTCGGGAACAAAGGTTATAGATTCATTTGATATTCTGGAACATTTTAATACTTTAATTTCTGTTGCAGCCGCATGGTACATAAAATAGATATTAGATTTATGAGCTTTAAATGAAGGCAGAGTAAAAGATTAAATTATATTCTAGTTATTCTAAAGATAGCATTTCTCGAATAAATTATTTCTTTATTGCAAGGAATGTTTTTAGAGACAAAGTTTAATTTTAAGAAAGTCACTGTTTACTGTCTAGTAGAAGATGATTTTATGACATTTTAAAAAGTATGAGATTTCTGAAACAAAATTATGAATGTAAAGTAAGCCCCTGAGATGGTAAAAATAAGCAAAACAAAATTATATAATAATTATTATTTTTATCATACAGAGAAAATTTTATTTACAGTTAATATATATGTTAATTGTTAATATTAAAATAGTTGATTTTGTCGAACTAAGAAACATATTTCACGAAAATATCCAAATCTTACTATAAAGATGCCCATATTAAAAGTTAATATATTTCTCTGTACATTTTTAATATATTTTTTTTATTAAATACAAATAAATTCTCCTCTTAGTGTACATATCAACGCTTTTTAGCTCTCTCGTTGATTGGAAACTGCTTGTAGAACTATGAGATGCATTGAAAAAAAGAAATCATAATTTTCCATCAGAGTAAATAAAATTCATTTATATAAACATACAAATTTTTCCATATTTAAATTTTAAAATCGCGTTAGGTATCTAGACCTAGAGCTCGTTAACAAAACATTTAGAAATATTCTCAAACCAAATACTATCATTCATCTTTCCACCCACCATTAATAACCCAACATCTAACTTAAAAACAATATATCTTTCCATTCAACCACCATCCACATTATCATTCATCACGCTTATATCAAATCTCCCTCTTCACACACACACACACACACACTGCGAGAAAACATCAAGCGACAACGCGAGTCCGCCTCCACGAAACGTGACCGCTCGGTTTAAAACTGCACCGCGTCCGCGAACAACGAAAAACACTCCCTCTCTCTCCCAAACAGAGAAAATAACGCGCGTAATGCGCGCCAAACACGAGCGTGACATTTAGCCGGACGAATCTCCGTCAAATAAGCGATCGCGGCGCGTTCACTCGTTCGCTCGCAAATATTTACTCGCAGCTCGGCAAAAAAGAGCCGCACGCGCACGCTAGAGCCGAAAAAGCCAGCGTCGATGCGTCTATATATAGATATATACACTGATTGATGCGAGCGCGCGTCAAACATTTACGCGCGTATAAATATGAGGAGCGGCCGCATCAAAGCGCGCTCGAATTATTAACTTATAGAGAGGCAGCGAGTTTCTCTCAATGCTGCTTTTTCGGCTCTCGATTCGCGTCTCTTAGTGCGCGCGTGCCGGTTTTGGCCGGCGGAAAAGCCACGAGCGCGTGTTAAAACGGGGCACGGACGATGCACAGCGGAGTCTACGGGTGGCAGGAAAAAGAGGTAGAGTGGATATTAGGATAAATTTTGGAGGATGTGTGCGTATTTTAGACCGGGCGTATATTAGTATTTTGTTTGGATGTGGGGTCGCTGGAAATTGTTGATTTCGGTAGTTTAAGTAGGTGGTATAACAATCCTAGTCTTTTTTTTTTTGCAAATAAAAAAAAACGGGTTTTTTCAAATTATCGCTTATATCTCGATTATTACTGATTATAGCATAAAAAGTTCAACAGAAAAGTTGTTCAGAATAAAATTCCCCATAATAATATTAAGTAAGAAAGAAAAAAATTAATTTTTTTATTGCAAATTGAAGATAAACTACGAAAAATGTAAGAAACGAAAACCATTTAAAATAAATATTAATGGATTGATTTTTACGTTCTCACAAGAAATATTGATTATAACTGCTTTTAAATACATTTTCAGAAAACTTCCATATATATATAGATATCTTGTGTTTACATTTTGCGATTCCAAAATTTGCGATATAGATGGAAGTTTCCTGACAGTGTACGCATAGTTTATGATGATTTACTATATCCTGTGATTCATCATGTCTTATATGATTTTTCGATGGTTTTGTATTCTTATATCTAGACATACTTAAGCTTATACTGTGGGGAATTACCATTTCTTATTTGATTTTACGATTAGTTCGAATTTTAAGTAACGAATTCCCCTGGTTTTCTCAGAATAGTTCCTTTCTGACCTGAACATTTATGGAGGTACTTACCCATTTTCAGGTACTTATAAGTATATTGCGCGTCGCTTCGTTTCGGTCCAGGTCAAAATTCTATCCATCTTCCGAGTCCGGGGAGTCTGAGTTTTTATAACGACAAGGACATATAATCTAATACTTTAATGGTTCGAACATAGAAGTTGACAATTAATTATACAAGTATACAAAATAATTGTTAAGTTAAAAGTAATTTTCAAAAAATATTTTTTTCTGATGTCAGCAATGAAAAACATGGGTCTGAAGTTTGCAACGTTGGGGCGCAACGAAATAAAAAATAATTCATTTTACTTCAAGTTTATACTAATTAATATTAATTTTGTGTGTAGATTTAGTGTTTTATAGTATTAAAGCAGCTTTATAACGAAGGTTTAGATACAATTTCCATTGTTTAATAACTGTAAGCAATTGTAAAAAATGATTTCGTTGCATTCCAACGATGCAAACTTCAGACCCATTGAAAAACACGGGAAAGAACATGTTAAATTAATTAAAAAAAAAGTTATCGTAAGGCGTTTTTGCCGTAGATATTCTATTTGCAATTACGGTCATGCAGTATAGATGCACACTCACACCCAACTGTCTTACCGACACTCCGGAACTCCCCGCGCGGCGCGGTCCCCTCCACTCCGCTTGCCGCCCGCCGCCACAGCTGATCTGAGCTGATTTTACGGTACACTTCCAAGCATGATTCCAACTGATCTGACGAACAGAATCATTCAAAAAAAACGTTACGTTGGCAGCATTGTATTTACTGCCACTGTACGGAGTTTCAAGCCATAACAATATTTAGTTTATGAATAATGACTCAGTATGTAAACATAACGTATCTCGGCTTCTATTGGTCGTAGGTAAATTCATGTTTTTCTACGTACATTACGATGGCGTATCTTTCAAGACTATATAATTAATAACAGCAAAAATCGCACCATAACAACTCACTTTTGTTTAAAAAGAGTAACTTAATTTTCAAAATAAAATTTTTTTCTTTGGTACACACACACACGTATGCACACACACACACGCACACACGCAGGCACGCACGCGCACGCGCACACACACACAGTGTCTGTACCATTACCTTTGAGTTGGAAAAGGTTTCATTCTAATATCGGTTCACCGGATAAAATGACAGCTGGTTAAAGTTAGCGCATAAACAATTTTGCAACTAGCCGCCATTTTGAAATTGAGCTTGGGTTTACAACTTTAACATGCCAAAATACATCACTCAACGCGTTTTTATTAAAAATCAAGCCCTAGTTAATATTTATTTTAAATGGTTTTCGTTTCTCACATTTTTTGTAGTTTACCTTCAATTTGCAACAAAACTAGTATATTACGATACGTGGGCCGGAAATTGGATTTCCGGGCCGTGCGTGGTATGACGCCCGAGGCGAAGCCGAGGGCGTCATAACGCACGGCCAGGGCATCCAATTTCCGGTCCAAGTATTGTATACTATTTTTCTTACTCCCCGGCCGAAAGTACGTTCTGCAATTGTTAAATAATTGATAAAATTGCGTTGTCGTCTGCTAGCTGTGTTTGAGTGTTAGTTTTTCTTTCGGCCCGCTCGATAGTAGTGCCTCTGTCGGCCGCTTTGGGTAGCTCGGTCGATATTACCGACTGTTTTTTCTTTCGGCCCGGCGTAGAGAGCTGGTTTTTTGGGCGTCTGCTACTTTCGCTATTGTACAGATGGTCTGATGCCCGCCCGACATTTGCAAGACCGAGGCGAAGCCGAGGTTTTGCTGGTCGGGGCGGGCATCAGAAACACATTCATTAAAAAACACAACAGCACTTTTTATTTCAATTAACTCTTTTTTCTCGTCACACGTGCACTTTCCTCTGTCTATTTCGTACGTGTCTAACCTTCACACCGCACAAACATATTTTTCTCGGACGCTCCCGTCCATACGTTTAAAAAACAATAACCACGATCAAACAAAACCACTTTTTATTTCAACTAACTTTTTTCTCGTCACCCGTGTACTTTCCTCTGTTTATTTCGTACGTGTCTAACCTTCACACCGCACAAACATCTTTCCTCGGGCATGCGCGCGGGCGCTGAAGCGCCGCGGGTCAGGAAATTTCGGCAGCCAATCAGAGCGTGCGGTTGGTCTAAAATAGGATGCGAAAGTTTCTCTTTCGGCCCGGAGATGCGGGCCGAAAGTACGTACTTTCGGGTGGGCGAGTAAGAAAAATTAATTTTTGTTCTTTCTTATCTTACTATTCTTATGGGGAATTTCATTCTGGACAATTTTTCTGTTGAACTTTTTATGCTATAATAAATAATATGTGAGATATAAGCGATAATTTGAAAAAAGCCCGTTTTTTTATTATTAATTTACAAAAAAAAAAAAAACACCTTGCCGATCAGATCCATATTCGAGACTTTTGGCTTGTTATATACCACCTACTTAAACTACCGAAATCAACAATTTCAAATCAACAAAAAATACTACTTTTACCTCCCTGTAGCCCGGACTATGTGCATATGGCGAGTAGTGTGTGAAATTTATAATCTAGAATGGCAGAAATATTGTAATATTTAAAGATAGGCGAATGGAATTCTTTTCGTGAATTTTTGGCGTTATTGAGCAGAGAATTCGGAAATTGATGACGATTTTTATAGGTTGAGATTTATGTTACATTCTTCTTGAAAAAACCCTTCTTTGTTTTACAATACTAAAAACCGTTGTTAATGCTATCAATACCAATAGTTTTTCGTTATCCTTTTTTTACTATATTGTAACCATATTTACATATATTAAAACTTTCTAAATGAGCCTCATAGATTTGCAATGAAATGTAGAAAATCTAATCAAATGGCCTTATCGATAGAAAATAATATCAAATCCTGGCTTTTAATAATCCCTTCTCATCATAATAATTACAATTGCTATTGGCAATAATTGAAAATTGACACTTCCACCTAATAAAAATTCTTGGAAACTCTTGCAACGTCCAGAACATAATATTGTTATTTATTACTCTGATGCGGTATACATAACCATCAGCAAAGTACTGTATATTATTAAATAATGCAAAGATAATTAGTGTGCTCGAAAAAGTGAGTGGGAATGGATTAATCAATTCCACGTAGTGTACTGCACATATTAAATACTGGCTTTCATATTGTAATATTATTATTAGATACCGTCGGCTTAGTGGAAAAAGCGGACACGTCGATTTTTGGTCCAAAAAGCGGATACCTCGATTTTTCGTTGAAAAAGCGGACACCTCGCGCCTGAATTTTGTTCTCTTTATAAAAAAGGTAAATTTGATAAATATATAATTGAAGCAATGATACCAGAAAATACATAAATAAAGTACAGAGCGAGCCGATGATTTTCCAGTGCCAGTGGATCTGAACTCAAATAATAGTAATTTAAGCTCCGATACGAATCGTCTGCTTTTTCAACGAAAAATCGACGTGTCCGCTTTGTTCACTAAGCCGACGATACATTTTATCTCTAAGGTCGTTGTAATACCGTGTCCTGTGACAATAACAATGCAACTGCGTTTTGCACCAAACTACAACGAAAAACCAAAGAAATATAACACAGTGTAACCTCACCATTGCATAAAAGAAGAAATAGATTTTTATCTAATATTACATTATAAAAAAAAGCAATATATGTCTCTCAACAAGAAGCACCACCTCATATCCTCACTTTAATCCATATTCACACACTCACACGTCCACGCTATATATGTGTGTGAGCTCTGGCTGACGCTGTCGACATTTTCTGTTTGCAGCGTGAAGACCGATATGGGCGCCGAGGGGGCGGTCTCGCGGCTCTACATCGCCAACGCCAACAAAAAGGACAGCGGCAACTACAGCTGCGCCCTCGCGGACTTCCCCGCCACCACCGTATCCGTCCACGTTTTAAACGGTCAGTACATTGTCTATATTTCTCTCTGTGTATTATATAATACGTATGCACACGCCTGTGTGGTATAATTCTCGACGCCTCGAAAAAGTGTGGCGGAAGAAGTGATTTTTTGGGGGTGAAGAACACAAATTGTGGAAGTCATAATTATGTGGAATGCGGGTTTTTTTTGGAAGAAGCGTATAGGAATGGATAGGTGTTTTTGTAACGTGAGGTTTACCGTTGAAAGGATAATAATATCGTAAAATGAAATTCTGGGAATACGTGGATCGAAATTTATAATGGTAAAATATTAATAATATGCGATAAAATCATACGTTTCAAGCGAAAGTTATTTTAATCGCACAATCGACAGAAAATCTTCACGTTTTAAAAACAATAAAATGTCGAGGGTTTATTTAATAATTTAAATATAGAATATGACGTGAATTTTGAAATTTCAATACTTTATCCGATAAATAAGTAATTTTAAATTTATTACATATGGGATGTTTCAGGTGAAGTGAGCGGGTCAAAATTTTAAAATCGCTCAAAACTCGTTTACTTTTATTTTTTTATGAAAAAAACATGTTCCTCAAATTTTAGGTCGATATTTGCATAAATAAAAAAGTTATACAACATTGAAAATTCAAAGTTTTTGCAATTTTTGGTTAAAATCCAATTTATTCATTTTTTTTACTCAAAATCTTGAAACTTTTTATATAGAACATTGAGTGGGAAAAAGTTTGCATTTTATTTGTAGAATACAACAGTAAGTTTTTTTATGACCCTTTTTGAAAGTCTCTGGTTGGTTTTTGGTATACCTTCATGGACCAAAAGTAAGAACTACGCCAGTACCAAATTTCTCCACCAAAGTTTTTTTCAATTCTTTAGACAAAATACTTTAATAAAAAAAAAGTTTATAGTCAGAAACTAAGGAAAAAATTCTACAACACATTGAAAATTGATAAAAACCATAAAAATGTTAAATCATGCAACCGTACTTGAAGACTTCGTGTCACTTATCTTGCTACAAAATTTTGTATTAGCAGTAAATGTACATTAAAAAACTAATTTGATTAGTCGAATACTTCATACAATATATTTAGCAATGTGTTCAAACCTTACTAACTTTGAATTTTCTGAATAAATATTATAACTGACTCACATCAGAGTTACCGGTACCTGGATCACGAATTCATTCTAAACTTGACTCACTACTTTCTTAATATTATATAAGTATTTTTATTATATACTACAGTATATAATCTGATGTGAGTCAGTTATAATATCTATTCAGAAAAACTAAAAGTAAACAAGTTTTGAGCGATTTTTAAATTTTGATCCGCTCACTTCACCTGAAACATCCCATATACTTTAACAGAATTATTAGTGATTAAAACATTAAAATAAATCAAAACTGCAAACGGTATAGATAATACAGTTATGTATTATTACGTTCGAATGAAAATTACACATGTTAGAAGGCAGTTAATATAAATGCAGAACAATTTAGATAACAATGTAAAACTTTGAATAATCAATGCAATTTATACAGTAATAAAACTTTAAATACGTGCACGAATGTAATCGATTGCTATAACGGCAATGACTCCTTTGACTCTTTAAACAACTACTCATGGAATAATGTATAACCATGATTGTTAATTTTGAACACAAAATATACTATTTCATAGTGTTTGCTAATACGTATATTACCATATTCAATCGTTCGGAACAATAATTCATTTTCCATCCTAATTGTTTTACTCTAACTTTCGACAACTTTGCTTTATTACATTAGAATTGCAGTGTCTCTATCAAATAACGACTCAACTACAAAGAAACATACAACCCCCTAATTCACGCGACTGCACCACCTCTAACGAACTACACGAACTCCCGTCGCGATAAAATAAACGATACCCCGCCGCACGCGAACTATATTCCCGCCGCATTACACCCACCCATATACGCGCACGCGCGCGCCTTTACGATATCATTTTCCGCGGATGCGGTAATCGCGGCGATACGGCTATAACGGAAAAGCGGCGGTGCCGCGCGGAGATAGGTGGAAGTAGAGAAGACGAAGAAGAAAAAGGGAGTAGCATTTCTTTGCGCGCGACGTTACTTTTATCGAACGAGCGCGCCGTTGACAAGCGCAATAATGCAGTCATGCTTGGAATGCCTTTATGGGGGGGCGGAGGAAGGTAGTGGCGGTAGGAATTTATGGGGTTGCGAGCGCCGGCGCGGAGATAGTTTGAATTTAGTGGTAATAATTATTAGAACGTGCGATAAGACTGTGTGCGTAGCAATTTTTTACGATGCCATGCTGGTAACGGATTGCACTCGTGCGGAATTGTTGTTTGGGCGTTTCGCTTGATTTTAGAGTGGCGTAAAAGATTCTTCGTCGGCGAATTATTTAAGACAATTCTGATAGCTTGCCGATATCTGTCAGATTCATATTCGGATTGTCAAGCTCGGTGGATTTGGTACATTTATATTTGTTGCCGAAAATATAGGAGGAAAGGATAATTTATTGATTTGTGCTTGTGAAAATTTAACGGGTAAATGGTGAGGAGCTATTTGAGAACAAGTAGTATATGTCGCCGCAGTTTTGCTGAATTTTTCAAAAGATGAGTGAAGTACTTATATTCTTTTGCTTTGTTTCTTTGGAGTTGCTGAAAAGTTATTATAAAATTCGTGACTTTTCTCTCGAAGCTGCATATTAAATAATTTGTATGAAAAAAATAACCTTGTGTGAATAACTTGTTTTTCAACGCGACACGTGAAAAGCTCGTGTTCACCACTTCAGGCGACCATTTAAATAACTATAAACCGTGAGATTATACAAAATTCAAAGTTGCAGAAAAAATACAAAAACCTCTTTCAAACAAACTCAGCCTTTATCCATCCAAAAACTTTTATAAGCAATAACTCCACATTTAAAAATTCATCAACTATTCCACGCCAAATAAAAAGATCCACCAGCGAACTCGCCTGCCAAAGCAAAAGCAAAAGCTACGCGACGCAAATAAGCCGAGAAAAACTTGGCCCAGCTTTTGATATCCGCTCTCCAAGCGGGTTTAAAAAGAAAAAAGGCCAACTCTCTTGATTTTCAATATTACACCATAACTTTCAGCGCGCATCCGATTAATTAAAAAGAATCTTCTCCGTATACCCGGCCCGCGTGCCTATATTTTCTTTTACCCTCGTGATTAAAGCGGGATATAAAAGCTCGGGCATTAATAATTGGCCGCGCGATGCATAATTCTCCGCGAGCGAGAGGCTATGCGCTACTCGAAGCTATGCGCAGCCTGTATACTAAGAGCAATGCGAGGGTGGGAGAATTTTTTTCCCTGTCTAAAGGCTGCTGCTACGGGCTATTCAGACCGCATCTGCTGGTCTAAATTCAAATTTGATGAAGTTTAAGGAGAAGGGACGAGGTAGCCCTTGTATCTTGAGATTTTACGGTTTTGTTCAGAGAATTTTAAAGGGGATCGGTTAGCTGGCTACTGGAGTTCTCGACGATGTTTTTTGTTTTGATGAATTATTATGGAAAGGGTTTGCGTACTGTTGGTCTCGCGTAGTTCGTATACTGAGAAAATATTTTAGTAAAATTAAAAAGTAAATGGTAAAAATTACTATACTGTTTTGTATAGAGTCAGCACAATCTCTAAAAAACACAAAATATTACCACGCTATCTAGGAAATTTTGATCGATTTACAAGAAAATTTCGAATACTGTGTTGTAAAGTTTCCTATAAAGTTTGGTAATTTTTTGATGTAAAGTTCATTGATTCAGAGTATAAATTCTAACGACAACCCACCTTATGTTTGTTTTGATACTTGTCTAGAGTCGATTATTTATTAATATCAAATAACGATAAGAATATGCAAAGAACACAGAAAAGATGTCATAATTCATAAGCAGAAGCACGCTAATGATACAGGATTTAAAATAAAAAGCACGATTAACAGAATGCAAGAATACATAAATATTTCTACAGAATAAACTAATTTTTTCATACTGCCACAATTATAGAAAACACATAGTACGAAAGGCGCATTTATAGAAAATACGCAAGACGAATGCCACGAATACAGAGAATGCTATAGACTAATACAGGAAAACTACAGTTACTCCTATATAAATAACATTCGTCTAATGTATTTTCTATAAATGAGCCTTTTGTACTATGTGTTTTCTACAATTGTAGCAGTATGAAATTAGTTTATTCTGTAGAAATATTTATGTATTTTGGCGTTCTATTAATCGTGCTTTCCGTGTTAAAGCCTGTACGATAAGCGTGCTTCTGCTAATGGGGTAATTTAATTTTCTGAGGGGTAAGGAATCTAACTATCAGTCTTTCAATATATATCTGATCCTCCCTGTTGATCGAATTGCGCAATTATTAGTTCCACAGTTATAAGATAAAAGGCCCAGAACATGGACACTTTGAGAAGTTGAAGCAATAGATGGATAGTGACAAAAATCATATACAAAATTCAAAAATGTCAAAAACCTTTTATTTTCTAATTTTCTTTTTTGTATGAATTTTCTTATGAAGCTAATTTGAAGTCGATTTGTGGCTTACAAAAAGAAAAAATTAAGAGAATCAAATATTGAGGTTATGGTGAGAGCCGATGGTGCTGTCCATCTGTACCTTCCATATGAATTTAGTGGTAGCAACAGTTGGACCATTAAACTACATGTAATTTCGCTGTTCAACTATTCCTACCAAAATTGTCCGACTACTCCTGCAAAGAAAAATATCACCTGTCCATCTTCTCCGACAATTGAGTCATTACTTAAAGCTGACTTAAATTTTGTATTTTAATAATTTATTAACAATATTTTGTCTTATTTGTTACAAAAATGTATTCTGCTCATACATATACCGACATTTTTACCGAAGCCAATGATTTTCACTGAGAAAAAAGTCATTGAAAATTGTTAGTGTCATAAGTTTCCATCTTCTGGGTCTTTTACCTTAATCAATACCACTTCAAAGCCAAAACATTTCCATTCCACAACTACCAAACTATCATCACTCCTGTTCGCTTTCCCCGTCCAACTTAACCGGCCAATTAATGTAAAATTCACTATCGAGCCAGCACAGCACAGCATGCGCGCGAAAGAGTGCGATCCTCTGTCCCGACTAGATAAAAGCGTTTATGGGGTCCCGAGACCTATAGCTCTAAGCCTCTCCCTCTATCTATCTTCGCTGCTCGCGCGCACACCTTGCCGCGCTGCCGATATCATTTTCCACTCCTCTGCCCGACTACCCAGCGCGCGCGCTCGCGGTAATTGATTTTCCCGGCCCATTCAACGCTCCTTATTCTTTTCTCCCTTTGTTTACCCTGCGAGAAGACGAAGAAGTAGAAGAGGAGTGAGTGGTGTGGGATGGAAATCGCGTGACGCCCGTTTTTCATGAAAAATTAGTTTTTTCCCTCGCCGACGTCTGTTTGTGATTTCTAAGGGAGTGTGTATATAAGTATACGTATGTATGTAGGAGTCGTCCTTGGCATACTGGATTCTGATTAAAGTCAGAGGGAAAAGTTTGGGAGGCTGGAGGAGGAGGATGAAAGGGAAAAGTTATCGGCGAGGTGGATTGTTTGATTTGAGACGAGCCATAGCTGAATTCCGGCAGGGTTATGTGTGTGGGACGTGATTGAGTTTGGCGGATAAATATATATACGGGTGTGTAGCGCGTTGACGCAAGTAAAAGTTTTCACTTGCGCAAGAGGTGGGAATTGGGTTGAGCTTTGGAATTCATTAGGAGGCTTCGTGTAAGCAGGTCTGAAGGTCACGAAGGCACGAGTGGTAAAGTAATTGGAATGCAATATATTGACATTTTTTTGTATTTTATTGCAAAATTCGTAAATGCAGTATAATACGAAGGTACGGCTTTGTTTTAATTTATTATTGTTCACTTTTAACATAAATGTAGTATTTCAGTCTCGTGCGATACTGGCGATGGTTAATAATTTATATATTTTCAAAAACATGTTATCAAAATTATGACCAAAAATACATTATTTGTTATAAAAAAAAAACAGAGAGTATATTAAAGTTATTGCTCTTCATACAATTACGTATAGCATCAACATGCTCGCTTTGACCTGAAACATGAAAAATAAGATATCTGGAATATTATAAATTCTCGAATACAGCTCAACCAAATAATCCCTTGTTTCGGTTTTTACTCTACCATGTTATTTTCAATCAATATAATAACTAAATTCGTCAAAAATTCATGAACAAATTTTTTATTTTCACTCATTTTTCATTACTCATCAACAAATCCAAACCTCGACTAACCCCAAATACGTCATTGAAAACCGTACCTCATTAAGTCCATACTAAAGTAGCCCACCATAGAAAGACCTAACACAACCCAGCCGAAACCGTTCCCTCGTTCTGCAGTCATTCAGCTTAAATTCTCGTCCCACCTCTCCCTTTGTGCGGCACTCGACAGAATTTAAACGCTTGCAATCTGCACACGCGGGTGAGAGAGAGCACGCGCGCGAGAGAGAGAGAAAGAGAACATACAGAGTTTACGCGCTCGCCGTGCTTGTACAACGTGTCTAAAGTCAAGTTTTGCCCTCTCAGCACTCCCGCGTACAATAAAGCAGTGTGTACACGAGAAATGTGTGCACGAAGCTCTCCTGTATATATACGTGTATACGCGAGATCCGCGTGACGCGCGCGTTTGCTTTTATTATACAGCGGCGCGTTAGCGGGTGCGCGGGTCGGCCAATGTATTCGATTTCGGAAAAAACTTGCATTCGCCGTGGTGTACACGCGAGGGGTTGTGAAATTTCGAGTATGTCGAGGAGTGAATAGGGCGGATTAAAAGTTTTCGCGTGAATTGAATGTGTGGGGGCTGGAAGTTTAGGTAATATCGAGGGCAGACGTGTTTTCGGGATTCCGCGAGAGTTATTGTGTACTTTTATTCTCTCGCGCACGCGGGAAAAATCCAAACGAGGTTTCCATTCAAAACAGGCCAAAGTGTTTCCAAAATTGACTCATCTCTGCCTTCGGAAATGCTCGCGCACAAAGGGAGCCAAATTGCACTTTTTCTCAAAGATGAAAGCCTCTCTATCTCTATACGCTTACTCAATCCACGACACACAAATGTAGGCAACAAACTCTCTTCTCGACGAAACTGATTTTCGAAAACGCGATTTCCCGCTCAAATCCAAACTTTCTGCAACCTCGTAGCTTCCTACGTTATACAGAAGAAAAAAAAGACCTATGGTTTTACGTCGAAAGTGCCTTTCAAACCGCGCAACGACAAAAGAGCGAAGGAGGTGCACGCACGCGCGGAACTTAATATAAATGGTTTTGAAAAATGGGGCTGCACTTACAGGCGAATTTATAACATGGATGTAAATCAAGGAATCGAATTATGGCTTCGATGGAAGGAGAGAGAAAAGGAGAGAGAGAGAGAGAGAGAGGGAGAAATCGCGAGGGGATTTTATTTTAGCACTTTGCGTGACGCATCGCCGCTTCGGAGCGCGCAGCACGTGATGTTACGTCGCGGTGATTTACAAGTGGGCTTCGATAGAAAGTGTGTCTGTGTGTATGTGTGGGTAGGTCGAGCCTGTGTGGTTTTATATCGATGATTTTGAGGTGTCAACGGAGGAGACATTAATTTGAGGGGGTATCGAAAAATAGAAAACTTTTTTAAAGAAAGGTAATTTATCAGAACTTGTTTTAATGGAAAACTTGTAATTTCAATAAAAAGAAATTCGAAATTCATAAAGTTGAAAATTTATAAGTTCGAATTCGATTTTACGAATTATAATTTTAAGGAATAGTAAATTTGTAGAAAAAATATTTATTTATAATTTTAGAATACTATAATTTCGAAAACCCAAATTTTAGAAATTAAATTACAGAAACGAAATCTACAGAAAATATCTGTACATAAATTAGAAAATCATAATATCAAAAGATCAAAATATAGAATTTAATAGCATCTTTAGATAGTTCAAAAGATCGAAAATTGAAAATCTAGAATGCTGAAAATCTCGTAAATATCAAATATCAAATGTTCAAATATCGAATGTTCAGAATATTGAAAAGTCTAAATATCGAAAGGTCCAAATATCGAAAGATCAAAATATCGAAAGATAAATGTCGAAAGTTCATAATATCGAAAGTTAAAAATGTCGAAAGTTAAAAATATCGAATGTTCAAAATGTCGAAAGCTCAAAATGTCGAAAGTTTACAATCTAGCGTTAATTACTTTTTCTTTACCCTAGCTGAATAGTACATATGTTTTCGAAAGTCTGAACATTCTGAATTTGTTTTTCGAATGTTTGAACCTTCTAAATGTTTAACTTCAATTATTTTTTTTCGAAAGTTCAAACCTTTTCAATTAATTTTTCGAAAGTTTGAACCTTCGACATTTGTTTTTCGAAACATTGAACTTTTGACGTATTGCCTTTCTACATTCATATCTTTCGAATCATTATATTCGAATAGCTAGAAATTCCAAAAGTATCATTCTATATTTTGGTTTTCTAAAATTCATATTATTATATTTCATTCTATAGAGTAGAATTCGAATAATTGATCCTTTGAATTTCCACTAAATTCAGCATTTTCGGAACTGTGAATTTTCTATAATAGGGGAATTCTTCATTTTTAGCGTACGAAATTATATCATTTTTTTCGATAGTAATATCTTCTATAAATTTAATTCGATATTCAATTTTTTCCATGAAATGAATTTTCTAAAATAAATCTACTTCTAATATGTGCCTTTTCTACATTCTAAACTTTTGTAAAATTATGAGTCTGTATACAAATTTTTGGCATCTAAAGCTTTCTAATGAAAATTTTTCTATTTTTAGATACCCCCTCATATTATTATATTTCATTCTATAGAGTAGAATTCGAATAATTGATCCTTTGAATTTCCACTAAATTCAGCATTTTCGGAACTGTGAACTTTCTATAATAGGGGAATTCTTCATTTTTAGCGTACGAAATTATATCATTTTTTTCGATAGTAATATCTTCTATAAATTTAATTCGATATTCAATTTTTTCCATGAAATGAATTTTCTAAAATAAATCTACTTCTAATATGTGCCTTTTCTACATTCTAAACTTTTGTAAAATTATGAGTCTGTATACAAATTTTTGGCATCTAAAGCTTTCTAATGAAAATTTTTCTATTTTTAGATACCCCCTCTGGTTGAATTGAAAAAAATAATAATTTTGATGTTTCTATTTTGAAGTAAAGTTTTTATTTGATATCCTCTCTTTAAAAAGTAATGACGGAAATGTGATGCTGAAATAAAACCTTCGCGGTTGGTTAAGTCCTTTTAAAAGTAGTCTTTGGTCGACGCGGACGTAAATCTTTTAATTAAGGTGTCATCTGATTGGTTGAGAAACTAACCTATATGTGAAATGATCTGTGTTTTATATTTTGAGTCTTATCCTTTTTTTTAAATATGATGACGGAAAAGTGAAACCGAAATAAAATGATTGTAATTGACTTATCATATAGTCTCGAATGTTTCACTTATTCTATAAGTTAACATTATTCCAGTAAGTAAATGTATAAACTTTTTCAGTTGGCGGTGTATTTATTAACACCATAGGTATATCTTGCAACAAAACAAACAAGTTTTCAATAATATAGTGTGACGGCACCGTCTACGTCATTTCATAAAAAGGAAAATTTTTTCCACATATCGACGAAACATGATCATAGCCCTGAACCATTACTAACCTATCGACACTGCTGCACCAAGGGTTGCGGGTGTGACCTGCGCTATGGGAAGTTTCCCAAGCTGCCCAAAAAAAAAAAAAAACAACGACGCAGTGCATGCAATTAACCGATTATACCCACGACTACGAGTGTAGTAAACTATATTAGAAAATCTGTTACCAAAGATTATTACTTTTTCTTATGTAAAATAAGTAACTCACTCTAGTAAAAATGTTCACCAGATATTAATTATTGATTATTAATATAACATAGTCATGTATCAATCCGAATAAGAAAATAATATCTATGTGTCACAAAAATTATAATAATAAAACCTTTAGTTGAATTACAATATTTCTGCAATACAATTTTATTTAGAAATACTTCAGTTGTATTAATGAGTTAGTTATAAATTAGGGTTAATTTTCTACAAGGATATATTTTAAATAATAATTTAAGTACGAATTGTTAAACAAACCCTTGTGCAATAATCACAATTGTAATTCTTCCTTTATACGTTTGACCTAACTAGCAAACCGTTCCAAACGCGAGGTATAAGAGTTTATAAGGTTTTCCATTCACAAGCACAAACAAATATAAAATTACAATACTATTTTAAGACACATTCATGAAAGAATATTTTTCCTACTCAAATAATGAAACTTATTTAACCTTCTGTTTTTCTTCTGCTATAAATAAATAAACTGTTTTATTACATATCACAAATTTAACAAACATTTTTGGATTTTGAACAATTACATGTGAGTTGGAAATATTCCTTCAAAATGTGGAATTAGCCTTAAGAAGACGATAGCCCTAGCGGATGCGTAATCTTGGGGCTGTAAAACACATGGCCCATACGAAATATAGATACGACGCTTTCCCACGCAGGGACGCGCTTTTCCGAGTTTTTCAAAACATGACTTATACTATACATTGAAATATTATTTTACATTATCTCTCAAACCGTTATCAATAAAATTATTTTAACAACAACCGATATTAAATATAAAAGTAAGGAAATTAGGAAAAATAATATTAATTATATATATTCTTTGTTAAATGGCAATCAACAGCTTTGTTGTTTTTGTATTAATAATACAAAGATCTAGTAACAAAAACCCAAAAATATAGCTCTATGAGTAACCATATGCATTTTATAAACGCAACCTATAACCATGTAAAGAATCTTTATTAACCAACGATAAATAATTACTATAATAGCTATTATATTATACAAATCAACAAGTTTTGATAACAAAGCATTTAGGTTTTAGTTTATTTTAGATAATTAACTGTTATTATAAATTTGTCATATATGATTTCATTGTAAATTAGATTATTAAGTTAGTAAAATTTTGTATTCCAAATAACTATCATTAAAATAGTCGTAGCATTTTCATTCAAGTTGTAATATCTTGCTACATAATTATTTAGTAAGATAAATAATTCAATTCATGGCAGAATATCTAGATTGTTAATTATAGGAAAAACCGAGACAAAGAAGATGTTTGTCAGCTACATCAGCCCCAAAACACATGGCTCGTCTAAAAATAGATTTTATCTCAGTCTTCCTGCGCGGAGACGCATTTTCCAGCATCTTTTGGGACTCAATGTATTATAGCATAAGAATATTATTTTAGAATAACGCTAGATATCTCATTAATTATAATTAGAAAAATAATTTTTGTTTAAGATAAAAATTGCATTATGTTAAGTAAAAATTAAGAGATGAGAAATCCATTATTATAATATGTTTTTATAGTAATAATAATCCATTTGTCTATTTCTACTAAATTAACTAACTAGACTTTAAGTTTAGATGATAAACTGTTTAGAATTTGAATAATACATTTGTAATTCGTACGTTTTCTTAATAATAATTAACTATTATGACTATTTATAAGTAATTTTCATTGTTAATGCAAGTTTTATGAAATATACACATTAGATAAAACATTTTACTGGACAATAGTTGTATTCTAACACATTGTTACTTACGAAAACTAATTAAATTTCAAATATTTTAAATAAATAATAGAAAATCTAAGGAAAATGTATTAATTTAATAAAATAACTTAATAATATGATTGATATATTAGCTAGAATGAATAGTCTAATGTTTTTATAAAGTTTGCATAAGAAATTTCATTGTTTAATGTATAATTAAGTTTATAAAATTTATAATGCGTTTAACTCCTGTTGTAATAGACCGATAACTTCCGTTCAAATTTGTATTTTCATTTTAGAACAAAATGTAATAGAATAATATATTTTATAATTTATAAACTGCCAACATTGTATAATTTTCAGCAAGTAACAGAAAATTGATCATTTTTGACTCGAAAGAAAGAGAAGGATATATCTTTTGTCTCTCTCATCTCTCTTTCTCTGTCGCACATATATCGTTCTCTCTCGCTCCTTAAGGAAGATACGAGCCGCCGGAAAATACCCTAGAGAAGGGATAAGGGACCGCTCTCTGCCGCTCTCTGCGTTAAAACATAGGATTTTCGCCACTGCCACAAAAATCGACGTTTGGAAGGGATGACACCCCCGCACCATTGGACACCGTTTTCTCACTCCACTAGCCACAATTAACACTACAGGATACATGACTATCAACCGCCGTTACAAATGTCAACCAGCGATTCGATGCCTCAAGATGACGCAACCACCCGATTCGACACCGCAGTTTTCCGGCTAAAAAAAGAGGAGGAGCAACACATTTAAATACGCCGAGCACGCACTGTCAGTCAGTCAGATCAACACAAGCCTCACAAGCTTTGCTGACTGTACAGTCAGATCAACACAAGCCTCACAAGCTTTGCTGACTGTACAGTCAGATCAACACAAGCCTCACAAGCTTAAAAACTCTGTACACAAATTTTCAAAATTTAAATAAATATTCAGACTTTTCAAATTTCTAGTTTAATTTCTTTTTACCAAATTTCTAAATTTACTATATTCAAACATTATAAGAGAAAAGGAAATTTACAAAAAATAAGAAAGGTAAATAAAGAAAAAAAAAAATAAATTAAAATTCGAGACAAGTAAATAAGTAATTGTCTTGGATCGTGAATAGACGATTGGCCTTGATCTTAAGGATTACTGGACAGGAGCTATTCACGATAACAATTCATTTAGTGCGAGTCTTAAGGGCTTTATGCAATTTGAGTTGACAAGGCAACGACTGAATTAACTTAAAGAGAATTATTATTTCAAAAATAAAGAAATTTTGGATCATTAATGAAAATAAAAGAGATCCGAATAAATTAAAATTCCAGACAAGTAAATAAGTAATTGTCTTGGATCGTGAATAGACGATTGGCCTTGATCTTAAGGATTACTGGACAGAAGCTATTCACGATAACAATTCATTTAGTGCGAGTCTTAAGGGCTTTGTGCAATTTGAGTTGACAAGGCAACGACTGAATTAACTTAAAGAGAATTATTATTTCAAAAATAAAGAAATTTTGGATCATTAATGAAAATAAAAGAGATCCGAATAAATTAAAATTCCAGACAAGTAAATAAGTAATTGTCTTGGATCGTGAATAGACGATTGGCCTTGATCTTAAGGATTACTGGACAGGAGCTATTCACGATAACAATTCATTTAGTGCGAGTCTTAAGGGCTTTGTGCAATTTGAGTTGACAAGGCAACGACTGAATTAACTTAAAGAGAATTATTATTTCAAAAATAAAGAAATTTTGAATCATTAATGAAAATAAAAGAGATCCGAATAAATTAAAATTCCAGACAAGTAAATAAGTAATTGTCTTGGATCGTGAATAGACGATTGGCCTTGATCTTAAGGATTACTGGACAGGAGCTATTCACGATAACAATTCATTTAGTGCGAGTCTTAAGGGCTTTGTGCAATTTGAGTTGACAAGGCAACGACTGAATTAACTTAAAGAGAATTATTATTTGGAAAATAAATATCATTAAAATTTAACGAACTAAGGAAAAATTACAAATCGATAATAATTGATTAGGTTGGTTTAGGGAAGGGCGAATCTGAGAACAACCTGAGATGGGGGAAATTTAGTATTATCCAACACACATCATTCCAGGGCTCGTGACCTTTTTCCAATCCATACAAGAGGCATGTGCAACAAAAATTGTTTTTAAGAGACAAATGTGCTGCTTCTGTTGGTCCCTATTAAAATCCAAATCCTCAATCCAAAGAAAAATTAATTACTAAATTTTCAACGATTAATTACGAACTTGTTACTACACATCTTTTCCTTTAGCTCGTCCATGGTTTATTAGCTGGCGCAGCTACGACCAAAAAGAGCATTAATTCTTAATTGAGTTAATAATCCCAGTCGTGTTATGTTTTAGGACGTGACAATAGATTATTCGACGTTAAAAACAAAAGAGATATTTTAAATAATACATTTTTCTTGTCATAATTTCATCGTCAGCTATTACAAAAATATGTTTTCGCACCTCTTGTATACTTGGGAGGGAACGGTTCCTTCCTAAAAAATGTATAACGGTGGTGTATTATTAATACCATGGGTATATCTTTCAACAAAAGAAAAAAAAGTTGTTCTATAACATGATATTCGACGATAAAAACAAAATTTATTTTGAATAACAAGTATTTTTTTGTAATAATTCTATCGTCGGCTACTATATCAGTATGTTTTCGTACCCCTTGTATGCTTACGAAGGAACGGTTGTACGCCCGTGGAAATATAACGCTTTTTATTTAAGCATACATCTCTAAATCAGTGCCTTCCTAAAACATTTATAATAATAAATTACTTAATACGACTTTATTTTGTCAATAATTTTACGTTGATAACATTAGGACATACAGAGACTACGTACGTCACGGTACATTTCCCTACAATTGCGTAGAATTTTATGTATGTATACGAGCAAGGATGATCATTTGCTAAGTTTATTTTTGTTATAATCACTATTGAAATGAGTAAAAACTTCACTTATACATAAATGAGAATCTTGTTAACTGATGGAAAAATGAAAATTTTACTAATTTGGAAGCAAAAGATTATTTACTTGTAGAACAAGTAAAAATTTAACTTATTAATAAGTGAGAAAAGTGTTCACTTGTAAAATAAGTGAAACTTTCATCTAATTGAATTTACAGAGTAGAAAAAGGTAATCAACCAACTCTGTTGATCAAACAATATTCATTGACGTTGAACGTATTTTTTTTATTCTGTAGTTGTTCCATTACACGTTTTAAAAGAACCGAATTGAAATGTTTTTAATTAAAGCTTACAATATTATTTTTCATGTAATATCTATTCTTTGATCCTAAACTATTATTTCAAATTTAATTATAACTCGCGAACAAAATAACTATGTAATACCATACCATAATATTAAATAAACTATATAAAGAGTACTAGTATTAGCAAAAGTAGGTCAAAGTTTTTTTCACAATTTCAGTAATTTCATTAATTTCAGTCAAATTTATTCTCAGTAATTTCAAAAATATCAGATACAGTGATCTGCAATACTAAAAGTTATACTTCCTAAAATAGAATCTATTTTCAAAGTAATTCGAAAAATAGATTGCCGACGATTGGCACGTTTAGCAAATGGAATTTACTAAGGAAAGGTCATCGACGCCTTTATCACAAAGCCGAGCCGAAGAAACCGGACGCGTACCAGAGACGCCGCTAGTTAGTTCTATAAGTGCGACTGCTGGTCGCCTTCGTTTGTTTAAACACAATTGGCTTGAAATTACTTCTGACCCTCTTATCCTATCTTGGATAGACGGCTACAGAATTCCCTTTAGGACGAAAATTCGTCAAAAATATGCACCTAAGGAAAAAGCATGGCCTCGCCAAGAAAAAATACAAATAAAACTTCTGATTTCACAATGGCTAGAAAAACGAGCCATACAAAAATGTCCAAAAAGTAGAAGTCAATTTATTTCTTCGATATTTCGAAGACCAACACCAAATAGCTCTTACAGACTCTTATTGAATTTAAAAAGCTTAAACAAATTTGTGCATACAAAATATTTTGAATTAGAAGAGATTAAAACTGTTACTAAACTTATATCAAAAGATTGGTATATGTGTACTTTGGACTTGAAATATGCATATTATTTAGTTTCTATTCACAAAAAACATAGAAAATTCCTTCGATTTAATTTTGACAATGAACTGTATGATTTGACTTGTTTACCATTTGGTCTTAGCTTAGCTTCTTATGTTTTTATAAAACGTTTAAAACCTGTAATGGCGAAATTACGAAGTTGGATTTTTTATCAGTTATCTATTTGGATGGTTTGCTTCTGATAGAAAATTCTTATTCTGAATGTTTAAAAACTGTCTCTACTACTGAAAATTCACTTGAAAAATTAAGATTTATTATTAATGAAGACAAAAGTGAAAAGATTCCTAAAAATTATGTACTTTTCTTGATTTTATTTTTCATTCTACAAAAGTGATTGATTTCCTCTCTTAAAAAAACGATGGCCGGATGTTGTGAAGCACTTAAAGAGTGATTTTGATTTTATTTGGATTTTAAATACCATTCCTCTTAAATTACCATCAACCACATTTTATTGGCTTAAAAGTAAGATAAAATTGTACACTAACAAATTCCCTTGTGAATAGAGGAAAAAAGCTTTGGTATTTTGATTTAACATTGAAGGCACAAAACAAAAATAACACAAATATCGCAAGAAATTGAATATATTGAGATAATAACTTTTTATATTTTACATAATTATGTATGTTTCAACAGTTTAAGTCTTTGGATATATTTTTGTTGTAGCACAGACAATGGACTTAACATTAGAAGCCCACAAAACAGAAATAATACAACCCTGATAGAAACTTAACCATCTTTTCTGACCGGATCACTAACTATTGGCTAGAAATTTAACCATAAGTTAGTCAATAATTAAGCCAGAATGTGGTCAGAATCTGGTGACTAACGATTAACAGCTGCAGTTCATAACTTCTAAATACATTAATTTAAAAAAAGTTTGATCTCCCATACACTTGTTATTATTATGTTATATTTGTTTATCGTCATATATGTTTATTAATATATTTCATGTAATGTACCATTTACATACATATATATAACATACAATAAAATAATAGAAATAATGAATAAAATAACAACTATAATTAAATAACAAAATTAATTAAAAATACTTCAAACTTTTTGGTCATCAGTGTTATGAGTCAGATGTAAATATAAAATATGTCATTTAAAATTGTTTAGCTTGATACTATTAGAAAAGACTTTGTTTTGGTTTTGAAATAGTATATATTTTCAACTCGCTCAGTAATGCAAACAAATTAAAGGAATATTACACCTTTGGATTTTACCTCTGACTATGTAAGCTAAGTTAGAAGTTTCGAAACCCATGTTATGCATCGATATAGCATTTTTATATTTTGACTTTGTTATATCACTAACCGCATAAAGGATTTTCATGAGACAAAGCTTATGTTCTTTTTATTTTCGTCATAGTTATGATTTGAAAAGTTGCAATTATAACAATTTCCTAATTTTAGGTTTTCATGTATTTTTTGTGATTTTTATTATTACCATTTAAAAATGACTTATTGAAGTAATCCATTGAAGTACAACTCTCTGAACCAGAACTGTAAACAGAACACAAGGAATGTAAGCTTTGTCTCATAAAAATCTATTGCTCAGTTGCTGGGAAAAGTTATTTACTTCAATAAGTCATTTTTAAATGGTAAAAATTACAAAAAATGTAAGAAAACTTAAAATTAGGAAATTTTCATATTTGTAACTTTTCAAATCATAACTATGATCAAAATACCAAGAACATAAGCTTCGCTCATGAAAATCCTTTACCCGGTTGGTTATATTATACCAAAGTCAAAATATTGAAAATGCTTTATCGATGCATAAAATGGGTTTTGGAACTTCTAACTTTGCTTAGATAGTCAGAGGTAATGTATTTCTGATACATTTCTTGAAAATAATTTTAATTATATTTTCTTCACTTCTGTAATGAAAATTTTATGATATATTGACAATAATTATTGTAATTGTATTTTTTTCATTACTGTAGCTATGTTTTACATGTATGTATATCTAATTATCTATTCACTAAACACAGACAGATTCATAATCAGATGAGTGTTGCGGTGAACATCATTATATACTGGACATAATCACATTCCCTAAAATATAATGATTTTATTTAGACATAATAAATAATTTAATTTTCTACAATCAATTTTCGTGCTTTTTAAAATCCCCTTATTTTTCTTATTGGTGTAGCTATCATAACCTCTACCCATTTTTTAAAATTTCCTTCACCAGAAATTTCTTGGCAGAATCTAGGAGATATTCTGCCCAACGAACAGAAAATACAACAGATTCTGGGCAATAGCTCCTCAATTTTCTACCAGGGAAATACCGCAAGAAATTGAATATATTCAGGTGATAACATATTTTTAAATGAATAATTTCATTTGATTCTTTACATTGTGCATAATTAGGGTATGTTTTAACAGTGCAAGTCATTGGATATATTTTTGTTATAGCGCAGACAATGGACAGAGGCAAAATACGTTAAATAATGCTCAAATTTTCCATTTTTTGAAAAGTCAGAATGGTTCTAACTTTTTCCAGGGAAGGCGTTAAGTCCTACGACTGTACAGAGTTCCATTTTGAGGTATCACCACCAACTTCTGTGAGTTTGAAGAAAATTGGGGTTCCGGAACTCTGAGCCTCTCGTAGTGAGAGAGAAGTTCGAAGGAGAGGCGCTCGCGAATATAAATGACTCTAAAAATTAATTATATGTGTAAAAGTACAAGTGCTACAAATAGTGTGAATGAAAGAAATATTGTGCATTTGTGGCATGAGATGTTATTATTATAAAAGTGTATGACTTACCTTGTGACACTTGTGCATGTACTTTTATGTATTTAAGTATAATTAGTTGATAGGCTATGGCCATCTGTTAAAATTTAGGTGCATCGTAAAAGGAAAAAATGGCTTTTTTTCATAAAAAAAAATCAGTTTTCAATTTTGTTTCAAGAAAACAAAGTTTCTCATCATTAAGGGGGGAGCGGGGACACTTTTACCATAAAATAACCTACTTTCAGGAATTTTTTGGTAGTCAAAAGCCTGATCAGACTTGATTTTTTCTCAATTTAAGGTTTTTAAAGAAATATTATGATACTAGCATCAAATATACAATATTAATGATTTGTTCTTCTTTTTAATCAGAAAATTTCCTAACTTTCGTAAAAAAAAATTTTTAATTTATATAAAACCTTCGTAGAGTAATTATCAATTGAAATTGCAATAAAATTGCAAAAAAATCATAAAAGTTTAGTTTTTGTCCTCTGATATGTCCAAAACTATGGGTCAAAAAAATCTGAAAAAATTCAGGGGTATCCGGAATAAGTAGCAGAATATTTTCTGAGTTTTCAGAAGATTGATTTTTTGACCTCTCGATTTGACAGAGTTGACGATAATATATATAAAGTTTTTAGATAAAATTAATATTACTAAATTTTAAGGACTCTCCTATACCCTGTTGGAAATCGTCCACTTTTCACCATTTGTGAAACGATTTTTCTCCCATTTTCTAGCCATTTAATGGCGAGTTGATCGAAATCGTTAGAAAATGGCTAGAAAATTGGAGAAAAATCGTTTCACAAATGCGAGATAAATGGACGATTTCTACCGGAACAATTTAAAATTTTTTATACCACTCTAACCTCAAAATCACAACTTTGGTATGATTTTTCGGCTCTCGTGGTATAAAATACTGTTCGAAACAAGTGCGGAAGTTGATTATTTACTTCGTGTGACTTTTCGCACTCGCTTCGTACTCGCTTCGCTCGTGCGAAAAACGTCATACGAAGTAAATCATCACCTTCCGCACCAGTGTCGAAATGTACTATATATGTTATTTCTTAACTCTGGTGGAAATCCAAAACATTTTATAACTAATAACTGACCATTTATATTAGAAACTTGCTATAAAATAGGAATTTCTCTTGTCCAGTTTCTAGCTCCCGATGAAACACTTTTTCTCCTATTATTTGGCCATAATAGATTGAAAAATAGAATGAGTTTTTCGAAGACAAGCACAAATTTGTTCTTGAGTATTTTAAAGATATTAAAACTGATCAGTTTATTTAGTCTGGAAATGGCTAGTAGAAGACTTGCTGTTATGACAAGGAGTGAGAGAGACAGAATGAGATGGAGAAATAAAAGTTTTGCTGAATTATTCATAGAAAGAGTACAACAAATGATTTATTGGTTGATGTTATTTCTTTATATTTTGGTAAGCCATCCAATGCACTTTAATGCTCTTTCATCAGAGATAAAATTAGTAAGTAAATCAAATACGAATATTTTGTTGTTACGTTAATCTAAGAAATAGTCAAATAGTGGTCGAAAAATCGTTGCGAGTAATTAGCCAGTTTTACTAGCTATTTTCTAACTTCTTGGCCATTTCATATAGATGAATTTTTACCAGGGAACTTAAAAGAAGATTACATGCATTTTTTCAGTATTTTTCATCGCGCATTTTTTGGAGAAAATAATTCTTGAAAAACGAGTTAAAAATAAAGTTAAAAAACCTTTAATTGAATAGAAAAATAATCAAAGAATAAAAACGCCGACGGATCTTGGTCGGTAAACAAAATACCGAGTTCGTAGGCTGCGCGAGGAGGTGCGCGGTGAGCGGAGAGCCGCCGCGGGGAGAGAGGGGACCTCCCTAGCCTTGCCCCACCGCATGACATGATCGAGATACCTTAAGTTAGTATTTGAGTTAATTTGTATTAACTCCTCCTACTTTCATGTTTTATTAAAATTTATGTATGAACAATCATTTATTTTAGAAAATCCATTATATTAAAAAAGGTTATTTGTCTTAGGTTTACCAATAAAACCATAATTTTAGTTACTTATTGTTTATTAAATAAGATATATTGCACTGAGAGAAGAATGTTGTCACTGTTTATCTATTTGAAATACAACTATTTGACATGTTTAGGATAAAATGGGATATTGTAATAGTTACAATATCTATATTAACTAATAACATATTCAGATTTGAATGTAGCTGATGGTAGAAGTTCTTGTAAATTGTAGTTTTTGAATTTAGTAGACAATTTTCTACCAGGATGATGTTGTTATATAACAAAAAGGTTTGAAATAAAAACTCCATTTAGTTTTTTACTCCAACGTTTCGGATATTTTTATTGTTTATGTCCCTCATCAGGATAAACAATAAAAATGTCCGAAACGTTGGAGTAAAAAAATAAATGATGTTTTTATTTCAAACGTTTTGGTTATACAATAACATCATCCTGGTAAAAAATTGGCCATTAGATTCAAAAACTACTATAATAAACATATTGTAACTATTACAATATCAATGTTCTCAGGTAACATATTGAAATTGTTTATGAGAACATGGTAACTTAACTGTTAACATGGCATTATAACTGTTACAATGCCTATAGTTGGTCATATTTAAACATATGCATGTTAACAGTTACAATGCCATGTTAACAGTAAACAAATTCTTTTCTCAGTGTGTTTTTAAATATTCACACCTCATTAACGAATTCTAGCATTCGAATTTGAGTGAGGGTTGGTCCAAGGTTCTTAACGACCAATGGCTTTCATCATAGGTCATACCTAACCCAACGCTAAGGAGAAAGTGGAAGTGTCCCTTCGCCGATGACTATATGCTACAGAGCGTATTCTCAGTTCAGTTTGATTTCTCAAACCAGTCCATTTCTATTTTTGAAATTCTTCATACTAATTTTCGATTTCCAAGCAGTAACTCTGCTCTGCGTGGCACTTTGTTCGCTGTGTTTTACTAAGTTTTTGCTCGGTGCCGGTTTTGTCGTGATTGTTCTCCGTGAAACTTATTGTGCGAGTTTTATTTATTACTTCAAAAATTCACATCAGTTCCAAGGAGCAAGGAAACGCCGAAAGCAGCTAAGGACGAAAAATTAAAAGTAAGACAAATAATATTTATATACACCCGAATGGAAACCACACGTTCCTGTTACATTTGCGTACGTTTGCGTAATTTTGCTTACGTTTTTATACGTTTGCGTATGTTTTGGTTACGATTCGGACACCTGTACCGGATTGTATAGAAACGTACACTGAAAAAAGGTTAGCGCATCGGTTGCCCTGTAGGAGAGACCAGCCGCTCCATTCGAAACGTAGCCCCTGTCCGTTCATTTGGAGCATATGCACTGAGAGAAATTTGGGAGGGCGTTAGTACTACCACTACTCGCACAGCGCTCTCATGATTTAGCGTTCTCGCGCTCTCACTTTGGAATCGTGGCGATCCCAAAACGAGAGCGCCACAACGCTAAACTCGTGAGAGCGCTGTGCTGCTCGCCTCGTGGCGTGCCTGCGGTCTCAGTTGGGCACTATGACGTTCTCACACCGAGAGCGCTGTCGGCTGCCTCCAACACTGCCGTCAGCCCAAACAGCGAGACTGCCAGCCCCCGCTTGAAAGGTGACGCTGTGGTACGCGCACGGACGGTAGCGTTCCCAAATTTCTTTCAGTGTGCTGCCCGCGCAACATAAGCGCCAGCGTGGCGTATGAGCTCCCCGCGGTAAGGTGGGAAACCAGTGCTCCCTCCAGTACGTAAGGCTGCGTCCCAATCACGCGTTATGCGCGTCCGCGCGCGCCGACCAATCATACTTGCGGAGAGAGTCTTCGGTCTGCTCGACGCACGCTGTTACTGGTTGGCGGATCAGTCACCTCGGATGGCCGTGATTGCACGGCTGGTTGCAATGACCGATCAGCCGTGGATTGCAATAGGTTATTTGTGTATATAAATAGACTCACACGCGCTTATAATGCTTATAATGCACTAGATTAAATACATATACACAATTCGGGTATATTATGTATTCTTTTTTAAACTTCATTAATAATAATAACTTGAAATACTGTGATTCTGATAATATATATCTTACTTGCATCAAAATGATTTTAGAATATTTTAATATTTTCGATCATATATTAAAATAAAAAAATAAGTATTTATACTAAAATTATGAACTAAATAATATTGTAGATCTCTTATACGAGAAGTTCAAAATCAATTTTCATTGTGTGTAAATTGTAGCTAAAGACACTACCAAGTCTAGTAATTCAAAGGTTCGAGGTTCGAATCCACTCAAAGAATTTTTTTTTTTTATATATTTTACAGTCCCACTACATGCACAATAGGATTGTTTTTTACGCTTTTTTATTTATTTATGTTGTTTTTTTTTGTTAATGGTTCTCATGAAAATAAATATGGGACTAATATTGCAACTGTATGGGAACTATATGGGATACTGGTGGGAATACTATGGCCCGATTCCAGCCCGAATTCGGCTCAGGCGCCGGGGTCGAGTATCTTCCATATATTGCTCTAATGTGGCTTGCAATGGCCCATATATTGCCCATACTTGTCCAACACTGTGGGCAATGTATGGCCCACAAATTTTTTTTTGCGCGGGATACCATCATAAGAAGTGTCAAAGCGTGTGTCATCAATTATTAAAAACACAAACAGTTCGCTCATATTGTCCTGCACATATTCAAATTTCGGCGCGCCGTAACGTATGTGTGCCCTACTGAAAAAGCCCACATGGGAGCCGTATGGGACCCATGTGAGAAATTGCTGCGGGAATCATATGGTTTAATATAACACTGAGTGAGAAATTTTAATATAACACCCATGTGAGAAATTGCTGCGGGAATCATATGGTTTAATATAACACTGAGTGAAGTTTTTTGATTTTCATTTTGAAAAAAATAATTTTCATTATTATCATAATAAATATATTTTTTAAAGACTAAAACTATACAAAAAATTTCAATTTGCCTTCTTTTCTCGTCTGCAATATTTTTTAAATAATTTATTAATAAACAATAAGTTTATTTAAAAATTATGCCATAAGTTAGTCATATGGGACCCATATAGGATTCATGTGGGACTCACATGGGGTCCATATGGGAACCATATGGTTCCCGCAGCAATTTCTCACATGGGTCTCATATGGGAGCCATACGGGACCATGTGGGAGCCATATGGGACGCATGTGGGATCCACATGTCTCCCACATGGCTCCCATATGGCTCCCATGTGGACTTTTTCAGTAGGGTGTTGTGTGTGTTTACATACTGTCATAATAAACAAATCAATTTATTTATCATACGAACACATACACGCCGCACGTCTACAATTAGATCACATTAATCATCACACTGCAGTATACACACGCGCGCACACTGGTCTCTTTTTTCTCCCTTTTACTCTGAAAAAAATCGTGTCTTTTTTCCTACAACGTTTAGAGGCAGAAATGTCAATGTATTCGCTTTAATATAGCAATGCATGCTGCAAGGGATAAATGAGCAGGCAATTTATTGCTGATTTATTTATTTAATAACTTGCAGCAATAATAATAACAGCAATGGGTCAGCTACATAGCGAGCCCGTCACCACCAAAAACTCTGCCCGCTGGGGAGATTCCAAATATCAGGTAGGCAGCTCCTGCATGCAAGGATGGCGCGAAAGTATGGAAGATTATCATGTCCATATACTGTCTCTACCAGATGACCCCGATGCTGCATTTTTTGCTGTCTATGATGGTCACAGAGGCAATTTGCATTTTCATATATTTTTTTCCTTCTATCAGTGCTTTTTCTGCATGTTTCCAGCGTTAAATATTATTTTTCTTCAGGAAATGAGATCGCTCAGTATGCAGGCGAACATTTGCATGAGTACATAACTAGTCAGCCAGCTTATAAGGAAGGTAATATTGAAGAAGCAATGAAAAAAGGGTTTCTTGAGTTGGACAAAGTGATGCAAACTGATGAGACTCTGAAAAATTCACAAGCCGGTACCACTGTCATTGTTATCCTGATTAAAGATAATGTTTTATATAGTGTAAGTAAACAACTCATCTGTGGTTAAGTAATCTTAATATTTATTGTTAAAAACAAAAAAAGTAACAAGAACAAATTTTTACAGGCCAATGCAGGTGACAGTAGAGCAGTAGCAAGTGTTAATGGAGTTTCCATACCATTGAGTTATGACCATAAACCTATGCTAAAAGAAGAAAGAGAACGTATTCATTTAGCTGGTGGCTTCGTAGCGTTTAATAGAGTCAATGGTGTCTTAGCGCTTTCTCGTGCTTTAGGAGACTATAAGTTCAAGGAGAATACTTACAGAAAGCCTGAGGAACAGATAGTATCCGGTGAGCATTCAGCACGTTATTATCAAGGCAGTAGTAGTTAATTTTATTTTATTAAATACACATATTAATTATCGGTTTTTATTTTCACAGCTCTTCCCGAAATACAACGCCATCAGATAACGGAGGACTGGGAGTTCGTTATTCTAGCGTGTGATGGAATTTGGGACGTCATGAGCAACGAGGAGGTCGTTAATTTTATTAGAAAGCGCTTCGCTGACGCAGCAGCTGAATTCGAGGAAAAAGAGACGCCACCTGTAGATCCCGAAGAAGTATGCGAGCAGCTCATCAGTACTTGTCTCGCACCGGACATGCTGATGGGCACTGGCTGCGACAACATGACCGTCATCCTCGTTTGTTTTCTCCATGGCAAGCCCTACTCGCAGATGCTCGCCCATTATCGAGTACCTCCTGCAACGCAAGAACCCGCAAAAGAGTAATCCTCCTTTTCCTCTCTTAAAAAAACGATGGCCGGATGTTGTGAAGCACTTAAAGACTGATTTTGATTGGTCTGCAAGGAATAGGCGCGAAAATTCGCTACTTCCGCTATATTTGAATTTTTGAAATTGAATTTTTTTAACTATATTTATAACTAATTAAAACGGCATGGTGTGGTTTGTGCACATAAGAATTATGCACATATTTATTGTGCACACTTTAGCATTGGAGTATACACATAGATATAGATATACACCAATGCTAAAGTGTGCACAATAAATATGTGCATAATTCTTATGTGCACAAACCACACCATGCCATTAAAACTAAATAGATAAATCAAATTAGAATAAAAAGATTAATTTTGTCATGCTTTGAAAAATGATCTGATTATCCTATCATTTAAACCAATTAAAATGAAATCACAATGAAAAATTATATATTCACAACCTAAACAACAAAATAGTACGCGCGTAGGACGTTCGGATTTTACTAATTGTAAATAACAACCGATTTGTGATCATCGCGTGTACATCTATTGTCACTAATGTCGTCGTTATTGTATTTATTCCCGAATGGAAATAAAAATTATACGTTCCTGTTACATTTGCGTACACGTTTGCGGACTCTCAAAATTCTTTCTTCCATCGCACCAGTTCGTTAATCATGTCCGCCCTCCTCTCCGCATACTTAGTCCACCAAAAAATGCAAACGAGTGTAATACATAATACATAATGTCGGTAAACAGAGTAGCGCGCGAACAATGACGGTGACGGTGTGGTATGGACCCCAGAGAAGGAGTACATATACCCTGCGTAATATGGACGCACACGAATCTCTCCTTTCTGAGTTCCATTATTTTTTTTCAAACGCACGAGAGTAGAACTGTAATAACAGCATGTCGATTACGAGCGAGAGATTCTCACGAGAGCTCGGAGGAACCTTGTAATTGTTACCGCAATATATATATGCATAACTTCACGTCAACTGTTAAAGGCCAAAATTTTAAAATTGCTTAAAATTTTTTTACTCCTTCCAAATTAGCCTCAAAACACAACCACGAAGTTTTAGAGCAAAATATTCAATCGCTCAAAAGTTAGAATTAATTCAAAATTGGAAAATGTTGAATTTTTTCATAAATCTTCATTTTTCATGATTTTTTAACTCAAAAATTTGAAACTTTTTGTACAACACATTAAATGGGAAAAAGTTTATAAATTGTGAGTAGAATTACATAGAATTTTTACAAATTGATTAAACAAATTTTTGTCTCTGATAATTGAATAACAATCCTTCACTTTATGTGAAAGGCGTACTCGACAAAACCAATGTTTTGTAGTAAAGCCCAAAAAGTATTTTTAATCTATTACTTTTAAGAAAAACTTTTCTTTTTGATGGTTGAAAGTCAGAGAAAAAAGCTATGGATTTTTTAAAAAGTGAAAAAAGTCAAAAAACACATTTTTTGGTCATTTTTTAGCACATCTAATATTAATATAGTCATATTATAGTTAATATCATTTCAAAAAAATTTTATAGTTTGGACTGTTGCTTTTTTTACAAAATATCTACTATGCGATAGAACTCCATCCTAGAAAGCATGAAATTGCATCAAACTGATGTTATGACATATATCATATTCGATGTTAAAATCTATTACGCCAGTCAAATACTTTTGCTCATGGTACTTGTATGTCCATCATCAGTCATTCAACATTATTTACAGCATAATAATAACTACTAAAAATAGTTTTACTATTCAAAAGTAATAAATATGTTTAAAATTCAATATTATAATATTGTAATAATCAAGAGCGGATCTTCTATATTCCAGTTTTGGTTTTACTCATTTTCTGTATACGGCATACATAAAAAATTATATAATTACATATTTCTGTTATATAATAATAATAAGCTTTATTAACTGTTTAGTTATAGTACATCTTTTCATTTTTTGTACATCCTTTACTATTTCTGTTATATAAAAAAGCTTCCAATAACTGAATATAAAATATTTAATTATTAATAGCTTATTACTTATAATGCTATACAAAATGCTTTCAAGCGTCGTACTTATAATTAGTTGTTTCTGCTATATAAATACCGTTAACATACTGTATTATCATAATCAGGATTTTATAATACAATAATTTATTTGATTGTTAAATCTGAAACCTGAAATATAATTTTGGCATGTGTATGATAATATTACATTCAGTATACAATATCTTTAAAACTTATGCCTGTCAAATAATTTTTTTTTAGTTTGTTGATTGTAAGCACATGACTATTTATTTTAAATAATTTTTATCGCTTGAATTATTACATCTGAAACTTGATCTATGAAAAAAACATAATAACAAAGTATCATTTTATTATAACAAAATAAGAATTTTCTTTTATTATAGCTTCTCTTGAGGCTTTTTGTTTGTATAAAATATTTATGAAAATAAATTAGATGATCAAATAAAACAGATATTTTAATAAGTAAAGCTCGTTCTTATTTACTACATATAATGATATTCACCATTAACCTTATACATTACTTTTATAAATTATAAATATTTTTCAGTAGTTAGATTTATACGTAAAATAATATACAGTATGTGTTAAAGGTATTTGTATAGCTGAAACAACTAATTATAAGTAAGACGTTTGAAAACATTTTGTATAGCAATATAAGTAATAGGCTATTAATAATTAAATATGTTATATGCAGTTTGTAAAAACTTTTTTTTAGAACAGAAATATGTAATTATATAATTAGTAAATAATGTTGAATGAATGACACGATGGGCATACAAGTAGCATGAATAAAAGTATTTAACTGGCGTAATAGTTTTTAACATCGAATATCATATTTCATGCTTTCTGGAATGGAGTTCTATCGCATAGTAGATATCTTGTAGAAAAAAGCAACAGTCTAACCTATAAAATTTTGTGAAATGACATTAACTGTAATATGACTATATTCATATTAGATGTGCTAAAAAATAACCAAAAAATTTTTTTTTTTACTTTTTTCTCTTTTTAAAAAGTGCATAGCTTTTTCTCTGACTTTCAACAATCAAAAACAAAAGTTTTTCTTAAAGATAATAGATTAAAAATACTTTTTGGGCTTTACTACAAAAAATAGGTTTTGTCGAGTACGCCTTTCACATAAAGTGAAGATTAAACTATCAAAGACAAAAATTTGTTTAATCAATTTGTAAAAATTCTATGTGATTCTACTCACAATTTATAAAGTTTTATACAAAAAGTTTCAAATTTTTAAGTTAAAAAATCATGAAAAATGAAGATTTATGAAAAAATTCAAAATTTTCCAATTTTCAATTAATTCTAACTTTTGAACAATTGAATATTTTGCTCTAAAACTTCATGATTGTGTTTTGGGGCTAATTTGGAACCAGTCAAAAATTTTGAGCAATTTTAAAATTTTGGCCTTCAACAGTTTACGTGAAGTTACACATATATACACACTACATTATTTATAACCTTAACTTGGAGGAGCTAGAGTTTCTTTCGCCAGTGTCTTGCGCGCTTGACTAAAGAAATAAACCCCTCTCTGAGTAGAAGGTACTAATATAGATCCTCAAGAGTACAGTTTCGTACCTATAGCACTTTGAGGAAAATCCTCCAAGTATCGGTATATTGCTGAATATAATTCTTAAAGGATGAAAAACAATGTGCGTGTGTGCGTGTGTGTGTGTGTGTGTGTGTGTGTGTGTGTGTGTGTGTGTGTGACTGTGATTATTGTTATATTTGCAATGATTATTCAAGCTTTTTGCGCTTTTCGTAGCACTAATATAGAACCGAATCCACTGCAAAACGAACAGCGAGAGTATGCCTACATCACCGATCATTTTGGAATTTAAGTATTGCGGTTCTTCTCTAAAAATGATTCGACATGTATTTTATCCTTTTTCGATTGCACTCAAATTGCATCCGGTTTGCAATGTTCAAAATTTTATACAGAATCCTAACTTTGAAATTTTATTTTTCAAAGTCAACTTCAAACGGCTGCCATTTCACAAGTTTTTAAAGCTTTTAAGTAAACTAAACGACCTTTTACTCACAAGGAGAGTACGCACCCTCCGGGAAACGGATTTTAGCGGGCATTTGAGAGTCGATTTCTGGTATCTAGGGGATATAAATACCTATAAAAACATGTTTGTCGGATGCTGTAATTTTTCCCACTGAAAGAGAAAAAAATAGTAAGTGCAATCGGATTTTTTTTTTATAGGCATTGGGAGTCAATATAAGGCCGAATCCATCTCTAATCAGGTGATCCGCGTATGCCTATGTCACCGATCATTTTTGAATTGAAGTATTTGTGTTCTTCTCCAAAAATTATTTTTTTTTATTTGTTGTATCAAAATTTCATGCGTTCAGCGATGCCGAAAAATTCCGAGAAAATCCGTACTTAGAAAAAAATGTGTTCAATATCATTTTCAAACTGTTTCACCACTTTTTTAAGTTTTTAAGAGTGTAACACATAATTTCACTCAGTTTTGATCCCTCTTCCATGTCTTTTATATAATTTTGAAAAAAATTTTAAAATGTACGAGTTATGCACTTTTTAGAAAAATGCATTTTTCTCGAAAACTCCATTTTTTTTTTGCTCAATTTTTTTGTTGTGATAGAGGACGTAAATACCTATCTAGACATATATTATGTGAGATTCACAGGTTTTACGCTGGGAATGCGATCACTAATGAGATAAAACGCAAACAAATTTTTCACGCTTAACGTTTATATATAGTCAATGATGTCACAGTCAATATAAAGGTTTTTATCTTTGTGCGTACGAAAGTAATACACATGTACACATATGTATGCAGTATATATGTACAAAATCCGTGTACGTAACTACCTTTGTTTTTCTATTTCGTTGTTCTTACTTCAGTAAGCGGACGATAAGCGGTCTTTGCAGCAAAACAGTGTACTTTATCATTACATGTTTCTTTAATCCACAAATGAGTTTTTTTCTAATTCCATGATACTTAGGAGTAGCAGCAAGCCAATCAACATTTTTACTTTTTTTAATTCTTCTACGTTAACGTCTTGTAAATATATTATTTTAATTGCATCTGTATATTTTTGAACGTGCTCTACAAAATCATTAGCATTTTGAATCGATTCTTGATGGGACTCTCGAAGATTATGCGAAGTAGCATAATGCTTTATAAGTCCACCTACACCATCTACAGCTCCTTTGCCGTGCCCAGTAGCAGAGAACAACCATTTTATATCATATCGTGCTTGTTTTAATTTATATACTTAATTGAAAGAGATTTTTAAAGTGGCTAGCGGCGCCGACTGATACAATGGTGATTTTCTTTATTGAATCACAACAATTTTCTAATTTCATTAATTGCTAGCAAAGCATATGCTAAATTATCTTTTCAGAAACTTTGTGTCGAATCCTCTTGATAAGACACTGCTGTAAAAAGATATGATTTTTCCTCTTCAGAGGCGATACATAACCTAAGAAAAATGTACTTATTTCATTATTAAATTCTTCGATGCATTCTGGAGTACTTGATAAAAAATCTTCATCTTTATCGACTACGTTGTCGACAACTTCATTATATCCGTTGTAAATTCATTGTCAGTACTACTCATCTAGTCTAAAGCACGATTGTAACAATCTTTACATAGATATGTAGAGAGTGTTAAAGGTAAATCATGATAGAGGTTCTTCAATGGATCAACAAGATCCTCAAGTTATTTGAAATGTACTGAACTAGATTTGTAACAGATTTTTTAGTGCCTTTGTAAAAAATCTGCACATTCGATTATCTCCATTGAGAAATATTTAGACATCGTAGTTGGGTTGATAAGATGCAAATATGTAATAATTTTCAAAAAGATGTTAGTTTTAAAAAATACTAGAGGTGTAATATACAGCATAAACCGAACTTTTCTTGGTACATGTTAAGTCAAACGATAGCCATCGAGCGGACAAATGTATATGTACATAAACTCATACAAGTGTATTATTTACGTACGCACGAAGATAAAAACCATTATATTGACTGTTATATCATTGACTATATAAGCGTTAAGTATGAAAAATTTGTTTGTGTCTTATCTTATGAGTAATCGCTTTCTAGCGTAAAACGCGAGAATCTCACATTATATGTCTAGATAAGTATTTACGTCCTCTATCACCACAAAAAAATTGAGTCAAAAAAATGGGGTTTTTTAAAAAGTGCATTTTTAAGTAAAAAGTGCATAACTCGTGCATTTTTTCATTTTTTTCAAAATAACATAAAGCACGTGAAAGAGGGCTCAAAACTGAATGAAATTATGTGTTATACGCTTAAAAGGTTAACAAAGTGGTCAAACAGTAGCATTTTCTCGGAATTTATCGGCATTGCTGAACGCATGGAATTTTGTTACAACAAAAAAAAAAAAAAAAAAAAATTTTTGAAGAACACAAATACTTTAATTCTAAAATGATCGGTGACATAGGCATACGCGGACCATCTGATATGACATGGATTCGGTCATAAATTGCTTATTTTACATCAACAAGTCAACAAGTAATATACTATAACGAGGTTCCAAGATAAAATACGGAGAAGATAAGTATCTCGGTTCTCCGTATTCTATCGAACCCGTTAGGCTCTCGTTCCCGCGAATTCGTGTATCTCGAGCGTGTGTTGACATCGCTCGGACGATGTATTCGCGTTAGCTACGCGCGGGGCAGGCGCGACTTTGACCGTTGCTAAGTCGCGCCCGATTCTTTTTGAATCAGATTCTCTCGAGCTGTCAAACCGCGCGTACGCGAGTAATTTTGATCGTCCGTGAAGAAAACGGTATCGTGCGTCCTCACCGGTGCAGCGCAGCGCCAGTCCACGTACCGACCACGAAGAGCAGCGCACGTGAGCAATCCGAGCCACTCCTGGGGTCCGAAGCGTCTGTAGGTGAACGCTGGACGTTAAGACTCGGCCTGAACACTCCGAAGTCGACCGGAGGATAAGGCCTGACGCAGGAGCGGATTCGTGAGCGAGCGACGAGGGGAGTGCACTCCTCCCGGTAAGACTCTTCGAGTATTTTCCGCGCAGCGTTTTATTTGTATTTTCGGCTCGCTGCGACGAGCGGCCGGTGTTGCGTTCACCGGCCCAGCGAGAATAAATACATTGATCCGCCCGCGCCGTCAGCGGATCACGTCTTCTTGTCAACGCGCAACGCGTCGAGTTATTTTTCTGTAAAGTCTTTTTTTAGTCCGCGTGTTACAATGGCGCCCTAACATGTTGGGTTTAAGGAGAAGGTTAGAGGCCGGTACATTCGAAACCGGCCTATTCAAATCGCGTTTCGTTTAAATTCGCCCGCGCGCAAATCACTGCACCGGACTAATCAGCAGACGGCCAGTGGCCATAAGCCGTTACAGCTGATAGGCGCAGTGATTTAAACTCGCCAAGTCGAGGTGCCGGGCGTAAACAAACAGACAAGAAGACTCGCGGCGCGCATAGAAACATAAACACAAAACAGCAGATTGCTTGTTTTTGTAGGTGTTTATGTTTATGCTCGGGCAGTAGTGTGTATACTTGTCCCGAGTCTTTTAAACTGCTGTAAAGCCAGGGCGAGAGCATTTAAACGACGATTATCGTTGTTTTCGTCGTCATATGTGGCGAAAATTAAATTCCTTTTTTGAGGCGAGGTTTAAAAGTATTTTCAGGCGATTTTTTTTGGTTTGACCGTGCTTGTGCGTGCAGCCGGTCGAAAGTGAGAATACTTTCATCCTTTTTTTTTGGTTGCGGGAATTATTTAAATCGTTATCGTCGCGAATTTTTTTTGGAATAGCTACGCTCTCTCCTAGCTAGCTGCATCGAGATACGTCATTCTCGAGCAGCTTGGGACAATTGTGTGTGGTAGTTAGAATTCTAACATTGTAATTTGCGTAACAGACGGCCAATTAGAGAGAGAATCTCAGCAGTTAGTTGCGCATACACACACAATTCGTCACCAAATTTTTTATATAATCGGTCTAGCTTCGCAAGATGTAATCATCGACCCCAGAAGAACTAGCCAATAAGATGGAGCATTGGCGCAAAAATCTAGAGCTGAGCTTTGAAGCTGTAATAGAAGCAAATATAGCTCTAGATTTAAGAAGCACCGGACATCTCGAGGGGGATTCTAAGCGAATCGCTCAATGGCTAATGGGAAGTTACAACCCAGCCCACTTCACACAAGAAATAAGTGGAAGTGATTACGAGCAGTTCACAAGGAGGCTCGATTGCAGGAATAAGTTCGTCAACACGACGACCCTCAATACAAGCGGCGCTCCAGAAGTGAACCGAATTGCCGATCCCTCAACCCACAGCCTGTTTCAGCAATTGGCGTCGAACAAAGCAGTCGACAACAACTTGCTGAGTTCCATAAGGACACATGTCTTGCAGATGAACCAAAGAGCAGGCAGTCCTCCCGACGTAAGACACGAGGCTCTTACGTCACCACGGAGCACTTTATCTCCAGCGGGAGGACCGGGTGATGTCCAGGTGCACCTAAGGTGCAGCACAGCTTGGGGGAGGGGAGATTCCACGATCTCATCCCAGTCCGAAGAATCTGAGAACGCGAGTTGCTCGGGGAATGCAGACCACACATGGATTTTGGACAGCTGCGCAGCAACCGCACCATCGCCATCAAATTTAGCTTCCATCCACGAATTCGACGTCGGAGTAAGCACAGCCTGGGGGAGGGGAGATCCTCCAAGCTTCCCCCTGTTCGAGAAGTCTGACACTTCACGTCGCTTGGCGTATACAGACCGCCTGAGGGCACCGAACGGCTGTGCTGAATACTCCCAAGCTCACGACGACGGAGCAAATGCAGCCTGGGGGAAGGGAGATTTTCCAAGCTTCCCCCGGTCCGAAGCGTCCGATATGGCCCGTTTATGGAATGCATCGGACGGCTGTATTACTCATTCCCAGACTCCTGAAGACGAAGAGCAGACAAGCCTTTCAAGGAGCAACGAGGAAGAGATTAATAGTCTGGTGACGACACAACCGGTGGACAGAACGCTGATTACTTCGCAATTTCGCGACGTATCGACGCAAGCAGAAGGCGAGCGTCATTGCGAATGCGAATGTAATCAGACGCGTAAATTGGAGGAGGAGAAAGTTAGGCGCCTAAGCGAAGAGGTAAGGCGACTGCACGACGAGCTGCGCCAGCTACGCGCGCAAATGTCGTCACTTCATAATTCCGCTGCGCCTAACAAGAAACGAGCCGCAGGTGCAGCCAAACACTCTGCAAAGCAACCTCGATCGGACCTAGGGACTAAAGACAACAAGAAGTCGTCCCGAAGTCTTCAAAAGTCCAGCTCGACAGGGAAAAAAGAGGCGTATGCAGCGGCCATGCAACGACCTCCAAAGTTATCCAAAAGAGATAAAGGCAGAAAACCCTCGAGTGGACTGGGTTCGAATCAAGGAACACGTTCGAATCCTTGGACGACGGTAGCCTCTCGACGTTCCAAACAGCGGTATATCCAGCAGGGGTTGGATAGTCGAGTATACCGCTCGTCAAGATCGAGGAACGCGCTCGGAGCATATAACTCCCCACCACCGAGTCCAACCAGAAAATTGTGTTGGACGTGTAGGTCACCAACGCACCTTCACTGGGCCTGCCCGGAGCGGAAAGAGGGCCCGAAGACGAAGACAAGAAGAAGGCAAGACGACCTGCCAAGTCAACCTAGGAGGAATGACGGCAGTTGTCGACCGGAGCCCCAGCGCCAGAAGTGCCAACCGTCTCCGGTCCATCAATCGTCATGGGACTGGTCCCGACCGCCGTTGGAATTCAGCGGAATTACGGTGATGAGCGACCCACCGTGTGCGTGCGCGGGACGATCCCTCGATGTGGATCGTTTGATCAGCCGTTTAGTGCACGAGCTGATCCGCGCGTATCCGGAACTGTCGTCTCTGCCGCTGATGACGACATAAACTCGAATCGAACGAGAGCCTCAGTATCGAGTTGCTTCTCTTCCGCTACGCAACGTCTGGGAGAGGGGTATAACGAGGTTCCAAGATAAAATACGGAGAAGATAAGTATCTCGGTCCTCCGTATTCTATCGAACCCGTTAGGCTCTCGTTCCCGCGAATTCGTGTATCTCGAGCGTGTGTTGACATCGCTCGGACGATGTATTCGCGTTAGCTACGCGCGGGGCAGGCGCGACTTTGACCGTTGCTAAGTCGCGCCCGATTCTTTTTGAATCAGATTCTCTCGAGCTGTCAAACCGCGCGTACGCGAGTAATTTTGATCGTCCGTGAAGAAAACGGTATCGTGCGTCCTCACCGGTGCAGCGCAGCGCCAGTCCACGTACCGACCACGAAGAGCAGCGCACGTGAGCAATCCGAGCCACTCCTGGGGTCCGAAGCGTCTGTAGGTGAACGCTGGACGTTAAGACTCGGCCTGAACACTCCGAAGTCGACCGGAGGATAAGGCCTGACGCAGGAGCGGATTCGTGAGCGAGCGACGAGGGGAGTGCACTCCCCTCCCGGTAAGACTCTTCGAGTATTTTCCGCGCAGCGTTTTATTTGTATTTTCGGCTCGCTGCGACGAGCGGCCGGTGTTGCGTTCACCGGCCCAGCGAGAATAAATACATTGATCCGCCCGCGCCGTCAGCGGATCACGTCTTCTTGTCGGCGCGCAACGCGACGCGTTTATGTTGTAATAATTTAAGAATAGACCTTGTTATTGTTCTGTGAAGTAATTGAGGCTATTCTTCATTTATCGACCTTAACCTAACCTTCTCCCGGATACCGCCGCCTCCGCGGGATCGTCGAACCGAGACGACGATCATTCTGAGTGGCCGCGCCTCGCGTCTAGCTAGCGCGAGTATTAACCCTTTCCGGCACACGGAAAAGTCGAGTTCAATCGTGAACTCGACATTTGTAAACAGGGATCCAGAGAACATCAACCCCGAGTGCTCGGCGTAGAAGTAGCACTCGAGGGCATCGCTGGCCTGTGGCTTTTCGGGATTTTTCCCCAGCAGCCATCCTGTTACAATACATATATGCAAACGTGGGCAGACACATCCATACAATAAATGATTTTTGTATTTTAAAATTTTTTAATTTTATACGTATCTTTGTGGTCTTTTTTTGTTTTTACTTCAGTAAATTGATAATTAACAGTCTTTCCGTAGCCCATATATAGCTGCATCCATCTAAAATCGATCAGCACGACTATATCCATATATCATCACCGATAACATCGAAATTTGAGTATATTGTTTTTCTATTGGGAGGATTTGACACGTATTTTCTTGTTTTTCGATTGCATTAAAATTGCATCCAATCTGCAATACTCAATAGTATATTACGATACTAGTGCCTTAAGTGGCCCATCATTACATGACGTGAAATTAGCGCTCGAGCGCAGCGAGTGTGATAATTCACGTCGAGCAGTGGGCCACTGAAGGCACTAGTGTCGTACGATATTTTATAGCACATTTACCTAAGTCCGCTGTCACGCCTATTCGTGCCTTAAGCAGTCCATTTTTGCACCGTGAGGTTAGCGCACGAGCGTAGTGAGTGCGATAAACACGGTGCAATAATCGACTACTTAAGTCACGGATAGGCGTGACCTAAGCGCGGACTTAGGTCACACCGTGCTATAAAATTACTTCCCGAATCCTGACATTGAAATTTTATTTTGTAACGTTATTTTCAAACTGCTACGGTTCCACGAGTTTTTAAAATTTTTATTACTTAGTTTTGTCATCTTTCACCCTCTGGAAGAGATTTAAAAAGAATTAAGAAATGCATGAAATATGCAGTTATTACTGAAAAATACATTTTCTTAAAAGTAAGATTTTTTTTTATTTACCCAACAATTAATTTGAGATTCTGTAATTTTGTTTTTGGAGAGAGAAAAAAATAAAATAAAACCCAAAAAAAGTTTCATATATTACGATGGTAATGAATGATAATTTTATTTATTTATTTATTTATTTACCAGAAATGATACAAAAGATACATAATGCAGCTAGTACCAGGATATAAAAGATTATATTCGATCTAGCTGGTATCCCATAGAGGTGCACAAAATACCTGTACATAGGTCTGGTAACTTACAAACTAATACAACACTTATACTAAACTTACATGCTAAAATAAAGTTGATTTTTAGCTACATGCTATATTAAAATATATTCAAAATTCTACTTTTACATAAACTCTTATAAACTTTAAAAAAGAAATTAGCTTAAATTAATCTAGAATTTCAAGCTATTTCATATATCTCAGTATTTTTTTATTCATTGATTTTACAAAAATTATGTTATAAGGTATTAATTTTTTCTTTCTTTTTCTTTGTACCAGTTGGTAATTTTTGTCTTTATATTTTTATTACTAAGATTAAGCGTTTTTAATTCATTTGGGAATTCATTAAATACTTTCATAGCAACAATAACATTAGTTTTGAAGTTTATTGACTTATTGATTTCAGACATTAAAAGACTTTTATTTTTGGTAACACTATTTGAATCTAGAAATTTCTTCCTTAAATCATTGTAATGAAACATAACTGAATCTATTTTAAAGTTATCCTTGATTCATAAGGGTTGGAAAGTATGGTTTTTTGATTTGTTAATTATTTTTATGATTCTTGTAATGATTCAAGTTCCCTAAATACATTATCGTACACTGAAAAAAAGTACAGGAAAAAGTACTAAAAGTTCAATAAAAATTACCATCTTGTGAAGGGAACGTGACCACAGACTGTAAAAACCCAAAAAATTACCATACTTTGTAAGAAATTTTACCAGAAATATAGGAAAATTTACTATACTCTATTATCAAATTTACTGTAAAGTATGGTAATTTTTCGAATCTTTACAGTCTGTGGTAGCTTTACGAGACAGTATAGTAATTTTTTCAAAACTTTTAATATAGAGTTATTAAGTGTTTAGATTCGAGAATTGGTCTTAATTTATTAAATACAAAAAGTAGATAGCGATCATTTTTATACTCTGTAGTTGTTTGGCCATTGTCCATCAAATTAATATTGAAATCACCAATTAAAAAGTGATTTTTGATATTTTTATTACTTTTTAAAAATATAAGTAGATTTTCAACAAATTCTTTTTTGTTATGTCGTGACATCTTATAGAATGAGGTTATTTTGAATTTTCTTCCTTTTTTCAGATTTATAGTAATATTGAGAAAATTTATTCTACCTACGTCTTGAGTGGCATGCGTTGAGTTCATTTAAAAATAATAAATAATAAAGGATGAAGATCTTTTTTCCCTTTTCAAATACAACATTACAGAATCTCTAAACTGTTGGGTAGGTATTTCCACCGTCTACCGCCACAAAAAATAAAGGAATCGGATTTTTAAGAGAAATGCATTTTTCAGTAATAACTGCATATTTCATGAATTTCTTGGGGAAAAATATGGCTTGAAACTAAGGTACTTAATGTATATTGTTTAGTCCAAAAATTAAAAAAATGGAACTGCAGCAGTTTGAAAATAACGTTACAAAAAATAATTTAATAATTTTATTAAAAATAATTTAATATTTTTTTTTTTTTTTTTAATAATTTTCACAATGTCATAATTTGGGAAGTAATTTTAAGCATTTCAGATTAGATGCAATTTTAATGAAATGGAAAACAAAAAAAAATGCCTGTCAAATCATTTCAAGCTCCCTCTCTCCTACGCTCTGTAGCCAGTTTCCCGGGGACTTTTATCGTTATTGCATTCATCTGCCTCGCGGCGCGGCCGGATTTTCCAAGTTCATATCCCCGAATATTTCCAATACCGCACATTACGAACAAAAGTCAGCTCCGGACTCCTAAATCTCTCTCTCTCTCTCTCTCTCTCGCTCTCTCTACGGACGACAGGCGTCCGAATTATTCCGAGCCCGCGGATCTTCGCCAGAGAGAGGGAGGGAGAGAGAGAGAGAGAGAGAGAGAGAGAGAGAGAGAGAGAGAGAGAGAGAGAGAGAGAGAGAATGTCGATCGATGAGTCGTCGTCGTAGTCGTCGTCGGCGGCGGCGGCGGCTGCGGCATGTATTTATGTGTATTATATCACTGGGAGTCCCGGAATAGATCCTCTCCGTCTGCCGGCCGAGGATTCTCGAGCGCTCGCGAGCTTATACTTTTCCAATCCATTATTTCTCCATTCTCTTTTATCCCCGGTATAAATTTCGCCGCTTATTGTCGGAATTAGAATATTGTTTATAAAGTAGGCGGATGGAGAGGAGGGCAGAGGCATCGAGGCCAGATGTATTATCGGGGATTCGACAGAGAAGAGATTGAGGCAAGTAACGGCCTTGGGGCCTTTGGGTTGTTGAGGTTTAATCTTTTCTTGTCGAATCATAGCGTAGATTTTTTTTTTCTGTAATAGTTATTAGTTTGATTGGGCAGAATGGATCATTTAAAATTCTCTTATTGCAAGAGGATGATGAACTGCTTACGTTAAAGCATTATCTATTTAAATTAAATGGGAAGCAGAAATCTCTATGTAGCAAATGGATTAACTGTTTCGACCCAAATCTTGTAGTATATCACAGCTTCTTCCTGAATCCAGAATATTACTTAACTCACAATATTAATTGTCAAGGATATTTCACGTACAATATCAAATGAACAATTTTTACCCACACGAGTAATCCATAAGTAGAGTAAGAGACCGTATTAGTAAGCCCTTAAAGCAGACCACAGTCCGTATTAGTGACACATTTTAACTCACGATTATCAACTAATAATACATCAAACCGAGTAATTTATGGAATAATCCGTCTTTTTACTGTTTCTTGTAATAGCCTTTCATTATTTTTAAGGGTAGAATCTTTTTCTTACATCGGAAATTCCAAAAAGGGCACACAAATACAGACATGCGCACTAATAGGGACCAGTACCCAACATCCACCACCGTCATAAAAATAATTACTATTTAAAAAGAAAAAAAGACCTTCAACCACCTCTGAACCCTTCCACTCCACCTCGTTAAATCTAATTGCACGCACATACTCGCGCACTCGGACGAACGAACCTCACCTTCATCCCCGTTCGCGCTACATCTACTTTGTCGCGAGAGCGCAACCAAGCGCCTGGTACCTCCGCACACCCTAACTTCCTTCCTTCTTTCCCACACGCGCGTGTAAATGTATGTGTACCCACACGTAATATACACACACATACATATATACACACACACACACACACACACACACACACACACACACACACACACACACACACACACACACACACACACACACACACACACACACACACACACACACACACACACAAGCGCAGCCATATTGATTCGAGCGTCAAAGCGGTAACTGCTTATGAATAATATTCAAATTCAAATGAAATTATGCGAGCACTTGTGAACTTCGAACTGCCACTTTGACGGTAGTTCACGGGCGTATACGCGGGCGGCCGCGGTATTTTGTCGTGGCGTCCGCCGCGCCTGGCGACTTCCGGCTAACTTCTTGCCGAATGGCGGCCCGCGCGATGCGTAAGTAATTGCCACTTATCGGATGTGGATGTTTCGAATTAAATTGATTGTCGGCGGATGAGGGGGTGACTACTTTGTATTTGTTGAAAGAATAGGTTTGTATTTACGGTTTACTATTTATACATTTTTTTAATGATTAAGGTGATGTGATACCCACACTAACTCAATTCTGGGTTCCCGTTTTTCTCCTTCAATTTTAAACTTTTTGAAAAAACTCTTTAACAAATTTTAAGTTTAATAAAGAACTATAACGTATCAAAGAGTTTTTTCCTTAAAATTAAAAATCATGACTTATATAAATTAAAAATTTTTAGCTTCTTCGAACCTCAATCAAGAATACACTGAGAAAAAATATAGTATATTTTCACATAAAAGTACTATAAAGTATTGCATAGTTGTAGGTGTAGTATTGTTGTTGTATTCTATAGTTGTATTTGACTATACCTATATTTTATAGTGGTACAAACAACAAAATTATGATGATGATAGCTATAAATATGTTATTGGGTACTATATTATATAGTAAAAATTAAAATATCAAAGATATTCGAAAGGAAATCTTATATAATATACTAAATAAATGTAGTAAACTTTACTAAAAATTTAGTTAAATGTATAATAAATGAGTTACTATAATTTATAGTCGTTTGAATTATATGAATATATTTATTATTAACATATTATTAGTTCATTTTACAAAAAAAACATAGTTAAGGCAATAATACTTAGTTTTACTATGCAATATACTATATTGCAGTGCTTTGAAGATGAATTTTTCGCGTTATCAATCTATTCTGCATAGAATACTTTCAACAGGCTAACCAAGAATGTAATTACAACAGCTCTGTAACAACTAATTGCCGAATAATGATCTTGTAACTATGGTTACAATCCGAAAATTATCGTCCACTTAGCTTTCCATAACCAAGTTCATATGCACTTGTAACTTCAGTTAAACCGCATCAGCATACATCAAAACTTCGCATCGAAATAACGCGCGGAGCGCCTGTAGCAGCACAGCAGCAGTAGCTCGAAATCTATAACCTCGCAATTAAACATCATCGACAAAGCAGTAGTTATTTATCGCGAATTTCTGTACGTCGGCACCGCCGTCGAGGCCCGTATTAATACATCGTTCGTCCCGGTGATTTAGTACGGGTAATAACAACCCCGGGCTGTTACTCATTGATACGATCGAATATTCGAAGGCAGTACAATGGCTGATATTCGCGAGGAGAGACAGAGGACCAAGTAACGGCTACAATAATTTCGACATAAATTACTGTTAACGAGCGCTACTAAATATTTACTGATGAATGTCCTTAAATTAAACGTAAGTACTCGGTTTTGCAGCTTCATGGTACATCTTGAGATTGTAATAATGTCAGTGCATTGTTTCGAAAGGGTTAGTCGTAACAATTTCAATGGAAATGTATATATTAAAGAAATAGCTCCTTTGTTAATTTTGATAAAACACTTTTGGACTTATTTTTGTTATTATTGATTTATTTTCGAGCATTCTCCCATTTATGAAATAACTTGATTATTTTTCTTATATTTTTTAGCTATATTTTGGTAAGCTGTGTAAAAATCGAACCAAAATAGACGACTGGGGCTCGAAAATTATACTCGACCCCATAATTTCTGAACTAAAAATTTATCAATTTTGTTTACTTTCTAAATGACAATAATAATAATCCATCATCTTTATTTAAACAAAATCTACACAAGTACGGAACCGTGAACGTGAAAGAAATATTGAAAAAAAAGAATTACTTCATCATTTCAACTCGCTTTGTTTATTTATTAAGATACTAAATGCAATAACACATACAAAAAGACAAAAGTATCATTCAACAACAACTGTTTTGTTATAAAATAACTGTTTTCGATCCCAAAAAAATGAACCTTCTTCCACCTCACTCTCAATTTAATTAATTCCGAATTAAAACACATTCCTACCAAATAATACACGGAGAGAAATTTTAGAGTAAAAATTACCAAGGTGCCTTGGCAGCGCATGGATAGACTGTCAAAAGCCGTGATATTCCCAGGTTTCTAATACAATTTATAAGTTTCCCAGGAAAAACTACCATAACCACTTAAAAAAAATACCAAATTATCTGAATAAAAATTACCAGACACACTAGTAAAAATTGAGGTCTAGTCATTTTTACAAGGTAACCTAAGAATTTTTACTAAGAAAACTGATAAATTTTACCAAATAACCTGGTATTTGTGTACTCGCGCATGCGCACTGCGCATTATTGTGTTTCAGAAGATTGATACTAGAGGCGTGCGCGACGTTAAAATGAAAACAATACACATATTTTCAGTAAGTAATAACGGCGATTCAAATGACTGTTGGTAACAGCTTCCATGGCGCAGTCGGTAGAACATCGGACTCTCAACCCAAAGATCGTCGGATCGAATCCCGCTTCCGTAAAAATTTTTTTCAGTTTAATGTTTTTTCATTCTTGTTTCTGTTTCTATTTCTATATTAAAATGCTACATATCCATCAATATGGATAAAAAAAGTTAATTTTTTTAATTTAAATTAACTAAAAAAATTTTACCAAGGCACTTTGGTAAAAAGTTTGAAATTGTCAGTCTGTCCATCCATTACCATAGAAACTGGTAATTTTGTCTCGAATATTTGTAATTTTCACTACAAAATTTCTCTCCGTGTACTTATATCCTCCCGTCCAACCATGATCCACCTGCACCGGAATTCCCGCTAATCCCTAGCCAAGCATCCGCGAAATCGCTAAATTAACAAGCCCCGTCGGTTTTCTTGCCTCCGCAAGCCACACGCCCCCGCAACCTCCTTCTCCATCTCCACCTCCTCTCCGTTTTCTTGCTCCCTCGGTTTCGCATATCGTCCTTTGACGCGCGTCGCCTCCTCACCAAAAACACACGCCGTGTTCCGACCGTATCTCTCTGCGCAACTCGCTGACACAGTCTCTTTCTCTCCCCTCCCACACACACACGGCGCGCGTAACTTTCGAATTTATTCCGGCTTCGTTGTCGTCGTTTTTTCCCTCCTCCCTTCTTCTTTGTTCTCCACTGCTGCCCGCCGCGAATCCTTGCCGCAGTGCTTCGTATGCTACGCTCGCTCGCGCGGTCGCATGGCGTATTCATGGAAAAGTTCGCCTTCGAAATATTCAGGCGACCCATTTCCTCCTTTCCGCATTCCCCCTCTACATACGCGCATACCTAACTAGCGTACGTGCGCATACCCGCGGTCTAAATAAGTTCCTCCTTTTTTCCCTGAGACTTTTGCCTGTGTGCGTGTATATATGGATACACATAGTTTGCAAAGTGTGACGATTTGCGCAGGATCGCGCGACGCTGATCGGATGAACGGGGGATGAGCCGGAGACGTCGTTCTCCGATCTGAAAAATGTATATATATAGAGAGAAGAGGCTGAGGGAGAGGTATAGAGCCGGAATATGGAGTATTTGCGCGGAGCTTAGATTCGGGGTAAGGATTCGGATGTTTCCAAACGGAGAGGATCGGAAGCTCGGGGGGTGTGTTTTGAATGTCGACGCACCCGCCGCCGTCCGCGCTGCTGCATGTTATTGAAACGGGCGGGCGTTGAAAATTTATGAACTGATTTTCAGGTTGAGGAATCCAGAGTGGATAGGGGATGGGAGATATTGGCTGGAGGATTGCGTATGTTGTGTTCGAATTCATAAGGGGGTAATCGCTTTGGTTGGCTGACGGTTATATGGTGTAATTAAAGGATGATCAAGTTACGCGACTCAAGGATGTAAGAAAAGAGAGAGAAAGTCGCTGACTTCGGAGATTAAATGGTTGACTTGAAGGTACGTTAAAGAGTAATAAAACTGATACTTCGTGTCTTTTGTAAGCGTTAAAATGTAGTTTTTAATAAAATTGTTATTGTAATACAAGTAAGAATTGTAAAATTTCAAATATGTGAAGAACACGCTAGAATTCCTTATAAGCACCTGACATCTTTTCCCACGAGTCCTCATATAAATTACATATTCAAAGTGAAAAAAAAAGAAATCCTCCATATAAAAAAGACTTTTCAAAACCATGGGTCTGAAGTTTGCATCGTTGGAATGCAACGAAATAATTTTTTACAATTAATTAAAATTACTAGACAGTAAACATTTTTATCTAAACCTTTTTTATTAAGTTATTTTATACTATAAAATACTAAATCTTCAGACGAAAACAAAATTAATTCAATATAACTTTGAAGTAAAATCAATTTATTTTTATTTCGTTGCACTCCAACGTTGCAAACTTCAAACCCATTCAAAACCTCTCTCCACCGCGCAGACACACCCACACAGACGCCACTTCATCTTCACAACTGTATCACCCGCTCGGCACATGTTGACCCCGCAATCCACACGCGAGCCCTTTCAAGACCTTTAATGACGACCATCCCCACATGCAGCCCACTCTCACCCACTGTGACAGGTACAGCCCGATAAAAAATTATTCCCCGCAAACCTTGGAAAAGTACGTACATACCTTCTTCAGCGCCTATTCACGCACACACACACACTCGAGCTTCGCTTTGACGTGCGTCGACGATCGAAGGCCTTTCCAAATGAGCGACGCGGAGCCTCGGGCAAACGAGAGAATTATTGCCGATAAAGGGGGTGGGGGGCGGCCCATAATGCCGGAAGTAATACGAATTTGCCTGACAAGTAGCCGCGGCCCGTGCCGCGCATCGCCAAGTAGTAGCTGCAGCAGGCGCGCAGGAGGACACGAGCCCGTAGTAATAGGGTATATTGGCGCGGCTGCTGCTGCTGGCGCTGCTATCTCGTCGGGGTGACATCTTCGCGAGATGTAAGAGAGAACGTTCTTGTTGGGGGTGGGAGGTGTGCTTTATGCGGGTCGTGGTGCGGTTGGGCGAGGAATTTGTAACGGGGTTGCGATGTGCCGGTCGGAGAGGACAACAACTTTGTTGCTGTGATTAGAGGGATGAGGGTGTGCGAATATATTGATGATGCGGAAAGTAGTCGCTAAATGTTTAACGCTAGGGAGGGTAAAAGTAGTGGTGGAGGTTGGTATTTTTAGAGGAAATAGGTGGTGTGGTTGGTGAGGGGAGGTATTTTTAAGGTATTATGTTGTGGCAGAATGGAGTGGAATTGATAAGTAAAAATTGATGGAATTAAAGATTGAGGAGCTTTAGCGCGTGTAAATAAATAAGTGGATAAGATCTAACTGACTTTTATTTAATACTGTCCATTGCACTGAGAGAGATATCTAGATTGAACCTTGTGTCCAATACGTAGCGCGTCAGAAGTCAGAGTGAGAGAGTCAAGAGTCTTTAGTTACACATTTGAAAGACTACTTACATAATACCTACTACATGGCTCAATAGATAGTTACAATAGAACGCGGGTAATTCAAACTAATAATTAAATACTTAATTGCTTAAAATATCACATCAGAAATGAACTTTAAAAGCAATTTGTTAGTTACATTTTTAGTGCAAGAAACACACGAATGAGGAAAGAAAAATTAGATTTAAACGTAAGTAGATAACAAACATAGTCAGACATTTAATTTATGTGAAAAATGTTTCTGCAACTGTAGGGCATCCCGAACTCACTATCGGTGTATTATTATTATACAGGGTAGTGTCCCGTATTTCATTTTAAAAATTAAAAATATGAACTTTTTGTAAAATCTAAGACGTCGACAATGCTGGCTCAATCGACTCATTATACGCAGAGAAAACCATAAAAAGCTAATTCATTCATTGTTAACAATCCTTTATTTATTCATTAAACTAACTACATCTCAGCGACGTTTTTAATCGCAATATAACTTATAAGACATAAAACTTAAAAAATATGCACTAAACCCGAGTACCTTCATTACCCGCAATCATCATAATTTCTTTCACTCCAAATCCTTTCCATCTCCAGTTTTAATACTCTCGCCCCGCAGTGTAAGCTCGCCACGTATGCCACTTTCATTTCGACCGCGGCTCTTCCCATTGTGTCCCGACGATTCTCAGAATCCTCGCAATCATATTAAATTACTACATCATTGCAACAAAATACGAAATTAATGCGAGCTCCACCATATACATCTCATAATGTTTTACTGCACTCACACCGTAATAAATTTCCGGACATGATGAGCGAACCACGTCCTACTGCTTTATTAAACAAACCCCCGGTGAGCTTCAAATTATCATTTCTCCAAACAATCCGGGAAATTTGTTCGTCATCTTGTTGCGCAAAAATGTGCCACACGCTAAAACCGCTTGGTAAAAATATCAATTAAACCCAAACAATATCAATTAGCTGCAAGCGCGAGTGCGTGCGAACGCCCAAGTGGAAACAAAGACGGACGCGAAAGTTTGCCCCGCGCATTTAGCATCTCACTCTCACTCCGGCCCCCTCCGACTTATTAATTAACGCGGAAGAAGGGACGCGCTAAGAGCTTCAAGACGCGCGCGCGTGCGGACTTGTTTCCACGTTTTTGCGCTCATCCGGCGCGCAAGCGCAGAGAGAAAGAGACACACAGTGGTTATTAATTAAATGTGCTCTCTCCCGTGCTCGAGAGTGGAAAGCAGCAGCGGCAGTAGCAGCGCAGACAGAGAGAGAAGGTCACTGGAAATGTTAATCAAATATAATTTCACGTCTCCGTGGCGCCGTAATTATGCGAGATTTCATAAAATTCGGTTTACTGCCGGTTGCGGAAACAGAAAGGGTCGCATTGTTTATTAAAATGGCAGTGGAGAGTGGCCGCAGGCGTTGAGTGGTTTATTGTGAGCGTCGCTGTAATTCGATTACTGATTACGCGAGGTGTGTAAATTAACGGCGATATTATGATGATATTTTCATTACAAATATCTGTTCTCTATAACAGAGTCGTAGCGTTGTATATGCGTTATCTACTGCGGTACTGCTAGCACTTTATTTCTACGCTTTGAATTCCAGTGCGAGACGTTTTGACTTATTAAAGAGTTGCAGAACTGCAATTTACTTGAAAATTTGATTTATGTTTTCATTAGTTCATCTTGGGTCTGAAGTTTGCATCGTTGAAATGCAACGAAATAATTTTTTACAATTAATATAAAGTTTTTAGTTAATGGAAATCCATCTAAACCTTTGTTATAAAGTTACTTTCTACTATAGAATATTAAATCTCCATGCGAAATTAAGATTAAAATCAATGTACAAATCTGAAATAAAATCAAGTTTGTTTTTATTTCGTTGCATTTCCACGTTGCAAACTTTAGAGCCATAGCTAAGAGACATGAGTGAGTTAAAAATTACAAAAAGAAAGATTTCAAAAATTTTTCGCTGCGTCAAACCCTCCACAAAAATACCATCAGCTGCCACCTACCTCTCAATTCCAGCACCCGTTCTCCGCTCCACCCACCACTCGCAACGACCATCTCAACCCGCACTAACCTCCACACCGCGCAATTTAAAAAGCCGCTGCACGCTCCATCGATTTTCTGCTAATTCTCCCTCTCTCTTCCTCTTGCATTGCACCAGCACTGCAGTAGCAGCAGCCTCCTTCTCTAAACGTCTTCGCGTCGTCCCGATGATGATATCGCTGCGGGGGAAGAGAGAGAGAGTGGCACCGTTAAAATCGAAGCGTCGCTCTGGGCCTGGGCGCAAGCGAGCGCGAAACTTGCTGGGGAGTGCGCCCGGGGTCCTCTTATCCGGCTCGTTAACGGTCGGTCGCGAGTAGCAGCAGCAGCAGCAGAAGCAGCCCGTTATCGCTATCGGCCTTTATGGGGCAACTTTCTTGGGAGGAGTAGATTGAGAGAGCGAGAGAGACGAGGAAAGAATCGGACGATAATGAGGAGGTAAAGCGATAACGAATACGGAATTGAGACGAAGGAGTGATAAATTCGGTTGCAATGGGGAGGTTGGGGGATAGGATGGGTCATTGGTTAATTGGGTGGATGGGAGTTTAGGTGAAGATCTTGTCGATTAATATTTGTCCTTTGTTGAATTTGCAGTATTTTGCAGGCACAAATTGGTTGAATCAACGAAATAAATGGAATTGTTCCAGTTCTTGCTCTTAAATGTAATCTTTTAAAATGTGATCGTAATCATATTATGAGTGTGGTTGTTTTTGAGAATATTATGATTTTTGTTGACTATGAAATATTTCTTCTATTCTAGATATGTAGTAAATGTAGTTTTAAGATTTCATATTTGTATAAAACGAGAAATTTAATTTGTAGTGGGATGGTTAATGTGCACTGAAATTGAATGAAGGAAATGGTGGCTAAAAGCATGTTAGAGAAGCATAGAAGATTCACATATTTCGTTATAGGATGTGGGAGTAGGATATTTACGTGGAGACAAACGACTGGACAATATTCTACGAAACTTTAACTGTTATAACTTCATAAATATAATTTATAAACTTTTGAAAGTATATGTGATATAATCTATCATTACCAATGACTGATGACATATTCAAATTAGAATCTAGAAAAAGGCATTTAAAAAGGGCTAGATAAATGAAAAGATATAACATAGTTGATGATTTAGAAAACGTTGGTGGCACCGAAAAGATAAGTTTTGATGAACGCTAAATTGAGTTTTGGGATGGCGATAATCGATTTTCAGTTGGAAAAGTTTTACTGCGAAAACTGTTACCTGATGGTTAAAGTTTTGCCAAAGGATCGATCCATTTTTACCGAAAAAGCCACCTACTTTTATGAGAATCTTAGAATTTTACGCGAATGCATCTGAGATGTTCGTACGGAAAGTTTACAGATATTTTACGACGAGGCTAAACACGTAGAAGTGTAGCGTATTTACTATTATGGAATGTCTTTACAGTAAATTTGCTCCCCTCGCGTCGAATATGTTACCTGTGTGTACTTTCAGATAAGACTTTGAAAAAGTTATGGATAACTACCACCCTTGAAAATACGTTCCTGCGCAAAAGTATGTACGAAAATGTGGTTTCACCTAAAGACAAAAGATTCTTAACATTATACAATATGCAATATCGTTTAAGCACACTATCAGGTAATCATCATTTCGAAACTCTTCCAACAAAGACCATTTCCAATACAAACGTACGCCATAACCCATTAACGGATTACGCGAACGTTTCATATACGTTTCCAATCTGTTCTCCCACTTCCACGGCTATTAAAACTTTTCATATTACGCTGCTATAGTCCTTCTTTTTCTAACCTGTCCCATCTTCCTCGAAAAATTCAATCAGAGCCTCTTGCAAACAACAGTGATCACCGGCCCATAACCACCCCAACCGACTAACCACAGCGCCCACTTCCGAAAAAAAAAAGTATCCGAAAGTATATACGCGCGCGCGAGAAATCTGGCAATCCCGTGGAGAAGAAATGAAACTTTTAGCCCATTTAGATGGCGCTAAAGTGGCTCCACGTAGAACTTTCTCTCCCCTCTCTTCATCCTTCTTTCACGTGCCCTCTCTCTGCGGTTATTCGCGGCCGCAGGAAGAAAGCCAGGTTACTCGCCGGTTGTCACGCTCTGCACATTAATAACTGCACCCACTCTCTCTCTCTCTCCACTTTTTTCCATCTCTCGTTTCTGTCTTTTCTCCCGTGAGCGCGCTTGCACATGTATACACGCGCGAAGCCGTGAGCGGAGTTCGCAAAGCCTTCCCCGCGCCAGTTAACACGGGCTTCGCTGCCGCCGTGACGTGCGCACGGTATACGTAATGCGCGGGAATTTCAGAGGTAGCAGCAGCAGCAGCAGCAGACGCCGATGGCTCATTCTGCATATACAAGCGCCGTTCTTCTCCCGCGGGACTTAATAAAAGGAGAAGAGGTGGAGTGAGAAAAGGTTACCTGCCGTTTAAGCGATATCGATGGCGACGAGGCGACGAGGCTATAATTTCAAGAACGTGAGCTGGAGTTCGGAATTTTAGGGTGGAAAGTCGAGAGGTGCTTGCGATAATTAAGCCATGCAAAGTTTGTTCTCCAGTTGTCTCGTGTTTGTTAATTATATTGTGGGCACAGAGAGATGTTTAAGCGCTTGAAAAGTCTCTCTTTGGAATGGGACGAAACATTAATGTATCTCTTTGTTTATATCATCTTCGAATGTAATTCTCAAATCTCGATGTTATTCCAAACTCCGCAGTAATTAACGTGATTGATTTGATCTCAAATAATTGCACATCAAACAGTGTCCGAGCCAACATGAGCATCCTCAATAAATTCATCAACGAATTGCAAGAACCTATTCTGTACCGCGAAGGCCGTTCTCTAAAAGCAAAGCTTTGTCGTTCGTGGGAGTTGATAATGTACTCGGCGATCGCCATTCAACATTCGCCATGACTAGTTGCCATTGCGGGCCCGTCATCTTGCCATTCGAGCTGTGTAATTCACTAATCACATTACAAAGTTAAATGGACCAGGTCATTCGTGTCCTCGTGGGAGGGGTACCTGCGGCTGATTGTGTATCTGAATCATTTCATTAGGGTTAAATAGATGCAGTCATAATGCCGAATAGCGCTGAGTATTTTGGATAATATTCGTAATGGGATGTGGAAAAATGGAAAAATGGGTTGGTACTTTAGCTATTGTGTTAATCTTCGTCCCTTAACGCTTAAAAGGATTGATAAATACATATATATTTTAAGTAACTTCTTTAACAATTGTAAAGGCCTTCGTTAACTCTTCATTTATCCCTCTTGTCCTAACTGGACTTGACGAATCGATCAAATGTCAATGAACAATCTATAGGTTTTATAAGAATGGGATGCAGATTTTTTAATTTTTCCGCGTCTAAATTATACAGTTTTGAAATATATTTTATAACTCCAACTATGATATAACAGGTAACATAATTGGCACGGTATTTATTCAGGTCTCATTTTCTTGTGTTCTATCATTACCTTAAAAAATTTAATTGCAACGATTCACTTAGCAACGATACCCAGCTATCCCCTTTAACTTTTTAATTTCTCCACTTTTAACAATAAAATCATCACATCCTCCATTAAAATCCCAATCTACCCCTACACATTCGAACGCTCCATCCGCAAAGATCCGTTCCCTCGATAAAACAGCGAAACGCTCCCCCCTCACCCTTCCAGCGACACCCGGCGCAACGCACAGCGACCGACACCTGCACTCCGAAATCCACCCTCTCAGCCCTGCTAACCCCTCGACATGCGCCCTGTAACCCCCCCCCCCCCCCAGTAGCAGCATCAAGCGCCTATCACTCGGGTTGAGAGAGAGAGAGAGAGAGAGAGAGAGAGAGAGAGAGCAACGCAAGCTCTCTCCCTCTCTCTCCCTCTCTCGTGAGTACTTGGCAAGCAAGTGGCCGAAATCCATTTGAGCTCCGCTTGCAGACTCCCAACTCAATGTCGCGGAAAGATGTTCATCGGCGTTAAGGCTCTCTCCCCCTCTCTCTCTCTCCCTCTCTCTCTCCGGTGGAAGTTGACCGGTATCGCGGCAATAAACAATTGTAATCGCGGGTGTGTGCGCGCGCTGCTCATTGGCCAGCAGCCAGAAACGAGGGGGTCCACCCCTTTACTTCGGGTACGCGTGTTGCGATGATACAGCTGCAGCGAGAGAGTCCGCAGAGTTCGAGGCGACGCAGGGGGCGAGAGGTTAAAATCGGACCAGCCCGGGGCGCTGGCTCATGCACATGTGCGTTTGGAATGGCACGTCATTCTGTTTTCTTGTTATCTGCGAGAGGATGGCTGTATGTGGGTATGTGGGCTAGGGTAACTGTTTGCTCTTTGTGGTGGAGAGGAGAGAGCGAGTTGAAGCGGACGCAGGGATATTGGAGGGAATATATGGATTGTTTTAATGGAGTTGGGGTGGAATTTAATGTTGGAGGTGGTGTGTAAATAAATATTGGAAATAAACATGGAAATACAATGTTCCTCCAGGAGGAAGCAAAATTTTGGTGATAAAGGTTGCGATAAACCTCAGTATAGTAATACTATACGAAGTTCATTCTACAGTGACAGTTGGTATGTATATGTTTATGCTTACTTTGGCCATTTTATAGAACTGTTTGCAAAGGTCTCTCCGAATTTACTGAACCGTACGACGTTCCTTACCGTAAATAAAATGAATCGAACACATGTTTATATAAAATATGTGTTCGAACTAGCTGCAAGTAGTAAAAAACCCAATCACGTACATCAATTCCACTTAAACCAAAATAAATCAATACACCAAACATCTCTGCACGAAGCACGATCTCGTGCCAAGCCAGCGGTGGTAGCCCTCATTCCAAAACAAAGCCGCTCGCCATCGCTTCATTAGCAGCTCATTCGAGCCAAGTTAGCCTTAGTTAATATTCGTCCGTCTCCCCTCCCTCACCCCGTCTCCACCACCTTCTCCTTCTCCTCTCAAGCGCTTATCCAGCGGCAAACGACGTCGCAACCATGCGGTTAACTGAGCCTTGCGCACACACGCACACAACTACATTGTGGTGGCGGCGAAGTGTTGCTCAAAGACGTGGGTGGGAGGGGAGGGGGGTAAGAGCGGAAGGAGCGCGCTGTGCGCCACTGCAGCCGGCTTAAGTAATATACCGAGAATTTCCGGCATGGAATTCCGGGAACGCACTTGAATTTTCATAATGCACCGCAAGAGCAGCGCCCGACGACGCCAGCAGCCGCAGCGACTTAAGGTCGTCACATAATTTTGAATGAGCGAACGAAGCCGCGCGGATAGAGACGCGGGGGGGGGGGGGGGTAAGGAGCTGAATTATATATAGGAGAGGGGAAGGATGTGTGTATGTGTGTGAGTACACCGAGGTGCTCACCCTGAGGATGAAGTTTGAATGCGCGTTTTTCCGCGCCTTCGAGGTAAAGTTTATTATTATTTTGAGGAAGTGGCGGTAGAAGTAGCGTAGGAAAACGTAATTTTTTGCTTGAAAAAAGAAACATGAATACATGAATAAATTTATCCTGAGGGTAGGTTGTAATGTTGTCAATCATTTAAGGAGGTTCTACAGCAACTCCTTAGTCAAATGAGTGGTGGAAAATGAAATTCTGTGAAAAACTAATCAAATATTGATCGAAAATGATTCAATAATATGTTTTTATAATTTTTAAGAAAGGTATGGTAGTTTGCGTTCATGTAAGTTATTTAATGCAAATATTAAACTACTTAATTGAGGTCGATTTGACTACGTAGTAAAGTCAATTAAATTTCTTGGTTTACGTGTTGTGTCTTTCTGCTACACGTGAAAGTGTAGGAGATAGTACATATTAACTATTTTCGTAAGAAAAGATAACGACTTGAAATCTGAAAAGTTTTTGTATAAATAAACCTAGGATAAAAAGAGGATCTAGAAAAAGGACAATTAATAAAAAAATATTGTTAGATAAAATGGAAAATGTTCAAAAACCATTGGCATAATTTATTAGAATGAGTGGCGTCTTTGCTAAGTATCGTACACTGAGAAAAGGATTTGTTTACTGTTAACATCATGGCATTGTAACTGTTAACATGCGTATGTTTAAATATGATCAAATATACGCATTGTAATAGTTATAATGCCATATTAACAGTTAAGTTACCATGTTCTCATAAATAATTTCAATATGTTACCTGAGAACATTGATATTGTAATAGTTACGATATGCTTATTATAGTAGTTTTTGAATCTAATAGCCAATTTTTTACCAGGATGATGTTGTTTTATAACAAGAACGGGTGGGTCTAGAAAGATAAAGTGATAGACAGAAGCCTTACCATTCAGAAAATTAAAAAAAGAACGTTTGCGCTTCATTAGCAGATGCACGCCTATCCCAATGCATTTCGATCAGAAAGTACAATTACTAGAGAATACAAATATAGAAAAACATTTACAGAATTGATTTAATATTACAATACGATAACCGAAATATAAAAGTTAAAAATAATAAAAGTAGAAAGTATATGTCAGAATCCAATAAACCAATAAAAATCAACAAAAGAAACCAAGAAAACATATAGTACGAAAGACATTGAGGCAAATGCCTCGGGTATAGAAAATCTTACCAAAAATATAGAAAAAACTATTATTTCTTCAATATTTGTAACGTTCGTCTTATGTACTTTCTATAAATGTGTCTTTTGTACTATATGTTTTCTTGGTTTCGTTTGTTGATTTTGATTGGTTTCTAGATTCTGATATACTTTCTACTTTTATTATATTCCTAACTTCTATATTTCGGTTATCGTATTGTAATATTAAATCAATTCTGTAAATGTTTTTTTATATTTGTATTCTCTAGTAATTGTACTTTCTTTTGCATTGGGATAGGCGTGCATCTGCTAATGAGGCGCAAATATTCTATTTTTAATTTTCTGAATGGTAATATCTTTCTAGACCCATACACAAAAACATTTGAAATAAAAATATCATTTATTTTTTTACTCCAACGTTTCAAACATTTTTATTGTTTATCCTGATGATGGACATAAACAATAAAAATGTTCGAAACGTTGAAGCAAAAAACTAAATGGAGTTTTTATTTCAAACCTTTTTGTTATATAACAACATCATCCTGGTAGAAAATTGGCTATTAGATTCAAAAACTACAATTTACAAGAACTTCTACCATCAGCTACTTTCAAATCTGGATATGTCTATTAGTTAATATAGATATTGTAATATGTTAACAGTAACAATAGCGCCCCCTAAATTAACCTACGAGAATGCCGACGAACAGTGTTATCGCCAACTTTAATACTTAATGTTTTACGATTTTGCCGGGCAACCTGTATTTTTCTTTGCATATTTTAAAAGTTCATATTAAATTTATTAGAATCTTATTTTTCAAATTCGCAATAGATTCCTATCAGTGAAAAAACTTTTCACTTCCAGTTTCCTTAAACCTTCAGGCCATAAGAGACCATGTTCCCTGGCAAGGTGACCCGAACTTTCAGATATAACTTCTTAAAGTATTAATTGATATTTATGGAAAGTTTCGGGGGGAGGTGTTTTATCAGAATGGTAAAATGTTAGATGGATATTTTCTCAGAAAGGTAAAAAAACAAATTAGAATATCTTATGATAGAAGGGTAAATTTTCCGAATGTTTAAAAATGTATAATATATAAAAATTCGAAAAAATTTGGCAAGAAGGCCATAATATCTTCATTAAATTATTTTTATATGATATGTCATGTCAATTTTTCGAATGCCATTTCTACCTAACGATTAAATTGTAGAAAATGCAGTGATTCAGAAAAGCTAAAATGTCCACAAATGAGCTGAAAATCGTATAGGAATGAACGTTTGAGATTTTTCGGAATTTTATTTTTCTAGTAAAAAGTATTTTTATAATTTCATGCAATCTGTTTTCAATTTTTATAGACACAAATTTTTCTGATATTTTCTTTTCAAAAATAATTTCTTGTGTATTCTGAATAACTCCTGTTCGGAATCAACAGTATCGGATTCGAAAAATAATTTAAACGATAGTATATTTTCTGAAAAAATACCCATCTAACATTTTACCATTCTGATAAAATACCTCCCCCCATTTTGGGTGACGTTGTAACCTTAAGAGTTTGTCTATTTTTCTCAATATTGTTGAAGTGCTCTAAAATTACATTTACTAAACCTTTAAGAAACTTCTTTTCGAATTAAAAAAGAATATTTATCCAAATGCTACCAAACGAAGGTGTAACATCAAACGCAACCACCAAATCAACAAAACCCACTCTTCAACGCACAAAAACACACCCCATCCCCGACACTCTCCGTAATTACTGATAAAGCTCGCGTTAAACTAACCGCTCCCTTCCTCCTCACCTGCGCCCGAAAAAACTCCGTAGGAAATAGCCGCGCAATAATTAACTCTTCCCTCCGAGCAAAAGCTCTCTCTCTCTCTCCTCTTCTCGCCCAAAAAACTAACTCACCGTCCGCGAGATCGAATGTAAATCGCTCTGGGCGCGAAAAAAAGCCTCCGCCCGGAATCAAGATCGGCCGCCGCGAGCGCGGGCGCAAAAAAGCGACAGAGGAATCGCAAAACGCGGTCCCGCGCGCTCGTGGGGACGACAAAAAAGCATGAAAAGGGAGGAGAGGTAATCGCTTTTCAAGCCGTCTCCCGGGAGAGAAAGGGAGGGGGACATGCGCGCACGCGTATGTGTGTTTGTGTGTGTGTATGTGTGTACGGGGGAGCGATGGGTGATCTTTGAATTTAGAGGGATATATGTAATGTAAGATTTAAATTACGTTTAATATTCTGTGTAAAACTTACTTTTTCAAAATCTTTTTTTAATATTTACATGTTTTTGACATCGGCATTTATTTGTTTTCTAATATGACAGTAACAGTTTGATTAATAAAAGAAGCGATTTTTCAGCATCATTTTTAGCTCGAAATGAAGAGTAGCTGTCAAACAAAACGGCTAGCTTTTAGTTTGCAGTAGGGCAAAGTTTGCAAAGTCATGAGTATTCCCCAATAGTGGTTAAATTTTTACAAGGACTATTACTCCCTTTTTTAAATACTCGAAATCAGTTAAACGTTATGACTGACCATTTATGTATGCGCTATTAATTCACGGAATATTGCTCGTTAAGCCTTTACACAATCAACAAACATATATATTTTTTCATAAACCGCCATGCTCCTCTCCCTTTATATAATAATAATATCTAACAATATTTCCATCTAATATTAAACGCAAAATGAACAATTAAAGAAAAACTCGTATTCTATATATACACACACACACTCACACACACACACACACACACACACACACACACACACACACACACACACACACACACACACACACACGGAGATACCTAAACGCCGATCAACAAAAAACTCATTCCCATCCTCTCTTCTCCGTTTTATATCTCTTTATACCCCCTCGCCCGATCATTACCCTCGTCCCATTGTATCAGATATAAACGTCCGCGCGCGCGAGCAAAAAGCGCCCCGAGAGCTCCGTAATAACGTTATCATATTTGTCGCTTTCCGATGAACCTCGCCGTCACGCAACTTTTTTTTTTCGTTCTTCTCCCGGCGACGACGAAATCGCCCGAGCGTCGTCGTTTTTCAAAGGATTTCATTTACATTTATGAATGTATTTTCCCCTGCACGATTATTATTGGGATTCCGGTTTATTTCGCCGCGTCTTGATTAAACCCGGCTTCGTTATCGAAACGAATTGCGTAGGGCGGTTGGGAGGGGGGGCAAAGTGGGGAGGAGGAAGTAATATGCGTGGTTACCCGTAATTGCGTTTTAAGAGATGAGCAATACTTTTAACGATACGCGCCGTTTTTATTCCTTCGTCCGATATTATTTTTTGTCAATTATGCGTGGTCATTCCGAGTTTTAGCCGGTTGCTTTATAAAAAGTTATTTTACATCGGAAAAAGGACGAAGAAGAATGTAATAAACCTCGTGCTCTTCTTATAGAATCCCTACTTATATACGATCTAGTGTCCTCGTTATCTCCGAGCCATTAAGCTTTTTCTTCAACCGCATATTAAAAACCATAAAATATAAACAAAAACTCTGAATCCCCACATTTCATCCACATTTTTCCCTATCACAATAAATTTCCGTTATTAAATGTCCGACCCAGGTGCCCCCTCCCCCCCTACCTTCCTCCTTATCACCATAAATTCTCTCTCAAATCCTCTTCAGGTGTTAACCTCACTCTCTCTCTCTCTCTCTCTTTCGCCTTCCCCATTACCATGAACGAGTTAATGAACAGCCTCCTCTCCTCCAGCACGCCAAACCAACACCCAAACAAAAAACACAAACCCTTCTCTCTCAACAGAATCAAAATACCCTTTTCCTCCCTTCACCCTCGTTCGCAATTAACCCTCGCCTGAATTTCCCGCTGTTTTCTTTCTGCGTCTACGCGTCGAGGATATGCAAAGCGGAGGAGGGAGAGAGAGAGAGAGAGAGAGAGAGAGAGAGAGAGAGAGAGAGAGAGAGAGAGAGAGAGAGAGAGAGAGAGAGAGAGAGAGAGAGAGAGAGAGAGAGAGAGAGAGAGAGAGCGCGTAATTAAATCGAGAGCATAGACACGACGGCGATCGGCGGTGTCTGAAAGGGCCGATTTACGAACCCGTAAACAGAGCCGTAAATTTTTCGTGGGGAGGAGAGAGAAGGTCGATTCAATCCTTAATTGAATCCCCCACGAACGAGGCGAGTAGTCTTGAGGGGCGGGGGGATGGTTTTATTCCTTGAGAGGTCGGATTGTTCGATTGGCTCTGGAGGTGTCGGGAGGGAGAAGGTGAGACGCGATGCCGAGGGATTTGTGTACCTTGAGATCTTTTTTTTAATCGAGTTGTTGGGCTGCTTATTAGATTTCAGTAGTTGGAAAATTAGTTGATGGTTGCGCAGATGTAATCAAAATAAAGGTGATTAAAATGATTCAACAATCATTTTAAGTTTTTCAGATATTAAATGTTAATGCCGGTTTTTAATTTATGGATTAAAATAAATTCATGTAATTTATGTGTATAAATCGCGTAACGACGTATTATTAATTCATAATATATAAAATAATCGCAGAAAGTTTATTATTTATATCTCAAAATGTATTTTAAAATTTTAAAATTGAAAGCTAAATTTAAAATTTTACGTTTAAAAAAAAGTTAATACGACAAATAAGAGGTACAATTTATTGAAAGTTTTGTAATACACTGAGAAAAAAGTTTAGTAAAAATTATTAATAATTTTGTAAAAATTACTATACTTTCTGGGAAAGTCACCACAAACTGTAATAACTCAAAAGATTACCATACTTTATAAGAAATTTTGCTAGAAAGATAGGAAAATTTACTATAAGTACTGTAAAATTTACTGTAAAGTATGGTAATTTTTTGGGTTTTTTAGTTTGTGGTAGCTTTATCAGACCGTATAGTAATTTCTACAAAACTTTTTTTTCAGTGTATGAACTAAATTTACAATGATTTATTATAGAATAAAAACAAATTTGTTACTTATTAAACTTATCTATTTTTCTGGCCTATTAAAATTCTATATTATACATTATTCCTATAATTTAAATCAGACATTTTGCATAAAAAAATAAAAAACAAACCTATTCTCTTCGTATTTTTTACATTTATACCGCAAAACATTCAAACCCTTTAACCCTCTACCCCCCGAGCCCCTATATGTACACATAAGCTAGGAGAGAATCGGAGGCAGTGACGCGCGCCGCGAACTTCGGAAAGGCGGAAGAGCTTTCACGCGCAGACACCGGAGTAGCGAGGCGTCGAAATTTACGCGTCATTAAGATTAATTTCAACCAATAATCATTTCACGGTCCATTAATCGAGCCGCGCGGTTGTTCCTCATTCCTAGAGACGCGAGCCTCCGTTCCGCTCTCTTATTTTCCATCCGCCTCCTTTGTCACCTCTGCCATAGTTCTAACCAAAGATCGGCATTATTCGTCCGCAAATTTTTTCCTAATACTTCAGTAAATATTTGATGTAATGAAATGAATTTATTTGCGAGTGAGGCTTTCTTGGAAACGTAAATTTATAGCATGCATAATATTATTCAGGGTCGAAACAAATTAATTACGACATGCATTCGTTGTTAAATTGTTAAATAATGTGACGGATATGATGTCAAATAAATTAATAACAATATTTCTCTGTATGATTATGAAATACGCTACCTGGTCAGAAAATAACTCAAAGTTAAAATTGGACGTATTAATTATAGGTGTACATTATATACTTTATGCAGCTATAATTAATATGCGAGCAAAATTTCAAATTCGATGGATTCGGAGAACTTTTTGTAGGCATTAACAGAATCATAATCCTCTAATAACTAATGGGTTACCCGAAATCTTTTTGGCCCAGCATTCCGACGAATCAATTAAAACCCTTCTCATGCATACCATCACATACATTCTAATTACCGTTACATTCCCACATTCCAGCGTCATCAAAACGTCCATCACGACCAAAATCCCTAGCACCCCAACCGCGAAATCTCGCGCATTCCTTTCCCTCCCGAAACACATCGCCCGAAGCGCCTGTCCCATAATTAGATGCGTCTCATCGCGAAAATCCAATCCCCCGTTCCTCCTTCTCGCGCTAATTTGTCTTCTCCCAACTTACACTAATGCATACCTATGTATATATGCAAGGTTGATTTACGACATCAGAGGCACGGGTACAAACAGGCCGCAATCATCAGTCATAAAAATTCCAGCGCGTCGGGGAATCCCCACGGCAGGGATTATCCGCGCGCAGTGATTGGTCAATGGTATTGGGCGCGATTTCAATCGGGAGGAGGAGGTGGTGGTGACTTAGCGTCCTCTGGGGGGCTGCGAATCGAATTAAAAGTGCGGGAGTGCGAGGCTTCATTAGAGACCTGGCGAATTATCGGGAAAGGTTAAGAGCGATCTTTGTCGGAGATTTGGGGTGGTGGATTTAAGGTTGGATTAATCAAGGTCGTGGTGACTGTTACGGGGGTCTTAAAAAAGGATTCTTCTTTATTGGATTTTCGAACTGTGCGCTTAAAGAGGAACTTCCGCAAAATCAAATCCAGAGGAATGGAATGTTATAATAGTATATTATAAATAATGTCCATTAGAGTGTCTATCTAAAACTTTAGGATAGGTTTACGATCTCGTTAAGGTGATGTGAAATACCGACATAATTTTTGAACGTGTACGTCTTATGCGGTATTACTGCGATTTTTCGAGAAAGGTGTACTTTAACTAAAGAATAACATAACTTTAATACGATGAAACCAAAATCTTTAGAGAAACCAAATTCAATAGAGTACATGCAAAATTTCAGAATAAACCTACTTTTTTTACAAGTTAATCCCAAAAATGCGAGAGGCTTTGCTTTATCTGACTTGTGAGTGCAAATAAACAATGTTTTACATTAGACTGAGAGAAATGTCATAGGAAAATTTGTTAAATGTATAACAAAAAATGCTATTTTATATAGGAACGGAAGGATATACTCGACTTGTGACGTAGTTTATTATATATATAGAAATAATTATTATATTATAAAATAATTTTTCCAATACACTTGAGCAAAAATTATTATATTATATTGTAAAAATTTAGATATAGTAAAATTTTTAATCTTTTTTAATAATATTTATTATATATGTATACCTAATTTTACTAACTTATATAGTAAAAAGTGACGCCACCGCCACCTGATCGCGGTACGCATAGGGAAGATGACTAATGTATAAGTTCCAAAATTTTAGACTCAAGATTGTCCATGGGTAAGTGGTCAGCGCGCTCGACTGGCGTGCCGAGGGTCAAGGGTTCGAATACAGCCGTCGTAAGTTTTTTTTTTAAATTCAGCTTATTACCATAAATTGCTATATATGTAGTAAAAATTATTAGATGTCGAGTATATCCTTCCGTTCCTATATAATATAGTAATTTTTGTTACATATTTAACAAATTTTCCTATGACATTTCTCTCAGTGTATAAAGCATTCATACTACTGCGGACGTAAAGATAACATTCTGCAGTTTCGAAAATAAATTATCCGGATAACAACACGTTTATTCAATAATTTGTTGTATTCTTTTGAAAAGAATGTGAATTAAATATTAAATAATTCTTTGTTTTTTAAATGAATAAACTGTGCAAAAATGCTAAATAACAGTATAAACTAGAACATTGTATTATTGAATGAATCAATCGAGCCACCATCTTAAAAACTTCCAGAGACTAAATTGTAGGTCTTCCCCGACAGAGTGAACGAGCCGTGGGCGACGGTCAAAGTGATAAAGTAATAGCCCTGAAAATCGCTGTGAATCGTGCGGAAAACTTTACTCCCCACGGGCAATAAAGGTCGCATAGGAATCTGACTTTTTTTTCTGAGTCCAGGAATCTCTCGTATCGAGTGAAGAAAATATTGTTGAGAAGTACTGTTGAGAGTTGAAAGGCGCTGTATATACTGCAGCCTTGTACGACTTTGATTCAATGAAAGTAGAAAACAAGAGTCTCGATAAAAATAGAAAACTCAGCTTCAAGTATATATATGTATCATACTAAAAGCTTTTAAAGCGCTACGAAGAACAACGCTTCAAAATTTTCGAAATATCATAATTTACTGTTTTCAAAAATCTTAAAACTTTATAAATTTCAAAAGTTTTATAATAATACTTACCAAAGTAGGTTAAAATTATGACATTATTTTTAACAAGCGAATTTAAAATTTAATATTATCTTTTACAAATATCTTTTACGACCTCACATTCCTCCATCCACTAGCAATTAAAATTACAAACTTTCAAACAACCTTACAACAAAAAAAAGTATTCTGCCACGCAATTAAAATCCTCTACGCCGTAAAAATTCAATAACGCGCGCGAGAAAACCGTGCCAAACGCACACACATTGCAATAAACCCTTCCCCTCTTTCCTCACCAAAGACAGTCGCGCCATCTCGCCTTCCTATACACACCTACAACGGCGAAAACACGCGAAGCGTATAGAGAAAGAAAAGCAAGCTTCTCTTCCTCGCCCGCTCAAAACTTACGCGCGCGCGCTCGCAAGGAAAACTTTGGCCGGGAAGACGATACGCGGGTGAGAACTTATTCGTTCGGCAGCCTGTAAAACGGATTACACCTGTATTCGGGTCTGATGACTTTGCCACGGCTGACTACTACTACTACTACCACCACCACGGGTGGAAAATTCTTTCTTCTCTCCATTTTCCGCAGGCGCCCGATCGAGTTTCCAGGCAAGAATTTAAAGCCGAAGTTTCGCCGTCGCTGCCGCCGCTGCTGTGGAGGCGCGAACGATATACCTGCGAGCCCGGAAATTTCATTAATTTCGTCGGTGCTGAGATAGTTTGTGTGTGAGTCTTCGTTGGGATGAGGGGACTCTGATTGTAGGTCGCGACTGAGGGGCCTGTTTGTAAAAGAAAATATTTGGGTCACTGTTGATTTTGGATTACAAATTGATGTTATTGTTGTATTTTGGTTTGTTTTTTTAAGCCATTTTTTAATTGAATGTTATTTTTCAGTGTACGGGAAAACAAATTTTTGTGTAACTTGAAAAATGAACGTTGTGCATCATATTTTGGGAAAGATGGGAAATCAAAACTTTTGCATATATTGAGTAAACATTTGCCTTTACTTACAAAAAGAAAAATATTTTTCAAAAAGCAGACGATTCCTTCCAGTAAAAGATGTTTTTAATTCGAATTGTTTTTTAGTCATTTTGGATTGGAATTGGACGTTATTTCTCAATTACGGGAAAACACAATATTTTTGTGTATCTTGAAAAATGAATATTGTGCATGATAATTTGGGAAAATGTGACGTTCAAACCTTCTTTTGCGTAACAGTTGCCTTTATTTATAAAAAGAAGAATATTTTTCAAAAAGAAGATTCCACGAAAAAACGTTTTTATTTTATCTTTTCATACACATTTACGTATTAAATCATTTAAATAACTAAATTAAGAAAATAAGTTATTAATTTCATTTAGAATAATTTCCATTGGCAACATTTTACGATGATGAGACAGGACATTACTTGATCAGAACGTACTTAAAATGACCCTTTGAACTAATCACATAGATTTAGTGTACACGCTGCACTAATCATCCCGAATTCCAGCATCACACGAAATAATATATACCCTCTGCTATATCCCACCAAAACCACCATCATCTCTAAACCCTGAATAACCCAACGTCCTTTACAAACTATTCTAAAAGCAACGTATTAGCCACCAGCACCAACCCTAAAAAAACCCTAAATTCCCAATTCAAATCATCAAATCCCCTAATCCCCAACCTCATAAACCCCTCACCTCCACATAATATAACTAATATAAAACGGGATTCCCCTTCCTGTTCTCTGCCACCTCTAACTTCCTTCGCACATATATAAGAAAAGCTCGGCGCTCGGGCGACAATGACCGTTACCGTTTAAAGTTAAGCCTGCCGCGCGCTGCCCGGGGCACTTAGCGCTGACCGAGCGAGCCGGCAGTCGCCCGCGCGAAATCGATAGCTACGCGAGGGAGGAGGAGGAGGAAGAGGCTGCCCCGGGAGAGGCGAGTTACGCGATGCTGCGAATTAGCAGGGGTTTCGGTGCGAGATTGGGTAGAAAGGAGGGGGGAAAGAGTTGAGAAAGATGTAATTAAGATGGGGAAAGGTGAGGTATTGGATAAAATGTTGGTAGGGAATGTATAAATACCCTGGTAGAAATAGGAGTAGCTATATAGGTATATTAGTTAAAAACTGGCAACTGAAAAGAATAGCCAGTTTATAGCCAGAAATTAGCCAAGAAAAATCTATGGAACCTTAAAAAGGTTTTTTTTTTTTTTTTTTTACAAAAAAACTTTTTTCGATACTTCAAAGTACTCCATCTAGAGAATTTTTGTGATTTTTTTTTCAAAACTGTAGGATGATCTCGAAAAAAGCTAGAACCAATTTTTTAACCGGAGGATTTTTGTCCAACCAAGGATAAGCTCACCGACGATAAATCTTAGAATAAAATACAAGAATTAACGATATTATTACATTGAATAAACAATTAAACTCGAGAACATGAAGTTGAACAAATAATAAATAATTCAACAACAAAATAAGCTATAATGAGTTAACAACCATAAATGATCCAACTTCCCTTAGCACTGTTTCTATGAGGCTCTGTTGGGTTTTCCGTGTTATATCAAACCATTTTTTTTATCTAGTAGTGAAATGATTATATGAACGACGAGCTTGTTACAAACAAGTCAGCCAACATGGCCCAAGGATACCTTTTAATTTAAAAATTAGGCTAATAATATTAAAAATTAAAAAATTAAAAAAATATTAAGTCGTAAAATTATAAAAAAGCAATTATTATAACCTCCGTTAAGTGAAAATAGATAATTATAATTCTTTTAAAGAATTATCCTGTATTTCCTAAAATGCAAAATTTGTCCTGGCATATAATACAATTTTCAAACTAGCGTCTTTCCACGGCGTATGATGCTTTCCAACTGAAAACCAACACACATGTTATTTCAATCACGAATTATTAGCATTTGGCTAACCCGCCCCGTATGCCAACTTGCCCCGGTCTCCCCTATTTGACTGAAAACTTAGTCGTTTAAGAAGAAAATGATATTTAAAGATATTTGAGAAGTTATTTTTTTTTCGCTGCACGTTAGATAAAATCTTGACTTTTCTAGTTATATGAGTAAATTTCAGTTTTCTTAAGTTTATGCTTACCCACATCAAATTCTTTTTCTTGTATTCCAACAAACTTGAAACACTGAATTTCGTTTTGTATCCGTCAGTGTCCTTCTTTATAACTTCATTTTATAAAACTTTAAAAACCTTCTTACAAGATTACGATGTCAATTACTCTGCTAAATATTACGTCTTTTCTTTTTTGCATAGTAGATACTAAAGAATATAGTTTTACGAACAAAACAATTCTCACATTACTTTATTTTTTTAAATATGTATAAGAATAGGTAAATTTTGATTGAAATTTAATACAGTCCAAATTGACCAAGCAATTACCTTGCATATCCACAGAACGGTTAATTATGAAACTTGGATAAGCTATAACAATGGTTCATTATAATATAATTGAGATATTATTTCGTATACTGTCTATAACAACAACATTACCAGAATATCCAAATACTCTGATCAAAGAGGAGGTGTACTAGACAGCTTCATTAAAATTCCACAAAATGACTTAATTCGCGTTGATACTGAAAGTGCCTTTTCAGAGCTCTACCTATTAAAAAGTAATAGAATGGCAAGGACATAAATTAGAACGCTAAAGTAGAGCTTAAAAAAAGCTTTCGTCGGAACATTTGAAAAATGTTAAAAGATTTTAGACAGAGTTATTTTTGGTAAAAAAAGTGAACCATTTATAAAAAGTTGATATGGAAATTCATTAAAAAGACTCTGTGAACGTGAAGGGTATAAATCAGAAAAAAATGTTGAAAATATCTGTGATATGCAATTTTACGTACTAGAATTTTGATTTATTATAAAACTTAAAAATAAAAATATATTGAATTTCCTTGCTGTCACATAAAATAGAACTAAAACTATTTTCACGTAAAAATGCATGGAAGTAAAATTCAATCAGTATTTAATGGCAGAATTTTGAATAACATGTATATTCTTACAAATATACATATAGTTATCAGTTTTTCCAAATGTAGTATGAAACAAATATATACTTAGATATTATTCAGAATATATTTACGCAATGGATTTACACACAGTAATATTTCTTGGGCGCGGGGGGGGGTATGGTTAATACGTAAAAAAAATGGGTCATTTTTAATGATTTTTATATTCGCTCCAGTAAATGAAAATTTATTTTAATAAAAAGTATACGATTCAGTAACTATTGTACAATATTCTGTGAAATTTTCATTGAAAAATATTAAAAATTAAGCCGTTGGCAGCAATTCTGCGGAGGTGCCTTGACAAAATGTTGTTTTGCGGTGGACAGCATATCTCAGCACTGGATAGTCTGAAATTAAAAATTGAAACAGATATCGTTAGATAAGCACATTCTCGAGGTAACAACGAGAGCTTTTTTTTTTTTAATTATTAACAATTTTACAGTAACAAATATGTCAATTTTTTTAGCAAAAATCGGTGTTTTTATGTCAAAGTGTCACCAAAAATTGAAAAATCGAAAAAAAAAAATCCCTCTCGTTGTTACCTCGAGAATGTGCTTATCTAACGATATCTGTTTCAATTTTTAATTTCAGACTATCCAGTGCTGAGATATGCTGTCCACCGCAAAACATTTTGTCAAGGCACCTCCGCAGAATTGCTGCCAACGGCTTAATTTTTAATATTTTTCAATGAAAATTTCACAGAATATTGTACAATAGTTACTGAATCGTATACTTTTTATAAAAATAAATTTTCATTTACTGGAGCGAATATAAAAATCATTAAAAATGACCCATTTTTTTACGAATTAACCATACCCCCCCTAAATACATATTCAACTACAACCTGTTACAAATTATTTACAAAAAAATCTGTAGTCAATTCAAACACTAGGGAATTAAGTGCTTGAATGATAAATGGTCTAGTGGTAATAACAAGCGAATTAATAAGTCATAAGCATGCAACACGCACGTGTTTTATAAAAATAAATATCAAAAATCGACCCAATCCCTAATAATTTCACGGCAATTATTCATCACAAAGTAATTCTATACCAAACCAAACAAAAAACCCCCTTCTTCGCTATATACTTTTCAAAACAATAATTCATTTCATCCAATTGACACATTTCGCTCGTAACTAAACCTCGCCCATCCTCTCTCGTTACAGGTGAGAATCCAGCGGCGATGCAGCACGGTGCGAGCGAGGGCCTGCGCTCGACCTTCCTGCTGACGGCCCTGCTGACCCTCACCACGGTCCTGAGGTGACCACGAGGCCTCGACGAGCCACACCTGACTTTAGCCCATTGAAGATGATGAGCGCGGAAGAGAGAGAGAAAGAGAGATAATTCGTATACAGTCGTCGTTTGGGTTGTTCTTAAAAAACAAAAATGGATGGAAAGAGGAGGAGAATCGTACCTCGACAGTTTGCGAGGGTATTTTTCGAAGGTTCGGGAGCGAAGTGTGGTGGTGGTCGTGGCTGGGCTATTGATGGTGTTGTCGTGGGGCGTTAGGTTGTACGAAAGTAGATGGTGTTTTGTAAAAGAATGATTTTGGTGACAGTTAAATTATAATGGACAAGTGGCTCACGCGTATACTTCAGAATTAGGGATAAATGTTGTTACTTTACCAGTAAAGCAAGGTAGAAGTGAATTTGTACGTTTCGTTTTTTCGCATTGCGTTTTGTAGGGGAGCAAAAGTAAATTCGAAATCTCGAATTCTCTACTGTGAATTTATTTACGGTATTTTTTTGTCTATAAAACTAGAAAACAATTTTTTCCGCGAAATTTTGCGAAAAAGTCGACTACTCAAAAAGTCTTCTTGTTGGAAAAACTGGACATTTAGTGAGAATTACCATAAAATAGCCATCTGAAAAAGCTGTTCGAAGAGCTTTTCGTTGAAACTCGTAATGGTCACTTTTTTACTAGAGGTGAAAATGCTAAAAATTCAGCCAACGCGCGAACTGATCAATTTATGCTAAAACGTTGTCCAAGGCAAAAATTTTAATCCTGCATTAATTTCTCAAATTCTATAAAATCAGAAAGACAAAAACAGAAAATCACGTAAATTCGAGAAAATTCTTTATCCATGACACGGTAATCCGTCAATAAGCCAAAAATAAGGTAACAACTTAAGCAAGCCACAACACCACTACACCACGCGACAGGCGAGTGCTCCCGAACCGATCGGCAGATTCTTTTTGTAAAACGAGCGACTCGGCATAAACTTTGAATCTTAACCTAGGCGATAAGAATATAAATACTCCTGTACATACGACGTGGTATAAAGTTGAAACGAGACAAGAGAAGAGAGAGACGCAGAGAGAACGAGAGTGTGAGTGCGCAAGCGAGAATGCATAAGTTCGCGTCAAGACTTGTAAATATATATATCGCGCAGACGCGCTGGCGAGCGAGCGAGAGAGTGTCGGAGAAAATGTTTGCTCTCTATTTCTTTTCTTTTTTACACGTACCATATACATATATACATATATATAAATATAAATACGACGGCGAGAGTGGAGGACTCTCCGGTAATTTTCACCTAGATAGACGAGGAAGAGAGAGAGAGTGGAAGAAGAGGAAAATTCTTTCGAAAGTATAACGAAGACGAGCAGAGGTTGTCCCTTTTTTGCGTCCCTTCGCGCGCGCACTTGCGTTTGCCTTTGCCGCCTGCACTAGGGTTCTTTTTTTTGTCGCTGTTCGTCGTCACGGTGAGATAAAAAAACACACACACACATATCACTCTTCGGCGCACGATTTTGATTTACATTCGGCTCTCCGTATGCGAGCTCGCGCTTGCAAGATTTTTACGAGCGATTTCGTTCGCAGATATAAAGTTTATTAAAATAGAAAGGCCATTCGAGTTTTAAACTTTTCGAGAGTTTTTTTTTATTAGAAATATAAAATCGCCGTTTTGCGTATGCGTAGGGGAGAGGGGGCGGGCGGAAAATGTCGCGTTTGGAAGTTCGATTGAGGAAATAAATAAAAAGTTCTTAATGATAAAATGCGCTTGAAGTGTTGGTATATGCAGTGCCTGGAAAAACATAATTTTTTTTTATATGGTTTTATTTGTACGCTGCGTTATTGTTAGATATTTGGTTCCGTTTCGTACGTTTGCAATGTTTATTGAATTTTGAAGTGATTGAAAATATTGGTGTTTTATTTAACGCATTTCCGAACTGAAAAACATGTTTTTTTTTAATAAATCATACGATTATATTCGCAAAATTTTCAAACAATAACTTTATTCCAATATAACTTTAGATTTTTTTTCTAAAAATAAAAATTATTTTATCTTATCACATAGATAATTCTATAAGCCACTGTAAATCATTTATTATTTTACGAGAAACTTTATTTTACTGTTAAATTTATTGAATTGAAAACTAAAAATACATGTTGCTCAAATTGGTTACATTCAACTAAAATTTTAATTCCGTTACGATTCATCGTAAAAATAATCATCGTAAAATATAAAAACGAATATTTTGTATTCCCAAATTCGAAATATTTATGCGTCTGAAGTTTGCATCATTGGAATGCAATGAAATAATTTTTTACACTTAATTAAAGTTGTTAAACAATGGGAATTTCATCTAAACCTTTGACAAAAAGTAATTATTTTATACTATAAAACACTAAATCTGTATGCAAAGTTAATATTAATTAATATAACCTTCAAGAAAAATAATTTTTTGTTTTATTTCATTGCACTCCAACGTTACAAACTTCAACCCCATAAATATTTTCCGAATATCAAACAAAGGAATCTCAATTTATGTTGTTTGTTTGTTATTGGCCGTGGTTCTCTAGCTTGAGACACCAATATACCATATTAAAACTTGGTTATTTTTGTTAGTTTTGTGTTTAGTCAGATTAGACAAGGTTCCCGTACTGATCCTCAGTGATAGACTGTTGATTAGTGCACTCAGCGTATCTAGCTACCAGCCAACCACAGGTTGTATCGAGAAGAATTCAGACCGACGGGGATTTGAATCCACGTCCCTAAGCGATGTTTGTTTCCGGAGGCAAGCGCCTTACCCATTGAGCTAAACGTCGCTCTTTTCTCAATTTATGCATTCTTTAATGTCTTAGATAATTATTACGAAGGTGTTAAACATCCGACAGATTTCTCCGCTCATGTACTTATGTCACATTTATAATTCATATTTTCTATAGAAGAAAATAATTTAAACGTGAGAATATAACAAACAAATCCAAACCCCCTCTCCTCCCTGGTTTATTACCAGCTAATTTACAGTTCGAGGATAAAAGCGTTAAACTAATTATTTCCACTATAATTTAGCCATTTTGACGTAAATTTATTATTTTTCCGACATTCGCTTTACTATTCACGCATTTTTTTCTATTTTTTACGATTTGAACCTATTTTTTCGATCTGCCGGCTTACGAACAATCTGGCCCTGTTTCCGACCGATTCTCCGACAGATTTGTGATTAAAAGTGTTAAACTAATTATTTCCACTATAATTTAGCCATTTTGACGTAAATTTATTATTTTTCCGACATTTGCTTTTACTATTCATGCATTTTTTTTATCATCTTTTTGCGACAAGAAGTATTTTTTTTTCATCTGTAGGACGTTTAACAACAGCCTAATTATTATCTGCAAACTAGCTACGAAATAGAAAACTTCAACATTGCCTTTATCAGTAATACTAATTTTTTCTTAAAACCTACTTAACTTCTTGACAGTATACAAAAGTCATTTCGACTTGAACGTGCGAACTTGGCATCTTTCCTAAAAACCATAAAAATCGAACCCCAAGAAAACCATTTCCTCGGCAAAATAAAACAATTCCCCATCCTCGAACCCTCAAAAAATGCTGCGCATTCCTCTATACCCGCTAACCGCCACTCGAGCACCTGCACACAATGCAATATCGAGAGAGAGAGAGAGAGAGCTCAAACACTTGACGGTGCGTGTGCGCGTCTAGACGTCGAAACGAGCCGGAAAAAAATAATTGCGCGTCTCATTGGCCCCGACGCGCGCTCGATCGACCCCATTGTGTGATTGTGGTGGGCGCTACTGACCTGAATTCCGCGCAACTAGACGCTGTGGCTTTTGTTTAATAAAGGGGGGAGAGAAGAGGGGCTGGGTATAGGCGCTTGGTGTAATAGTTGCGAATATGACGCGCAGAGTGTTAATTTAATTTGAAGGGACGAACGCGAGGCTGTTGAGCTGATTGTTGGGTAATTGAATTAAACGGTGTGACTATTCGAGGCGTGTTTGATTGCTGGAGGGTGTGCAGTGAAATTTGCGAAATTAGCGCGTTTTGAGTTTGGTTGATCGAAAACGTTCAACTTCGTACATTAACGTTCTTTTTTTTAATGTTTAGCGGGGACAAAGTTTGTTATTTGTCAAATTCGCGGGGTAGCTATGAATATGCGTAACAAATTCATCTTTAAACGAGTTAATTGTTGAGCAGGCATTAAACGAGTAGCGTCCCCTCTCCAATATGAGCCAGCTCTTTGTGCTTTAATATGAAATTTTCAGCGGAAATGCGCAGGTGATGCTAACTTTATATACGGTTGACTGAAAGTCGCACCTGCGATCCGCACGCGCGCCGGGCTTAATTGAAATTTTATTAGAAATTAGCGAGGATTAGTGAGTCTTGTCAACGGGGACAATTCGCGTTTAACATTATCAAAATAATACTGTTCTATTTTGCAGGGGTATAAGTGGAAAGGGTCAAAACTTTGTCAGTAAGTTTCTATATTGTTTACTTGGTGTACAAAGTATATTCTAGGATCACGAAGTTCGTTATGAAATTTCGTTATAGCTCATTTATAAAGCCTTTTTAGCTTACTCAATTGAAAATATCCAGCTGGATAAGGTGGATTCCAGCTGGAATCCAGTGTAATCCAGCTGGAATCCAGCGTATCTAGCTGGATATTTTCAATAGGGTTAACGAAGTAACATTGTAAACCATAATTCAGTTATTATAGTTTTTGTAACATTGTTACCTTCTTATTTTGCTAAAATTAATTAACTCCTTTATAATTTAAAAATTCTTTCAAACGCAGTTATTATTAAAAGAATTGTTATTCTAAATGATATATTTTCAAAACCCTTTGGTCAGTTTTAAAAGGATTGAGTAAAAATTTTAATAATATGCTAAATTATGATGTTGTTTCGCTTTTTAAAAATTTCAAGAAATATGTTAAGGTAAAGGTACCACCTAGGAACACTTCGTCAAATGTGTACCCTCGTAGAAACACTAGCATTATCTTAATATTATATAAAGAGACAGCGTTTGTTTGTTACCAAATATCTCAAAAACTATTAAACCAATCGTTTTGAATTTTTTTTTATTAGATTCCTTATCACACCCGGAGTGATACCCGGCTATATAAATTACAACTTTTTGAATTAATTATAATGAATTATTGCAAAAAACGATTACTTCCTATGATACGGCCACTTCCCTTAATCGTCCGATAGGTGGCGACCGGTTTTTCGTTCCCACTGCAAAATTGGCACCGCGCGGTTACTTATACACCTGAGATGTTGAGCAAAACCAAACTTTTTGAATATTGTTTTTTTTTTATAATTTGGTCATTTCTTAATATCCTAGGAGTGATATTAGGCTATATACGAGTTATTTAACTATTTTTTGTGAATATATAATTAATGAATAATTGCAAAAAAAAATTAGCGGGTCCTACATAAACAACGCGTAGAACTACTTTCGTATAGAAACTGCGTTCAGCGGCTACTTTCCTTGATTGCCTGATAGGTGGCGGCAACTGGTTTTCCTTTCTCACTGCAAAATTGGCACCGCGCGATTACTTATATACCCAAGGTATTCAGTAAGTTCATCCTTCTGGCAGCATAGCTCTTTATATGCACTTATCCAAAAATCAGAGTTCGGCCCAATTATAGCGCGGGTGAAGCCGCGATGGGGGATGATAGTTTTAGTATAAAAGGAAATGCATTACACTTTTCGTAAAATAGAAAAATTTTATTAGTTTTAATAGATACTTTTATTCGTGTAGCTGAAATTAGGAACAGTTATCTTCAATATAACCAATAGAAAAAAAAATGATTTAATTGAGGTGCTTGTATAGAAGTGAAAATATGCTATGATTTCGGTCAAACCAGCTAATTGCTACTTCATCTTCAATTCAAGTTTTCTTTAAGTTTTCTTTAAGTGTAAGTACATGTAATAGTTTGTATGAAAGTTGGCAAGCCATAGATTCTATTTATGTACGATTATTTTGATTTTCATTTTTTTTCTATTAATTAAACCTCTGTTCCATGCCACGTACATAAAGTTTTCCAAGTGACGGACTTAGTATTCGAGTATGCCGTGTTAGGAACACATGTTTTTACAGGAGTGTGGCAGCCATTAAATACTTTTTATACATGTAAATACGTAATGAATTGTCAAATTTAGGCTCCTACCATATATTCTATGATGAATATGTATAATAATAACTTTTCAAGATTAAAATAAAAAAGATAAGACATAACCTATAAAGTGTTCGTAAGACCTGTCGCTTTTGGAAAAATGTTTATTTTTCTCTCTTCGATGCATAACAACACTTTATAGGTTATATTTTATCGTTACATTAAAGAGTTAATATACCGAACACTTGACACTCAAAATATACGTCAGATATTAAATTTAACAATTACACATTAAAGTATATTAAACGTATTTTAATATAATTTTTCACTGAGTAGATAAGTGTTTCTACGATGGACATGAGTGTTCCAAACGAGGGACATCACCTAAAAACGGTGTTCCTAAGCCGTACACATCAGCACCTATGGATTTTTTAAATATTATTTTTAATTTACAAAAAGTAAGCACGGTCGAGCTTAATAATTTATCCTAAGATATTAGCCCATCGATTTGTGTATTAATTTTGCATATCATTACAGATAATTTAATATTTCGTAGTGTTCAAAAATCACACCCATAAAGCGTTCCTAAGTGGTACCTTTACCTTAATTGATAGTACAAATATTTTTATGATTTACAATTTTTACAATATCATGAAAAAAAAAAAAAAAAAAAAATTAAATAATTTACAATTCATATACGTGAGGCGTTTCACGTCAACTGTCCCAGCGCGCGGCGCGCGAGGCCCAAATCGTGCTATTTCTAACTCACGTTTATGATACTAAAATGTACTTAAAAAAATTGTTGATAAGCATTTTCGACGTATTTTTTCCTCAGCTTTCCAATGACGTAAACAGTTTTTTCGAAATTTTCCATTTTCACCTTCAAAAAGTACAAAACATGTTATATCTCAAGAAGTGTATTTTTAATATTTTTTTTGACTCTCTAGATCGAAAGCTGAGCATTTTTTACGTAGGAAAGGATATTTTCCAAAGAGTGCCCGAGATGTTTTGTGCGAGAAATAGAATGCGAAAGAGTTTTTGAAGATGAAAATGGAAAATTTTGAAAAAACTACCTACATCATTGGAAAGCTGAGGAAAAAATGCGTAGAAAACGCTTATCAAACAATTTTTTAAAGTACTTTTTAGTATCATAAACATGAGTTAGAAATAGCAGGATTTGGGGCTCGCGCGCCGCGCGCTGGGACAGTTGACGTGAAACGCCTCATGTATGGGTCACACCGCACTGAAAGTGTTAATACAAAGCAGTAAAAAGTTAAAAAATTCTCTCATCAATTCTCGTTCTTGAATAACGAGCACAAATCACAGAACCCGTTAATTTTTCACTGTCTTTCCCATTACCGACATTCCTAAAACGTCAAAATCAAAACTCACCCTCTTAAAAACCTAAAACCCATCCGCCCGTAACTCTCCAATACCACGACTACAACCCATCCCAAATCGTCATCGGTGCGCATTCGCGCGCGCTTCCGGGCTCGCAAGCTTGCCGCTCCAGTTAATTATAATTTATAATGTCGCCTGCACGCAGCTCCGGCACCGCGTCGAACAATCGCGCACGCGTATACACACGTGCCGCAAATCTGCTGCTGTCGGCTAGCAGCGCAGAGTTATACGCCGTTGGTCTACTTTTGTAGTTCACAAAATACGCCAAGAGGCTGGTTTATAACGGGCCGCGCGCTAATGAAATTCATCGGGGGTGAAGTTTTCACAAAGAAAGCGCATTTTCACGAAAGAAACGCGTCTCTCCTCTCTCCCGCTGAAAAGTGTCTGCCACAGGCGCGCACGCGTGTGTACGCGAGGCGGGACGTGACGAGTGAATCCGCGGTAGTTGGAAAAAATAAATTAACGTTATATTTTAAAATCTGAGCTATTTTTATTTCGCGGTGGGATTTCATATTTAAAAGAGC